>OX403623.1:7353510-8553510 GCA_948107755.1 Campoletis raptor | reverse complement strand
TGATATTTCGATCGTAGATCAGCCTCGAGTAGCTCATACTTTGTTCTCTCTCAATTCTTTTCCTGTTTCTTTTTTCCCTTGCCTTTCTCTCTCTCTCTCTCTTATTCTCTTCATTCGGAATGGAATCTCAGGTCTCCGTGAGCAAACTGGCAGGCCGCAGAAGAAGAAGAAGCAGACACACAAGCAGGCAAACCTTTTACAGGATGGCCAACCAACACGATCTATACGACGAGGACGACCGCACTGAGCAGCTTGTCGAACCTTTTTTCTCTCTTTGTCTCCTCTCTCTCTCTGGTGTCGCTCTTTCCCTGTCGTATTTCTCATTCTTTCTCTTTCTATTTCATCTTTCCCATTCTTCTTCGTCTCTCTTTATCTTGCTCGTTCTTTTGAAGTTTTCGTACGAGTAAGAGCAACTTCAGAATCGACGAAACCCATGGAACAGGACCGAACGTCTAAGTGGGAGAAAAAAGAAACAAGAGAGAATGAAACGGAGATAGAGATAGGTAGTGAGAAGCTGACGACGCTCGGCTGCGCGAGGTCATCCGGTTCACTTCGTTTCCTCGCCGAATACAAGCGCGTCCTCGGTTCCATTCCTTCTCTAATCTCAGCGCGAGCGCCATCCTTCTTAAGGATGTATGAGCCTGCGGGTTCCTTCAACGTCGAAATACGAATCCGTGTCGTTTCTTTCGATTTTTTTTTTTCATTCTACTTAATCAGTGTTTATTTTCTTAATTTATTTTTCCACTGTAATCATATCAAATAATTTTCAATTATTATTTTTCGATAAAATAGTCTGAGATTATTGAAATTTTATTTTTCTTTCTACAAAAATTCTCTAAAAAGCTCAAAATAAATAAAATTAATTTTTAAATCACGAAATCTCGCCGGAATAAGAAATTTTTTGTATTTAAATGTTAAATTGTTACATTTAAATGTTTATACACGTTTATTCACCGAAATTGTCGAATTCTCTAATCTCTCGTCTTGCACTCGTGACTTTTATCGACCTAGACCCGTCGCCGAGTTTAGCACTTAACTCTTACGTTCATCCACCTCTGGATGGATGTTTACGGACCTCGCTAATTCTCATTTGTTACACTTCGCTGATTCTCACTTCACCTTCTTCTCTCTTCACGTTGCTACTTTTATTCTCCTTCTTCTCATCTCTTCTCGTAATTCTCGCACAATATTCACGAGTTACAACATTTCCAACGTTTGGTCTACAGTCATTTTGCCTATGTTTATTTATTCGTTTAAAAATTTTTCAATGAAATGTTCGTAAAAGTTGTTTCCATGTTTTCTTCTTGAATTTTCATTCAACTCTAACTTCTCTGTCAACGTGATTTCAATTATTATGTTGTGGATTATTATTATTATTTTTTTCATTGGCAAACATCAAGTACTTGTAACTCTCTCTTCCTCCCTCTCTCTCTCTCTCTCTTTCTTCTGTATTAGAAGTTTCAAGAAAACTATTAGAACCTTCAGCAACTGTGTACACGAGAGAAAAAAAAAAGAAAAAATGAAAACTTTTTCATTCAAACCTCATTGACGATGAAATACCACACGTTTAATGCAACGAGGAAAAATAAAAGTAATTTTCCTGTCGTTTGCGTTATAAAAGTCGTTCTCCAATCTTCTCGGGACAAATGTTTTGCGTTGAATTTTCATGACGGACTGTTCGCTGCCACCTCGGGTGTATTTTTTAATCCAAACTTTTCCCTCGAGATAAAATTAAAGTAGATAAGCTGTAGCTTTCTCATTCACCCATATTTTTCGCTTTTTCTAGCTTGGTAATTAATCGACGTTGCGCTTAAGATTATTCAGTCAGCCTTTAAAAGTTAAAATGAAAAAAAAAAAAAAAAAAAAAAAAAAATTGTGTTCAGATTTTGACCCAGCTTGTTTCTAGTGATTATCAACAGATCTTTATCCAGACATGCAAAAACTAAGGAGCGTCAAATTAGTGACAATTATACCTTACGCTAGAATCGCTTTTTACTATTTTTAAAAATAATTATTTGCAAACTTTACGTAGTTTAACAGTTTTTTTATGCGCATTGTAATTTCGACATATTTATAATCGTTCGTTTGTTTACGTTAATTATTCTGTGACTTACTGTTGACGCGCCCCAGTTATGATAAATTAAATAAATAAAGCACCTGTTTAAAATTTGACGCATCTCTCTATTTTCAACTGAATATGTGACAATATACGTGATGCTTGATCGACCGGGTTGTATATGTAGTATTTTGAAACTTTGTATACATATATATATATATATGGGCTTCCGTGTGAATAATGGGTTGACGAGAATGACACGAACATCGTAACACGTGTCGTCGAGTAAGCTACGTGTTCGTTCTGTACAATGATGACGAGTAGATTTCCAATGTATATGCTTTATAAAATATTTCTCTTGCAAACACCGATTCAATGATTGATGATTTGTTCTTTATATAGACATACACTTGTGTACAAGGAAATTAAGAAAAACGACAAGTACTTATAGAGACAGACTTTTTAGTAGTGAGTGAATGTTGTCGCTCGGCAGACACCTTCAATTGATTATTTGTTTGCAATCCATTTGACGATTATGGTCATTGTGGTCAATTAATTCGTGCAGGTTATTTCCGGGATTCGTTTAATATAACGTTGATTTCTTTTTTTCGAGTACATTCATACAAGAGATCTCTATAAATTCATTTAAATCGTTTATTCGACGAAACAAAAAACGTATTATTCGAATTTTCTATCGGCTTCGACTAATCAATTGTATTTGCATCAAATAAATGATGCTCTTTGACTATGATTATTCGAGTACCCCACGCTAAAGCCTCTCTTTGCATAAATTATCAGAATCAAAGTCGGTTTATTATTCTGACTGACCAATGACCATGTCCAAGAACAAAAAATCGGTCGTACATTTTTATAATAACACGGGACTGTAAAATCATGTTTATGTTATTAAATAATGCGATTTATAACATGACATGAATATTTTTATAAATATTATTTATTATTCAACTTTATTTAATTGAAAAAAAAAAAAAGAAAATTGACAACTGAAAAACTACAGGCTTCCCATCGATTGGAAATATAAAAATATTATTCACATAAGTGAAAATAATTGCTTTCTATAGAGCTCTGTTAGCCTGTACGACGAGGAAACAAATTTATTCGACTTAATTGCACCACAGTCACGTCAAAACAAAATGTTTTTTTTTTTTTTCGTCCGGATCTGCAAGTAACTGAAATGATTTCTATTCAGTGAGTAATAAATTCGTAATAAATCATTACAGTAAAAAAAAAAAAAAAAAACATTAGATCAATGAAATTAATGAAATTAATGAAAGATAAAGAGTTCGTATCGTTTGCAAATCATCACGTGCTGTATTTAATCGTAGGCCGAAATCGTTGTTGTTATTATTATTATTATCATCATCGTGAGCGTTATGGCTCTCTGAGAATTTTCCCGTATTCGATATCTATTCGCAGTCCCATATATGATCAGTTATTAGACTCATTGTTGTCTCGTTGCGGGAATACAAGACAATTTTGTATTAGGAGGTGTCTTGTAATTTGCATAACTGAGCAGTTTGTGCAGAATGATTGTTTTTATTTTTCTAACAAATGTTGTTTCATATTTGGTATAGTCTGATGCTTCTTGGTGTGGTCCATTGCCCATTTATCGTTCCACAACTTTTCAGTGACTCTGTTACGTTATTTTCTGGCATTTTCAAATGGGATTTTTTATAGTTTGTATTGTACACGTTGACAGGGCTGATCTGGCTAATGCTTGAGGTTATATTTCGAGTCTATGGTTCTGGTGCTTGTTGAATATTTGATGGTTATGGTTCTTCCACTCTTTGGTATTGTTGCACATAATCGTTGAGTGTTCTGTACCTGTAGGTTTTCTTTGTACGTTTTTTGTTTGTTTGCGATTGTATACCCGAGTGTATGTTGTTTAACGCAATTTATACGATGATAACATTGTTTTGTACTACTGCGACCACCCAACGGGAGACTATAGCTGTATTGTGAGCAATATTTGAATTGACAGCCCTCAAAATATCTCATTATGTATATTAATGTATTGATACGTACATTTATAAATATATATATATAAATATATTTTCATTCGTGCTCGCCTTTACGGAGGCATTAATTTTGCGCGGGACGTTATTCAACGTCGAATAGATAGAGGCCTCTTTCCGCTGTTCGCGTCGTCGATCCCGTGTAGTCTCGCGTCGCGAGGCACATTGCACAATTCTCTACCATCCCAATACCCCGCCACTGCATCGCACTTGACTGCCGTGAGAGAATGTCCCTGCGTTTCTCTGTGCAACACCCAAAACTCGTTTACATCCATCCATCTCTCAACGGCCACATATCTATATATGTATATGTATTTTTTGTTGTTGTTGTTGCGCGTTGAACGATAAAACGCCCCTAGGATTGGGAAGTTGGATATGTTGGAAATAGTTCGCACCGTTGATGTCGGAAACGGGACAACGTGTCCATCACCAACATACCCTTCTATGTATCGTCCACCTACACGATTGTGGGTTAGAACGAGAATAGGGAGTGAAAAAAGTCGTGAAAAAATTTTCCCTACCACCACTAGTTCAATCGTCCAACTCGTTTGTTTATTTCTCATTTAATTTTTTTTGGACTCTGTTTTTATTTCATTGCTTGCTTGTTTTCGGTGCTTTTTTTTTTTTTCACTTTTTTTCCTTCTAATTCACCGAAACCCTTTCACGTGCTCCTCCAATCGCACCAACAAATCTACCTCACCTCTCAAACACCCCACTGTTTCGAATCTGCAACCCGATTCTACTTCCGATTCAGTTTTTACTCTTTTGTTTTCTCTCTTTATCTCTCTTTCTCCCTCTCTCTCTCTCTCTTGCACCTCTGTTTGTAACAAAGTTACGAAAAAACCAATAGTTCTGGTAACTTTATTATAAAAAATAGTTTTTGTAATCGAAGTATAAAGGACAAATAAATGCTGACTTTGGGAATCTTGAGATTATTCCAAAGAAATGCACACTTTATCTTTATGCGTTTGTCTTTCTTCAAAAGATCGTCTTACGGAGTTATAAACTGCTTAGTGATCATTAGTTTATCACAGTGTTGTTATTTGAAGTTGCTGTTTTTTTTGTGATGAAAAGAAAAACAAGATTTCGGGATGGAATTTATTTGATCGAAAAAGTACCAGGATCAAGTTTTCATTCGCTCTCACGAATCCAATTCTTTTGTGGGACGAAACTCTTTCTCGTTCATTCATTTTCAATGCACACACACACACACATATCCACGCATGTACACTATGTGGCTCTGTTTGTACACATATGAATGAGTATACGTGTAACTTTAGAATCAATTTATTATCTTTTTTTTTACAAGATATTTACACCGTAAGTAAATAAAAAAATAAAAATAAAAAATGGGTTTGAGTTCGAATTGATAATGCAATCATCACTGTACGTAATGTTATACGGATGAAAAAATAAAAAAGCTGTAATTTAATTTAGAAAGAAACAAGCTTTTACTGACATGCATTTGAAGTCGACTAGAATTAAAGTCAAGTGTTGTAACTCGTGGTTGTGTGCAGTCCAAGGTATGGCCAGCGGTCGATGTCTTAATTGTTCGGAAACACGCACGATAAAACTTATAAATGAATATAAATATATATATGGTAATAATATGAAAAACGAATGGTATGAAAATATACGTGACGAATATTAGTGTGTTTGAATTTTCTTTTCAAGTACAACGCAATGCAATATTTTTTAATGGACTCTCGTTTATGTATCGTCTTCCATAATAGAGTAAAGATAATTTGACGCGCGCGTTCTCTTCGCTCCGTAATGGCAGCCGAGAGAGGAAACGAAAATAAGGAAAGCGAAAAGAGAGTATAACTCATAAAGATATTCTAGTTGGAATGAGTTAGCTTTTGTCAGACGAAACCTTCGTTTCTCGTGCTCGTAATATACGTACAGTATAATATAATGTATTTGCATGTATGTGTCTGGTTCTTCGAGACATTCCATCTCGCTTGGGCTCGTTTCCATAACGCAGGTAAGGCCGATTATGTGTGTGCTTTGCGCTCAAAAGCATAATCTGCATTACCACATGGCAAATTGCTGATGTAAGAAAGAAAGAGAAGATAAAGAGAGCGAGACAAGGCGCGGAAGAGAAATAAGAACGAAAGAAAGCACGAAGAGACGTTTTCCTCGTACGGACGGACACGTACTCATTAGATGCATTTATTATTTCAGAAAAATTCACTCAAATTTGATTGTGCAGTCTTTTTTTTCTATCTGAATAATTTCGTTGTTTTCTCTTTAATTAGAGGCGATGTATTTATTGTTTGTTTTGTCATTTGTACGATCTGCAGATTTTTTTTCCAAATCTTCCACAAAAACATGAATTCGCAAGTTCATAATTTTTTTTTCCATACTTTTTCTTTAGCACAAAATTTCAAATGCGATTTAAAAAAAAAATTTTTTTTTTTTAATTTAGTACAAGTGTGTGTTACTTTGTGATTCATAAAATGGTTGGGGTCCAGAGAAAGCAATTAATCGTGACAATTGTCCGATGCCAGAATAACGTAGTAGGGTGTCTGTGGAATATGCCTCTCCATGAGAATATCGCATTCTGGTTTCAAAGCTTTGTATAACCATCGTGTGTATTACATATCTGTATATATTTACGAGCATACAAAGCAATATCTATATGTTACATAAACGGGCATGAGACAAGGAGATAGGTATCTAATACTTTTATAACGTGAATCATCCGTCCTCTCCTCCGCTCTTGCGCAGCCTCACTCTTTTTCTCCTCTCTTTAACTCGTTCGATCGACCTTTTCATTCTGTTTTTGATTTTTCTTTAGTTTCCTTCATGTTCACTCTCTTCCGTCCTTTTTTTCTTTCTCTCTCTCTCTCTCTTTATCGGCGCTGTTCATTCTCGCTCTTCCTATTTTCGCTTCTATTTTTTTTCTCTATCTCGTTTCTCTTCATTCCATATCCGCGTGTCGGTTCCTGCTTTTATTGTCCCCCATGATCTTTCTCTTTTCTTCAAAGTGTCTTTGTAACTTTTCTATTTGCGCGACTCTCATCGACAATCGAGAAACGTAGTTTTTAGATATAATAATATTTTTATCAATATTTATTGTATTTTTGTTCGTTTGTTTTTCTCGATATTTCTTCCTCTTCGCCTTTTCTCGCTGTAACGTGCCGGGCAGCAAGCCAACGATCTTTCTTGTCTTCTTCTTTCTTCTTCTTCTTCTTCTTCGTTTTCTTCTTATTCTCTGTCTATTTCTTTTTCTATCATCGGACAGCTTCTTCCTCGTTTTTCCACCTCATCTTCTTCGTTTTTTTATTATCCTCCTCGTTGCCTCTGACCGCCACTGAGCAGGATGTTGAAGAGTTTGGATTGTATCTTGGAGGTTTAAGAATGAAAGACAGAGGGAGAGAATGAAAAGAAGCAAAAACGAAATGAAAATAAAAGGACGAGAGGTAAAGAGTGAGAGACTCGAGAATAGGGAAGAGGATCTGAACCGCGCTGGGGACGGAGAGAGCACGAGGGAAAAAGAACAAAAAATATGTACTGCGCCAAGTTGCAGCGAAAGAGAGGAAGAAAGAGAAAGTGGGGTTAAGGCGAAAGCCAGGCTTGCCAACCACACTGATACAAAGCAAGAGAATCGTGAATTAAAAACAAAATGAACAAAAGAGACAGAGAGAGAGAGAGAGAGGGGGGGGGGGAGAAAGATACGAAAACGATACTGAAAGGGAAAGAGAAAAAGTTTTTTTTACCGCTCTTATTTTTTTTATATTATTATTTACTTCTTTTTGCCCTATTATTTTTTCTCTTCCGTTTCTTTTTAATTCTGTCTGTCTGTCTCTCTCTCTCTCGCTCTCGCTCGGACTAGAGTCTTGCTTGGTTCCCTCTCGCGTCACGAGACTGCCTCGGGCCTCGAATTCCACTTCGTGTGTGTGTATGGGTGGCTGAGAGAGCAAAAGAGATCGCGAGAGAGAGAGAGAGAGAGAGGCTTTTGTGCTTATATGCCTCGCTAGGAGGCGCGCGTTCTGACTCGCAAGATTGCACTCGGATTACACTACAGAGGGTCCGAAGAGGGATAAAGCAAATAAAAATACAAAGATTTACTGTATATATGGCTCCATGCATGCTATATCAACGAATATATATACGGCTTTCAGTGGCGTGAAGTTTAAATCATTGATGCACACTTTCTTGTTTTACTGTATAGATATATATTTGATAAATATGAAGTTGTCACATCCTATGACAGAATAGAGAGAAGCGTATTTTAGGAAAAACTGTTTCAACCCTATTGCAAAGATAAATTTAAAGAAATAAGATGAAGTAGGTCAAAAAAAAATTGCAAGTAAGCGAGAAGGAGTTTTTTAAATTCAAATGAATGTAATCAAAGTTCGGAGCAACGACTAGTAAGCAACATTTAGATGCATAACAATTAGTAAATTACTGACTGAATTGGTGAGTTTTGAATTCCTGATTTTTTCGCTCATTTCTAAAATGATGCCTATAAATATTTATTCGTAATTCTCAAGAACAAAAAGAGTCTCGTATTCGGCAATCTTTTTTTTTTGGTCAATTTTTTTAAATTTAAATATTTATGTATGTATCTTTATCTGTGTTTATTCGGACGATGATGATGGCTCAGGCTGAGAACTCGGGCCACAGCCCAGCCAACCAGTTACCGTTTCGCGTGTCGCTGGTGATCCTCATTCTCTCCTCATGACCAAGCTCACGCTTTCTCTCTCTCTCTCTCTCTTTCTCTTTCTCCCTCTCTTTCTCTGTTTTGCTAGAACTTTTCTGCATCTAGATATTCAGATTATACAGGATGTGCCAAAAGTTATGGCGCGCGATAGTTATTCTTGGTTTGGTAAATTCCGACATATTGTGAAGAGAAAAATTATTTTTTTCCTCACGCTACCCTCGATTGTTACAGCCATTATAACATTGTTCCGAATTTGCTTTAATTGATTAAGAATCCACAAATGGAGCATCAAAGATTGAAATAGTTTAGAATTTTTGCTTTTGGAATCACTCGTTGTATTCTTACGATTTATACATCTTGGATACGATTTTACGGATACACAGTTGATTTATGAAATACATATGTATTATTATATTTTACATGTACGTGTAGATTTTTATTTATGTGTGTGTTCCTTCAACGTTGGTCTGTTTCACGCTCGAGTCACGGAGCTTTTGGCCCTCATGATTGCTTTGAAATGTGAACCGACACGCGGACTTTTTGCAAGCATAAGAGACTAACCTCCTGCTCTGCCTCCTCCTCCTCCTTTCAACCCCCTCCCCCCTTAACCCTTTTCTACCGGATTCATGTATATGCAACCGCGTTTGCGTGATGACAACGAGGAATATGAGATCGTGCCTCTAGACAATCGAGAATGAGGGAGAAAGAACATTCGAACACTAGACAAATTTTCTGCAATGGTCTCTCATTTCCTTCTTCTGTTTCTCTTTACTCTTTGGCTCTCCGGGCGTTCTTTTCTTCAGGATATAAGAGACTTTCGTAAATAATGTCGTAAACCTCAGACCTCAGACTTTAACGTATTCTGCGAACTCGTACAGCAGTCTCGTACATTTCATTTTATTTTTATTTTTATTCTCCAAGCATATTCATTCTTTGCAATTTCTCTTTCGTTCTTAGTTCTAAGTTGACTGTCACCTTGTTTAGGAATAAATTCAATAATTACATACAAATGGGGATTAATATCTGAAACTTGAATAATTGAACACGAAGTGTTTGACACTACGAAGCATCAGGTACACGAGTTGTTCCTCGCACGATCATGATGTTTACGATACTCGAGTTGGAACTAAACAGAGATTCATTTTTCAATACACGATGCCATGAAAAAAGGGAAAATAATAAAATTTAACAACTTTCGAAATTTGGGTATTTTTTTTCGAATTTTTCTGGCACGTACGAAAAAGCGAGGGGGAAAATGTTGTATGATTTGGTTTTAATGATCCAGGCACCAAGTGATTATTATCCAAATGGTTGGACTATAGATTTTTACGGTTGAGGGTGAAAAAGAGCGAGAGGGAGATGGAAAGTGGAAACCACATGCCGAACAGAACTCTAGGCACGTAGTAAAAAGCCACAGATTGCCCATCGGCAACGGCGCGTTCGTAAACCATAACTATATACCTACTGAACCATCGTTGACCCAGGTTTTTGAAATATTAAAGCCCCCTCCTTGCCCTTCCCTTCCATCGAGGAAGAGGGTCAAAAAAAGAGAGAAAGAGAAAGAAAAGAACGCCATCTGCATGATAAATTTGACTGGTCCACCCTCGGCTACTTTAATACATTCTGTGTGCGCGTGGGTGTATGTGTTTTTGTGGTTATACCTTAAAATCACCCTCATTCTACCTCGCCCTTGACTCCGTGATCCATCGACCAACTGCCTCTCTAAAACAACGGGCAGAATAACCGCACACTTTTTACTCGATCGCTGGACCGCCGGAACCCGATTTAAAGCTCGCACCCCAATGATACCAATTTTTCTCACATCTTTATTTATCTTTTTGTTTATTCATCTATTTTTCATATTCATTGCCACGTTTTCTCTGAATTTACAGAAATTCAGAAATCTTATACACATATTTATGTCTATTCTTCGATTTTCTTTCTCGGCACGTATTTCACAGTTGCCATTTCTTTTCGGTCGTCACAGTCGCGTAGGGAGGTTTGAAAAATAAACATTGTGTACGCCCTACGTAGGTTTTCATTGTTGCAGTGTTTTTTTTTTTTTAGTTTTTTGAGCCTCGCGATCGAAAAAAAAAATTGTATAAACAATTTTGCAGGCGGTGCAAATTTATTGGTTTTAAAACTGTCATCGGGACATGGTAAAAAATGGGAATATAGATAAAACAAGAGAAAAAAAAACACAATCATGCAGTATGTATGTAGCAATTTCGTTGAAAGAAATAAAACTGCCAAGTACATCTTAAATTTTGTTTTTATTGACGTGAACTTGTGGACGTCCCGTGAAGTCATGAAAAGTGTGTTTTGAAGGCTTTTTTATGCTTGTTGAAAAGTCAATTATTTTGCATTCAGAAATGAACTTTGCTGGAAAAAAAAAATGTTATTAATATTTGCTGAATCTTTTCGCTCACTATATCGATTCATTTTCTCATTTCAAAAATGTACTTCAGTAATTGAAGCGAATGAGTTTTGTCTCTTTATTAAGTTTTTGTGTGAAGCAAAAAGTTGTTGGTGAGCAAAATAGAAAATAGAAAGCTTTTTTCTCAAACCCTCTTAATATGAGTTTCAACGAATAAACTCGAAAAGTTCATTTCTGGTGCCACAGAAAAATTACTCTTATACTCTCTCACCCTTTCCCTCTTTCTCTTTCTCTCTCTCTCTTTCTCTCTCTCTCTCACACACATACACTTTCTCGCTCTCTTTAAATCGCATGTACTCCAAAATACATTTTCCGGCTTCTCTAGGGACACTGTAGAGGAAAAATCGTCGAAAAAGAAACGCCACAGGCGTCAAGAATACTCTTGGGGAAAAAGACGAATAGTGGCCAACCCCAACGTCGTGTTTATAATGTGGAAAAAGTGGCCCGTGCAACTGCACTCAGTTACGCAAAAAAGAATAATAAAGATAATTTTCCAAAATTCTTTAACCAAAGAATATATACCACGTGTAGTATAGAACTATTTAACAATTTTTCGATTCATTCATAATTTTTATCGCCGTTATTATTATTTTTTTAATTATATCTATTTATTTCTTCAGTATTCTTTCTTATGAAATATCTTAGATTCTTTCTCATAGAACTTGATCGATTCGTCCGAATAAGTCTTGAAAATCTCGAGCATGCCAGTGCCAAAACATTTAGATAGCGGAGACACTTGAAACTCGAAATTCATTCACGAAGCGTACCAACGAGAACTCAAATTCCATGCACTCGTAAATTATCCATGTATATCAATCCCTGTAATTCAATACACACACACGCACATACGAACGCACAAATATAGATACAGAAATGCGGTTTCCAATTACTGTGGCACCTCTCACCCAGGTGTCAAATGAAGACTGTACACACTCTTTATACATATCCGACTCGTACAAAGATTTTTCTAGAAATAGATCGAAAATTTGATCGATTTGCTGCTGCTTTTTCAATTTTCGAAAATTTGTCAAATCTTCAAAATGATTATTTGTCGTCGTTTTTCAATATTTTTCTTTTTTTCAAACATTTCTCACTAGTCGCGCTATACTTTAGGGAAAATATGTCGAACGAAAATTAATCCCCTTTTTGTCGTGTGAATATATATATATATATTTTTAAATATACGAATTTAAAATACCTCGAGTTTGGGAGGAAGAATATCTGCAGAGAATTTTACGTATATGGCTTTGTTGCTGTTGTCATTGGAGATGGGAAATTCTATACATGCCAGAATGCTCGTTGGCACCGTTCTGTGTATGTATACGCACAGTACGTTTTAAGCGTTTGAACAACATACATATATGTTTGTCTGCGTATATGTAACATTTGTGTAAATACGCAATGTATCTTGAACGCTGGCTTTTATTCTCGACTAAACATGGATGGATTTGATTTCAATGTTGATTCGGTCCACTGTTCGTCACAGTTGCGTACACATCTGTGCCATGCAGAGATTCTCGCACAAAGCCCCTTTAAGACACGGTTTACAAGTATTTGCACGGGCTTTCGGTTGCTTCGCTCGAACAAGTACCTCTGTTCATTGAAAATACTGAATAGCATCAACGAGGTGAAAGGTTATTAATAAATGAAAAAATGTATATAAAAAAAAAAAAGATTCACAGTTGTCCCATAATTTAGTTAAAGCGTGGACCGATCGATGCAAAATTCGTCAAAAGTATATCGCACGTTTTTTCGTATACTTTGATTTTTCTATATTAATACGAACTCCTTTATGATTGTATTGACAGTATTTTAGCTATTTATTTTTTCTTTTCATCATTTATTTACATAAATATAATGTTTGATGGAAGAAAAACTCCTTGACGAGTAAGGATGAGTGGTATAATTTTTTTCAAGTTTCCCTAAAACTTTTAGTTTATCGCAGACCCACGAACAAAACGAAAAAAAAAAAACATTTTTTTTTCTTCTGAAAAAGCAGACATTTTTTCGTGGTAACGAGAGAACATAAAGCGGGAAAAGAGAAAGATGGAAGTAAAAATGTGAAAAGGGCACCAAGTGGTTTTGTGCTTGTTGCTCGTATGATACATCGATAAAAAATGGCTTAATGAAAAAATGTCTGAATATACGTTTATGTACTCGCTCTTAGAAATGGTTTAGTCGGAGCTGTACCATGTAACAGTAAGCTCCACATTCACGAAGTGTAAATCAGTCGTGTGCGAGAAATCCTGAAGTTTAAGCCTGGTTTAATTTCCCTTGGCAAGAGTTTCCCGTCTCTCAATTCTCTCTCGCTCTTTCCCCCTGTACATCACTCGTTTGTCTGGTACACAGAGAGCCCTTCGGAACCCTCATTCCCTACCTGAATGCTCTTGTTTCGGTGTTGAGGTATACAGGGTGTCCCGATAAAAAAAAAAATTAAATATCTGCTTCGTCGTAAGCCACAAAATAACCATTTATATTATTTTATTTTAAATACAAGTCTTAAGTAACTTTTGATAACTTAAAAACTTAAAACTTTTATTGTGACCTTCAATGTGTTTGTCAATTCCATCTCAAGGATCACTTCACATCTTTAAATTGTATTTTTTTTTACATTATGCATTGCATTTTTAATGGAAATTAGTATTTTCCACAAAATTACCTCTGATATTTAGCAATGAACACCCGCTATACTTTTATTTATGTGCACACACGTATATGCGGAAGAACGTACGAGAAAATCAAGTGGATCGTTCCATGCACACTTTGTACAGAGTAACAAGGGGGTATCCCGTGAGACGTAGACCTGTTTATAGAAACATTAAAATATATATAGGTACACGCATGTATGTGTATTCACCGACAGTTTGAAGATGAGAAGGCATCTCACAATCAGAGATATATAAGCCCGCCACCAACCCTTGTATACCATCTCTGAAACTTGTTTTATACTCTCCTACATGTAAATACTCTGCCTTTTAGAGGAAAAAAAAACAGATAAAACAAAAGGATCAACCGCTTGTTTGGTCGTATAGATGAATCGTGCACTTTGAGTATTTTTAAAAGTAAAGAAAAAAAAGAAACAGTTTAACAAAAATTTACAGATAAATAAAAGACGTTTTGTATTCTATTTTTCCTTCGGGTGGCTCAATTTTTTTTAACGAAATTGAAAAATGTATACGAGTTATAACTATTTCGATATAGTTTTGATCAGAATTTTGTTTTCCTTTGACAAGATATTAATTAAATTATTGATGAAATTAATGCCTTTTATCTATCAGAGTCTGCTTCTAATTTATTTACAATTTGAAGGATTTTTTTTTTTTAACATAATATTAAAAATAAATAAGAAAACAATTTATTGTACGCCAGAGGAAGATAACCTTATATCATTATGCGATTCGCTATCAATTTTCGTTGTTTGACAATGCAATAATATTGACACATGTGCAAATTATAGTTAATGTATCTCGTTAATTTGTTGTGGTGGCGGCGTGTCGATTTGATCTAATGATATAACAACAGCTTGATTACCGTCGAATGATATGATTTTTTTTTTTGTTTTTTTTTTTTTTTGTATTTGAAATTACGCCACGTATCGTTTGCACTTTAAGCCACGACCTTGTGGCTCGGTTCCTGTTACGCACAACGAGTAATTCAACTCACGAGCTGATCGATTGAATTGCTACTATTTTCGTACTCGATCCTTTTGAAATACGATATTCACTGAAAAATAGTGACAGGTTAATTTTGATCAATTATGAAACATTTTATTTGCTTAATTTTCTTTGAATAAACACACTACATTCAAGGATTCTATGTGACTTCAATATATGAAAACATTTTCAATGAATAAATATGACAAAAATTATATAAATACATACAATCGATAAGAAATAATAAATTCAAATATAAATTGAAAAAAAAAACGGAAATTTGGTAGATTAGATATAATAGATATTGTAAAAAATCGGAAATTGAAACTTTAGTGATCGAACACCGTCACAGGCAAATTTCAATTTCCGGTCAAAACGGAAATAGAATCGACATATTTGTCATGATGGCGCGTAGCAACTGATGCGATTAGCATCAGCTAACTTGACTTTTCTATGAGCACGACCTACGATCCCATCACTGTGAGGTCCTCCAAAAATATTGCTTTTACTTTAGTCACTGTATTTTTTAATATACTGCTATATACTTCGCACTTGCTCGAGGGAAACTGAAAAATTCGGCCGATACAGGTGTCCACATTTTGACCGAGTTTTAGTTGTTTAGCGGCATTAGAAACTCGCTACTATTGCCTCCCGCTTATCGTTAGCGATTGATGCTTGCGAGTCGTTGCATGGCTGAGCGGTCACCCAACCAAGTTTCAACCTCGCCCGAGGCTGCTTTACTCGGTAGGTCGCCGCTGGAGCGAAACGTATTGACCGCTTACCCATCGCTATCGTTCATGAATAATTAATGAATTCATATACACAAATATCAGGATGTATGCATTATTTTTGTGAACGGATTCTGCCGTATTTCAAATTGTAATTTAGTTGAGAAAATTATTTTTGCATTTCGTCTCTTCTCTCGATCAAAATATTATTATTTCATCAGTTTTTTTAATTCTCGATGTTTCAAGCTTTTTATTTTGTCTTCGTCAACCTCCCTGTTTTCGGCAAATTCTCGGATCTTAGTTTCTTGGCGAAAAAACTAGTATTACGAAAATTTCCTGATCTGTTTTATGTCGAATTTTCTCTTAGTGACGAAAGTATATTGAACTCACGAGCAAGATGCAAAAATCTTAGTCACATTTTCCTACTCCTCCGAGATACTTGCTCGCTCCTGGACTCGACGTCTTTTAATAACTGGAATGATTAACGCCAATGGGAAAAGTTTGAACGACGAGAGGAAAAGTTTGATTGAGGTCGCCCGGAAGTAGAAGCATATTTGTCACCTCTCAAGATATTCTTTCTCCTTCTCTTTTTCTTTCTATCTCTATCGTCTTCTTCGTGAACGACGATCTCCCGATTTTTGCAGCTCTGCTTTCTTCAACTACTGCTATCATGCGGTTTTTCTTCAATAATATATACTTATGTTATTGACTATGAATATATGTATATATTCGTACATACATTTTTTTTTCATTGCGGATTGAAGGCACCTGTACTTCTCAGACTTTATATTGACAGTCAATTACACAAGTTTTCTCAATTTATCGTACACATGTGCACCCAACTTTAATGTAATATATTGCTTTAAAAAATCTACATAAGACAGATTTTTTTCATGTTCCATATACACCAAATAAACGTGAAATTTCATGCACATATATACAGACAATATATATGTAATGCAGATAAAAGGCTTTAAATATGAGAGGATTTTTCCTGAAAAATACTCAGTGCGGCACTAGCTTCAGGATATTTACCACCTGATGTACGATTGAAATTTGAGTATACCTATAGCAGGGATAAATGGATTTCCGCAGGTCGTCGAGCTTCAGGCGCTGCTCAGTAGAGACAGCATCGCTGACAGTCGTATTCATGCATCCACACCAATGATTTTTTTCGTGCATCCTTCATTGTTGTATAGGTTTCTGTGTATGTGTGTCATATTTTCAAAAGTTTATATCTTAAACCTCACAAACTTGCTGTCCAAATACATATATTTGTGGATTTATGAGAAAGGTGCAGACAATGAAGAGAAAAAAAAACGTTATGAATTATTTAATTTTCTTCAGTTTTCTCCTAAAAGAAATGATTTTAAACATTTTCATCTGAACTTTCATTTTACGATAGTAACTTTGATAAATAGCCATTAAAAATTTCAATTGTTTTAAATTGTATACTAGTTCGTTGAATAATAATTATTTTTTTATTTCTTTGATTTCAGTTAACCTCCGATTTATGCGAATCTACTCGTCTCCGAGACCAAACTGATTGGACTGCAATGGTAAGTCTATATTTTTTCGTCATTATATTGATTATTTCGATAATATCCCGAATATTGTATTAAAACGAGGCTTTATTGAAAAAAAAAAAAAAAAAGACAAATTCGTTATGTTATACAGTTACAAAAGATAAATTAATTTTGAAAATCCCGAATTAGCGTCAAATTTAATTAAGAAAATCGTTACAAAAGTTGAGAATGAAAAATAAGTCACGGGCATTCAATTAACAGGTCAATTGATTAAATTGAATTTTAGTTTCTCTGAATATCATAATTCTTAATTGAATCAAGGATTCATATCATTGACATTAAATGTGTCTGAATTTAATCAACATTCATGAATTGCGTTCCCCTTGAATACATTACTTACACGTATAAAGATTGGAAAAACAAAAGGGTAGTTGACGTATCCGGAAAACTGACGCAAGCCGGGCTGGCGGGAGAAAACCACAGGCACCCATTTACGAGTTTGCTCAAAGCAAACCTCGTAACCGACTTTGACTCCCGACGTCCAAGCGTTCTAGTAATCTTTGATTTTCTTTTCTACCCTTCTTCGAGTAAAAATAGTACTTGAAACATATAGCCACAGTTTATTATTGAAATAAAACTCGAACAAACAGTTAATAAAGCAATTTTCAACGTTAGACATAAAAATTATTAAAAGATGATAGAGTTTAGCCTTATAAGAGTATGAAAAAAAAAATTTTAATACGATATTTTTATCATATTCAAGCTAATCATAAATGAGGTAAAATAATTCTGTAGTATGTGCAGTGCAATTGCGTTTATTGCTAGCACGCCAAAACGCATTGAAGGGAAATTGTTGATTCTTTCTGTAGACTAATTGGCAGGAAGAAATTACTGAAATCGCTCGAAAAAAAAACTTTGTTCTTTGTTTTGCTGTGCGATTGCTTCGTTAAATGAGACAAGACTAATCTTGCACTTACGATCAAGAGCGACTATTACGAAGTCGATGTAGCTCGTTATGAGGGCTCACTTTTTCTCTTTCTTCCTCTCTGTCTCTTTCTAACTCTCTCTAGCTCTTTCCCTCGCGCTTCGGTTGATGATAGCAGTGATAGCCTATAAAACGTAAGCACAGCATCCTAGAGTCCGGCTATGAGGGCTGCTAAGAAAATGGGGAGCAAAGATGAAAAAAAAAAAAATTTTAAGTTAAAGAACGAACCTTGAGATTACGTCATGTCGATTTTTTTTATTCTCTTATTTTCCGAATGTAATTATGTTTTCTCTTCATTTATTTTTATTTTAATTATGTTACTTTATTATTTATACTGTCACAATGTACATGTTAATTTTTTCACTCAATCTTGGAGTGAAATTCGGAACCTTTTTTTCTTTGACTTGAATCGTTCAATTTTAATTAATCCCGGGAGATTTTTCATTGCCAGCAATCACACTCTATGTCTTTTTTCTTTTCTTTTTTTTTCTATATGTCATTGTCAATATAACGTTTTTCTTTCAATGTTTTCGTATGAATATATATTTAAAAATGAGGTACTGAAAAAAAGAAATGGAAATGTCTTGTACCTTTTTTTTTGTTGCATACCATCTTGATATATGAGAATTGACGATGACATAAACGAACGTAATTATTATAGAACATGAAAAAATCAGCTAGTCCTTAATCTACAATTGATTTCTAAATCGTCAAAATAAATCTCTCGTACACACATATAAATATGTATGCATGTGTGCTAAAGCAAACTCTGCAGTAGTTTCACAAACTATTGAACAAGTTTTTCGGATGAAGTTTCCAAAGAAAATTGGAAAATGGCGGCGGCTTCGGCAGCCCACGGGGCTTTCGCCATTAGTCCTCGATCTCCTTCGGGACTTGGATTTCTTAGTATATACACATATATACATATAAGTTATACGCGCGTATGCTTTACTCCCTTTCTTTGGCTTCTTGTACCACCGATGCCTATAGAATACCAATCGTCCGAATTTCCCCGGAGGTCCACCAAAACTTATCTCTTTCTCTCTTTGCTCTCTCTCTCTCTCTTTCTCTCTCATTTCTCGAGTGCTTTCTTCATCCCTCGTCATTGAGTCTTCTTACACTTTGTCCCAGTTTCTATATATATAAATATAAATATATATATGTATATCGATAATTGTGACGAAAGAATTGTATGTATAAACGCCCATACAAATTTGTATCCAAACGTCTGAAAATGTACGTAACTGTATCTATCGAATAGATTGAAAGATGATGAGAAATTTTTTTTTTCGAATTTTATTCGATAGTTGAAGCAAAGTTGGATTTAAATGGTCAATATTGATCCGGACGAAGCCCAGAGTCGTTAAACCATTGAAAGATTCTTTTTTTCTCATTTTTTCTTTTTCTAAGTTTCGATTGACGCACACTTGATCGAGCTTTCAATTTAAGGGTCCTTCGGACTCGAGTACTCGTAGGGTACGAATGAAAGACGAAAAAATAAAATAAAAATGTCGAGAGGCTTGCCGTCATTGAACGATAAATGGACATTTTTTTCATAGTTTTAGTAATTTTATTTTATTATCGACGAAATAAATGAGTTATAGATTTTACGAACAATTTCGCAGGATGAGAGAACTCGAATATAGTGATTTTTGAAAACTTAACCTTTCCCTCTTACTCTCTGTGTATCTTCTTTATTTTGGTCTTCTCGAAAAAATGTTCATATGTGGATTTAATTACACAAATCGATTAGATAGTATAATAAACAATGTTAAAGTCGATTTAATCCCGAAACGGCATCGAAAAAGAGTTATTCACATCAGCGCGGTAAAGAGAAAAATAACGAAAGAAGTATCGGATAAGGGCGAGAGAAAATATATGCCGGAGTCATACATTAAGCGCCGTTTTTCTTATCGATTCCCGCGACTTTTTACGCTCCTTATCCTCATTTTTATTTCTTTTTCGAGGTAGTTTTTCTTTTTCAATTTTCTCTCTCTCTCTTTCTATATCTGATTACGTGTCCCTCCTTCTGTTTTATCTTTCTTTTTTTTTTCATTTAAATTCTTTTTCTAAAATGAAAAGATAAATCTGTATTTCTGGAATCTCTGTGGAAAAGAAAACCTCTCGGAAATTTTTTTGTACTTTTCCCATTGAGCTGTTAATTCTTGAAAAAAAAAAATATGTTTTTTGTCTTTTTCAACAGACTTTTTTACTTTTTTTTTATATTTTTACAAGTCTTCATACTGTATCTTGTTTTTCGTCAGGTCATTTTTTTTCTCGTTTTTTTTTTATATGGTCGTTTGCCCTTCACTTGAGTTCGTTTTTCTTGGAATGTTCTGCACTGCCGATGCACTTGGAACACGATGAAAATTTACTAAAGCCTCTGTAACGCTCTATTCTCAGTTTTACTCGCCAAAGTGTTGCGAGTGCTCGAAAATGAACTAAACGTAGTTCTCTTTGCTGGGCAATAATATTTGTATTTTTTTTTCTTTTTTTCTTTTTTGTTTTTCTCCACTCCAGCGCCAAACCTATTTATTTGAACCCTTTAAATCATGCTTGGTTCGACTTTCGTCTCATTTCTTTCACGTAATCTTTTTCTTTCTCCTTCTACCGTTTCCCTCTATTTCGTATCATCCCTTTTTCTCTTCTTTTTTTCTCAGTTTGCCTTTTTTTTCTCTGTTTCGTATTTTCGTCTATATATCTTGACTCGAATACCTGCGGCCCAATATATCACTTCGTGTTTTATCTCTGACCTCCGTTAAACTCGCCACGACTCAATGCCTTTTTTATCGATTTTTCGTTTAATGTTTTATTTTTTATTTTTATTCATTTCTTTATTACTTTCGCTTTATAAACGTCGGTTTATCAGTTTTTTTTTCTAATGAAACAATATTGGTCACAAATTGTTTGGGTTTTGCCACAAAATTTTGATATAAAATAAAAAATTGGTTCTTCACGCTGTTTTTTTTCGTCCATAAAACTATCTTTTTCCTTGTAAATGAACGAGAGTAAAAAAAAGAGAATAATGAAACTGTAGATATAAACGCGCGGTAGCTCGGAGCGTCGTTTCCAACTTTGAGCAAAGCTCTGAACAGCTGCTTAATACATGATTCAAATTTTAACTAGGACAAGCCGCTGTCATCTCTCACGCACTTGTCCCTCCATTTTTCTCTCCGTATTTTTACTTTTTCTTCTCACCGTCACGTAATAAAATCTTCCCTCCGAAACTGACCTTTCTCGCTCGCTCTCGCCGTGTCCCATTGAAATGTAATGTAAAAATGAAAACTTCATAGCGCAGAAGTTAATGCGATTTCCGTGAATATTACAGATGGCAAAATGTAGGCTGGATCTACGTCGAACTTCAGTAAAATAAGCTCCATTTTTCAGTGTAATATAAAAAATGTATCACGTGCATCAATACATTTTAGTCATAACATTTTCTCCATCAAATAATTATAATTTTTTTTTCTTTCGTCTTGAATGTTGGATTATAATGAACAAAGTCTTGATAATCTTATTTTTTCAAGCTGTATCAGTTCACGGCTCTCCCCCGTTCTTCTGCTTTCCTTTTCACAGTTTTACGAATTTTTTTTCAACCCCCAGCGAAGTTACTCCAACGACTTTGCCGTAAAGTTTCGCTGAGCAATTTTTATAGACTCGTCACGCGGTGTCTCGTGGCTCTTTTTTTCTGTTTCTTCCTTTTTTTTTCTCTTTAACCCTCGCACATTTTTTTCTTCCTTTTTTGCTATTTTTTTTCCTCTTTTACTTCTGTTTCCCACATTTTTTTTTCAGTTCTGTTTCTCCTCATCTTTGTAACCTTCTCTCTCGTTTTCTCTGGTTTTAAAATACTTCAACTTGACTTCCATTAATCTTGCTGTACACAGGCGAAGACTCCTCACCCCTCAATTGCAATGGATCCCTCGGCGTTCCACCATTTTTTTCGATATAAAAAAGGCGCGCCCTAACACCTGACGCGCCTCGAGATTTCTTCTCATCGTTTACCTCACTTTTATATCTTGCAACGGTCTCTGCACAAACACTCTATCGTTACACGGTCTCCTTCTTTTATGCACCAAAGCTCGAGTTTATTCGTTATCCAGTCTGCCAACTATTTTATCACTTTTGATTTTTTAAAGCTAATTTTTTATCTGTTAATTCGTTTAGGATAGAAACTTCGAGAGTTTTCTGAATTGCCTTCTCCGTCAATTTTGATAAATATCAACAGAAATTTTATCGGTTTTTTTTTTCATTTCTTATGTGACGGATGCTGATTTCCACAATTTTTTTCCCCTTTTATCCATACATAATATTACATTTTGAGTTTGCCAATGATTTTCCTTCCACACCTCTTGGACCTGTTAGACTCCTGCGGAAAATGTTCACCGCCCGTATTATATAAAAGTTTGAGGCAAAAGTTTTCGGCTGGGAATCGGTGCTAGGCGAGAAAACTATACCGAAAGTCCGCGCTTCTAACGAGGGTGGGAATTTTCACAAACTTTGAGGGTGAAAATCTTCCTGAGCTACCTCAGCTCTATCTCTCTCACTCTCTTTTCCATCCTTCCTTTTCACCTAAATTCTTCATCGTTCATCTACATTTAATATCTTTAATTGAATCGAACCTCTGCTCACTCGTCTTTATACTCGATCTTTATGAAAATCTTGGATGTTTTACACTAGTTGGAAATTTCTATATATATATATATATATATAGATATACATGTGAATTGAGTATGAAGTTTATTCGGGGTACTACTTGAATTGAGTTCGCATTTTTCCCAATCAAAACTACATATTTTCAAAATTTTACTTTATTTTACTACTCCGTTTCTATTATTTTCCATTCGTTCCGGCAATTTTTTTTTCTAATAAAAAGTTGGAAGTACCGGTTGCTCTAATTAGCGCGAATATTATTTCTGCATCTCAAAATCTCGGAATAATAACGATATTCATAATTATAAAGTAAAGTATTCTGAAATACTTGTCATAATAAATATGCCCGGTAAATATATGTATGTATTTATTGTGATGATGTTTAAGGTCTTTCATTATATATACTTGGGCTTTCAAGCTCTTCAGCAATCCTTTTTCGATTGTTCACTCTTCCCATCATTCTTTTTTTTCATTTTCTCTCTCTCTCTCTCTCGCTATCTCTATAGTTGCGTTTACTTTTGGAAATACAGATATATGGTCATGTGTGTGTATGTGTGCATGTTTGTAGTGAGTTGAGCACTTAAAGTTTGAAGGGCGAAAGTTGAATGGCGTCCTAGATTAGCAACGCAGGCAAAAGTTACTTTTCTGTACGTATTATCTCCTTTCGCCTCATCTCGTTATATACGTATCATTTCGTCCAAGAATTTTATTATCATTGCCACTTCTGGTGAACTTTATAATAGGTCAAGTACGCCATTCTCTGACGGCTCAGTCGAAAAGAATGAAGAAAAATAAAAAACTTTTTTCGATCCCTCACAGTCAAAATGCCAGCATAGAAATAAACTGGGATAAAGAACGATATATATATATATATATTTAATACACGTTCAAATACGTTTTCTTCGTTCTTTCATCAGATTTTTATCAATCCAATTATTTATTTATTACTTACTGCCCATTTAAAATTCAATCATTATGACGAACGTTTCCTTTTTTTTTCATTGTACAAATGAATCGGATGTTTTTCTTATACCGTATTTCGTGATTTTATCTTTGAAACGCGAGCAGCAAACAATTGACGAATGAAAACTCGACAAAACAATAAGAAAAGCAATTGAATTTTTGTTTACTCTGTCTTTTGTCGTTATCGTATAAATTTCATATGAGAAAAGGGACCAATCGGTTTTTGGCTAAAATCTGATACATATGCTTGACAACGTAAGAGCAATGACATTGAAAGTTGATAAAAAATGGAGAATGAAAACGCAGGATTTACTCAAATACTGTAAAAATTGTCGCCGTACATCGTACACATGCTGACGGAAATATGTATGATATAAAAAATATATGTGTATTTCAAGTTGACAGGATTGGTAAAACGAAGCGATGAAATTCTCCCAAACCCGCACGTATATTCACACGTTTTTTTTATTTACATTTACATTATACATATACATATATATATGTGTGTACATAAACACGTACCATACGCGTATGTATTGATTTGAAAATTGTTATATACAGGGATGTTCCATCGAATGCACACGAATGCTGTGTACTCTCGATGCACTAGAGCTCAATCGATTCTACCTCAGCTATGTATTTTCCTGTCAACCCTTTCGCTATATAACGCACTTTCCAGCTTTATGCCACCGTTGGGTTTGGCACATGACGGTGACATGCTCATATACAATCCCCCCCCTCCCACCTTTTCTCTCGTTCGTTTTTCTTTCTTTGTCTGTCACATACCCATTTTGTATCTTCTTCTCGTTCTGTTGCGTTTTTATCTATTTTTTTTTGTACACTCTTTCTCTCTATTTGTTTCTATTTCCTGTTCTCTTTGCGTTCTTTGTCTCTTTCGGTTTCTCCTTGCCTCTTTCTCACTCGTGATATTTCGAATTCACACCTGCCTCAATATACGCAGCGTAGATATACGTGAGAGGTGAGAATCGCATATCTATCGTCACATATCCATATATATTTATGTACATATGTATATATGTATGTATGTATGAACGGATTGTCCTTCCATATTGTTATCTGTGCCGATATATCCGTAAATAAACGAGGCCCTCTGTCTGTTCATCCGGTATTATTCGATTTGTAAACTGCTACCGTTTTGATGCTCTTTCTCTTTATCTCTTGCTCGTTCTCCTTTTATCACTCTCTCTCTCACTCTCTCTATCACTATATTTCTCTAAATCTCGTTGGGTTACTCAAAGATTCACAAACCCTTCTCTGAAACCTTGTGTCTCGATCCGTTCCTAGCTCTAAACCCCCCCTCCCCCTCGGAGGCCATGTTTTCCCACAAAAACAAACTTTGACGAACCTAGATGACGATTTTTCTGAACGTCTCGGTACTGTTTGTTCACCGATTTCAAAGATTTTATTGTTAACCATACGTCATACACGATTTTTCAGCGCGCTCGAAAATTACGAAATTTTTATGATAAACATTTTCTTCACTATATTCTATCCCGTATACAGACCGTTCATGATGTATTCGCTATGTCAGCTTGAACAATACATCAGTGTGCCTACTCATGTTTCTTCTTCGAATTTTCAAAAAGGAACAGAGACTTTTTTCATTCCGATTCACGCGTTTTTGCCGAAGTGAAAACTGTCTGTTTTTCACATTTTTCTCATAAGCTGAAACATTTTTTTTTTTACGATCAGTCAAACGATTTAATGGATTGACACTTTTGAAAAACCGGAGAGTCTGTATAACTGATTCATTTTTTTTTCGGCAGAACTTTTGATTATCATGTTATAATTATGTTTTCATTGATCCTAAGGCTTTGCTGTGTGAACTGTGAATATTTAGTTCTAAATTGGTAATGAATAATCCATCGAATTCACGTACACGATAATTGAATGAAATAATTGATGTGAAATTCCACCCGGCCAGCATTTTTTTCATATTAAATTGGCATTACATTAAATTTTCGTAGTTCAGTTAATTATTAATATACGATTGTATTCATCATGAAGCTTCGCGGACGCGAACATTGAACTGATGATTCATAATTAATAGTATTCCGGCTTATTTTAATTGATAATATATCGTTGCGTCGAGAAATGACAAGAACGGAAACTATTGATCGCCAATTCGTCCATTACATTGAGGAGAATCGTAAATCCTCTTTATCCGGGATGGAAGAAACAAAAAAATAACATCAGGAAATCATTTTTTTTTCTCCAGGATCGTGAAAAGTTGATATGCGAGGTAATTTTATATCCCCTACTGAATTATCGTCCCAAGCTCGTAACTTCCGTCAAAACTTTACAAGGCATGGGGATTGAAGTTTATTGGGTGTGATTGGAGTAAATCAGTCGCGGCGTCAATTTCTTTGCTTTTCTTCTCCTCCTCTTCCAAAATTCACATACGTCGGAGGCACAGGTGCAGGGTTAGGAAGAAGGAAAAAAAAAAACAACAACAACAACAACAAAAAGTTTCACAAAATTGTTACATTTTTCTTTATCCTAATGGAGCTCCTGAGGGCTTTCGCATAAAACTTAAATTCAGTTTCGGCCGTTGTTTCGGGAATAACATGAAAATGGAAAAGTTTGAAATATCCCTCCAACGTCACGATTTAGGTCTCGTTATTCTCGCTCTTTTATCAAAGTTTATTGCTTACATTAGTATGTAACTGTGAGATCGGTGGTAAGACAAAAATATATGATAAACATTAATCCAAAAGGGATCAGTATATCGAAAAGTAAAAAGTAACGTCAAGCGCTTCATATACCACTGAGAATTAATATTTGTGTCATGTGCTCGATCGGGTCAGGATCCTACCAAATTTGTTCTCTCAACTACCCCGTTGCTAAGCATAATTGAATATCTTTAGGGTTAACCATTTCTCCGCGTTAAAAATCGTCCTAGTAGAGAGGCACGTCCCAACGATACCCACTTAGTTCGTGTTTCGGATTAATTAAATGTAATAACATATATAATAATTCATTGAATAATTATTATGTATACTTCGTAAACGTTGCATGTTCGAGAACTATGCCAATAAGGAGTAATGTGATCGTATAAAAGTAGGCAACTATTATAAGTTGGGATATTGGAAATTCGATAGGAAAACGAAATAGCAGGATGCAGGAACGCACTCTCTCACTCCTCCAACTCTTCTACTTCCATCGATACAACCCTGTCTTTGCTGAAACATAGACTTTTCCTTTACTCTCTCGATCACTAGGATGTTGCATCTGCTGTATATACGCAGCACGTACTAACCCAGTTCGCCGATCAGCCTTGGAACACCATCACCACAACATCCAATCTTTTGCTCTTTTAGCAAGCACTCGTCGTTTCTATCGTACACTATCAAACTATCAATACTATCAAACCTTACATGACTTTGTGTGCATTTCGTACATACTCGACCTTACTCTTACGAACCCGAACTTCCAACCTAGCTTTCACCTTTGCTCTCGGACCAGAGGCTTTCAGATCCCAACAGAGTAACATAGCTATCGAAGGGGCTGGCCAGCTTCGGGGGTCGGATAAATAATTGGCAATTCCAGGCCTTTCCCTGTGCCTTCGGTGAACAAGTTCACTCTCGCTCACCCTTTACCCTCTAACGTTCTATATATATTATCAAATCTCTCTCTTTCTCTCCCGTACTTCCACTTCACTCGAAGATTCAACCTGGCAACCTATTTTATCCACATTTACCCGCTATCTTCGCAACCTCGTTTCATCCCATGTGGCCTCCCATCTACCCCTCGCACCCATCAGATACTCCGAAACTCTGAATTTTTTTTCGTCTACACAGACAACCACGTATACATGCGCACGTACATGGAGACCTACATATTTTCTTCAACACGTTTTTTTCTGTAGCCTCCCTCCATTTCCATTCGCTCGAGAAAAAATCTTTGTATTTGACACTTCAGGTTTGAGTGTTTTGGTGACGAAACAATTATTTTTCTTAGCTTAAGGGGAACAAAACGATGATCAATTTGAGAATAATGGATTATAAGGACGTCTGGTGTCTGTGTGTTTCGAATAACTCTAAGCCCTTTGTTCAAACTTTATCAATTTTTTCATTTCTTTTTTTTTCTCCTATTGTGAGATACTTCCATCAATTTTTCTTCGAGCTAGGTGAAATTCCATGCTCGAAAAATGAAATGAGAATCAGAGTGAGATAGAATAATATATATATATATATATATATATGTACGCCCGTGAGTCATGGAAAAAATTCCCTTGATTCTTGATACTTTTTTCATCCCCTCGTCCTCGCATACTCCGGTCGAAGGCATCTCGAAATTCCAATATACACCGTTACTTCTTTGGTCATCGATGAAATTCGAAAAATATATGCCGAACGAGCACCACGCTCAATTTTTCGACCGACATTTTTGCACGGGGTTAAAACGTCGTGCGGTCAACAACATTTTCACCACAGGGGTGGCGAACTCTAACTTGTTTTTTTATTATCCGCCCTAGCTCCAATCAATCGGGAAACCCGACACCTTTTTTTTCCATTGCTGTTTCAGGTTGTTTTTTTTTTTTTATTCTATTTTGTTCAAAAAATTCGAACATTTTTTCATTTTTCCGTACGGTTCTGTTCGTAGCTCTTGCATTCGTTAATTTCGGGCTGGTATTTTTGGTATCTCCGATCCGTTATATCACGGAAACAAAAAAGTTTGAATGTTCACCTTTTCACCAGAAATAGATAGAAACTAAAGAGAAAAAAAGGGTCAATACGAGAGCTACTGTTCAGGCAATATTCGCAAATGGAAATAGACGGATTAACGCTTCGCTGTCACGGTGTGCTATCCCTGGTTTACAGCAAAAATTCATCCCCCTTTTCTTTCCCTATCCCAGCAATTTCCCATCTCTCTTTCTCGTCCAATACTCATTCCGTAAATCCCCTGACTCGAAAACGATTTCGGGAATTTTTACTTGATCCTTAACACGTCAATTTTTTGACATCGCCAAATTTACTAAAGATCGCGCGTTTGTATCAAATAATAATTTTCAAGAGATTTTCGAGCTGCTAAAACTGATTGGAAATATACAAAATACGATTCTCACTTATGCTCTTCTCATTTCAATTACTTTCATGCCCGCAGGTTTACTTTAGAGCAGAGATCTTGAGAGGTAAAAAAGTTAACTCGGAAAAAAGGATTTTGTTTCATTGTTAGGTCAACACGTACAGTCAGAATGGTGTTTACCGAAAGTAGAGTTTTACATAAAAGTGTTTTAAACCAAAATAAAACCACAGCTCATCTTGTTTTATTATCTTAATGAAATTTCTTACTTTAATTGACAACAACATGTCGTTTAAAATTAACAAAAATTTGTTCCAACCGATACATTTTTTTTTGTAGTAGAAACACACATAATTGAAATAAACCGTATTTTTAGTACCTTCAGCTGTATGTAATCCTTTATATATATTTATATACATGAGGGAACTTTGGTTCTACCGAAAAAGAGCATTTTGGACCACGCAGCTTGTCGACAAAATAAAAACATTGTATAATAGGTGTGAGGTGTAATTTTGGCAACGACTCAACAAAGTTATTCCCTTCCTGCGATTCACTCTCGGTAAACCTGCATCCGTGTTTTCAGTTCCACACGTACGTGGAAGGGATGATAGCATGTGTTAGTGCTTGTAGTGGACAATGGACATATGTAATCGCTTACGGACCAACGATATTTACTGTATTTGACCTCATCGCAAACCTTTCATCTCGATCTCATTCTCTCCCTCTCTCACTCTCTCTTACTCTTGCTGTCTCACACACATTTTGCATCAATGACAACCATTGGACAAATGACACATGATTGCTCGTTGGAAGAAAATTAGCTGAACTGTACCCGATGTAAATGAGTCTTTTTGATATTTCAATTAATTTATCTGACAGATGATTTACCCGATTGCTATGACTGTTATCGTTGAACGAATCTACAGAAAATGATCATTTGAAAATATTGTTTTGGCTTGGAAACGAAAACTGATCGACTGAAATGGATTATTATTATTCGGTCTTTTTATTTTTTCAAAATACCTCGGGAATCTTTATAGGAAAAAGAGAAGAAATTTTTTTTTTTTCAAGCATTCGTGGTGAGAATAAAAAAAGAGTCAATGTAAGGCAGTACAGCTTTTGTCATGTTTCCCCTCTGTAAGACTCGTTTATCCGTCAACATTCAACGTCCCTTCGCTCAGACGGCGCAAGGGTAGTTTTTTCCTTGCTTTCTTTTTTCTTTTCTCCTCGTTTTTTTTTCTTCTTTTTTAAAAGAAATAGAAGGAGGATCAGTCTCTCGTGACGCAAGGCTTTCCACAATTTTTTTTTTTTTATCCCCTCATCCACCCCTTTTTCTTTATTCTCCCTTTTCTTCTTCTCCATCCGGTCTCTCTATAACGCTTAGACGCGCCCAGACATTTATGAATCCATCTCACGCTCGCGCACGCCACTCTAAAACCCTTTTCGTATACCCAAGCGACGCTTAGCAGAGTCTCGTGGCATGCCGCATTCAAATCCGAACAATGTATACATAGACATTTGAAAATCCGCTCGAGCTATATCTGTTTTAATCTCACCCTCTACCCACCTTTTATCCTGGCAATTTAATCCCAATCATACGCTCTCGATTTTTTTTTATAAATGTGTTGCACGAAAAATTCAACTTTGACTATACAACTTTCTTCCCCATACGTACTTAAAAATAAAAATTATTATGTTTTTTAATAAATATATTCAAGTATAAACTGTTTATAAATATAAATTAATATTTCGGTAGATTTTTCGAGTTTTGAAAGTCATGAAACTTGACTTTAGTTTTGCGTGAACGCTTACATTTCATGTACTTGCTCTGCTCGACCCATTGTGTGCGTACATAAATGTGTATTTATATATATTATTTTACTTGGCAATGTAAAAACGTCGAGAGCTTCAGCTAGCGCAGGTAAAAAAATACAATCTCTATACGCTTGGGGGCATAAAGTTTCCATGCGTTGACAGGTATGAATTTACGGTTCAGGGGCAAATAAACATTCATGATTGTTTATGGGTTTCGGCGGAGGCACTGCCGAGCGGGGAAACTGTAACGATACCCTTCACAATTTTACGTACGAGACAGCTGATCGCAATGCAATCAGTATATTTCTGTATTCACCCATAAGAAACCAAATATACGATCAAACTTCCATCGTTTATTTAACTTCAATTTGATGACCAATTTGAATAGTTTTAATTGTTAAGGAAGAGCAGAATATCTGGAATAGTTTAGTTTATCTGGAATAACCAAATTTAAAAAAAAATATTAACACCATCCCTTTTACGATGTCATAAGTTAATATATACACATTAAAGATTAGGAAGAGTCCCTTCAATAACGTGTGTGATAAGAACGCCAGAAGAACAGAATGTGGATGTACATTATTTTTCAATACAAATTGTATCAGCTCTGAGCATTAAATTTAAAGGAAAATTTTCATATACATCGGTTAGATCATTCGGTATATGTAATTGTTATTGAAGTTTACGGTTTTGGTTTGATTTTTGAACAAAATGTCTTTCATTTATTTTGTTATTATAATTTTTGTTATTTTTACATATTTACGCTGATTAAAGGTCGATAATTGTTCATTATGCATTATACGACAACAATTTTTTTTCGTATATATCCAACAATTTTACTTTATTTTCATGGAAATTAGCATTGCGCATGGTAAAAATTACCCGAAATCTTGGATTCTGCACCATTTACTATTCTGTAGCCTCAATTCTTCAGTTTTAATTCTCTTTCGGTTTGTTTATATGTTTTCACATATCTTTGATGGTTAACGACTATACACAGGGGTAGCATTCTCGTCCTCGTGTATTTTACTCAAAGCTCCTCTCGGCTGCAGATTTTTGCGCGTACGTGTCAAACAAAATGCAATTTAATAGTTCGGAGAAAAACGTGTGGAAACAAAAAATTCAATTTATTTGCATACAGAAAAATATTCGTTTGGTTGAATAATTATTCATTTCAATCTCGCTGTGATTGAGTCTTATGAAAAGTAAATTCAATACTATCTTCTCTGCAGTTTAGCTTTTTTTTTTTCCACTGAACTTATATTTGATTGAGATTCTTATTTAATGAAATATCTTTTAATTGGAAATAAATTACAAAAAGGTTTTTCCGATCACGAGAAAGATACACACAGGCTCAACGCAAACAAACTATAGAGATGGTAAGAAAATCACTGGAGAAACGAAGGAGAATTGACAATAGCGACAGCTAATTAATGGAAGCATTAAATTTTCTTGCGATTCTCTTCATGCCTTTCCTGCAACTCTCTTTCTCTCTTTCTCCTACGCGAGGAAATAACGACTATCTGTAATTCATTCGGTCTATAGGAGAGAAAACACGAGTGGCTTCAATTTATTTCACAGCTCTACGGCGCCCATCTCGAGAGTTTCACGGGACCGGAAGTACGGAGATTCGCGAATAAAACCAGCAAGAGTTTACTCTCTTCACGTGATAAATATGTACATCGTGTCCCAATAGTGTCAACTAGCTGGTCGAACATATTTACATTCCGAAATGCTATTTAAAAAAACTATCCTTCAGCCCATTTCTCAATTCAATTGGATAGTCGCTAACGCCATTTACATTAATTCATGAGTGTCGAACCGAGATTGGTGAGCATGTAAAGCGATCTCTTCTTTTGATACAATATTCTTTTTCAAAGACTTCTGTCACACTCTGTATATGAAAAGTAACCGGTGTCATTCTCTAGTCGCTCGATTTCAGGCAATGAATATTGATAAGGGTAGTCCGTGGGTGAACCACTTCAACGTTTAATTATTTACTCGTAGGTTTGCCCCAACCGTGTCGCGTATACATACTCCTCCTGCTGCTGATGCTCTTCTTTTTATTCCTTCCGTCAACTCGGACTCTTAAAAGCAATCGCTGACACTGTTGTCAACAACCAGTCTCCTTGCTCGCTTTCACTTGACTTTTTCCGAGCATCAATTTCGATGCACATCTTATTTTATCCTATTAATTAAAAATTATTTCTTTTCAATGAGCTATTTGAATAATGCGCTGAAAAAACACGAGAATTTACGTGTTTCAAGGTGGCACACCATTGTCAATAAAATTCTATCCTAGGAGATGATTTTCAGGCTCGAATAAATTTTAAACTGTTGAAGCTTTCTTTCTAAAATTTTGTTCACATTATTATTGATCTTTTATGAATACGTAGAAAGTTTTTTTGTATAACAAAAAGAAAGAATTATCAACTAGTTCACAGAAGTTTTTTCTAAAATACGTTTTTGTAATTGTTGACATCTCAATTTATTTTTGTTGGGGGAAAAAAATGTTAGAGTAAAGTCGTACGTTATTTCGGTAATTTTTCTCGTAGAAAATAGATTTAAGGGAGTAAAATGGATCGAGTATGTACGTCCATATCACCGCCATTGAGGATAAGATAGATCGCAAAAACGTACACGTGAATTCGTTCGTGGAGAGTTAGCGCATCGACCTAACCTTATATCGTAACCTGAGATAGGAATGAGAAAGATTTCGAGAGAGAAAGTAAATTTCTTGAGAGTAAGGGAGAACGAATAAGAGACTGATGCGCGTTTGCCAAAGGATCCATCACGCTTGTGTTTATAAACGCGGGAGAGATACATCGAGAATTGTCGATACGTCTTTTCCGCCTGAGAAATCCGTTGTAAGCAGCCATACATCGTATCCAGTCCCCTCCCTCTCTTTCTTTCCTATCACACATGTCCGAAGCTACTTGGAATGATTTATAACCGTACATTTTACTCGCCCACCATCTCAGACTCGTTCGTCTCGTTGCACAACATCCGCGCTAACATAACGTTTTCCACTACCTTACCGGATATAGAGCTCTCCTTGAACGAGAGAATGAATAACATCCACCAAACCAATGGGAGAAACATAAAGAAAGAAAAAAATATCTAAATTTATAGTGACGTTCAAGGAAATGAGATTAAGAAAATCACCACGTAGTACTCTCGACAAATTGTCGGAATTATTCTATTATTAAAAATATTCTCATTACGAATACTTATGTAGGATTATAATTATTCTGATAAATATAATATCAATATATATGAACCTGTTGGGCTGAGAAAATCGCAAAGGTCAATGCTACCGACTGATAACGATCGGCTAGAATAAAAACTATAGATAAACAAAGATTTTGTGTTTGTCGTTATCTTGAAAAGTCTTTCCCAAACCTCTCATAAAAAATGCAAATTCATACATTTGAAGTTGAAATTATCGAACCGTCATCTGTTTTACACATTTATCAAAAACTTTCATTAATTTAACCGAGCTTTGTCGTGCGAAATATCCATTTGAGGATTGCTACAGCCCACAGGGCAAGATGGCGATTTGTCACGTGATTTCAATAGGAACTCGGTACTCGCTCGAGCAACTGATCGTGATAATGTTGTTTTTAAACCCGAATTGACCTTGCTGAGGTAAAATCTCGCCGATACGTTGCATATACAATTATAAAAAAAAAAAAAAAATATCAGAAAAACGAAAGAACAAGGAAATGAAAATCGAAAGTTTCATGTTTCTAGGACAAAAAACACGTCAATCAATAAACGCAAATTGTTTGCTTATCTAATGTCAGTCGATGTTGTTTCTGAAGTGGTACATTGAAGGAGGCTAAAAAGATAAATTAAATAACAGCTTTAACTTTTTTTATTACCTTCGTTTAATACATAACGCATCGTTTTTTAACTGTAGTGTTTTTTTTTAATTATATTTTTCTTCTTTTGCCTCATACACTAAGTTTCAACATAATATTTTTCACGCAATCCAATCTTTTTTCACAATAAAAAGAGAGGGAGGGAAAGGGATTTGGCGAGGTTGTTGAAATAGCGTGTCGTTTGGCTCTTCTTTCATCAGATTTTCTGCGAGCTTCCGGTCACTCATGTATTCGCCACCACGATGCATGCAAACCCCACCTTCCATCTTTTTCCAACAATACGAAGAAAATTCATTCCTGTACGTTTATTATAATTTCTGACGGTAAACGAACCGCAATATTCGTGAGTATGGAGAAAATAGCAATGAAAGCATGAGTTTGCAGATATAAGTTGAGTATATATACCGCTAACTTGACAAGGCCTCGTTATTTACGGTCGTAATTGTAGTTACAGTTGGTCATAATAACTCATAAACTCGAACCAGTTACGTTACTAGCAACGTTGCGAATCGGTTTGATCGATGCCAATCCCACAACACTGTGCTTTTTTTTTCTTTCTTTTGTCTTTTTTCGCGTCGTTCAAAATTCTGCCACATCAGTGTGATCGAGTGTATCTTAATAATAAGTTATGAATAACTTTGCAAGATGATGGCACGATTTGTCATTCAATTGTAATGTCATGAGTTTGTATTGTTAACGTTTTGATGAAGTTGGACAAAATATCAATAGTAATAATAACAAAAACAATTAGAGCAAATGACTGTCGAGAATTATTGAAAAGGAAAAACAGGGAGAGGAGTCTGATCATAATCTGAAATGTGGTGAATATAATGCACTTGAGCGTGAGGTTGATCTCGAAGTATTAAATTTTTCCAATGGCTTCACGAGCCGGAAAAAGAGGAGAAGATTTACCGTAAACTATACATATCCATGGTATACAGGCATGACTATGTGCAATAGGAGGTTAACTCAGCCGGTCCGCTCTCATATATACCCGGGGAAACCGACGAAAGAGAGCGATATCGCACGATTTTTTTTTTTTTACCCTAGCCCGACTACTGGCCTGCTCCCGCAGTTCCATATTCATAGTTGTGGAACACGAGCTCCCACCCTCTCACTGCCACATCGGCATGCCCGTTTAACCCATACCAAACCCCCAATACCGAGCCCCCCCCCCCCTTTGCTTTCGACCGTAAGTGCGCCGTGAATTCCACGCATTCGTTGCGGTCACAAAGTCGTCTGGACTTTGCCCGGCCAACCGCATGATATGCCTTTTCGTAGCAAACATCGACGTCCCATAACCCTCCGGGCTTCTGTGATCTATTACAGAATATCCTGAATGATTCGCATGCATTCCATCTTCTTGTCAGCTTCGTATGGACTGTATGCAATTTCTTCATCTCTTTCAAATGTTGAAAGCTGTTCTTAGAGTATTTTTTTAATTCAGGCGCAACAATAATCAATATAGGTTTCAATGTTGAAGTACTACGAGGTTCTGATCTTCGCTGAAAAAACTTGTACACGTAACGCCGTTTTGTGCTAGATAACGTAAAGCTTTGGTCCCTGCATTATCTTCTACGTCAGAGAATCTTTCTGTATCCCGAATGCCATTGCCAAGTGCAAAAGTGCTTTCGTACACTATGACACTGTTCACAAAAACCCGGTTCGTTGAAGCTACGATGGAACGTTCTCGACCCCCCACGACCTTCGGTTCTCTTCCAACTACCGGCAAAGTTTTGCCATTGGGTATTCTTAGTTTCACGTAAAGGACAATGCCACTGGAGTGTGCGGAACCGGTGAAGTATCGCCGAGGAACTGCTTTTCGGACAAGCTCGGACGATGCTTGCCCTCACAAAAGTTTCGTTCAGTGAACAAGGTACCCACCAACTTCTCGATTCCTCCTTTCTCATGCTACGCAGATTCCGGCAACCATGCACTACTGACGATAGCAAATTGCTGCGTAACCGAAAGTGCTTGGACCTCCCTCATCTGACGCCACAATAGCTTCGGTAGTGTTCGACGCCATCTTGAGGCTCCTATGAATTTATCTTCTGTGAAGCGTCTTTCCAACAACAATTCAATAATAATCGGACGTATTGCCCTTGGAAGCTTGAACTTCCATGTGCAAGCAAACCAGTAGTCAGAACTCGTAGTAGTTATGGGCAGTCCAACCTATAACCAAAATCCAACAATTCGAACACGCTTGGAGACCACAATTCTCCCGTGTCACTTGGCGTGCTGTGGTTTGGTGATTCACATGTTCCACTTCATTCCTTTCCGTGCTCAATTAGTTGCGGGCTCTCGAGGGCTGCTGGCTGAATCTACCGTTTGGATTTGCAGCTCCGAAGACCCGCGGTAAGACGTTGTCAGACTCGATCATTCGAGTTCCCTTCTGGACTAACTGTTCACCGGTTTTAGCACGTTGGTGATGTTGGAAAGGAAACCGAGATTATGTAGACATTTGTACCAGCGGATCTCTGTCTTTTTTGTTTCTTCCTACGAATTTGTCCCTCCCGGAATAAGCAAAGTGACCTTTATTCAGTTCAGTTAGTTTAGTTTAGCTCTCCGCACATATCTTTTGCTACACGTTTCCATTGACAAATGGAGTATATAGGGCAATTCGACACGAGCTGCTGGTAGCATTCCTAGTATGAGCTGCAGCTCTCCTGCCCAGCATTCGGTATGAAACCCGTCATAATGAAGCTATTTGGCTCCTCTGCTCCTCGGTATAAACTCACCAGTTGACGGAAAGTTGTTTCCGGATTGTCGTCACGAAACTATTCTCTGAGCTTCTACTGCTGCTCAATTCTATTCCCCAATCCAGCATTCTACTATATCGTGTCAGAACACCACGAGTGTGGTAAACATAGTACGGACCACTACTCTACCATCTACGACCAAGTTGTTCCGCCCCCGGGCGTTATTTGCTACGCTTGTGAATGAAAAATTTGACAAAAGAGTTCAAAGACTCCGTCTCTCTGCCCACCTCAACGCCCTTGGGTAGTTTGTCCGGAAGTTACTGGTATACCGAGTTTCGAGTATATAGTTATATTTCATACTTTGGGACTCCCTGAGCGACGACGTTCCGTCGCACGTTGCAGATGGATCACGTTGAGTCCGGGCCGCACATGTGGTACCACATTCTCAATCCTAAATTTCCGCTGAGGTTCTTACACTTTATTCATACGTTGCTGAACTATCGTACAATAAATGTCCGCATTCGAAATTCCTTGTTCGGTGGCGTTAAAATTCAATTTCACAAGCTGCAGTTTTGATCGATACTCACAAAACGTAATGCATCTACGCCACGAAGGAATTTTCCCGTACGTAGTAGAAGTATGTGGACCTTGGATGATAACTATCCACTTAAATAATACATATCGAATGAAACCCAAGATCTATCAATTATGGTAGTTAAATTTGTCGCATCCCACAAATTGTCGTAAGTGAACCTTGGCTCGTTTTCAGAGCACGACGATGGTTTAAGACCCTGGAATTTCGTAGGCATAATCGAAGTTACTACCCATCTTACTGATAATCTGGTTGAACAGCACCCTTCGGCTACTATTGCACGTGAATTGAAATTAGGCTATTATTTCAATAAATTGATTCTGATTATTGATTTTTCCTCGTTAATGTTGATACAAAGGCAAATAAGCGAACGTCCATAATCACCAACAACACCAATACATAGCTTCGAAAATGAAAAAAAAAACGTCACGATAGTGTCATTGGTTAATGGATTTTCAACCCCTCTCGGACATTTCGTGTGTCCGCGCTCGGTACTTTCTTATCCATTGAACTTTATCGAGTTAACCTCCACACGCTGACGCGCCGCTATTTTATATGGTTACACCAGTTTGCCGACTTAATAGAATAACTGAGCGTCGGACTTTTGGTGTAAGCGAGGAAGCGGACAGAGATGAAACGAGAGGCGGTACTCAATTATTCGGCTTGCCGGACTACTCCAACTGGCCGGAGCTGTCCGCTAGCCATTTCTAACCTAGCTCACCACTACCATCAACTCTGCTCTTCTACCTTTTACCATGAGAGACAGAATTCTGTACGTTAACCTTTACGATATACCACTCGCGGAATACACGACCATCGCGTATTACCCTGTTCTTTATATATGTAACCTTGCCGTTCCAACTTGACCTAACCTCCCCCATGTTGGAGTATATTTTTCCCAACTCCATTTTTGTCTATATAGACTTGGCAGCAAAGAGCACACATCACGATGTATTGGACCTATTTGAGCTTTCCCCTGTTTGGGAAACTCTCTCAGACCATCCAGTGTTTTCCTATTCTTCCCTTTCATTGACTGGCATGCAACTTTAAATAGTTGAAATTGCACCCACCCTTTCAAACGTATCTACGTTACAATTCTGGTCGTTTTCCTCCTTTCTTTCTAACTCTCCCTGACCTCTCGTTTCTTTTTTGGCTGTGCTACTGTTACTCTTGCCTAAAAGGATTAAATAATAGAATTTCTCGTTTTCCCCTTTCTTTCTTTGATGGATCTTATTGTCAAAAGTATATGGGGGTCGAAATGTCCCGCGGGTTACGGTTATCATTCTTTTAATAATATGAATATTAAAATGTCTTCACATATTATATGTAGTTTTGATTTATAAATTGAAAGTCGAGTTTTTTGGGAAAATAACTTTATAATAAATGACATATCCTATCTAAGCCACGATTTAATACTAATTGAACTGAACAGAAAAACATAAGGGATGTTGGTGAGACAAAATTAGTAGGCGATGTTGTAGCCTTCACTCTTAAGAAAACGAAATAACGTTGAGATTTATATATACAGCGTCATGTAGTAGCAACGCTGCTTTGTAGGGTGGAGTATTATCGAGTAATCGCGTTAACTGTGCCGTGACATATTGACAGTTCGATCTCCGTATTAAATAAAATTCTTCCATGTCACATCGCCTTCACCACGCTCAACACATCAGTCGATCGCTCATCATTCCGTTGTCAAATCTCTTGGCCCGCATATCGAATCTTCACTTAACGCGGAAATTGAGTTAATTATATCCAATTGACAAATTGACTGGTTATTACCTTCTTATATTGGTTTAGGTATTTTGGGATTTGGAGACAAATCTTTCGTCGCAGCTCGACGTCCGCACTGGAGCAAAAACTTTTGACAGGTTCTCCTGGAATTCCTATTTCCATCGTAGCTCTATAACAGCATCCTTCGCTATTCCCGACCCGCGAGAAACATATCTATGTGTGACCTTTGACACGAGCACGTATTATTCATACGGGAAATTCTTTGCGTGCTTTTTCTTTGGGGACGTTCGCGTTTCTTGACGACGCGGAAAACCGATTTTATCTTCTACGCCTTCTATCTCGGCGTTTTGTTGAACGCCGAAAAACGGCACGTAACGCGCGGCACGCTTGGAGATCGAAGACCTTATTCGGCTCGAATATTACTTTAGCGACTTCCAAGTGTTTTACCGACATATTCCAATTCGTTTATCGTCGACCAAAGTCCCCATGCCCGACTTTATGTAAGTGCGTGCTTCTTCATGTGGCCTGCACTCGATTTAAACGTGTTTATGCCACAGCCTTCCCCTGCTCTATTTTTTTCGTATACAAGAAACTTACGGCGTTTCAAATTGTCGGGCACGTGCCGCGTACGGCCACGTTAAAAGTTACGTACGGGATACGTGCTTCACCGTTCGCCGCGTATTCGCGTCTCCACATTGCCGGAGCTAAAAATATATATATAACCGAAAATTTACGGCCCGCGTTGCTTGAGGTTCGCCCTCTATCAAAACAAGACAGCTGGAAACGTGCAAACAAATTGGGATATTCATAGATTAATATAACGACGCTATCACGTATGTCCCCCTTCGAAAACGATTCTCACAAAAGAGAAGGAGAGGAAGAGTAAGACAAACGAGAAGACGAGAAAGGAAAAAATGGCGGCTCATGGCATGTGGCAACGTAAATATTTGTATTTTCATCTCCCTTTTTCAACTTCTGCCTGCTATTAGACTCTCCTTTCTCGGATTTTGATCGCTAAAACTTTCTTCGAAAATCAGGAACTGTAGGACAATTTTTAATTCGAATTATTCCTGAACGGATTAGTTGAAATTCTTCTATTTTTTTATAAAGTCGTTGTTGCAACTAATTACTTCATTACATCATCGGAACCAAAATGTTTAATGTTGTAGTTAATGTGTTGTTCTACGGAAACTGAACTATACCATGAACACTCGTTATATATGGTCATAGATGCATGAATAGGAAACAAACCCCCGGTAAAGAATAGACGTATAGACGTACATGCAACATTTAAGCATCAGGATCATTCTCGTGACTCGTGGTGTGTTATCGTATAATGACGAGCCATCCGTCTCCTAGATTGGTGAATACTACCAATGTATATACACGCGCCGTAGTCGGCCCCGTGAACACTAGAGCGTTGAAGAAGACTGTCGACCGTGTTCTGAAGAGGCGTTTCACCACATTCAAGGGGCGAAACGACTTTGTTTGCGAATCGATCCTCTCGCCCAATCCTTCATTCTCGTATTTTTCTCCCTCGTCGTTTCACCCACCATATAAATCTGTCGACCCCGATCGCGACATATATTTATTACTGTTATCATTATTATCATTATTATTATTCTTTTTACTCCTATTTTTGTTGTTCTTATTGATATTCTCATTATAAAACAGATTTTTTATTTTGTTGTATGACGGTATCCTTTGTTCATTCGAAAAAAAAAAATATAACGTGGAGCAATTGATTTACCGAACAAGAAAATAGCACATGCGTATGTTCAAACCGTTGGATAATTTCTTTATGATTGATCAACGTGAATCAATTTTTCATATTTCATTTTTTTGTTTTTGTTTTATTTTCCTCATTTTCTGCCCGTGATGTTCTTCCTCCGTGGTTGTTTTCACTCGCTTTTCCATTCTCTTCTATATAGTAGTCTTCTCTCTTTTGCCGGCGTGCATAAACCGTGAAAGGAGCGTGATTTATCGCGCGGGACGAAAGATTCCGGATTTTCGTATTCGATCTCTCTCGCGTGTAGGGCGAGGAAAAAACAACCCTCTCGAACACCGCGACGACTAATGGCGGAGTCGTGATCGTGCACTGTTCACTTTATGTTACATTTTACATATATGTATATGCATTAAACCAAAAGTATTTGCATTTCATCAGCACCGACGGGTTATCGCTGCCAAGAAAACTCTCTGTGCTCCTTTGCGACGCCCTTCTCTTTATTCTTCTCTTTCGTCGTGTTCACCCTTTTTCGTTTTTTTCCCCTTTGTACTATATAACCTCTCAACAGCCAGGTGTCTTCATCTTATCCCTTTTGGTTAATTTTGGGAGCGTTCGTGGAATGAAGCCCTCGTAAAGTTTAACGTGTTGGGTTACGGAACTGGGCTTTGGACTCTGACACTCGAAACCTCATCGTCGCATGGTTATTACGCCATAGTCGTACTCATAAATGCACTTCTGTTCTCCCGCTTTTTCATTCTTTCAACTAAATGCCTCGAACTCTTTGAGAAATAATAAAAATTCTACAAGCTATTAATTGAATTATTATTTAAGATTTTTTTCTTTATACTCGACTATTGATTCTGGTGTCTTCTTTGAGCTTTGCATAGAAGTAATTCTTGAAAATACCGTATTGCTTCATTTTTTTAGCGAATCAAGTTATTACTGATCGATGCTCTACACGGGCAAAAAAAATTACCGCACGTTTTTTTTCAATGTATTTTCTATCTGTTTGTTCGTTTTTTCTCTTCGTTTCGCTTTCAAATTTTGTTTATCTCCCTCGCTTTTTATTATTTCGTTCGATATTGCATTCCAAATGAAAATTTCGAGCAATGCGTTTTCCACTGCAGATTTATTGATATCTCGTGCTGGCAAACCCGGCTGCACACGTCATGCAATAACGTGTCTTTTTTTACATCAGGACACACTTTGTGTTGGACGATTGGAACAAACTGTCCCCGTATATTTTCTCCAATACAGTACTATGTTTTGTATGTTATCACATTCATGCTCGATCAGGCTAAAAATTATTTACAATTATTATTGCCCTGCGAATTCAATCGAATATTGAATATTTTCGAGTGATTAAGCTACTTAATTTGAAAAAATAATTTTTCTCGTAAAAAAAAAAAATCGAAAATCGCTACGTCTCAATACGTATTTTAATCCAATCAACCGAACGGTGTAGAAAAATTTCAGTCTAAAAAAATTTGAGGGGAATGAATATCCTTAAGTATGACCTTCGTTTGCGCTAATTGAGTTGCGATGTCGTTAGAATACACACGATCAATACATTAATGGAAAATGTAAGCACGTTTATATGGTCAATAGAAATTCGATGGTGGCGTCAACTGCGGTCCATGGGGTGAGCAATTGAAAGAAAGAGGTTCAAAAAAAGCTTTTTAGCCTGCATTCTCCATATATATACGTGTTTTTATATCATTCCCTCTGTCCTTTTCGTGAGAACATTGCGGTGGTAAATTCAAGAGCTGGCTATAAAAAGAGGAAAGAAGAGAAAGAGAGAGGGAAAGAAGGGAATAAATGTGTACGGACGTGGATGAGTGAGTATAGGCGTTGGCGAGGTGGTCCGCAGAGGGTTATGTACCGCGAACCACCGGAAAAGTTGGGTGAAAAAGCGGCAAAAGCTGCAAGCAAAAGCGGCCATGGTGCACACTCCGAGAATGTGCAACTTTGGGAGGCAGTAAATGCTAGAGAGAAACACAGGGAGAAAGAGGGTGAAACAGGGGATTGTTGTATACTTGCTGCTGTCCGCTGGCCTTTTTACGCTCTCCGGTGGAGCACGGTGACGAAGAGGGTATCCATTTTTTCCTCCTTTTCTCCTTCGTTGCTCGTTCCGTCCATAGCCTTACACTTTCTTTCTTTTTTCCTTATTCTTGCCACCTTTGCCCCAGCCGCGTTCAATTTTCTCAATTCTTCCTGGAGAACAAACCTTTGTGTTCGATTTTTCGTTTTTCTCTCGACGTTCTAACAAATTTGTGCTTTATAACTGGAGTACAATATTTATAAAATACAAGGCACGAGATTCAACAAAGTTGGCGCAACAAATCGCTCTTGGCTATGGCAGTAAAAAAAAGTACAAACCCAAGAAACGAAACCCAATTATTATTTCAATTTATTTTTTTTCAGTTTCTACATTGATTGCTCGCCAACCGTAGCTTTTCTTCAACATTTTCTCCTCTAAGCCCATTTTTTTAAGGCAAGCGAAAGCTAGACTGTGGGCGTTTGAAGGTCAGCACAAATTATGTACGCCTATCTTTCGAGCAATCTGTCTTGGAGGTGAGCTGGAGATTTATCGGGTCAATTTCGCAAACTTTCATATCGACCCGGTATTTTTTTTTTTTTTTCCTCAATCTTGATCGCCCTACTGCACAAAGTATTTGGGATCTTGAGATTTTGTCAACAAATACGGATATTGGGAGCAAAAAACTTTCGGTCGGTAGACAAGGATTTGCACTTTTTCTGCCTACTTCATCAGCGTTTTACAGATAAATATGACGATGATTTTCGGATTGCGTAGGGTCCGAGGAAAAATATGTTGACAAGGTACCACTTAGACCGAAAGCGGCCAAATTCGTCGGGTCTCCTTTACCTGCTCTTTATATTTTACTCTTTATATTTGAGGCCGTCCAAATATCGTGGAAAGTCAAGATCCGTGATGAATGATTCGTTGATATTTCCTGAAATAATTTCAAGCGGAGAAAATTGCGGCAATAATTAGAACATTGAGTTTGCACCTCGATTAATAGCGGAAAGTTTTTCCGCTATGACTTCAGCAAAATTTCGGCAACTCTTTTTTTATTCTTATTCACGCGACGTTGAATCTGATATATTTTTGCAATTTAAGTCCATCGAAGCGTATTAACCTGTACATGTTTATTCAAGTCGATACTATAACAGAGAATATGTGTATATAGGTTAAGGAATATGTATTCCATAAACTAGAGCTTCGTGAACTTCCGGCTCGATGCTCAAAGACTCGCAAAACCCCCTTTCCCCGCCGTATTCCTCCGTCTCGTACCCCCGCCTTTTCCTCTATCTCCATTTTACCAGCTCCGGGATACATGCGCGCTCTAGCACATTTACCTCATAGTAGAAGGTAATGCACATGGAGGAAACGAAGGCGGGGATTCCAGGTTCATTTCTCTCTCGAAGCCTTCGAGGATCTTTTCAGGGAGAAAGAGAGAACGTGAAAGTAGCACGCGCTCGGCAGGCTTGTCGCAGAACTATGTGCGCGTGAGGAATCGAGAGAGAATTTCGTAGTAAACCCCCGTTGAATTTAGCGAGAAATGGTAGTAAATACATGCCCACATTCGTATACAGATCGTTCCGAAATTCTTACTCTGCATTTACCGGATAGATATATCGAGAAATTCTAAAGGTAAAAATCCTTAGCCAATCTTTTTTCAATACATCGTTTAGTGAGAGCCATTGATAACCTGCGTTGTGAAGGAGTAAAGAAAGAGGCAGACCGTAGAGAAAGTACATTATACTCATATACAGAGTTCAGCGATCTGACCATCCTTCGAATTCGAGAAACTTCTTTTGAACAACCCTCTACATGAGCCTCATATTTCACTCATGCCTATAACTATTGCATCTAAGTATGCATGCGTTCCTCAAGATAGAGGACGAACGTTCCTACACTGGCGATTGAATTTCGAGATAAGACAAGGAGAGAGAAAGAGGGGCGAGAGAGAGAGAGGAAGAAATATCTTCATAGTCTCGGAAATTCCTTTGAAGCGCATCGAGAGCCCTTTCTTCTCACACTCGTTACTCTAACTTATGAACTTTCTTCAGTTTGCTCATTTTCGCAATCGTATAAGACGAAATTTGTATACAATTTTTCTTCTCTCTATAGCACCAAATATACATTTCAAATAAATAAATGAGAATGACGGAGCAACGAAAATGATTTTAATTCAAAAGAGTGATTTTATTGGAAAAATAGGATTGAAATAACAAAATTATCTGCATACAATTAAGTGCATCATGAATGATGAAGTATCGATGAAAATCAATAATTGATGTTTGAACCACTAAAAAATCCTCTCCGTATCAATTTTCTCGTACATTTCTTCGCTCCCGGTTGTTGTGTTTGTATCAATTCAGGCGGAATGAGTTTACGTTCCGATATTTTGCAATTTTTCCTATTTTCCCTATTTTTGCTCACTCTATTGGAACTCTTGTCGTATCGCTGTTGTACTCACGATCGTTGCTATCTTGCGGAGAATAAAGTGTGCTGCCTGACAAACTCAGGAAGAAAAGCTAGAACTCTCGTGGGAAGCGGGGGGACGCGTGGCAGAGAGTAAAACGAAAAAAGAAAAATGTGAAAGAACGAGAGAGAAAAAAACTGTCTGAATAAGGTTGACTATCTTTGAACGCTCCGAAACAAAACGCTGTTTTCTCTCTCATTTCTCTTTCTCTTTATCCTCTTTCTTCCGTTCTTACTCTTTCTCTTTCAGTGTACCATCTCGGTGATTTCTCGAATATACTCGCTTTCGCTCAAGCCCCGTTACACTCGCTGCTGCTTTTGCCATTTGTGAATGGAGCTTTCCGCCCTGATCGAGAGAGAAAAATAAATGCACCAACAACATTTTAGAAGTAGGAGAAAGAAAGACGAAAAAAAGGATCGAAGTTCAAAGGAAAAGTGGAACGGTTTCGTGAGAATCTACCCCTTTGCAAACCTCTTCCCATATGAACCTTCTTTCTCGCGTATGTCTTACTGATGTCTCTTGCCTTTCGTCCAACGTAGTCTTACCCTTTCTGCCATTAATATATTCACTTTCCAATGATCTTATGCACGAAGTATCCTATGAATAAATGTCAGAGCTTCCGAAAAAATAAAAAGTAAATAGGGAACAAGTGGGGAATTTTGTCGATAACCGTGGCCATCAATCTTCGTGTTTACAACTTTATTCAAAAGTGGTGGAGTATCGAAAAGGAAGGAAGGGAAAGGGAGAGAAAAAGGTAGAAAAAACTAGTCTATGAGAGCATGAAATTTAGAGTAAAGGTGCTTGGTGGCTGAAGAGATCACGGTAGGAGGCTCGTCGGTCGTTTGATTACTCTGGATTCGTGCCAAGTAAGATTAGTCGATGGACTTTACCAATGTATATGTGTATACTAAATTTCTATGAAAGTCGCTAGAGTTTACAACTCTGCAGAGACACTTGGATAATCGTCGATAGTTTGGACCATTCGATACGGAAAATAGTGGGCCAATTTAATCGCCATATGCAACCTCATTCTTCCTTCAAAATCTCCCCAATGCTATCTTTACCGATCGCTCTATCTATTTTCCCTGTTTTTTCCCTCACTCTCTCTCTCTCTCTCCCTCTCTTTCTTTTTTTATCTCTCTCTTATTTTCTTTCCATATATAAAAGTAGAATGTATTCGAGATACTGCGATAAATCCAAGGGACCAGCGATCGGTCTTCGTTTCGATCCATAATCGGATTAGCGAGCGGACGTCTCTCAAGATCCGTGGGCATTGAAGAGACTAACAGGAAATAAATTCGATACCAGTCGAAGAAACTCTCACCCTCGCACTTTGCCATGTCTCCTTCACCCAGACATATATATGTATATATATTTATATAGACTATATACACTGATTTCTCTCCTCGTGTACACACACATCTATGCTCAGTTTTTATGGGTTAACCCAATCCTTTCCTTCAACTATACAGTACTTCAAAAAAACCTTCGCCCTCTAACCGAAAGCCAGTCTCGAGAAAATTGAAGACGAGGCCACTAGTGGAAAATTCTCTGTATGCTTCGACCACTTGAACACAAATCCCCAGTCACAGTACGAATTGAAGCTGCTTTTTTTGTCGCATTTTCTCAGGAGCCACTTTCTTTCTTTTTCCTTGCTTGATTTGATGTTATTATTTATTTATTTATTTATTTATTGCTTTCTAGAGCTGAGGCTTTCACTTATTTTTAGCAACGAAATTCAGGAGAATGAATATTATGTACGAATTTACTTATTTTTCTCAGTTCTCCTACATAAAAATTTGGAGATTGCTGGGCAATAAACTGAAGCTTATAAAAACCGTCCATATTGCAATCCGATACGAAAAAAAAAAGTACACCATAACGTTATAGCTATCATTTATTGGGCTGCGGATAGTGGATATTGCAAATTCCTCGAAGCCTATCGAGTGAATTAGATTTTAATGGAAATTATGGAGGAAGAAGCAGAGGGAGAAAGGGGCCATTTAAACCCGATAGATCGAGAAGAGAGTCGAAATGAGATAAAGCGAAATCAGGATCGCGAGTGATTTGGCCGACTTGAACATCGTTGGAACTTGTCCAAGAATGTCATGGTTAACTATCACACACGTTTCTCCAACGTTGAGTTCCGTGTGATTTGGGACATTTCCAGAGTGAATCGTTGAGTGAAATTTGCCTGCGTGTATACACGTAGATTTGTATAGTTGAATAATTTCATTTGGCCTCCGTTCATGTCATCTCAAGTAATAACCATTGATCTTTGACCCGACCAAATTACTTGATGCATTAAGCAACGATTATTAGCAGATAACAAAATTTCAAAAATTTATTATTATACGAAGCATTTTATCAGCATTCCAAAGTTGATTAATTTTGTTTTCTTTCATCCATTTTTCTTGACGTTGATTTTTATTTTTATTCACAATACGTTTTTAACTTCTCACTCAGCTGTTTTAAGTTTAGTTTTGAGTTCCATTTTGTATTATGATGTGTATGGATAATTGAATTTTATGAATAATAAATAAATAAATAGAGTCGTTTTACAAAGGTTTGTCAACTAGTGGAAAGGTCAGGTAGGCGAATGCTCTCCCCCACTCTCCCATCTGACAGGTCAGTCAGATCTAACAGAGGTAGATTGGTAAAAAGTTTGGTCTATAGCTCTCCGGTATATGCACACAGACATATATATAGAGAAAGTTATAACCTAAATCAGGTACATACACATTCTATTGATTGCGAAAAAAAAAAATTTGTATGTAGGATGAAGAAGAGAGTTTCGGGGATATCGAAAAAAAATGTAAATCAAGCTTGCAGTCGAGCACGAGAACGAGAGAAATGGGCAAAGGGCGTGAGAGACCGAAGAGACAGTCCGTTAAAGCTCTTTCGGTCATATAAAAGACTCTCGGATATAACGGAGCTTTGCACTGTTAATTGAATTTTCAATCTTCTTCCCTACCTTTTTCATTCTCTTTTTTCTCTCTATCCCTTGTTCTTGTATACTACAAATTCTCTTTTTTCAACTCCTTTTCTTTATGTCTTTCTTCGTGTCTTCCTCGTACACTTCACATCGTACCTATCACGCCATTGAACTGAAATATTTTCTATACATAACTTAATTTAAAAGTAATTTGTAGTAAATACAGTTGTCGCTTGACACTAATGAAATTTGTGTCTTTTTCCCTGAATCTAATTATTTATAGCTGTATAGCAATTTTTTTTCCTTATTTGTAACATAAATACACATATTTCTGTTACTACTATGTGACCGAAAAGATATAGTTTTTATGTGATCTTTTTCCTCTTATATAAAGTTGATGAGTAACGCATGAAATACAGTTTTGTCATTACTTTTCTACAACTCTGATTGGTTCGTAATGAGCTTCATGTAGAGTGTGTAGCGTGTCAGAGTTCAAGTCAAATTATGACTCTAAAGTTTTCCTGTTCGTTTTAGAATGTTACAATGACAGATGTTCCATCAAAATATCGATGACAGCTGAAACGCGTTTTCGACAAGTTGCATGTAGGAAACAAAAATAGCGTACGTGTAGAATTTGCAATTCATCACAAAAAAGACGGATTTTATTTTCAACGCAGTAGTCTCGTCACAGTCACGTTCAAAAGTTAATTCGCCCTTTAATCTTTAGAAAACTTGGATTTAACTTGCGGATGGAGCTAATACTTTAAGTTGTTATATTTTATGGGATTAACTTTCTGGACAAATGATTAATCTGAGGCTTCGAACTGTTCTTATTTTTATTGTTAATCCTACGGATATTTGTGGGTTTCAAGAGAAATTTATTATTTCTGTTCATTTACCAAAAGCTTCCCACCAAGTTGCAGTGAAATTTTTCATTCGTTTCTTCGTCCACGCGTACGCAACGACAAATAACGAGGGAGGGCATTTCCTACCACCTCCTATAGTCAACTTTATGGACTTTACTACCCGCTATGATCGTGTTTTCCAATATCATATGTGTAGATAATATAAGGATATATATTTGTTGCGTTAGTTTCGGTTTCTCTTCCCGCAACATCGAGTAGATACCGTATGAGTTGGAAAACTTTATCTCCCTTTTTTTCTCTCTCCTTATCCTTTTTCTCACTTGTGTTCACGTGTACACTGAGAACCACAAGGCAATGAAACATCCTGTTTCAACCACTTTTCGTATCGCGTTTTGGCCTCTACATAATTTCGTCTCTCGTACCGTTCTCATTGCGCACATATCGGAGAAGGAAGGTGTAGCGGTTGTAGGGGCGGCGGTGAGCTTTCCGGACTCGGTAACCGGAAAATTCGCCCAGCATTACTCACTCCATCATCAATATCGTGATGTGTGGCAAACCTTCCGATTTATGCAGGTATTTCGTTGTTATATGTGTTCACAGTATACAGTGTACATATTCAGGTGTGTGGGAAATAAATGGGAAACGTATGATGAACTAATTTTTGAACCGAATCAAATTTGTTTTGAACAAAAACGTACTGAGAAACAATTTAAACTCAGAAACAGGGCACAACTTTGATGACAAAGTTAGATAAAAATAATTTTATTGATCTGGGCGGCTATTACACTACAATTATTCACTCTACTTAACAATTTTATAGAGAGTTGCTCCAGTAGAGAATTTTTCGTTTTACGAGAAAGTCCAACGAAATCATTGTGAAAGTACATTGTAAAGTAAGTTCATTTTACAAAAGTTTTTCGTGAAATGAACAACGCCAGTGTGATTGCTGCGTAAATGAAAAAAATTATTCGTCATTCAACTTTGAAAAGCTGTAAAAGTTCAAAGGGCTTTCTGAGCTGATTGCGTTTGAGGGCTTTTTGTGTAGGAAACTTGATTGAACATAAAAATATGTTCTGGGTGCGATTTTTTGCTTTAGAGTTGTAACATAATATTCGGAGACTTCATTATTTGTTGACCTCATTATTACGTAAGTTAGGCTTATGGAAGACTTGAGAAATTCTAAGGGCTTGTCGGAATGAATTTATTCTGAGCTCTTTTTCCAAGAACGATGGTTCTTTTTTACCCCACTCTAACTTTTTTCTGGAACGAACCGAAAAAAACGTATTGATTTTTCTTTGCACACCCCATACAGTACGTACAGATTGTGAATGATCAACAAATATTAAAAGTTAGAATGAATGTTTCAATCTTCGCCTAAAGTCGAGATATCGAAATTACTTTTTTCGAACCTCGTTCGATTACAAGCACCTAATTAATTCATTGATACAGAAATTAAAGTTTATGGGAAAAATTATACTGAATAAACGTAAGTTGATTCCTGGATGGAAAAGTTTAGTAATTCTACTTGGACACAGATTCAGATGTGAAGGATATGCGATCGTTAATACGGAAAGTCTCGAAAGGAATCAAATGATTTTATTCCATTTTTAAATTGACATATTTTAAACACTTTTCAAAGTTATGCAATTAAATTTTTTTTTCTTTCGTTCGTTAAGTAATTTCCCAGTTATGAGGCTCAACAACTTGCAACTTTATTTAACGCGCCCGAAACTTTATTTCACGTGTATATCACTGAGAAATATTCATTTTCAAATGCTCTCATTTAGGAAAATCTGCCTTGCCCAGCCCCTATTCACATATACCATATTCGTGTGCATGAATAATGTATGTGCATTAAAACATGTAAACCCTTTCACATGTACGGACGTAAACGAATCTTTTCTGGCTGAATGAAATTTGGCACATCCCTTTCATCGCCTCGTCTACATCTATTAACCCTGATTTTGCGAGATTGTTGCATGTGAAAAAGTAACTCTCGCGAGGACTGCCAAATTGTTTTTATATCGGTTCGAACAAACAAACGAAATTAAAAAGAGTTTAAGCATGTCAGCGAATATGTTTCCAACGCATTGTTGAATATACGTTTGTATATTCGATGCTTGGGTTCGAAACAAAATACGAAAAAGCCATGAATTTTGTTTTGTTCATTTCCATAAAAATTACAGCAGATCGAAAAAGCATTGATAACGGTTTTGTTTAAGTTATATTGAACGTAAACGACTAGGTGACAGCAGCAGTCTTAATGAGCGAACGTTGGGGTGTCTCGGTTAAAACAATGATGAAATATTCCAAAATCAGCAAAAAAAAAAGCACCGGACTCGAGTTTCTCGCTGACAGATTCCGGGTTTGTTTTATTTTTACTGATGCTGGTTCGTCATCCGTGGGTTCATTACTTCGTGGCTCTATTTAATGCATATCCTTTTTATTTACTCTTTTTTTCATCGCCTCTCTAATGATGTGCTCGTTCAAGAAAAATGATTTATCACTCATAGGGAGTCAAAGTTTGTTTCACTTTAACGATATGTTTACACGGGTCAATTTTCAAGTAAATCATATTTCAATTTTTTTTTTTCGTTGTTTTCGAAAATTAATTTTGAATATGAAAATAATATTCGTCTGAGTAATTAATTGAAAAAGAAGCCATAACGTATTAACAAAAGTCCTCGTGACTCGACGGATTCTTTGGGACACTAATAGAGTCGGGTATCTCGTTACTCGTCGAACGCAGGCTGTTGGTTCGTGTAGAATTCACCGAGCGACGTAATTGCGGTTCTCGATCGCGACTAACGATCGATCGTTGACGAAACAGCAAAAGAATGAGTGGGACAGAGGGATAACGAGAGAAGAGGTGAACGTTGAAAGATAAAAGGAAAAAAAATGCTAAAATACGGAGAGTGAATAAAAAAAATAAATAAAAATAGAGAATTATTCAGATATCCTGATGACGAAGATTGCGCAGTGGGCTGTATAATGGGTGTTCATTTTTTTCTTTCTTTTTTTATCATTTCAGTTATCGCTCCAACGCAGCAGTGAGGAAGGTAACAATTTATGGACGGGTCTACGAGGCTTTTAGATTGTATCGATCGATCGAGCAACGATTGAGCGCCATTTTCGTTGGACAACATTGGGCCAACAAGTTTTGTAAGTCGATTAAACATATACGCGCTACAAATAGTTTACGAGTGATTTGCCACGATACATATAATCCCTGAGAAAAATCCTCACGGTGTACACTTGAATGTTCGATAAACGGATCAAATTTTTCGGATCATTTTTTTTTTACGTTACGAGATAGCTCGTTCATCGTGTTTCGCGAATTATAAAAATGAATGAGGATTTTTTTCAGATGGTTTACTATATGTACGTATCGGTTTTATGATTTCAATGCATCAATTTATTTACCTTCACATTACGCTATGGATGTCTGTCCAATTAGTCTACTAATTTTCTATTTTGTCGTTGTCATTGAATTGACACGATTGACCAAAAACTTGATCCCTTGCCCGTGAGGCTTAACTTCTCAGTCGCTTTTACTATCCCCATAATTTGTGACGACTTGCTACCGCTTGAACAGCCAACAAAAAGAATAGAGGTGGATGAACACTGGGGACGACAAGTATAGGGAGGGGAGGAGGTTCAGTTGAAAGCTGGATTTCAGCCAATCTCACGAGCTCTTCCACGAGCTCGACAATGAGCCACAAAGATAAAAAATAAAAAAGAAGCAGGAAGCGAAGAAAAAAAAAGTAGAAACAATAAAACAGACAATGAAAATCCCTCGCTGAGAAACAAAAGGAGGATCCAATGGATTTGAAGGACTGCGTCGTCGATTAATACCACAGAGCGAGCTACTCCGAAAAGTGCCACGAGACCATTCCACCCCCTTTGTTTCCTTTTAGATCGTTGTACCCTTGAGAGGTTTCACGTGTGCTCTGTTTGCCTTTGCTCGCGTCTTTTCTTTAGTCTGACGTGTTTTTTTTTTTTCTTTATTCAGTCGTAACTTCACTGAAATCAATGCATTGAAGTCGTCACAGTAAAAAATGAGCATCGACACTTTGTTTGTCGAATTTTATCGTTAAAAACAACTTAAAATATTTAGCCAATCATTTCCATTTGAATAATTTGTAAATCTTCAATTCGTAATAGAAAAAAAAAGCAATTTTGAATGACGTATAATCTCTATAAGAAACATGCAAAAAAACATAACAACTCTCACTTCGGGAGTAAAATTTTGGCGCAACGATGCGACGTCACACCTCGTTGACGGCTGATTTCGACGGGGTGAAAACGTTGCGCAATCGGATTACGGTATGATTGATAGACCTACAGATGACGGGCAGTCGTTGTAACCAGGGTCGTTAATATCCCTGATTATATATATTCGGCTTTCATCCCCCGCGAATCTCAGTGTCCGAAATTTTTCGTACCATTTTTTTTTCGCATGCCCTGCCCTCCGTCCGAGTATCACGAACACAGAGAATTTTAAAATAATTTAAAATTCAACGCTCGTCGGACCCACACAGTTTTCAGTGAGGGTGTAGGATCATCCCTCCGGTTCGTCCTCGTCGTCCGGTATTAAATTTAAAAGATACGGTCATAAATTTTCGTGGGCCCACGTTCGTTTGCACACTAACATTCTCACTCCTCGTCTCTCTTTCTCTCGCTCTTTCGCCCTTTTCCGCTTTTAACTCTCTCCCGTTCGCCTCTCCAGCCAGGCCAGGGAAAAAAACAAAAAAAAAATCAACCATGCATTTGGCAAAGTTGGAGGACCATGGGCACTTGCAATGGGTGAAAAACCTAGCTTCGTTCCCTACTGATACGGTCGATGTTGTATTGTCCAGAAAAAAAAAATGTATAAAAATGTAGAGCAGCACCAACGAAATTGTACAGTACAATTTCAACTGGTCCCGCTCACTAATAAAACAAAAACAAACGGCTAAAAAATATGGTTACTCGGAAAATATTTCGTATAATAGACAGAATGCGAATTTGTATTGCGTAAATTATAAAAACAGGGAGTTTGTTAGAGAGCCGCAGAAGGTGAGCATCCACTTCCGGTCACTGCCCGAGGCTGTACGTTATTGGACTCGTATAAACGTCCATTACACTGACAAATATTAAATATGCACGTGTACTCGTCCCGCGAATTCGAGTCAAGTACTCTCTCTCTCTCTCTCTGTATGTCTCTCGCTCTATTTCAGTTCTACGTCATCGAAACACAAAATGCAGATGACGAAATTTAGCATTTTATCACATGACGCGTACGATAAAGTAGTAATTTTAATATTTTTTGGCCAAATTAAAAGAAATTACGAAATTAAGGAATACAGGGTTCGATGGCACAAAAAACACATTTCACTTCGTTACATTCGCCCCTTTATATGACGCAGTCGAGCCTTTATGTGCAAAGGGATTATCTTCATTTGCCGACACTCGAGACATTTCCTTTGATAATAACTCCACTTTGAGTTCATCCTCTGGCCAGTGGTCGCCGGCGCCTCAGGCAATTGCCACGCAAAGGGCCTACCAAACTTACTTCTCAAATAGCCTTACACTATCTGAAGTATTTTCGGATGAATGAATTATCTAGCAAAAAACTTTCATTATTTCTTGCCTGTTAATATTTTTCAAGGAATTATAAAATATATATATCATTTTTACTACTGTCTATGAGTGCACGAAAATTGATGCTGTTTCACGTACGATCTCCAGGCACAAAGCCATTGAATAGACCGACCCTCTTCCTTTCAGTTCGCCCAGATAAAAGAACGAATGTCACGGTTGTGAACACAAAAAAAAAAGGAAAAAGAAAAAAAATCAAAAAAACCTCGCTGCAAATTAGAGACTTGCACATTGCTTTCTCGTTATTTTATCTCGGTCATAAAGTTTCCTCTGTATGCACGCTTTCCAATTTTTGGACTCCCTTACCAAAGGATAATATAATCAGCGAATAATTAGAATGTTTCATGTTTTAAATATAGTTTCTTATGAATAGAAGAAACTACATGTATGTTCCTACCGTTTCTTTTTGTCGTGCACACCTGACAGTTGTATTACAGATACATTTATCATACAATTAATTTATTCATCTTCTGTCGTCAACAATCATGCTTTTGAGAACTTCCGTCAGCCCACCGGGGAGTTTAGGTCTAAGGTCAAAGCTTTATCATGTGTTAAAGGTTTTCAAAAAATTGGAAGAATATCATGCTTACTCTTCACTGAATCTACAAAAAGTGTCCAATAGATTATAACATATAATCGTTTAAGGAGAAAGAACGAGTTCCACCTTCTCCATTTGACTAGATATCACAAGTTAAAATTTCGAATGTGCTTCTAAATCCTCCGCATACTGCCAGAGGGTTAAACATATGTCGTATTTCACACTTTTATTCTTTCGGCTTTCGAGGTGCCTCATTATTCATGATACCTTGCATTATCAAATTCCACAATGCATTTTTATCGTCGATATTAATGAAAGGGAAGCTCGGGGTAGACAAAATGAAAGAATCGTTTTGAACGTCACTCTGCAGCTGATAAAACGTTACTGGGATATTGCCTACGATATTAAAGTGCAAAGTAAACCTCACCCGACCGATAAACCTTCGATTCTTGCCTCTCTCTCTCTCTCCTCTCATGTCCGCATTGTCGATGACGATAAATTTTTCTACGTTTCAACATGATGTTCGATAAGCATGACTCATTACCAATTTTATCGCGATTAATCCTATCGAATACGAATGATTAAAAATTAGTACGAAAAAATGTATGGAATCATCTGAAAATTGCAAAATTGAGATATACGAAAAGATGCGAATCTTAAACTCATACGTATTTACGTTTTAAAACTCCCAATTTTTTTTTTCTTTTTCACTGTCAAGAAATACGAGAAGCTTGGGAAAATATGCAAATTATGCTGAGGCCAGTTAAGGGTGCGCTGAGAGCTTACGCTGTTCTCGTAAAGGTTGAACGAACTCCCGAAAAATGTTTCGTTTAGAGTCTTCTGTCGCGCTCAATGCCTCGTTTCTTCTTCATGCTCATTTATGTCATGGCGCCATCCTCTATAATTAACCGCCATTTTCCTTCCCTTTTTTTAAGTAGTTTTCACCCAAAGAAAGACTGGGATAAGGAGAAAAGGTGGCTTTTTATTTCTATTCTTTGCGAATAAAAGGCATATTGTACTTAACGAGGGAACGAACAGGGGAATAGACGTAGGCTATTTAGCATATGCAACAATTTTCTACGATATACTTTTCTCGACCTTATACGAGGATGAAACTTCTTACTTGATGGTTGAGAATAAAAGTGCAGACAAAAATTCCCTTATGACAAGTGTCCCCGCGTCATGAAGTGGTTTTCGGATTCAGTGTCGCGTATTTGGTTTCGCAACGCTTTTTCCACTCTATTTTACTATTTCACTATTTTTTCAGTAAAATGACGCACCAAAAGGTTAAATGAAAAACCACAGGGAAAGGGGGGGGGGAGTGCATAACTTCCTCAAAAAGCTCAACGATATTCGTAGCAGGATCTCCCTAGGGAGTTCCTAGACTCACAGAGTAATATCCTCACACGCTTCATTTTGTTTCTCCCTCGAGCTTTTTTCTCGAAGCTCAACGAAGCTCTGCTATTGAGAAGAAACCAAGAGAATATTACCCTCGTCAATTTATACATATAAATTTACCTATCCGTGTATAATATACATCGGGGTTTTCGAACCTGGCACATTGCCCCTTCGCATCTAAACCCGCGCTTTTCATTTATTCTTTTTTATTTTTCAATTTTTTCGCTGCATCGTCAAGGGACTTTTGTTTTCGTGATTTTTTTCCTTGCTCCCGTGCATATTTTCACCGCCAGAATCACTGAATACCAGTCGCCGTGTGAATGTACCCGTCTTACCCTTAATTTGATTTTTTAACCTCATGTTCATATGGGTCTATGAAAAAAGAAAATGAAAATGAGATTTTAATGAAACCAGGGAAAATGTTTATTTCTATTTCGAATCCAAATCCATTACGAAAGCAAAAAACTTTTTTTATTGTTTTTGTTAACTGCCGAAAATTGAGAATAAATATTTTCCTCGCTTAAACGAAACATTGATATACAGTTATGCTTCATGCACCAGTCATTCGCGAAACACGTTTAAAATAATGATGAGCATCTAACTTCCAATTCGATATTCGATCGACCATGCATTTTCTAAGATCATCTAAAAAATAATACACGTTGAAATTGTATCGGCAGAATCGAGACTCGGCGTATGTGTTTACGTTGTAAGATCTATTTATATTCACATACTATCAAAATGCATATATATATATCTATTACTTGAGCCATTAAGATAACGACGTCCGTCATAGAAGAGCTACAGGAACCCGCACATATCGACGATGTAAATGCAGCGATGAGGCTTCGAGCCGTTAAGTCCAAATCGATTTTTCCACACGGTCGCTCATACTATCGGAATCATTTCCCGAGATTCACAATATTCGCGGCTGATATTGTGGCGCGACGGGAATCGGAATTTGTGTTTAAATTTTTATTTTTATTTTTATGTAACAAGAAAATATGTTGTAGGATTAAATACGTACGAATTTGTACGCTATAATCATTTTAGAAATTTCCATTTTTTTCTGCTCATAGAAAAAAAAAGTGTGTCCTGCGAATATGTAATTAACAAAAGCATAATATAGTTTTCATTACGGTTTTGTTTGTAGTACGAAACATGATAACATGCAAAGACAAAATGAATAAGAATTTTTGTTTACCTTGCGTGAAAGAGTACAGGGCGTGAGATTCTTTTGTTACGAGTCCGAACCCTTTGTCGGTGTTTTATCGTAGATGAAAAAAAAAAGCGATGACAACGAACGGTCGAAGTAAAACGTGTCGCATTACAAAAAAAAAAAAAAAAAGTAAGGGAAAAAATGAGAATGAAAGTTGCCAGAACAAGGAAATAGGGCGGGAAAAAGTAAGTAAATAAAGGACGTCGACGACGAGCCAGAGGAGAAGAAGAAAGAGGAGGAGGCAGAGGCGAAGGAAAGAAAAGGAAATAGTAATTGTAGGTCGTCAAAGAAGAGCACGAGCTTTTCCGCGTGCTATCTTGCCCTCGGCCACTTTGCAATTCTCTACGAACAGAAAAAAAAATTGCTAGACCCGTGAGAGAAAAAAAAACACACCCTCTCTTTCACAGAATTTTTTTGGAATTTATTTTCACCAGCTTCCTTCGTCTTTCCAGTATCTTACATTTTTTCTTCTTGTTGTTCTTTTTTTTATTTTATTTTTTATAATCTTGCTGGAGTAAATTGCGAGAATATAATAGAATGTATGAATTTTCCACCCTCGTTGCTCGCGCCAAGTGAAAACATAATAGGAACATCCCCGTCCTCCATCCTCGATTTAAAAGCAGGAACAAGCTTTTCTCGTACCTGACTAGAGCGAGCAAAGAGGCAGGGAATAAGAAAAAGTATTTTACTCAACGTGTGCTAGGGTCCGAAAAGAAAACCAAGCTCGCAAAATCGCCAAAACTTCAAGCAGATTTAAATGCGAGAATATCTCGCATTTTTTAAGCCCCCCGCAACAATATAACAATGGATTTTTCCTTCAGCAATGTTATTCCCACTTATAGAAAATTGTATTCCTGCCACTGTTTTTCCACTAATTCCATCGAAACTCTTTCAATATAATTTAACGTTATTTTTTGATTGGCTCGTCAGGTTAACAAAAATTTGATGATTAAAAGTATATAAAACCAAAATATATTTGGAATTTATATATTTATATATTTATACGCATTATTATCGAAGTGTCAACTGTTCCACTGCCTCCCTCGCTCTCTCTTCTTTTCTCGTATCTACTTCAAAGAAAACTGACTAATGGAACAGACACTCGAGGTGTAGATAAGCCCAACCGAAACACACGTTATATTTACCATTGAGGTTACGGGGATGGAACCGAAGAGTCACGTTATCAGGAATGTTTCGACAAATATTCAACTGTCAAATAATACCATAACACGATATAGCAGTTGTAAAAAGCGAAAGGTGTTGAAATAGAATGTGTAAAGAAAAAAAAAATGTATTTAATTTAGATATACACGCACAATATTTTTCAACGTGAAAAATATATTGATTTAATCGACAAATCGATGTGTAGATAAATTTCTTTCTCACGCTTTTTTCCATTTAATTAAAAATATCCGATTAGAGCAATATTCGGTGCCACTAAAATGCTTAACACGATGAAAAAAGAAAATAATATATTTCCCTGGAATAATCGTGGGTTAAAAAGTCAAAGTTTATATATAATTAACGTTTATGTTCAATGTTAATTGACCACAGAAAAGGCAGCTGATTTTGAACACAAAATAACCCACGAAATGTCATCCTACATTGGTTGCCTTTCTTCTATCATTGTTGCAACTAACTATGCAGATTTGTATTCCCTTCAAATTGGATAACATATAATATATATTTTGATACGATACTAATGTTTATATGGAGGGAATCATTGGTGCGAATCGATAACATATACCGCATTGAATTTCGTGGCGAAACAGTACTTTGTGTGTGTATATATATAACGTAGCATATGAATCACACCGGATGTACTTTCGGTACATCGAGCGTGGACGATTCCAGTTGAACAAACATCTATGAATAGGTAATCATCGATCTTTTATTAATCCTTGGGGAAACAGACGAAAGCAATATCTACAAACATATATGTCGATATGTGTACATATGCGACTGTACTATAGTCGTGATGCGGTTGTGAAATGGACACGGGCAATCGCAATCGCTCGTGCTCTCTTTTATGAATATATTTCGTATGATGACTGATACCGCGTAGATTCACCACATTATATTAGTGAATTACAGATTATGTTCGTGTTTTGTTAGAACAACAAACGATCATGTTAGAATTAAAAAATTGAATACCCACATGGATTTCGGGGTGAGAATTCAAGTAAAAATTCAAAGATTCCAAAATTCTGGAACCACTCGCAATAATTGTAATGACTAATAAACCGTAGAAACAATAACGGCAAGAATTTGTAGACTGGTTAAATTCTATGTTTGCTGTTTTGTGGTGATGTGAACTCGGAGAGAAAGGGAAAAGGAAAAAATAAAGCGAAAGCAATTGGACCACAGTGGACAACTGCCAAGAATCTCTTTAGCGTCGCAATAAATCGCGTGTGGTCGCAAAGTCAGAATAGAATTAAAAAGTAAAATAATCATAAAATTATGCTAAAAATAAGCAAAAAATTGAAAGTGAAACAAATATTAATAATTAATATTGATATTTGTTCTTTATTATTCTTCAACTATATTTTTTGTAGCATCAATAATCCTGAGCAATATTTCTGTTTAGCGAACAAATAAAAAGAATAATTACCTTTCTTTTTTGTCGTTAACACCAAAAGTGATGTTCAGAGAGCTTTTGGCGTCTACGAACTTGCCTTTGCTGTAGCGACACACGTAATCCTCCTATGTACCATCCTAACCTTACCTAACCTCGCCCTCTGCGTTATATACTACGTTCACGAGAAATTTAACCCCTCGTTTCATCTCTTCCGTCTTATCGCTCCTCTGGATCTATGAACACACACATATACCCAGTGTCCCGAAATTAAATTTTGAAAAATTCACAAACTCTTGGCGAATCTTTGACCTCAGAAAAATTGCTTTTCTCCTTTACTCGTTTTCATTTCATTTTTACGTAAATGAATAAATGATTTATTTTCAATAATTATTTCTGCATTTTTCAATCATTTGATTAGACAAAAATTTGAAAAATCTAAACAGTTCAGCAGCTTTCTTTAAATATGTTTTTTCATATATATTTTCGGTCACACGAGGATATAGTTTTTCTATGATATTCTCCGTGTCAGTAAATTTCATTTGTAAACACAAAAATTTTGAATATTTTTCTTCGGTTTTGAGGCATCCCCTGTAGTGATAAAATTCGTCGCTATTTGTAATATCTCTCGACTCATTATCTCGTAGTTATTTCGGGCACGTGTACTATAAAAGAACTTCGTGAAGGTTATCTCGTGTCGTCAGTTAGGAAAAAAAAAATCGGGCGTAAGGGAACGGAAAAACGTCATTTAAAGAATTCTTTTTAAACTCTGACTTTGTAAAGAATCTTATAGTGTACAATGTCGTTTATGAAATACCAAAGAAATTCTCAAGTAGCCCATTCTCCTTTGAGACATGTTTCTTTATTTTGCATTTATTGGGCGTCCTCTGTTCTACTTTCGCTTGGAACCATTTTTTTCTTCTCGTTTCTCGCAAAACATTTCCGAAACCCCTTACGGCAATTTCCTAAGGGAAAATAATACCTTGCTACTTTTTTATCCCTGAACGGAATACAGGAGTTCCAAGTATTTCAGGAATGGGTGCGATGTGGTTATCGAAATATTTCTTAATAACCGAGAAACCGCGAACAAAGCCGCGCCACAAATGCAACGGGAGATTTGTCATTTCCGCTTTGACATTTGTGCTTATGAATTCTGCTTCGAAGCGCATGGTAGATAACAAAGAAAACGTCTCGATCTCAAAGTCGTTGAGGTTAGTGGCTTGAAAGAGTATAAACGCGGGTTAGCGGTCATTCGCGAGATCACGTGACATTCGAGAAATGCAGTGGGCGTCCGCAAAGAGTCAATAAAAGCTCCCAATATCGGTGATTTTCTTTTCGTTCTCACGACGGCTACGATTTAATGTAAAAGGCCCTGGAAATGGTCCCTAACGGATTGCGAGAAAATGGCGGCCCAAGTGGCCTCGCGGTTTTTCCTTTCTTTTCGTCTTTCTTTCCTTGTACACACGCACACACACATATACGAAGCCACAACATGAACGCCAGTTTAATTTCACGACTTCGGGACTTAACTGGAGTTTATGACGAGGATTTAACATCCTTCTTCTCTTTTCCTCTTTAACCTCGTTCTTCCTACAGTGGTAGAAACGAATGAATGAGGGAGAAAGAAATGAACGCGTTTCACGGTGTGTATATATCGGGAAAGCTCTGAGAGAAGCGTGACCGAACTCCAAATGTTCTTTCGTCGGCTACCTAACCCCCCATAATACGATTTCTCTCATAGGACCGAAGAACGTGTGGCTCTATGAAATAGTAAACATTAATGTACGTCCACCCCTCCTACCTGTGGCTCAGAGCAAGTTGAATTCTGCACTGAAATCCTTTCGGTATTCTTTTCCTCTTTATATATCTTTTTTTTCTTCTTAACTTTTCATTCAACTATTAATTGTTTGTATAAATGACCCAACAACGTTCCAGAAAAAGCCCCGACTCCAAAGGACTTTATGTTCTCTCCACCGCCTCAATCCTCCGAAATCATAGCCCTCTACCTTTTGCCATTTTCCAACGTCCTTCAACGCGTGTTAATACTCCTCGGCACTCGTAACGACCTCACGAGTTTCCTCACTGAAGGAAAACTTAGCGCGTTATTATAATGTTTTGCGTTAGCACGAGGGCTTATCAATAGACCATTAATTTTCACCGACTATAGGCGAATGTTCCATGTTACTTTGCATAATGGTGTGTTGCTCCCTCGTCATGTCGTGAGCCAAAGTTTCGTCGGAGCAACTTGATCGGCGGAACCCCAAGAGGCTCTGATCTTTCCCCCTAAAACATTACGTAACCGCCTTCACCCTTCTCAACTCACGCTCTTCTCTTATTTCTTACTTCGTTTGGAATGTATACCAAGAAAACTGGAATGGGGTCCTTATAACTTATTAAGCTTGGTTTCAAACAGAACAATTAAAGCAATTTTGTATTTTTGCTATCAAATTACTATGGATTCTTTTTCAATAATAATATAATTTACGTCACATATTATTAGGCCCGTTTAAAACAATGACCGTAACTTTAGGATTAACGTGACTAAAGTTTATTCTCATGAAAATTCTTACTCAGGTACTTTTCAATCTGAATTACTCGTCACAAACTCATATATGCTGGGCACATGTATATTTACGTGAAATTTTCTCGTGCCCTCCCGAATGATTCATTATGCTAAACGCGAAAGCAGGTTATCACAAGCGCCTAATTTGCGCTTTAAGTTTCGGCATGAATAAAGGTGGTGAATCTACCAAGAGGTGGCCCCATCATCCAAGTTTGTACCGAGCTTATTCTCTTTCAGACACAACCGGTGCAAAATGCTAAGAAGGAACTTGAGAGTGTATGTGTATGGATGAAGACCCTTAATATATACGTATACACTCATATTTTCATGTACACTGATGTATATACAAGGTGTGGGCGTGTTGGTGCAACATTGTAGTTGCAAGTATTGTGTCGCAACCCCATAGAGTTTCGCATTGGACGACACGATGGTGCCAAAAACTTTTTGACAATAGAACGGAGCAAAATTCTCTTCCAACTATGCCATCCTTTATGATTTACCAGGTGTTCCGTTTCGCAGGATGTGAAAAAGGAAGGGTGAGAGAAATGGAGTGAGGGGAGAGGTATTAGAGAAAGAAAGAGAAGGAAAAAAAAATGAGGAGGACGTAAGAACAAGTCTAGAAATTATGACAAGCATGTAGAAACTTTACGAGCAAATTCTATAGTAGTTTAGAAATTCTACCGTAGATCATAAGTTATTTCTGTCTATGAATGATTCATTGAAATTCACCAAGTATGCTTCTTGAATTGTAAACAGTTAAATGTAGAGATGGAAGCAGCAAATGACCTTATTCTTTTATAGATTTCTATATACAGACGTAAAGGTACTACAAGGATTCAATTAAATGGGATTAGTCTGTCGTTTACGAGAATATTCATCCGGACTATATACACATCGGTAATCGATGTAGAGTAGGCTTGAAAAGTGTGCGAACGAGAGAGAGGGAGAGAGAGAGAGAGGACAAGCGATAGTCCGAATTTCGATCAGGTGCATGTGTACGGTCTTTCGTAAAATCGCAAAATCGCAAACCGTGTGATACATGATACCAATCTATTCGCTCTAGGGGAATTTCGAGAGGACGCCGAACGTACATAGAAGCGTGAGTGGGTGGATTTTGTAGAGGGTGCACGAGTGCGCAATAGTATTTATCGCTCTTGCCTCTATCTCTCTTTTCCAAACCCTCTCTTTCTCTCATTTTCGAGTGTCGTCGAGTGGCTGGGTTGGTGTTCCCAATTCCCTGGAAAAAACGATGTAAAACCGGAAGAATCAAGAGCACGAGTAAAAAGAGCGAGAGAGCGTGGGGAGAGGGAGAATTCGCAAAAAGGAAGCGCACGCTAAAAAGGAATTGCTGGATCATGAATGTTCACGGGCAAGCGCTGGGCCATCTACATTTCGAGCTTCGTCTTTCTCTCTTTTTTCTCTCTCGCTCTCTGTCCCTCTCTCTATCTCTTTCCGTACTCAACTGGAGTCCAAAATGCACGGTAGCCCACGTGTGTTAAATTAGAATCACACCGAGGACCAACCCGAGCGTATGTGCAAACAAGCCGAAACGAATGATCCGCATGAGAAAATTCGGTAAAATTTTGCAATCTCGTTCAGGCCGTATATTATGTACACATATGCATCGTATGCATGCATGTTTGTGTTCATACGTGCGCCGTTATGTATTACCGTTGAATCCGTTATATAAACATGTTTCTATACGCATATTTGTTATTTGTAAGATTTCGAAATAACCTTTGAAAACGGGCAAAGAAGTTTGACAGTGCTTATGTGGTAGAATTATAATTTGACTTCCAATTATTCTAGATATTTCATCCCTAGGGTCAAAAAATATGATTGTCGAATAACTAATCACTCGAATTCGAACTATTATTACCTGCAATTTATACCTTTTAGGATGTTCAATTGCAGGTCATTGAATAACTCGTCTTATGTATAAACTTCCACGTTTACGTATTTAAGTGGAATGACGAAGGAAAATATTTCGATAAAACGTCGAGGATAGTGTTCCGGATAAAGAATCACAAAGACAGTGAGAGAAGTAAATGGTGGAAGAGAAATGCTGAAAGGTTAGTGTATACGGGTGCACGCTTTTACTTCTATTTTATCGTTTCCAAGTGAGAGATTTCAATTAAATGGGCTTTTCTTTATCTCGAGCTATGTATTATACAGCGCAGTGATGGAAACCATTGTACATTAGACACTATATATTGACGCCGGGGTAAATATAGATTTTTTAACTTTATCAATCGTGCCTGAAGCGTCGGATACGTTTATTTTTCTCACTCGATGACGTCGAATGGTAGGGAGGATGAGTGTCGTTCGATATTCACATTTGCTAACATAACCGGTGCCTTGTGGGGGGGGTGGACTGAAAGATTTCACTGATAATGTATCTACCGGTCGTCAACCGCTCCGATAACTTACTAGGAAAATCAACTACCACATTGGAAGGTTCTTTGATGGGCTGATGAAGCTGGAAGATTTCAAACTATAGTTATAACCCCCGATCGTCTGATGGACGATTTTTATATTCAGTGGGAGGTCGATAAGCGTTCGATCGTGACTGGATTTTTCTTTCTCCTCCTTCTTCTGCATCTAAACCTTTTTTTGTCATACTCTTCCTTTTCTCGCCATTTACCGAAGCTCAGAAACGCGGCAACTATCGTAACACAGGTCGTTGAACGTTCCGCAGATCGGCCAGGATGGGACGACCCTGAAGTGCGGTCTTTTCACCCCTAGGGAATCCTCGTACGTTGGATTCTTGGCCTCCAAGGACATCACGTGTGGCTTACAAGCCCTTGGGGAGTCATTTCTCCCTCGGAACCGGGAAACCATTAGTGGCAAATTGTATCGTCCTCCTCCCTTCCCTTTTTCCCCGCGTGTTTTTTGCCATCACCACGTTTCCAAGTATCCCGGCAACTCGCAATAAAGGTTTTATACCTAATTAGCTGGATTCCAGCTGCAGGGAACATCAAATGAAACGCTGGATATGGAGTTAGTAGGCTATTAGGCTTTGCGAGGACAAAGCGAAGACTAGATGAGAGCTTGTCCATATGAACGCAGTGACCTGCCCTTGGGGTCCCGAATTACCAAGGAATGTTCAATAATTTGGGGTAACGTTTTAATCGAATTGAACGTTAAGGCCAAGAGAGATTAAGAATTCCATCTTGACCACAAACTCCCTCCAACATCTGTTGTCATTGGACAATTAACTGAAACGGAATGGTCCCCCTCCCCCCTTCCCCCATCAGAGCATTATTATACAGAAAGTTAACTGCGTACGTTTCCATTTTGCATACCATAAGAAGTACAAAGGAGACCAAGAGTAACTCAACTTAGGAACATGATACAACACAATTTATGAACCTCACACAAATCTGCTTAAATTTTGCTCCGAAGATGAACCCTAATCCAGAAATGTAAGCCACCTACAGCTTATTAATGGTGACTTAATCGAGCGAATTTATGGGGCTTTGCGAGAGATGGCTGGATGCTAATCACCGTAGTCGTTTGTACTGACCCAAATCCTTCGATCCAACGTTCTAATTTGCTCCACAGTGCCAACATCAGTTTCACTCTTGTCCTCTTGAATTCTCCAATGTCCGCCATCATCGTTATCTTTTAGCGACGTTTTCACGAACTAAACAAAACAGACCACCGTTGATTTGTTCGCGTAAAAAAATATTCTGCGGAGTCAATAGATTTCGATACAGAATTAGGAGTGAAAATCAACTGCCATTATTATTCTTGGAATGTATCCATTGAGATCACATGAATAACAATCCGACCTCGGACAAGAGTTGATGGATTCGCTCTGTTCTCTTTCATCGCTATTGTACATATCAAATCGAGTTGCGTATGCGTATACCCTCGTTAAGCCCCGATACATAGTGGCAACTATTACTGTGTCGATTCTTCGAACGATTGAATTTCCAATCGACAAATTTCCCTGCGTAATCGCAACAATAAGTATCGTTGCATGCAACTCGAATAAGTGTTGAACTTTTTTTTTCTCTCGTTCAAGAGCATCCAACATTGATATACAGGGTGTCCTGTTCAAAGCATTAGAAACTCTTATCTCTTAAATTACATGAAATATTCAACGATCCTTCGAACAGAGTAAGATAATGTAGTGTAAATCTGCATTTAACAAAAATCATAGATTTCACAATTACGACAATGACTTTTCCTTATTAATTTTTTTTCTGGATTCTCTCAGGGAGCTTTGAAAATATGTGAATATTAATTTGCAATTGAATCCATGTCTTTTTTCTCTCATGGAATCGAATAATTTTTGTTTGCAATACTTGATCCTAGCTCATGGCATATTTCTAGAGATTGCAACGTCTGTTCGCTGGAACAGCCTGTATGTATGAGATAAAAAAATAAATGAAGAAACGCAGGATTACAGAGTTAGAAAATAAAGGATGAGAAAAATAAATACTGCGCTTACGTTCGATTTGAATTATAAAGCAGCAAATAATGCAACTTGCATTGAAGAATAGCGTATAGTATGACAATGATAAATTCCCCTCGTGCCTGGAGGCGTCCATTATAATACCCCAAATTTACATGTATCATGTCGTCCCGTTATAGAACGTTAAATATTTTCATATTAATATCCCGCTCTAATAATGCATCATTGATCAACTGGATGTAGGAGCTTCCATCGTTTGAATAATACGATTTTCTATTTTTTTTTTTCTCATCCACAGTAGCGAATTGTTAATTTCTAAAACATATTTCGTGTACTCACAATAAAATCTGTAAAAAGATTGGAGAAAATCTACAGTCCAGAACACATCATTCACAGAGTGTGAATTTATAGATATTATAAAATATTCAAAGTTCCAGAATTTAAGTTTTTTTTTTTGGCTCTCGAATACATCGTAGATTCTGCTTGTAAACTAATTAGAAAAATGGAGAAGGTAAAATTGCTACTCAGAATATATTTCTCACTTACTAAAAATTCGAGTACTTGGTTAAAGATATCAAGTTGAACTTTCAAATTTAATGTCATTGTTTAATTTTGTTTGCACACAAATTTCAATTAAATCACAGATTTAATTATTTTCCTTCCAATTTCAACTCCAAAACAATTCGTTCAAACGAGAGAGGTGGTAATGGGATTAAAATTTGCATCGAATATTACTTTATAACGCACCATCATTATGCACCATCGATTAATATATTTCTTTCCCCTTCTTCCTTTTTTTTACGATAAATTGCATGTTTTATATATAACACACAACCTACTCAACCATTAATTTTTTTACTGATCTAGACCAAACTCGGGCTACTTCTCCATTTCTCTTTCCATTTTCAACGTTCCATCGAAAGGATAACCACTTTTAACACGAATTAATTATCGATTCGCCCATTCGTCGACGCTGTCGCACGCTACACTCATGAAAGAAAAAAAAATCAACGTAATATCGAACATCGCAATATTCATCAAAGTGTCACGTATGTACAAACGGCCCAGGTGAGGATAAAACATGGGGCGAACTGCATCGTAGCGAAAAACACTTGCAAAAAAATGCACAGAGTTTTATTCTGTCATACTTTTTCAATCGAGAAATATTTTTCTAAATGTTTCCAGTCGTTATTGATCAAGTACAAACTAAATTTGAAACCAAACTAAGGAGAATAGTTGAATTTTTGTAAATGTTGAAATCTTACATTTTTAATAATCAATTTAAAAGCAAACTTGGGAACCATGTTTCCCAATAAACAATTCAGCCGTATCTGATCTGCAGGAAAATGTCGCCGCATCAATTTAGATCGTTTGAATAAATGTCATAGGCGTTTTGGTTTGCCTATTTGAAAATTGTATATCTGTTACATAAGATCAGAAAATGGGATCTTAGGTTATAAAGCTAACTTGAAAACAGACACCGTAAAAGATCTCTGATGCGATTTCATACTCAGTTAGTGGGTTCGGAAAGTTAGCTGGACAGTTGGAGCGAAAATCGGACTAAGCGATCGGGCAACCAACCGCCCCCGCACTTCACACTACCACCCTATAAAGTACAATATCCCACCTCCGACCCATTTAGATATCGATTCCCAATTTCGCAAACGGTTACGCGCTTCGGGCAAACGACTCTGCTATATTGTCCTATTAAACGAATATTTACGACTCTCCAAGAGCGTTCCGAATTCATAAGAGTGTGAGATACGATGTACCCGGACCTCTCTTTAATTCGAGAGGAGGAGAGTTTGAGAGCGGTCAGCAACACGTGCTCGCGAGAATTCGAGTGTAGGAAAATGGGTTTGAGGAAATTGTTCCGGATAATCTCTCATCATTTTATAAAACTTTTTCTATCGCCTCGTCTTTTTTCACCTCCTCTGGCACCGAAATTTTTGATAACGTAAAAGAGAGAGCCTAGAACCACGAAAGCGAAGTCTCATTGAAGCCGAAAACTCTCATTTTGAACCGGGAAACCTATTCGGTCTTGCAAAGCCACCAGCTTTCGATAATCGAGTCAAACATGACGCCTATGATCGAAATTTCTGTAACATATTTCGCTGAATCTACATTCGAAACTGTTAACATTATTAGCCATTACGAGGTAAAACTCTTGAGTCATAAGCCCCGCATAAGCGCTATCTACAAACCCTTATCAGTAGCTCGTTGAACGTTTATTCACCCACATCAAATAAATAACATCGTGAACCCAAGGGAGTAGCTTTATACCCTGTTCGATCAAATACGGCTGTGCTTTGATCGCCCATAATTTACGCTCCAACCATGTTCTACACTCAAGTGGTCTTCCTGTTATTCTGATCCGTCCATTTATCGTTTTTGAAGTGCGGAATGATTTGATGTTGCAATTTATAAATATTTTTTTAATCTCGATAAAGCTCGTTAACCACTTTCATCCTAATAAAAACAGTTACTAAATTTGTAATTCAAAACTTATATAAGCCGATTTATGTAATGAGAGAGATTGTAGTCTAGAAAAATTTTTTAAAAAGAAAGCATACAGTAATCGAGAAGCGAGGGCTGTCTTTTATAAGTTTCGAATGTCCGTGTATGAACATCTTTCAGTAAAATTCTTTCAGCCAACACACGGGCGAGAGGCATTAAGAATTCTCGTCTCATTCTGGAGAGAACAATAGACATAAAACTGATTTCGCGTTAAACTCTCACTGAATGAGACAGTGTTATCAAAAAGAAAACTTTACCATTTGAATCAAGAATAAGCCTGATTTTCTTCTTTTCTTTTTTCTTGCTCAAATAAACGTTGAGAAAAAAGGAAACGAAAAGGAATATAAACTTCGTGAAACAATCGACTTTTATTCGCATTTTTTAATTCGTCGTTATAAGTTAATATCAATGGAAATGCTTTTCCTAAATCGTTGATCATCCAAATTTAACTACTTTTAACACATTTCGTGAATTAATTATCTAACTTTACTTATTATACTAGTTCGTTAAAGTTCACGGTAGGAAATAACATTTCGCACTGTTGATCGAGAAAAAAGTGGATACCATTCATTTTCGATGATCCATTCGGAACTATATGCTTTCATGTCGCGTGAGTAGGAATAGCATTTGATAGTGCCAATGCTTTGTACGTAATCGCATCAAGCATAGGCGTGAATTTCGCTCCAAGAATTTTGGAGACTGTTTCCAATGCTTCCGGTCATAAACATCGCATGTGGATGTAGTCTATTGAATTATAGCTCGTTAAACTTGTCATAGTCAGCGGTAGCGTTCGAATTATCGGGTTACAATGCTTTAAACGCATACATTTACCGGAAGAGACGAACAGTGTGACACACCGACAAACTGAATCAACGTAACTGAAGTTGATATTCAAAATTGGTAGCATATACCGACTGCTATTAAAGTGTCTGCATACGATGACATGCGTCATCAATATTGATTAGCAAATAATTCGATTCAATTGTTTGCATTTATCATTTTCATATGTCTTTGGTCATTTTCGGTAAACAGCTCGGTACACTGATACGATGAAACAACAATCAAGACGTTTTTGACTATACTTTCGGAATCATTTTCACACAAATAGTGCAGTGGTGCCACTCTCGTAAATTGGATAAATCGTCAGTAATAGCTATTTTGTTGCCATCGTGAAAAAGTTTAATTCGCAACAAAATCGACTAGAGACAGTTGGTTTGGATACAGAACCAGATGCAGGGTTCGACGAATCGAGAGGTGATGCTGCCAGGCTAACGTGCTCTTGGTTGAAACGTGATCGTGGTTTGATATCGTAAAGTAAAACGAGTCTAAGCGATAGAATGGAAAGGAATAAAAAGCTTCTCGCACACGAGGGCTCCCTTAATACTTGTACTTTGATGGGCAATGATGTGTTGTTGGTTAAGGACAAAAAAGCCATGAAATCTTGGGAACTTAAATGGCCGAATCTAGTTTGCCAACATCATTCTGTATCGACGTGTCGTGAAGAAGAGATGACAAAAGTTTAATACCTTTAGTTACGAGCCCCGTCACTCTGGCTCGCTATGATGTTATTACCGAAGGGTAAAAAGTCCATCGAGGCGCGAGGATAATGACACAGAAGGTTTTCTGGAGTCCAGCAAAAGTAAAGAATGACAGTAAGGCGTTTTCACGTGTAGCTTCTTTGACCCTCAAGGTATTTTTTAATGGAAGGTTGAGGTTGGTAGGGAATAACCTCTGAGATTCTTACATCATCGCTGAGTATAATACACACTGAGTCAGTGTGTATTATACTCGGAGTGCAAAGAAGGAGTTAATGAAGTCATTAAAAATGCTCGAAGGTTTAGTCCGTCGTTTTCAAACGCATCGCAAGAGATTTCAATGTGATAGCCCTTCGAAGCTCGTTCCCACATTTTCCAATGATTGTAATCATTGTATTGCGAAAAAAAACTTTGAGAGCCTCCGATGAAAGAGGCTCTTAATGCATCTTGCGTCAAAACAGAACGAAAGACGTTTACATCAGCGAGCGTAGGTGCTCACATCGAAACTCTGTAATGAGACTTCAAAACTCCGTAGCCTGCCTTTTCCTTGTATCCCTTTTTGTTCTGTATACGTTTTCCATCTTAGTCGGTATTCTAATTCCTAAGAAGTTGCGCTTTGGCGCGGATGCTTGTACGTGCGTCGCTCTCTTAGTTCAGTAACTCCTTGAAAACACAAACTGCCACACCGGATACTCGTCTCTATAAAGACGACATGATGAGTTACCTCCCTTTCGTATGTAAAAGAGGTTGCGCATAGTCTCAATGTATTTCGTAGCTTTACACGGTGCTATAATCTAAGGTATATCAAGTCTGATACGTCAACTTGGCTGATCCGCAAATTTCAACGGCGTAAAGCAGAATGTTTCATCATTGACCTATTTATGCCCACGGAAGACGTTTACGGCTGATGCTCCAGTAACACTTCCGCCAACGTTGTATTATGGGCTGGCATTTGTGCTATCAGCATCTGCGTTGAATCCCATTGTCTACTTGTCTTAATCCACTTTAGATACGCTGCGGAATTATTTCAACCCAAAGTGAATAAAGAGGTAGAATATCCTCGAATGCTATTCTTCTTCTGTCTTTACAGCTCCTCAACCCCGCCAGCAAAAAACGGCTTAAAGAGCCCTCCACCTATAGCTTATACTACTCTCTTTCTAGTATTCTGCGAGCGTTGATGGTGCGAGGTCTTTGGAAAAACAAATGGTAGGGATTTGCGTTCTAAAGGATGCTTTGAGTCTCGCGAGGTTGGATTGATACATTGTTCTAGCTTTCGCGTTTCTCCTTTTTTGTTTTCGTTGTATTAGCCATTCTACATATTCTAATGACCAGAATTATAAAGATCCACCTGCAATCCTGGTGGCAACCAAATTTAGTAAAACCAACTCTTAATTAGACTTGAAAAAGCCGTTATAAGGATCACTGATCATGGAGCTAAGAAATATTGATCTTGAGCCTTTGTTATAGATTGGAGGATTAAGGGCTCTCTGTCCTCTTGGTATGACCCACAAAAATCGTTTAAAATTTATGATGATTTTTTTTTTAAACCAGTTTCGAAACCAAAATATTCAAAAACTCCAACAATCCGACGCCCGCGATTGTACGCTTATGGGTCTGTGGTATATTTATACTAATGTTCTCGTTTATACGTCACGGTACATACATAAACGTAGAAATATCGCAGTAACACGGGTGTTTGTGCTGTACGTGTGTACCCCATAATGGGAAGTTGTGATGCACGCATATTGCAAAATTTATGAATGGCTCTAGGGAGACGGTTGGTTTACGGTCTTCGCGAGAATATATGTAGGCCCGAGGTACAGATTGGATCGTAACATTTTCTCGCTTCGCTTTTTCCTGGTTGCTCTCACTCTCGAACTCCAGGAGGCTATATACATTGAAAAGATTTTTCAAAAGTGCCAAGCAGTCTTGTACCTTGATTGTTCAAACCTTTCGGCCATGTTGACAACGGATATCCGTCTACAATCGAAACGATGAGGCTTTGTCCACAGGCTAATTGTGTGCATTTTTGTTACATATATTTGTTGTAAACTTTCCCGATAATCCTTATGACAAAACATAATTTAATCCGGTAAAGTTGAATAACCCTAAAATCGTAAAGTGATTAACTTTCGCAATAACTAATATAGTCGGCCAGAGAGCGATCAAGCTTACCATAACGGGAGTAATAATTACGATTGCTGGCAAATACGAATTTTTTATTTGGTTATTGGATTTGGACTATTACCAAAGCTGACTCTCCAGATGATTAACAGCTGTGAATTGAGTTGGTTAGGTGCATTGCCGAGTCGAGCTGAAGTTACGAAGATCCAACAAGTTATTTGCTTCTCCAACAGCCCACGTCTTGGGTCGTTTTGGTTTATTCAGGAACCATAGAGTGAAGGTTCTCAGTTTGGTACGATATCCGACATGTTACTATCCAACACTCTTGACGTATACGACGTGTTAAATGGTACTTTATGCAAATGTGGATACATTGGACGACAATGCGTCGACACGTAGCTATAACGTGACGCATAACTCAACGGAAGGTGTGAGTCCGTAAACTGGCGGTCAGAGGTTGAAACATACCTATGTATAAACTTACGGGGTTGATCCCCATGGATATAACACTCTGAGGATTGAATACATGTTGGACTCCAAATTGTGCATATACACCACGTTATATGCTACTCAAAGCTCCATATCCTGGATACAGCGACACTTGGGGGCTGAAATGAATTATCCATCACATGATTTGACAAGTGAACTATGAGTATTCCAAAATAATTATGTTACCGCTAATCTTAAAAAATTTAGGAGAATTGTATTGTGAATGCAAAAGGTTATTATGATTGGAAGTTGCGAGCCCACTTTGTTTGCTCTTTCAGAGAAAATATGTTGAGACAGCCAAATGAGCTATAAATATCGATTTGTACGACGCGTGCCCCTGCAATTCGTATTCACAGGCGTCCCGTCTAGTACATAACCTTTTGTTTATACCCGCCGATGATTCTATAAGTGGCTTTGACGTCCGGACACTCGGGGATAAGTGCCGAACGTGCTTCCAACACCTGGTGCGTGTGCACGTGGACTCAGCAGTACGTGATGAGCTTGTCTAATTGTTCATCGCGGACCCAAACATATTCTTGCGTGGGTTATTATAGTTCAATAGCACGGATGCTTAAATTGCAATCTAAAGAATGAAAAGAATAGGCTTCGTGGTTGTTTTGGCTTCGTTCAAGTTAATGGCATTCGCTGATTTAAGATTTCTATTAATTCACGCTGTGAAAAATCCAGGATTTAATGAGAAAACGACACAATTGGTTTCCCGCTGAGTTTTTTTAACGGTCCACACCTATCCGCGTTTTACAATAGATTTTATCTGATTCCAAACCAACTTAGTCCTATCCTAACATCACGAAGTCTGTCACTATTTTTATAATCCGTATCTAGTTTCGTGAGATTTTCGAGTAACTACTAACTCGCTAGCACCGAACGTCATTCTCACGCGACGTTAAGTTATCCAACGGTGTCACTGATCCCCGCTGACAGTTGCAAGACTGCCCGGGGAAGCCACGTCAACACGACGCAAACCAAGCTCGTCTTCTTTCACGTCCTCGTCGCATATCTTTTACCCGGATCGTGTTCGTGACAGCGGAAAAACCGCTCTTCGTCCGACCCCATCTACTTTTTCTTCGTTTTCTTTTCTTTTTGCCTCCGCCTATCTTCCATTTTCCGCATCTCCCCCCTCTATTCCGATTGAGGATTTGAGCTCTTCTCTTGGAAAGCTCTCTCATGAGAAATGATGCATAATTTATCAGAAGGTGTACTCTTCTACTCCCTCTGTCGTCGACCTCTGTGTTTTAAAATTCTGCCATCACACCGAATATCCACTCTATTCTTCTTGGCGTTCTCCTTCGGTTTCCCCTTTATTTTTCATCTTGATTTTACTACGCTCGACTCACCTAGAGTAATTGTGTTGACTCGTTAATGAAAAATACTGAGAAAAAGGGAATGAAAGATCATTCATTTAATCCCAGATCAAGCTTCCCCGTTCAAAGTTTACGTTTTCTTCCAAATGAATTCTCCTGGCACTTAGAAGAAATACAAATTTCAGTAAACAATTGTGTTACCAAAATACATTCGTGATTTCTTGTTGTTTATCAACCCCAATGGAATTTATTCCCTTTGATTCGTGAACAAATACGTATCGGAGATCTTAACGGTGGATAGTGTTAAAATATGGTCTGTACATGAACAATCTAACTTGAATTTCACTACTTCGAGTCGAGAAGAGCTACCGGCACGTGACATAAAATCTGCGTCTAGCTGTAAGCGAGAACGTCTTGGATTTTATAGAGCAAGAGACGAAGAAGAGGAGAAAAGTAAAGCAGAGAACAAGGAAAAAAAAGAAAATACGAAGAGAGGCTTTCTACAAGTCTAGTACTACTGTGTACCAGATGCTGATACATCCGGGGCTGACGAGGGATCTTTTAGTATCGGAATAAATTCCGAATCTCGTTGGTCTCTCAAGAGTGGTGTAGGAGAGGAACAAAAAGAGAAAGGAGTTTAACTGAGAGAATCACGAGGGAGAAAATAAGTGAAGGGGAGAGAGACGAAAGGAAGAGAAACTGGGCGAGAAGAATGGAAAAAAAATGAGTTGAATGGCATCGACGAGTCAAACTCGTTTGCTTTTCCAAGGGGGTTGAAAAAGAGGGATGAAAATGCAATCCTTTGCTGCCACGTTGTGGCTGCTCCTTCGTTTCTCTATCCAGCCTGACTTCCACCCCATAGCGTTATTCGCACGCGTGACTCACTGCGGAGTAAGCGGAAATCTCGAGAGGAAATATGGCGTATATAAATTGTGACGCCTCTTGACGTGTCTCGTTGCGGATAAAGAGGGATCGAAGGGGTCGCTCGGCTCCCACATACACAGATATTACAAATACATACAGGGTGTCCCACCATCGATTTCCTCTTCTCTAACTATCTGAATAGTACCAACGCGCGAAGTAAATGGCGTTGTCATTAAAGAAATTATTAACTCATCAGAAGAAGGCGAAAAGGCACTTTTTGATTAACAATTCAATACCGAACTCATGCTCACGGGGATGACACAATCGGTATTGCGACACCGCATATTTATGTGTTGTTTTTTTTTTTTTTTTATATTGTCCTCTCCTTATTTTTCTTTTTCTCCATCAACCCAAATCGAGCTTAAATAGAAAAGCTTGTGGATCTAGGTCGCAAACCACTCGAGATTTTCTTCAACCTCTGATGCTTTTTTGTGTATGTGCTCTTCTACTTTTTCTTTTTTTCTTTTCGATAAAATCTTGAAAACGAGATGCACAGTACGTTCGATCCAACGAATTATTAATGAAGCTCTTTTGCCCACCGCAACGGTATCATGTTCGCAGAACTTGCTTCATCTTTCACTTTCGCATCCCTAGCATTTACTCTGACAATTTTTCATGGATTTTTTTTTTAAAGCAATTTCTTCTCTCGAGGATTCTCTCTCGCTCTCTGTTGGCTTTGCGAGTCTCGGCTCGAAATATCAAGTCCAGACTCCAATTCCGACATGAACTCTGATATAATTTGGGGTCAAATAGTTGAACACATACTCAATCAACATAAATTTGAATGGAAATCGTTGTGGGTAGAAAAACGAGTTTTAAATTTCATTTCCAACTTTTTCACACCACGTCGTTCTAAATAAATGAGTGAGGCTTCTATAAAGTTGGGTTTCGACAGTTGTGAATATTTGCTTCTAAAAGCGTAACGAGAAATGAAAGATTCATCGTCGAATTCCAATGATCCTGGCTGCGATTCGCTCGTACGATAGAAAACAGAGATACACTGTTGCAGATCTTCATAAATGATGTCGCAATATCCTTCCGCTATGTCCTGGCTCCAATCGGTCTATGTGGAAATACTGTCGAAAGAACTGAACACTGATGTCTGATATGGCAGATTGCCCAATCGTAGCATACGTGTGTAATCATGATATAAATCATAGTATTAATAATTTGTACACAAAGTGTCGGGAAAAATATTTCACGTCCGTCGTGTTCTGTATAAATTGATATTATAAACGTACACGAAACTCCGTCATAAACACATGATCATTTTTCAGCATGCTCGGATTTAACGCATTCGCGTGTGTATGATCACACGATTTTTTGTTCTCTTCCATTCTCATGTACGTCGATTTTCATTTACGATTTGATCCTCTCGATACAAAAAGTATTTTCCGAACGAGCGGGAATTATCGTTGATCACGCGAATCGAGAAATGAGAGAGAAAGAGAAAGAGGGAAAGACTTGGGATTGATCGTGTGGGGTCGTTGGTGCACGTAACGAGATCGCTTGCAGGCCCAGGAATAAATCCAATATTTATATGTATATATATTCACCTATCGTAATCACCCCCGTTAGCGCCATGTATGGTCATTCAGCAGTGCATGACGATCATTTCTGAACCCACACTATATGAAACTGGCGATACTACGTTCGTTTATCTTTTTTGTTTCATACTATTTTTATCACTCATCTTAGAGAGAGCTTATTTGCTGGACTTATTTTGCGGTTGTACCTTCTATTTACTATAACATTATACGCAAAACAACGTTAACCCATATGTCCCGAAATTTGTAGCTTAAAACAAAAACGTTCATCAGTCATTTTTCTCTATACAATTCAGGATTAACGACAGCTCGCCCAAACATAACAAAGTGGTTGAAAAAAGCAATCGAATTAATCAAAATATCTTGGCAGGGGTACCGGAAAAACCGGAAAAAATTGTTAAGGATGTTTGGAACACAAAAAAAAAATAGATTCATAATGTTATTCAAGGTATTAAAAGTTATACAAATTATTTGTCCAATTTTCCCAAAACTAGACAGAAAATTTCAAGAGCTTACACTAAGGCGTTCAAGAATTGGAATTTTTTTTCTACTGGAGGTATAGTGAATATCGCAATATATTAGTAAAAAAATAATAAATCTGGATACTCTTGTTTATGATTGTACTTCCCAATCATCCTTAAAACAGAATTGAAATCCGTACGTTCGACATCTTGAACACAACTTTTTGGACAAGTTGTAAGAGAGTGGAAGTACACAAATATAAATATATCGGCTCTCGATCGCCTGAAAGGAACGAGAAGAGATTCGATTAGGATTTACGATCCCCCGGAACGTAAAGAGTAGCTGCTGGTGTATTTACGAGGAATACTGAAATCAGGACTATTCTTTGAGTCTATATACACATATATATATTTATATATAAGTATATCTTGCTCTGTACATATATATGCGCAATGTTATTTGAGAGAATAACTTTTTCCGGGAAGCCCATCGTCGCCAGATGCTTTCTTAAGGTCGATCGTGTTACACATTCTTCGATACAAAAACCTCGTTTCTATTACATACTTACTCGAACCCACTACCTTCGTTCTCGCCTTAGCCACCATATTGTTTTTATTTTTCTCGTCGAGGAGCCAAGTGTTGCGGTGAAAATTTTGAGGCTCTATAACGTTACCCTATATTTTTAGCAAATGTGATTTTTTTCAATCTCGCTTTGAACGAAAGCAGCTGTGACATTTCACAAACGTAATAATAAAAATCGTGATAATTTAAAGAGAAATATACGCAGCATCAGCTTTCAATAAATAATCCGTGTAAACATTAAAAGTTTCAAGTTAAAACTACATTAATCGCACAGCCCTTTAAGTATAAACATCAATCCTGAATACAGATGAGGGTTTTCTCTCTTTACATATTTCCGACATACATTCCGACGAGCTCAAAACAGAGAGGAAATTGGAGCAATGTACAGATAGATTAGTGAATTAAATTTATCGCAGATTGGAACTGATGAAGTTTTTTTTTTTACTAAGTATTAATTAATACATGTAGTCGAGGAACGTACAACAACAGTCTTAAGCATAGTTGTTTCAAAGGAGCTAAAAACATACGTATTTAACTTAGTATATACTTGACTGGGTGGTATACGATTAGACGTCGTCTGATCATGTATCTTGTTTTGCCAACGCTTGGTACATGCCAAACGAAAGCGAGAGAACGAAATTAAGCTCTCGGCAACTACTCTCGCTGAGCTCTCCATAACTTGTACCAACTTCGATGCACGTAATCCGATTTGAAGTTTATTCTATTTGAACTCTTGTTTGCAGGTTCGTGCATTTGTGACGAGTATACGTGCACAAGATTGTGGAGGTACACAAATGTCGTGTTAAGTTTCCCGAGACTATTACATCGACGTCAAGTACCCGGTCCTTAAATGCCATAATTTTTTTATGGCCAAATATCGGCAACGGAACATCGTTTGCAGAGACGAAAACGAGGAAATTGTCGTCGTTTTCTCCAAACTCCCAATCATTGCCGCACTTGGTAAGTACTCTACCCTTCACTTTTACATTTTTTTTTCTCACCGTTCTATATTTACCTTCACTCAACTCTAACGTCAGAATTCGACTATTTTTCGAATTTGCGTCCGTTTTCATCGCATATCCGCAACGCGGAAATCGATACTGAAGTGAATGTGAGGAATTGGAGACATTGTTACGAGAATCCGATACCGAATGTGTCGAATGTTCCACGATTTCTACTGCAGGGCCACATGCAAAATTTCAGTAGAGAGTTTTAAAGGATATTCACGAAGAAACGGTTGTGTGTGAATTTCAAAGGAAATGATTCATCAGTATTTTCTTGAAATTTCCTAACCATTCTTCATTGTCGTTACTAAAATGTTCCAGTCCCAAACTTTTCATCCTATTATTTTTATTATTATTAATTTTTTCTTCAAATTGTAGTCACATTTGTCGTAATTTATTATTGCTGGAATATTTAGCCACTTGGTGAATTGTCACGCAACTAATTTTTATATAGTCGGTTGATAACATTTATTGCCTGCTTCTTCTGATTGAGCTCCCTCAATTTTTTGTACACCCCAACCGCGCTCCATTGATGATCGTCTCGCCGCTGTCTCGTCCTCACTGAATTGTTTAACACTCGACTCCGAGTGTGCGTGCAAACATTAGTACGCACGTCTCTTCGAATCTGTCGGATAATTTGCACCCGCAAGGGCTCTCAGTGTAATGATAGCCTTGGTCGTTTGAGATACGAGTTAGCCGAACTTAAATATGTGTTCAAAATGCACACAAACAAGAATCGGAACGAGGCGGTACTGTGGACGCGATTACAGAGGGCCCTATCAATCTATCAATCTCGTTTAGTACAAAGCTTCATGCCGCGGATAGCCGTATCCGTATTTGAAACCAACCAAGGGCGGTCAAGAAAATTTTATGTTTATATTCGTTAGACCCAGTGACTTCTCATCGTACTACATTTTTTTAGATTCGTTTTTTTTTATTACTGTCTCGTATCAATTACGTGAAAAAACGCACAAAGTCGATTAAGAACACCACAAAGTTTATCCATAAATCTTCTTTAATCTTTTTTAAGCGTTTTTTTTTTATTACACTTGTGTACTGCCCTAAAGTTATTTTGATTAGCAAGAGCATTCATGGTTTCCGATGTTAGAATGAACGCAGTGGCCTGTGATTTACACAAACACACACGAGTTTCTATTTAATGATGTTCTCAGCTTCGGTACACATATTTACCTCATCCAAGGGAGCTTCGAGTCACGGGTATTCGCTCTTTGCTCGCCCCTGTCATCCACTCTCACGATCCACCTCGATGGCCCTTTTAATTAACTCGCTGAGGTCATTAATGGCCTCCCTAAGCCCTTACGACCAACTTGACACAAGCAACAACTTCATCGGGCATCATCGCACCTTGCATTCAATCCACAAAACAAACACCTAACTAATTCAGTTTTTAACATTATTTTCTGCTCAAAATGCGACCTAATTCTCTTAAAACTGAAACTTCATAGTCGGAATATGTTCTTCATTAATGGCAGGAAACGCGAATTTGATAATAAACAACAAATTTTAAGTAAATTTCAACTCGGTACAGCATTAACGAGTTTATTACAATAATAGACTTTTCGACGAGATCGAAAATTTCATCAGAGTAGTGAAATTTCTCGTACACTTAAGATATAAGTTCTGTGATGGTGTGCTCGTGAGTTGGCACGGGTCCGTCGCCCCGGCATCAATAGAACCCTCCCGATCTCGAACTCCATTTAGTCCTATTAAAGCCTCGTTAATAACCGAGGGAGCCTGAGACCGAGCTTGTTGTTTAACACGCATATATGCATACGTGCACAAAGTTCAATGAGAGAGAACTACAAACGCCGGTTGATGTATAGAGTGCTTTACAAAACATGCGTTTAATTTACTGCTCGAAAAGATCGCAATTTCGAGAAAAAAAATATAAGTATTTAAGGTATTTGTCTCCCCGAAGCGTTTTTCTACAGGATTTTTTTTTTTTTAATTCTGAGAACACATACTTGGAACTATTATAAAACTAGAAGGGAAATTTGCATACATTTATGCATATAGTGCTCATGCGTTTTTATCTGGATCAGTTGAAAAAATTACATTTTACGGAATAACTTTGAAATTTTTTCTACATTGGATTATTTCGGAAGTTATATCCCAGCTTTGAAAAAGAAACCGAAAGCTTAAATTTCGAACGTGACTATGGTGAGACTACTGTGTTAAACATTTTTCCTCCAAATTTAATGTTGGTAAGATATCGAAAAAATAGTGGTTGGCCAATACAGTGTAGCGAAAAAGAAATTGGCGTGACGATATCTTATGTCCGACGAGTTGGGTTACCACCAAGATACCATGCAATATCTCGCGAAGAATGACGCGAAGGGAAAGACAACGCTGGATAACATTTATCATCAGCATTTAACTTTTGAATTTTCCTGCATGCTCGCCCTCCGGCTTTTGTAACAGTCTGTATCGATAAACACTTGTAATTTACGCATGTAGACACATTATATAAACTCGTTGAGAATATCGAAATATCACGTGCTGCCTTGTTCCTGCAACGGTTGCCGGGACCCTTGCAGAGTGACATTCACAAGCACGCGTCGTTAGAACGCCGCGGTCGCATTTGGTCACGTCCACGAAATGACGTCATTTCGAAATAGCTCCCCGTACATTGTGCCATAGTCGGTAAACCGAGAGTTCTCTCCGCCAACTAGACGAAGGTGTATCTCAAATACACCAATATTCAGAGAAAGAGAGAGCGAGAGAATGAGAAGGAGAGTAGAGAACATAGTAGACTCAATTGGTGCGTGGTTCAACCGCGATTCCGCAATTCCGCCACTCCATATATCCGGAACTCGCACTCGACGCGACAGTCATTGTATATATATATATATATGTAGATAGGTGCGTTGTTCACCGTCCGTTCATTCTCCGTTATCGGCTTCACGAATAATTCGCTACTCCCCCTTACCTCCTTCCTGATCCAAGCACAGCTTCTGCTCTCACTTTAATGTAGGTACGTGCAGACGTAAAATATATGGCATTTTCAGAGCGTATACTCAGCTTAGTGTTCGTTGTTATGAGTGTAACCGCTTGAGATCATTGTTTCTTTATTTATTTATTAATTTTTTAAAATTATTTTTATTTATTAGATCATCATATTGGCAAATGTACAGCAGCAAGTTGACTAAAAACGATGATAGTTCGTGCGATACAACGTTTTTATTTTTCTACACCTTCCAGTTTGATTCAGAAACCTAGAAAAAAATTGACTAAATTTTTCGTATCTTTAATTTACTTCGCTAACACGCAAAATATCACGAAAGCGCCGTTCCGTAGCTTATCATTTTTACAATTACGTCATGGAATACTTGCGGTGGATCCTGCGACAATCTCTATTCCTCTTGATCCTCATTTCTCTTTCTTTTCTCTTTATACGGAGAGACAGCTGTCTCAGGATGAACTGAAATTTTTCAAGTACTTGGCCGACGTGGCTTTCGACGCATTCCCTCACGACTTACTCGGGGGAATGAGAACGAGAGTAAACGCGAGATAAAGAGTGAACCAACGAAAACCCGGTAAAATGAAGAAAAAAACGAGAGAGAGAGAGAGAGAGTGAGTGAGAAAGAGTGTACAAGAATAATGAAAAAATTTAGTCCAGTCCGGATCTCGTTAAAACGAGACGATGTCTAAAGCCGTCAAGTATAACGTCAATGGATACTCCTCGACTCATTCACTTTGTATGAACCCGAGATCTTCTTTTCTCTTGGTTGAGGCGACCAAAGTCTATCGAACCTACCACAAAAATGACTTTTCTTTTTAACCGACTGAAACGAGTTTTACTCAACGCTGAAAGAGAATCGAACCCGTGAAAAATTATAATGGTCTTTGGGCTTTGTGCAGAATCTTCCGACATTATTAAAAAAAATATAATAATAATCTTTAAACATAAACAATATTTTGTCATTAATTACAAATGAAGTTTTTGAAAATTCGTTGAATGTCGATTGCAAGTTTGACGAAAGGAATATTAGATTTAATGAAATTAACTGAAGGTTTCTGACCACATGAAAACCGAAACATGGAGAACAAATTGAACGAATCATATATGAATAAAAAAAAAGAAGAAAAAAGAAACTAATTCAAGTTAGTGGGAGAAAATAGCGTGAACGACCCAAATCTAAATAGTTCTAGAATCGTGTAATTTCCTCGAAAGGAATTTTCACCATGAGGACGAATATATCTAGGGTATAGGACAACGAGAAGCAAGGACCAAAGAAAGTAAGGGAAGGTATAGTTTGCGAAGCGTTAAACGTCCGGTGCTCGAAAATGTGTTTAGTCAAGTTGCAGCTCTCACTGTGGATAAACATCGGAGATAACTGCTGCGAGTCCAGTAGATATTTCAACGTTATTTCTGAGACTCGGCAATTTAATGGTATTTTAGGTGGTATTGGGTCCATGGGATCGTTGAAGGACACGATCAACATTTACGGAAAGACAAAAAGAATATAAAACGAAAGAAGGATGTAGCGTAGATAGTAACCGTTGAAAAACTAGTGGTATAAGCCCGTGAATGGTCAGCCGCAAAATGACCATTTTCCCATCTTAGAAAGACCTTCTCAATAGCACTAACTTTTTCCACTACACTTCCTCTCGGATTCTCTTTAAGTCGGAAATAGGTGCAATTTTATATTCAGCCTATACATGTGGATAGAAAAATAGAATCTAAAAAACCTTGATGAATCCAAAATATTTTGCTAAATATTTATAGTAAAAAACAAGAAATAGTAAGAGAATTAACATTTTTTAAACCGAAAAAATACTGCTCGTGTCAATTGTAAAAATTAACTCAAATAAACGAAAAGCTAAAGCAAAGACTATCGTTGTTGAAAATTCTTCCGAAAAATTTCGAATACGTGATATTTCTCGCGGTCGAATTGTATTTCCGTCGCTCGTGACAGATAAACGAACGTGCGCAACGAGGTCAATTCCGCCACCGTGAGAATTGGCCTCATCGTCTACACGAGGTTGTTATCCTCGCACGCTACGTGTCAAGAGCTAATTTAGTTTAGTTTAAACGCAAAATAGAGAACAATGACGTTTGAAACACCCGACGAGCCCCGGGAGGTGGCGTATATAACGAATAATACTCGTGTATTTCTCTCGTACAAAGTCACGGAGCGCCGATGTACCTACCAAACACTTGGACATGGTCGTCGTAGTTGACGTTCGCGCTACGGTAATTAGAAGTGTGAAAATTATCGTGCGTCTCGTATATATACTTGGAAAGGAAAATAAGCTCGACTGTCCTAATTTTACGACAGTTGAAGGGTCGACAATATTGTGTTCGTTCTCTCCGAACATTATCTTATTACGTAACTCAACTGTTACCGGAAGTAATTCGCACTGCTCCTACACCCCAGCCGAACTTTAACCATGTTATTAATACTTTGAATTATTATTATTACTCTGAAACATGAAATTTAAACAACGCGATAAAACTATAGATTTTCGGACGGTTTTAACATATCGTTACCACCGGTCTTTTTGACCGGGAATTATTTTCGCTTTCTGCTTGTATACCTTTTTTTGCAAATCTTGTAATAGAGCTAATTTTTGGCCGGAAATCCGAAGACCGAAGAGCTACTCATGACGAGCAAATGAAAAACCCTCCGGATCAAATTGACCCCGTGGATAAATGCAGTCGCGAAATTAAACTGCCTAAACGAAGGGTTATGTTTAACTTTAAAATTTAATAACTTGAAATATTTGAATTTTATATAAATTTTTATTTCGCGTCCATCAATTATTTTAGTACTGTAAATTGTTGATAGCTTTTCATGATACTTTCGACGACGTGATTTTCCCAAATCTTGTAATGAATTTCGAAGAATATTCAGTCTGAGGAGTAAATTCTGTATACGATGTTACTCGTTCGACCATTAACGGGCAGACCCGGAGTGAGGTCAACTGGCAATTTTCCACACTCGTGGTATGAAAGCTTAGCGATGTAGTTACGTTATGAATGAACTTGTGTAACATGTGCACGGTGCTTTCTCATTGTGAGTACCTTTGGAAAAATTCACCTAAACAGGAGAGAGGAGGCTAGAAATAGGGTGTTAAGTAACAATAGCAAATACGTACGAGGGAAGAGAAGGTGAATATATTTTGCACTTTGTATTCGCTGCATGCATGAACTTGACGCGTAAACTACAGTAGCCCTCGTACCGATGAAATCTCAGAATTTTTGTGCTGGTCTCGTACTTCGCGCTTGGTCACTTTTTTGACCTACAGGATGGCAGCCCGATGTTTATTTTCGTTTTCCCTGAGGTTTATTTCTTTTGCTTAATCATTTAAATTTAATCAAACAATTTAATCATATAAAAAATAGAACAATTTTTGTTCTGATAAATCAGTACACTTACACGTACACATCAAAACGCCGCAACATTATCAGTGGGGGCCTCAAGCGGGGTACTTCGATGCGCCTTGCGGCAACCCTCTGTTTTGCCCATTATCGCAAAACCGCTTAATTTCCGGAGCGACGGTATGAAACGATGTCGATACAACGGGTGAAAGCCAATACTATCCTGTGAACACTCTCTACCATTGAGCTACAATATTTAAGGAACCCCTATCCTCGAAAAATCGAGACAACACGTTTTTTACGTTTGTAACAAAAGAAAACTTGGTAGAAAACAACCGAGAAATCTTTTCGTCCTTTTAGTCAACTGTGAAAAGCTACCTAGATCGTCACTTCGTCACTTAGTGACGAAGAACATAAGAAAACCATAAACAGAACGTTCAACCGTATTTTTATAGTTGAATCAATGCTCTTAATATCATTTTAAAAAAAGCACAACAAAAATCGGTCGTATTGTGTCTAGAAATTTGAAAGAAGGGGAAGGAAAGAAAGCGAGTGTAAAGCGGAAGAGAGAGAATGGTATTCATGACAGGAGCACGATATCTGTGGGATTGTGATCGACCGCTTATTACGTATGCTGTCTCATCAGATCGTATTATTTGGTTGGCTATTCGGAGTAGCGCGAAGTCAGTTAACTTGGCCAAAATGCACACCAGTATATGTACTGTATGGTAATATTCCGTGGTGCCAGACCTCACGTACCACGTGATACATTAGCCATAATAACGGACGAGAATTTTGGACGAAGAATACCCGATTGCCGGAACTCACCCCCTCCGCAATTCCTGCAACCCCTTCGCCTCCTCACCACCCTGGCAAGCGTGTCAAGACTCAAATTTTCACCTCCCGCACAAACACCCTTCTCTTGCGATCATAATATTCTCCGGAACAGCAATCAAACTTCAACATCGTAACAAGCACATCCACCCTGAAGTCCCAACTAAACGCCTTTGCATATTGAGCACTGTGAACTATGCGATATGGGATTATATCGTTGCAATTCTCACGGATCATGAGAACAAAGAAACGATAGTATATACGCGGGTCTAATATATATCTATGAATATGTGTGTATGTAGCCACGAAACAACTCAATTCGTGGCGAGGCAATGATTAATGAACTTCACAACCCTAGATGGACAGACGTGTATCAAGCTGCTTTTGCTCCTTCCTTTTCAAACTCGATTCGCTGTAAGCCGTAACCGTACCAAATTGATCCTAATTACTCATCCTTGCCTTTTACTTTGCTATTATTTTAATCTCGAGCAAAAACACCACTGGATATGAATATTCTGGATAAAGTGAAAAATTATATAAAATATAATTTATTCAACTCCTGTCAGATGTGATGATAATTCAATATTTCTTCAATGAATTTGAATTTGTTTTGGAAGGCGATAAGAATAATTGTCTGACAATTTCTTTACGTGGAATCAAGACAATGGTGCACTTTTTAATTCTACGTCAACAGAATTGAAAGGTGCAATTCTCGAGAACTTATAGTATATATCCAAATGCATGGTAGCCTCCTTTATGATTTGCCGATTCTGGAACTTTGACAAAGCTACAAAGCTGCGGAATGTTCGTCATTGTTGAAATTACCAACATACACGTGAGCTACATATTTCAGAAGAGTATCACCATGTAAATGATTTCCTGGTGAAATTGTTGTACGAAAACCGGCTCCATGCCCAAGCTACGTATGTGGAAGAAGCAGAAATGATGAATAGACATTTCTGGACAGGGAACGCAGTGCTATACGAGCCGTGCAAAATCGTATGTATTATTATCGTTGGCAGACGTTTCATTTCACGCGGCAAAAGGTTCACCTGAAAGACGCCTGAACACGCGATGACATCCAATATTTGTCGAGTCGGTGAGAGAAATGGAGGGTCGGAAAGAGGGAAAGAGAAAAATATGACATGCCGAGACATCAGCTAATACAGCAAATTGAATGTTCGATTCTATCACCGAGTAACGTTGCCACAAATTGTCGGATATACACGCTGGCGCACGTGCTTTGTTGTGCTCTTTTATTCGATAATCACTCCCTTTAATCCTGTTTTTTTTTCGCGACTCGGGAATACCTCGGCGTACCTTCTACATTTATTTTCTACAGTCTAACTCGCATAGATCTCCCCTGTTCTATACTAGGCCATCGAAGTGGGTGGGGTCGCGAAGCACATTCACAGGTTTTTGGGTTCAATAAGAACAGAGTAAAGATTTCGTGTTTTAAGTAGAGAAGGGGAACTCAATTTCGTGTTCACAAGGCGACTGCGCGTCAACTTACACAGAGTTATTTCTGCGCGACTCCACTGTACCTCTCACGAATATTCCGAAGGTTTACACGCAGCATGATGTGTCAAGGAAAATGCCGGTAAAACATGGGTTAAGCCGCGCGAGAAAACAGATCGCAAGGCACCACCCCCAGCTCTTCGGTTAACCCCCATATCCTCCGATTTGCATACAGCGACCACAGTGATTCCGAGTGTCATAAATATTCAATGAAACTTTTCGTTTTTTTATCCTTTTCTTTCGTTTTATTTTCATTCCCAACTCCGAGGCACTACAATTTCTAGAGCGTTTCTTGGATGTATTATCCCGAGCCGGAAGCAATTGGTCCCGCACGTTTTCTTCCTGTTCTTCTTTCCATTATCACGACGCGAGCGTGACGGATTTCACTTCCCCGTTCTCCTCGTCAACCCTCTAACCGGAACCGATCGAACCGCAAACCAGTTTAACTGTATACAGAGATACATTGACGAGTCGGGCTTTATCCTGTTAGATCAGCGTCTACGTGGTGACACTTCTCCAATCCGATGGAAGCCTGGATTTGTCCGAGGAAAGAGATCGACCCGCGGTTTATCGCGACACGATGATTTTATTCACAACCCTTCTCGTACAATATTTATAGTATACGATGCCGAAAATAACTTAGTTAACGACCTAACATATAAAAAAATACCAAAAAACGGTAATTCTTCACTCACTACGCTCCATCAAATATTCCGAAACAAGAAACACTCGTTTCATCGGCAAAAAACCTCCGAATTGAACTTTGATATGCAAATAGTAGTTCTTCAATCACCTAATTGTCGTTGTTATAATTAATAGGACTCTTTCTTCCAATTCATTAGATGATGAAGCTTGAACTGTAATTATCGAAAGTGTATAGTCTCTTCATTAAATATATTGAGCATTTTATTTGTTATTTTCTTTTTCGTGTAGAAGAATCGAGCATTAAATCGAGGCGCTCTTCGTTGGTGTGTCATTCCGCATGAATCCCGTGTCATCTCTGACTCTCCGTCTGTCTCTTATTTGCCTCTCTCTTTCTCTCTCACTCTCTCCTCTTCGCATCATTATCACCGCCGTGGTAGATCGTTATTGCTGATTAAGGGAGCGAGAGCGTACATTCGTCACAAACAGGAACGAATGCCAAGGCCGCATTCGAAGCTTTTCCCGTTAATTACCAACCGACGAAGCTAAATGAGCAACTTCTGTCAGTAATTACTGATCGCTGGAGCGTCGATTTACCCGCATAATATTGCTATTTACTTCGCATCACGTAATCCAGCTCCTCAATTAAAAATGAACGCTCAATTTACATAATAGTAGAAAATTCATCGATCGGAAACTGGATATCCTAATCGATTGAAATTTTGATGACCGTAACGCATCATATGGATTCTACTTAAGACAAGACGGCTTTGCGCACAGATGTTGCTCTGTTCTCTTTCTCGGTATAGGGTTAAAAGGGTCATAGCGTACTAACAGAATATCTGAACTTATATAGTAACGATAAAGTATTCCAGTTGATCGAAAATCGATGAAGTCGTCGCAGGACTGACCCAAACTCAAGTGCCCATGAAAATGACTCATCAGTCATGGACTCGAAGGTTAAAAGGGTCACGCAATAGAGACTGGGGAATATGAATTTTGTAGCTCAACGTTGGGCTTTGAAAAACTTCGAAGGACTTGACTGATCACAAAATTTAGGTCACACATAAAGTGCGCCCTTATTCTTAATCCCAGCGCGACGCGAATTAGTTTTTAGTCCTCTTTTTTGTAGAGAAAAGATTTAAAAAAAAGGTTCTACGATAATCGCACAAGCAACGTCCGAGACCCAGACACCGAAATATCTCGAAATCCCAAAGCGATGTGTACTCTATGAAGTTTTGCGTTCATAAATATATACATATACAAGCGCATCACGAAACAGTCCGTGCCACATGCTCCCCGGGGATTCTATCCATGGCAAGAGCGAGCAAAGCGTCCCAACTCGGCACTATTTCGAAACTCACTTGCAAAATGAATGATAAAACGCGCGGGGTAGTCCTACTATATATCTATAAACGTACAGCTATATCGCTGAAAAGACGTGGACCTGCGACCACTGTACGAGAGTAAAATTGTTCGAGACTAGGACCAGAACGCAGGTGCTGTCGCAAACTTTTCAGTAGTATAAATACGATGGTAGATGTTTTATACGGTTTCTAAAAACCTATACATACCTCCGTGTCTCGTCGTATTCTCCTTTATTAAGAGTGTAAGAAACAGGTCAAACAAATCTACTTTTGAGTTCAACTCTTTCTATTAGTTTGAACCTCGAGTATCTTAAATTTTGAAAACTTTAAAAGTAGGACGTGAAGGATCAAAAAATCGGACTTTCGATTATAAATCTACAATCCAACGTATTTGTTCTTATCTTGAAAACGAAATTGATTATCTTGAAAAAATTGACAGGTAGAATGAAATGGAGTGAAAAAAAATCTGACTGCCGCGTTTTAATTAATTAAGACGTTCATCATTAGTAGGAGGTTAAATTAATTAACCTCCTGATAATTAAGGTTCATCTCTCCTTTGTGAAGATACAAGGAAAAATGATGAATTTGGAAAAAAATAAAGCCCCTACTTTGTTTGCAGTGTATGTTGATCGTGATGAACTGTTTCTCGTTGTCACAATTGGTCATTTAGTAGCAACTCTGGAATATTGAGATCCTGTTATTCACGCTTGTCCCCCAATTTTTTTCTAACCACGTATTGTTTATTCAATTTTTTTGCTATCTCATACCGCGAAGTAATGCACTTTTTCAGACACACGATGCATCAAGGGAGGTTTGTGGCGTACCGCGTACGGATATTCGTTTTAGTTCATAGAGAATTAATCGTCGAGTTGCTCGCGCCAGCCAGAGTTATACGGTTTCCCGCCTCGTCTTTCATGGTCTTTATCTCCACAGCAGGTGCACGAAATTTCCAGTAGGTCACACCGCTATTCGGCCCTTTTATGAAGGCGAGTCAAAAAATGTATTTATCGGCGTTGGAGCTCTAAAAGAATTAGCAAAAGAAAAAAAAAAGAAAACCGTAGTTAAGTTTTATTGGAATAGGTCGATTGCAATAAAAATTTGAAGAAGTAGTATTCTGTATCAAAAATTTACTTCAAATGGATACTAAAAACGCTTTAGACAATCATCGTTTTGAAAGTAATGAGAACAAGGTGTAAAGATATTTTATTGAAGATATATCTTGAAAGATAATTCACATAATCCCCGTATTTTTCATATGCTGACGTGCCGTACAAGCACAAACGACAATGTTGTAGCCGGTGACGACGGTAGAACGTTCCTACCTTTATATTCGTATGCAAACGAAGGGCAGACGAAGCGAACTGTAGCTCAGTAAAAGCTCGGTAAACTATAAGTGAAACGCGAGACAGAGTTAACGACCGAGGGCTTCGAGGATTATCAACGGGCTTACGAACGTTATGTCTCTCACGTATAGGCATTATATGCTCATGAAACACACGGCATGTGAAAGAGTACATCGACAAGGGAAAAGTTCAGCTATCCCGAAGTTGCAAACACACGCTCTAACAAAGATTTAAAAGATTTACGTACTGGAAACGCTGCGTCTTTCAATTAACTGATGAGCGATTAGAGCTATCAATTAATGATATCTCAGACAATGGACTAAGAGTGAGAAAAATAATGAAAAATAAAATAAAATAGAATTGCCAAAAACAGAGCAATGCATAGCGAGAGTTATGGAGAAACTTTAACGAGCATCCGGCACCCACGTTCACTGTGCCGTAACGACGAGGGTAAAACTGAGGTCCGGCATTGTAGAAGCTTCAGTCTACCAGATCATCGTTTTTTCTTATGTTCATGAATATATATTTTAGGATAAACATAGAAATAGTCTGCTAAGGAAGAGAGCTTATGCAAATTCATTTAATGCATGAAGTAGTTCAATTCGTGTTCATTGTTTGCCAGCATTATATTTTTTGCGTATACGCATATTGTATGCAAAGTTACAGAGCTGGGCGTTTTGTTACGACACAGATGTTTTAAGTCCGGCACAGTAACGGGCCTTTGCTGGTTTAACGTAAAGTCGACAAGAGTCCTCTTGCCCCCATGACCCTATCCTTCCGTGCTTTCTAACGCCCCCGGTACTTCCTTCACTACTTCAGCTGCCGTTTTTCTTTTTTCATTGTGATGCTGTTCTATAAACAGCGTTTCACATGCAAGCTCCAGTGAGGATGGTTTTTAAAGGACAGGCGTTGAAGCATAAAATGCACTCCATTCACCTCACCCCCGTTTTCACCTAGAACCCTTTTTCTGTGCTGGTCTAGGTACATTCAATTCGCAAACAAATGGACATTTAATTCATTCGTTGCTTTCATAGCCCCCTACAACGTTGCAAACAGTTTCCTTTTACCCGGTATCCTGTTATTTCCGTTGTGACAACCGAACGTGAAACTATGGAGTAAAAAGGACGCTTACCTTGTTACTTTTCTATCCAGTGTTTCACACAAAGTTGCAACCAACGACGTTAAAACTATAGATATCGAGTATTGCTTTATGCCAGTTCGAACGCAGAACACAAAGAGCGGATATGAAAAACAAGAGAGCAAAACGTCTGTTTCCCTTCGATATACACGTCCGCATCTTTCTTCGTTGGATGTGTTCATTCGCGGAATCTCGCGGCAGTATTCTGCCTACTTCGCACAATTGACATATGCGGTATTTGTGCAAATGAAACCAACAACCTGCGGCTCTACGTATGGAAACTGCTGAATGTTGTCGTTGCCAATATTTTTGTGTCAATACAGAATACTATGGAAGCAACAAAGTGAATCTGAGTAGAGGTTACCCAGTTTTTGATTGTTCCGACTTCCCTAGAATTGCCTCGAAGGGACTTTTTGGCAGCTTTTCAAATCAATCGTCCAATTACAACTTGCGGTGCAATCTTGTTATTACATGGACGTGGCAAATGGGTCGAGCTCCACTGTCTTTAAACTATTGTGGTTCCAGTCTATCATGATCGGCCATTTAAGCTACGTGAGCTTTAAACGCGGCTTTACAGAATCTGTATCTTGATAAGTGATGATGAAGTGTGATTTGGTTATCGAGTTTGAGAACCTCTCACTGCCAACGAGCTTATCTCCTTATTCAATGTAATACGACTGATGGACTAAACAGTCAAGTCATTCCATCGTGACCTAGACCTGGAGTACCATTGAGGATCCGCTAAGATAAGCTCCAACATTTCATCCGCACACACGCATACGACGGTACAGGAAGCCGATTGTTCGAGTGCTGAGTAACATTGTTGTAATCCCGACTTACGTACTCGAGCTTTCTCCCAGGCCAACAGCTTCTTCACAAGGTTGTGATGAATGAGATGTCCCAATGGGCAGTAAATTCGCAACGACCAGCCTATCCATCTACGACCACGAAACTGCGAGAAGCCAGCCGAGTTAAAGGTAGCCATAAACTGGAGCGTATGTTGGCTGACCTGCTCTTCGTGCCGTTGTTCAACCGGCGAAGCACCAATTTGATGCAAACCGCCATTCCATCTAATCTCCACCTCCCCAAAGCAAACAGAGATAACGCTCGTCTTTATTTAACCCTGAGATAGAAATGTGACGCTTCTCGCATAACATCATTTTTGATCATCAGTAACATAGTAAAGGTAAAGTTTGTCCTTAAAATAGCAGTACCTGCAAAGTGACTTTCTACGTAGCACTTAGGCATCATTGAAAATTGTTTTGGCAACAACCCCTCAACGTTTTAATCAACGTTTAGCCCATAGCACACTTGAATAAACACAGGGTACGTGTACCTTTTTGCAATTTCGTCCATCGATTTCACTTCGGTGACACTTGTTATTTCGAGAATACTTTTTATTTCTGGGTAGGTACATAGTGAGATACGTGAATTTAATAGATTGTAGTTATAATTTGAGATGATCGATGAACGAAGGGTTCTGGGAAGCTTGACATAAACTCCAGTTCGACAACACATAGCAGATGTGGCGCCACTTATCGCTATACTATATTCTTCACCCGAGCTCTCATCGCGATAACGATAACGCTGACAGGATGAAAATAGAGCGAACTAGAGAAGGGGCATCTCGCCTTAAGCATTGCCGTGATAGCGCACGACCGGCCTGGACTTTTTTTTTCTTTGTCGTCCGCCCAAGCTGGTGGTACGTGTTCCATCTTCTGTAGTCTGACGTTCACATCTCTTTTCTCCGTCTATTCCAATGTAATCATATCTATGCGATAGCTTCTTCGTTACTCGACTATCTTTTCACATCCTTTGTTCCATCGAGAACAATTTTTGTGAGTATTTGTTTGGGTGGAGAGAATTGCTGACCGCTTGATAGCGAGTACCGTTCAGTCATCAAAAGCAGACCAACAAGAGTTCAAGCGTTCTCGCGTTTTTCATTGTTGGCAAAAAAATTCTACGGCCTCGAGTAAAAATCTATAACTGACCCTCCAAGCTCTTATCGTTAATGCACACAAGCACACTGGTTATAATTGGTTCTCTACTGTTGCTAACATGTGTATGATGAATACAGATGGACACTTCAAGATTGCTTTTCATATTTTCATAGAAGCAGCAACAGAAATTCAAGGCCTAATTTCTAACGAACGCCTCAACCCTTTCTTTCTGCTACTGCGAACTTAAGATATATATATATTTTTTTTTCCTTAAAACTCCATTCTTCACGTCACACTCCTGCAAGGTAGACATTCATCATTCCTCCCCGATGAAACATAGAAACACTTTGTTTGAGTTGCCATGGCCTGAAGTTGAGTATTCAACTTGTCAAACTATATGATTCGAAGACCAACAGCCACAAGATGCCAGCACATTTCTCGGTGTTAGGCATCATCTGGTCCAAATGGCAACCTACACCCCAATGGATAATACTCCTAAGTATCGATTAAGCCGGATAGATATGAACTCCACACACTCTCGATTGCCTTGATGCATAAGCTCTTATTAGACCTGCTTCGAATCTTGACAGCCTCATCTTGCTTTGTCAGTCATTTCCTTTCTTGACAACCCTTTTCTCGCGTGAGAAGCTGAGGTGCCTGTTGCAGACTCGTCGGTACGATCTCCCATGTTGAATATCCTGATGAACATGTTCAACCTAACCATGCAAAGTCCCGGGTGTAAAGGGTCAAGAATAGATGCCCTGGGATCCTCGCCTTGTGTTTCGAAACCAGTGCTTGAAGGGGAAACAGTCCACAACGTGAGTCGACAAGGCGTCGAGTTTGAAATTCGAAGGTGACGCTTCGGGTTGTCGAAACTGTACCACACCCGCTATGTCAAGTCGATGTTTTTATATTATTAAGACGTAGAATTTGAACGTCTAAAAAACACAGGAACAAACATCGATCTAATTCACATGGCCGATCTGAATTTTTTCAAATTCAATGCCAAACGGTTTCTCATCAGGACCCAAATTCAAGCGCGTCTAATACCACTACAAAAGTATCTCGCCAAAATATGAACAAAGTTTTCCATTTACTACTGAACGTTTGGCAAATGACAACGAACAAACTCACTTCCTTATAAGCGGACCATCAAAGTATTTTACATAACTGCAGAAATTCAGGTTAAATTCTGAAAGAGTTCTCTCGTTGAGCGTTCTCCGTTTCACTATTTGGAATACGATTAGCTTTATTCCATCATAAGTGAGGAGATCGAAAAACTAGTCGAGCCTAAACACTGAATGATGGAGGTATGGAAATTGACAGAGAGAAAGAGAGTAGGAATGCTCTCATCGAATGCAAGCCCGCCATTCTCTTCGGTTGAAATGGAGATGTGAATTGGATCGTGGCCAAAGAGCTGAAGAGGAATCGACGAATATTTCTTTCTCTGTCTTTTCCACGTCCATATAGGTACGTCCCACAGTCTCGATATCGTATGTTTCCATGCTGTTTGTTCCACTGAAGTCTATCGATCACTCTTACCCTTATCGGATTCGATTTATCTACTCTCCCACTTCCCTTCTCCTGATCCTCTTCGTTTGTTTAATCTCTATTTCTGTCTCTTTCGCCGGGTCAAGTTAAATCCCTGTTGACTATCGTGTTTTGCAGTATTTGCGCCGACATTTTTATGCACACGCCCAAGACATTAACAGTTACTTTTCGCTGACGGTAAAAACAGTTTTCAGAAGATTTATTTCGTACCAAACATTTCCTTCAGGTACATAATCCCAACAGTTTGTCGCTATTTTCTAGTTTGTCACAATGCCAACTTCTCCGAAAGTTTACACCACTCCTGAGCAAAAAAAAATGAAGTTCTACGGTTGACTTGAGCTTACGTTGATTAGAAGAGTCCTCTTAATGGGAAACCCTCGTGTTTGCCTTGGGGATTTCTCTTAATACAAAACTTTTTTAGTTTTTTTTTTAACTTGTGCCGTAAAAAAAATTGTAATCTCGTCCAGAGACGTCTGTTATTTCGAAGAAAACATTGGGGGTTTCTGGTATAATTCAGTAAAAAACAAAATGGAACTGCAATCATATAATAGCTTACCCAGAACGGTTTTATCGATGGCGTCATTTTACGAGCGTTTTGAGTGTAGTGGATACTATTTTTGTATGCGGAAACAGTGTAAAAAGAACAAGTGTACTCGTCTCAATCTCTCAGTTCAATTATTGTAAAATCGCCAGTTTTTCGGGCAGTACTACACTGAGGGCAATAAAAATGAATCGATGTAATTGCATCTTTGGTAAACGAGCGTAATACCCATACGGATGAAGTTACATTTTATTTTTATTTTCGAAACGCTGTTCCTGAACTATTTATTATTTTGAAAATAACTAAGCCCTCTATTCCTGGAAGAGTGTGATGCGTTGCTCTTACTCGACAATTGTTGATGCCACGCTAAATTGACTGCTACTGTTAACGTCACTTCAGAAAAAAAGTAAATAAGAACTTTTCTTTAAAGGAGTTTATGATCTAATTAGCATGTAAATTGTGAGAATGTTATCTTGAAACACCCTATTTTTTTTTCCAATTCAGTAGTGTTTACTTGGCAGAAAAGCATGAGAAAGTAAAATCTATGAATAACACTAGGACTGAGAAATAAACTCATCCATGAGCACATTCACCTGACTGTCTCGTGCACCTTTGCCAGTCTGAAAAAGTTTCGTATGCGCGTACCAGGTACATCATAGCAAAAAAAATTTGAGAAGGCGTGGTCGGTGCGACGCCAGAATAAATGGAATGCGATATTAGAAGTTCTATTTTTGCATTCAACCTATTCTCAAGAAATTTTTTTTTAAAGTATCCTAACATGGTTATAGAAAAAGTTACACTTAGACGAATGATTGCAGGGTACTGAATTATTGAAAAATCGAATCTTGAGAACTAGAGACAAGCAGAGCCGTAGATCGAAAAGGGATTACAACGATGACCACTACTCGATAAACTATCAGGGCTGATGCCATAGGTGAAATCATGATACTTTACTCCAGCCGCGTTCATTTATAATGTACACTTCGATCGCACTGTCTACTGTTACCGTAGACATCTAATATCAACGTATATGGCTTCCTGTCAGTGGTAACTTAACTCACCACCATTGTATTTTAGTTCTTGTATTAGCCAGCTGCTCTTTTGAAATCCCTGGATATTTACGTATCGGAGAATGATTCATTTTTCATAAGACCGAATATTCATCTATCGACTACCAAAGTCTACTACATTTTGTCATCTTTTCTCCATATATCTTGTCAGATTGTAGATGGGAATTTTGAAAAATAGGTTTGTCTAGACTAAGACGATTTTGAATCATTATTACTTTTTGATAAATTTTTATATTCGACAAGTTAAATTGAAAGATCCATGAAAAAAAACTCATCCAACGCTCATACGCACTTGGTTCCACACTGCCTGGCCATTTTTTTTTTTTTTTTCGTATATTCCTCGAACCGTACACCGCAGTAATCCGATAACCTTCAACGTTACATTGAAATACACGGTGCACTTGTTACCTAGGTATGAAGCGACGGGCCAGGGTACGTTGTACCGTTATAGGTGGAGTTTACCTCTCGGAGACGAAACGAGTGTTGGTACGTGCCACCCTTGTCTCTTCACGTTCGCCATTTGGAATTAAATTGCCGTGACGTGGATCGCATGCATGTCCCGTCGAGGGTATAAGCGTAACTTTGCGTGCACTAGCTGGAATCCACCTACTCGACGCGAAAATGTTACCTTCTCTTGAAACACCTTGCAAGTGTTACATCCTACCGAACAAATGGACTTACGCCATTCATGTTCTCGAAATGACATCACCCAAAACCAAAAATCAATACTTGCGATGTCTCATTCTTCGACCCCAATTAACAATAAATTATTATAACTTCCGATAGATTCCTGTCATCAGGGTTTAATACTCGCGGCATGACTAAGCTGATTGTTATTTTATAATAAAATAAGATATAACTTTCGGTAGTTTAACATTACCCCAAATCAATGCTTAAGGGCATCAGTGAGTCAGTTAACAATAGCGTTGTTATAACTAAAATAAAATCAATACTCGAGGCGCCGCTAGTCCGGGTGCAAGCCGCTATAAAAATGTTGTAACTTCCACAAGACTGGGTCCAACACAGGGGAACAAGGCAAGATTTCCAGATTTCAGGGGATATCCAAAGGTACCGAACACCCCTACACATCGCCATTGTCCGACGCCTGAGTCAGAGGACGTGCGTCAGCCCCGAGTGGTACCGTCCAAACCGCCCCTCCTATCCAAGGGCACCGAATCGAAAAGACATAGGACTCGGAGAATTCGGCGCATCTCCACCTAGGAACCCACTACCCTACCAAAGCAAATCATACGAGGATACCCTATTGACAAATTAATAAAAATGACCGTTGCCGATGCGCCTTCACACTTTGCTCCCCGATACCAAGAATCCTCATGAGTCACAAGGGTTAAACTGAAGAACCGATCAAGAGTGGGGACATCAGAAGTGGGGGCACATTAGAGAAAAATCAAGAAGGATTAAACAGAGGAACCGATCAAAAGTGGGGATATCAGAAGTGGGGGCACGTTACAGGAAAATTAAGAAGGACTAAACAGAGGAACCGATCAAGAGTGGGGACATCAGGAGTGGGGACGCGATACAGAAAAATTAAGAAGAATCAAGGAGAAGATGCGTAGATCGCACGAAAAATTAGAAGAAACCGCGAAACTGTGACACATTTTCCCTTTCTGTAAGAAGTAGGAGGAGTTAGAGAAACAACTGGAGAGGGATGGTCACCTTATAATCCCTGCAAAATCTAAGCAGAGCGTCAGTTATCACGTCGAAATCAATCTATCAGTCGGAGACTCTGGACCAAAGGGGTTCGTCACCAATTCAACAGCCAACGCCAGAAGATTTATCAGAAAAAGGACTCTGCCAAAATTCGACTCCGCCGAAAAAGAACTTAGCCGATTTCACTGCGCAAGGTGAAATCCACCCCGCGATCAAGAACAGTTGTGACTTTGAAATTATTCGGAACATCCCTCGCGAGTACAAATAATCCGATCGGTTATCAACCGAAGCCAACAAATTGTGAATCATTGAATCGGTCACTAAAACTAGAGTCCACTTAGTAGTGTGTGTGTGTGTGTGTGTAACGGGTTATTGTAAACCCTCAACCAACATTTATAATCATCGTTGTATCGGGACCATCAATCGTCGTAATAAATAATCAACGTGAGTAACTGCAAAACAAATATCCAAATTATCTCTTCTGGTAGAATCCCTTTTCGGACAATCCTCCCTCCAATATCTCCCATATCGAAGACGAGACTTCCGTCCCTGGGTAAAGGACTTGATTGTCTTGACCCGAAAGAGAAGTCAACACAGTGTGCGTCCTCTCCAATCTCCGATAAGCTCACGGGGACGTAACACAAATAAAATTTTGGTGTCAGAAGTGGGATTTTAAACGCCCTCGATATGGGAAAAATAGGATGTCTATTCAACGAACTCCAATAAGAACGTCAAAAGACAAGCATAACCCTCTAAACGAAGAAGAAATCGAAAGTCTCCTAGACGATTCCCCCAACTTAGCATCAAGACCCTCTGGAGCAGCTAATTTGCCAACTACAAGCGCTGAACAACGCTTAATTGACCTCGACGAAGATCTTTCTATTGCCACTAAATCCGCTCGTGTCACTCTCAATAGACTCGAAGAGCGAACAGAGCTTTTAAGCCAACAACTCCTACAAATTCTTCGAGATATCGGCAGAAATATGCCTGATATCCCTGTCTCAATCAAATACGCTCTCGAAGCTGTCCCGATTTTCGACGGACATAACATTCCACTAGCTCATTTCATAGAAGGATGCGAAGAAGCGCAACAAATGATGCCTGCAGAGGCACAACCAAATTTAGCACGTATAATTCGAAATAAATTAAGAGGCGAGGCTAGACGCGCCGTCCACGGCGTAAAACTAGAGACGATCCCAAGCTTCATAAATTTCTTAAAATCACTATATGCCCCAGCAAAGTCTATCTATCAATTGCAAGGTGAGCTTGGTCGAATTTTCCAAGGAGAAAATGAAGGAGCACTTTCATACGCAAATCGCGCCAAAGAGCTCGGAAACAAAATTTACGAAGAATATAGGGCCAGTCAAGAAGGAGATCTGACCGAAGAAGCAAAGAAAACCCTAGACAAAGATTTGATAGAATGTTTTATCCGAGGTTTAAAACCTGAAATAGAAGGAAGATTAAAGAAAGAACAGACCTTCGAAGAAACTATGAAAAAGGCGATAGATGTCGAACGACAAATACAGGCAAAAGAAGCTTTACGGAGCACCCGACTAACAAGACCTTTCAGTTCCCCACGACCCCAGTACCAAGGGAGAGATCGTATTCACCACATTCAAGCAAACGTTCCAACCTGCCAACTGTGTTCACAACCAGGACACGTTGCTAATCTATGTTTTAAATTCACCAATATGCTTAAAAACCGTGAACAACCATCTTCTTCTAACAATGATACCCGAAGAAATTTTACACCACCAAATCAGAATTTTGCGGGCGGGCAAGACAAGAATCGACCCCGTGGAAATTCTTTGCAACTTAGATCTAACAGTTTCTTGGACCGAAGTTCGAATTTTAGACCATCTAATAATCCTCCATATAGACCTACAGTTATTTGTCGATATTGCAAAAGTCCAGGACATGTAATTGAAGAGTGTCGCAAAAGAGAATATTTTAATTCATTGAAAAATCAACAGCCAAATCAACAATTTCCAAATCAAGCAAAATTTAATACAGCACAAAATACTCCAAAACCCATTCCACAAGCTGGGAATGAAACAGCACGGACTTCATTCGTGCGTAGCATACGCCACGTCGAGACCGAAGAAAATCAGGAATGACTAAGGCGGGTCGCCGTCGTCCTCCTGAACCGCACAAGCAATGTGCCCGTAATATCTGTCGAATCCCCAGACTTCATAGGCCTAACTCTCTTAATGATTGACACCGGATCCACACTTAATCTAATTAAAAATTGTAAAATCGCACCTGGAACTGAAATAGACAAGAGCGATATCATTAGAATCAGTGGAATAACGAAAGAATACGTAGATACGTTGGGAAGAGTGCAAATTCGAATTTTCAATTCTACCGTAACTTTTCATTTGGTCTCGGACGATTTTCCGATCGAAGATGACGGATTAATCGGAACCGAATTTTTCAATACGCATCATGCTGATGTGTCTTATTCCGAGAGATGTCTAAAGTGGAAGGAAAATAAACTTCCATTTGTTAAACTCGAAACCATAATTATTCCAGCACGTACCAAGAAAATGTTTTATGTACGTGTCTCTAATCCAGAAATTAAGGAAGGTTATTTGCCTAAATTGAGTGTTTCGGAAGGAATATACCTGGGCAACGCGCTTGTCACCAATAATAATGGTAAAGCGCATCTGTATTTAATCAATACCACAGAAGAAGAAATCGAGGTCGCTGTCCCAGTGTTGGAATTAATGCCGTGTGAAATCGTGTCCGACACCCCATATCACCAAGTTGAAGGGGGTCAGCATTTATGGGAAAACGGTAAGGGGACCAGCGGAGAAAATAATCAATACTTCCTAAATCGCGATGCACCAAATCCAGGACCTACCACAAGATCCTATACTAGTTCTGAGTCACTGTTTCCAATCAATAATCGCAAACCCGTGGTAAATGAGTCCATTACTAAATCGAGTGAATCTCAAAATCAAGTGCAACAATTTCTAAATCAAGGGAATAAACCCATTACTAAATCGAGTGAATCTCAAAATCAAGTGCAACAATTTCAAAATCAACGGGCACTAAACCAAAATCTACTAAATCCAAATGAGCAAAATCAAGTTCTACTAAATTCCGGAGAACAAAATCCGAGGCCTATCACAGGGTCTCCTTCTTATTCTATGTCGTTGTTTCCAATTAATGAACAAAAATCTGTAGGGAATGAACCTACCTATACTAATTCAAGTGAATCCAAAAATCGAGTGCAGCAAATATTAAGTCTACTACGTTTAAATGACCTCAATGATGAGGAAAGAGAAAGTGTTGAACGTCATGTAGAAGAATTTCAAGATCGGTATTATCTCCCAGGAGAGAAACTAATGGCAACCAATGTCATGCAGCATCAAATTCCAACGGTAGATGATCTACCTATCAATACCCGCCAATATCGTTACCCTCCTACTTTAAAAGAGGAAATTAATCGTCAAGTTAATGAACTATTAGACGGAGGAATAATTAAACCTTCTCAATCTCCCTACAATTCACCTGTGTGGATCGTGCCAAAAAAGGCCGATTCAAAAGGAAACAAGCGTTGGCGCATGGTTCTAGATTATCGTGCATTGAACGAAAAAACCATTGCAGACGCATATCCACTTCCAATAATTAACGAAATCTTAGATCAACTCGGAGGAGCAATGTACTTCTCAACCTTCGATCTCGCTTCCGGGTTTCACCAAATTAAGATGCACCCAGAGCACCAACATAAAACCGCTTTTTCCACACCGTACGGTCACTATGAATTTGCAAGAATGCCATTCGGATTGAAAAATGCACCTGCAACATTCCAGCGTCTCATGAATCAAGTGTTAACAGGAATCCAAGGATCAGACGCATTCGTATATTTGGACGATATAGTCATATATGCCTCAACACTAGAGGAACACGAATTAAAAATCGAACGATTGATGAAACGTCTAAGAGACGCACAACTCAAACTTCAACCAGATAAATGTGAATTTTTACGACCAGAAGTAGTGTACTTAGGTCATGTCATTAGCAAGGATGGAGTACGCCCTGATCCATCTAAACTCACTGCAGTCAAGGAATTTCCACAACCAAAGAACGCCAAGAACATTCGACAATTTCTTGGACTCGCTGGTTATTATCGAAGATTCATAAAGAATTTTTCCCAAATCGCTAAACCATTAACCACGTTATTAAAGAAGGAATGCACTTTCCATTGGGACGAACCACAACAACAAGCCTTTGAAACTCTACGAGACATACTATGTAAAGAACCTGTTCTACAGTATCCGGATTTCACGCAACAATTTATCGTCACCACAGATGCTTCAGGATATGCAGTAGGGGGCATTCTCAGTCAAGGTACCTTAGGAAAGGACCGCCCCATAGCTTATACTTCGCGAGTGTTAAACGACGCCGAACAAAAATATAGTACATACGAGAAAGAAGCCGTTGCAATACTACACGCAGTTACGCAATTTCGACCATTTTTATATGGTAGACGTTTTAAACTCGTAACCGATCATAAACCACTTGTTTGGTTGCATACCTCAAAAGACCCTACATCCAGATTGACTCGTTGGCGCCTACGTTTGGAAGAATACGACTATGAAGTAATATACAAGGCTGGAAAAACGAACGTAAACGCAGATGCATTGTCACGCAACCCTCATAGCGAAAACCCACCAAATAAGCGGGTAGAACGAATCCACCCTATACGCAGTGAAAAGAAGTCGGACACCAAAGTAAGAGAGTGTGACGATTCCGGAGATGAGCCAATAGCTAAACGATTACGCAGCAACGTCACGCGAAATTTAGACAGAAAAGAGGAAAAGGATCAAAGGCCGTCTGCCCAACCATCAACAGGAGACGTACCTATAGCCAGACGCCTACGAAGCGCAGGAAAAACTATCGAGGCAGCTGTTACTGAACCAATGAAAAAGACTGCAAAAAGCATAATGAGGAAATTGAAGAGTCGTGTGACTAATATATCCGAAAATGAGCAGGAGGAAGCAACAAATTCAGAACAAGAACAAGACTTAATGTGTCATGAAACTTTCGAAATATCTGGTGATGAATCGGATGATTACTTTTTCGATCAAATTGATGGAGCATCAGAGTTAAGCATCGACGAAGACTCCGGAGACAAAGAAATATCTGGGGAAGACGATGAAGAGGAAGGAAGAAATTCACCCATTTTTGAAAAGAAAGGCTTACCCATCGAGATAAGAGATCAATTATTTATGAGGAAAGACAATTACCTATATTTCATTTCGGAAACTGGAGAACCTTGCGACAATGGATCAAGAAGTCTTTTCGACAGGCGAGCATTACCCAAATTCCCAAAAGCCAAACTAGGAGAAATAAAAATTGTAAAAAGTAACGCGAAGTATCACGTTGCCATAGTGATTGAAGATGTAGATGGGAAAAACTTGGATCAGCAGAAATTATTAAAATGTTGTAAAGGAATCGGAAGGAGATTACAAGAAAACCATATTCGATCAATTAGCATGGCTAAAACAAAGGAAATTAATGGAATAAGTTGGGCAACCATATTCAAAATAATCAATAAAGGTATGGAAAACGTGCCAACGAAATTAATAATTTGTCTGGGACAAATTCAATACCCAGTGAAAGAAAGCCGCGAAGAGATAATGAAAGAAGCACATAATTCAGCATTAGGAGGACACAAGGGAGTTACAAAAACGTATAATCGAATTCGTCAACGGTATTATTGGGAAAATATGAAGGAAGATGTCCAACAATATATTAATCGTTGTTTAAAATGTCATTTGAAAAAGCTAGTCCGTGTAAAGACAAAACAACCAATGGTAATAACAGACACACCAGATTCCGCTTTTGACAAAATTGCTATGGATATAGTAGGACCTTTACCAGTAACAAAGGAAGGAAATGAATGTATACTCACGATTCAAGATCTTTTGACAAAATACTGTCTAGCGATACCACTCAAAAGAGCTACTTCAGCAAACATTGCCGATGCACTTATCAAAAATTTCATATGTGTTTTCGGATCACCAAAAATAATATTAACCGACCAAGGAGCAAATTTTCTGAGCAATCTCATGAAAGGTGTAGCAAAAAGATTCAAGATTAAACAGTGTCGAACAACGGCTTACCATCCGCAATCAAACGGATCATTGGAACGATCACATCACTCATTGGTTGAATATCTAAAGCAATTTATTAGTAGAGACGACGAATGGGACGAATGGCTAGAATTAGCTACATTTTCATACAATACTAGTGTCCATGAAGGGACGAAGCATACTCCATACGAATTAGTATTCGGTAAATTAGCCCGGCAACCATCATTTCAACGCGAACTCGAAGAGGAACAACGAACTTATGGCCTTAATGGTCATCACCAATGTGTGTAGCAGGTATTTAAGAGGACCTTGCCGCATGGATCGGGAAGACATAGAGGAAATCTATGAGACCGTCAACGAAACCCTAAAATTAGTAGGGCTAACCATCATCGCCCAAGACGGATTCACACCCGCACAACAAGAACCAGCGAGACCCTGCTTACGGTGGGCTAGCTACACAATTAATTCGGACCCACTCATCTCACACACACGGGTAGCTGCTGGAGAAGACACACCAATATGGCGTCTTGAATTGGACGTCCTAGTAGCCGCCATCTACGAACTCATGGTTATATGGGAAGAGGAATTGGGCACGAGTTTCCACGCACGGGATCCAGAAGATTGGAACTTCCTACCTCATTAATGTGTATTAAGTGTTGAGTCGTGTTATACAAGTGTAAATCGCTTGCTACTAGTCAAGTTTTACAATGATTTCAATGAGTGCTTAAGAATACAATAAGTCACACGCACTATAAAGTGCGTACATGTGAATTCATCGTGTGCCTTGAAAAAAATTTATACATGTACCTCGCATCATCTAACCATAATAAGTGTGCGTATTGTGCCAAAGAGTGTTTTTCAACATATACCCATAATGTACATGAGGTATTTATTTATCTAAATTTTCATTATTCGCTTACTGTATTGGATGGTATTGATAACCTATGTATTTGTGTGCATATAGAAGTAGAGGAAAAAATGAAAATCAAAAAAATTTCATATTCAAAATTTTATCAAAAAAAATATATCAAATAATCCGAGAATTGTCAACAAGAGTATATATCAAAAATTTATGTGTCGAGTGAAACAAAATTATATATATATAAATTAATATGTTGAGTGAAACAAAATTATATATATATATTAATATATGCTGAGTGAACCAAAATTTTATATATCAAAAATCTATATTTGTTGAACGAAATGGAAGGTATGTTAAAAAAAATTATTGTTTAACAATCAAGTGAACCGATTCAATGAATTATTATAAACCACATGAGGACATGTGAACGAGCATTACGTTCCCCGTCATGCTCTGTCTTAAGGGGGGAGGTGTTACATCCTACCGAACAAATGGACTTACGCCATTCATGTTCTCGAAATGACATCACCCAAAACCAAAAATCAATACTTGCGATGTCTCATTCTTCGACCCCAATTAACAATAAATTATTATAACTTCCGATAGATTCCTGTCATCAGGGTTTAATACTCGCGGCATGACTAAGCTGATTGTTATTTTATAATAAAATAAGATATAACTTTCGGTAGTTTAACATTACCCCAAATCAATGCTTAAGGGCATCAGTGAGTCAGTTAACAATAGCGTTGTTATAACTAAAATAAAATCAATACTCGAGGCGCCGCTAGTCCGGGTGCAAGCCGCTATAAAAATGTTGTAACTTCCACAAGACTGGGTCCAACACAGGGGAACAAGGCAAGATTTCCAGATTTCAGGGGATATCCAAAGGTACCGAACACCCCTACACATCGCCATTGTCCGACGCCTGAGTCAGAGGACGTGCGTCAGCCCCGAGTGGTACCGTCCAAACCGCCCCTCCTATCCAAGGGCACCGAATCGAAAAGACATAGGACTCGGAGAATTCGGCGCATCTCCACCTAGGAACCCACTACCCTACCAAAGCAAATCATACGAGGATACCCTATTGACAAATTAATAAAAATGACCGTTGCCGATGCGCCTTCACACTTTGCTCCCCGATACCAAGAATCCTCATGAGTCACAAGGGTTAAACTGAAGAACCGATCAAGAGTGGGGACATCAGAAGTGGGGGCACATTAGAGAAAAATCAAGAAGGATTAAACAGAGGAACCGATCAAAAGTGGGGATATCAGAAGTGGGGGCACGTTACAGGAAAATTAAGAAGGACTAAACAGAGGAACCGATCAAGAGTGGGGACATCAGGAGTGGGGACGCGATACAGAAAAATTAAGAAGAATCAAGGAGAAGATGCGTAGATCGCACGAAAAATTAGAAGAAACCGCGAAACTGTGACACATTTTCCCTTTCTGTAAGAAGTAGGAGGAGTTAGAGAAACAACTGGAGAGGGATGGTCACCTTATAATCCCTGCAAAATCTAAGCAGAGCGTCAGTTATCACGTCGAAATCAATCTATCAGTCGGAGACTCTGGACCAAAGGGGTTCGTCACCAATTCAACAGCCAACGCCAGAAGATTTATCAGAAAAAGGACTCTGCCAAAATTCGACTCCGCCGAAAAAGAACTTAGCCGATTTCACTGCGCAAGGTGAAATCCACCCCGCGATCAAGAACAGTTGTGACTTTGAAATTATTCGGAACATCCCTCGCGAGTACAAATAATCCGATCGGTTATCAACCGAAGCCAACAAATTGTGAATCATTGAATCGGTCACTAAAACTAGAGTCCACTTAGTAGTGTGTGTGTGTGTGTGTGTAACGGGTTATTGTAAACCCTCAACCAACATTTATAATCATCGTTGTATCGGGACCATCAATCGTCGTAATAAATAATCAACGTGAGTAACTGCAAAACAAATATCCAAATTATCTCTTCTGGTAGAATCCCTTTTCGGACAATCCTCCCTCCAATATCTCCCATATCGAAGACGAGACTTCCGTCCCTGGGTAAAGGACTTGATTGTCTTGACCCGAAAGAGAAGTCAACACAGTGTGCGTCCTCTCCAATCTCCGATAAGCTCACGGGGACGTAACACAAGCTCATTCTAGCAATATCAATGGTTGAATTATATCGATTGCACATAGAAAATTTCTTTTGTGAAGAAAACGAGTTGAATCGACGTGATATTTTTTCGCCCTTTTTACCCAGAAGAAATATGTATTTTCATCTACTAGGATTATTTATTCGAATTTTTATAATTTGAATGAACATTATTTTTATTCGTTTGAACTAGGAAGCTGCATTGGAATCAAATAAATTATATGCCTTTTGAGTGCGTTTATTTAAATACTCATATACAATACAGACATATATACTATATATACAATATATACAATACAGACATTTCTCATATACAAATAGCGCTCTGGATGTGCATAAATTTCGGGAACCGCGAAATACATTTTTCATTCTGATCGATCACTGCCTATGCCTAAAAACAAACAGTTCGTCGCGAATTTTTATATCCACACAGGGTTGCAGAACCATGGAAATGTTAATCAATAAGAATATAATATTATTTTCAATTTATCTTCATGCTGGTGAAATTTGTTAAAAAAATCTTTATCTTCAAAACTCGAAAAAATAAGCTTTCCGTTGATCAGAAACATAAAAATATTCAAATCAATGAAAACTTTTTACTAAAGCAAAATAGAGTTCTATAAGGTTCTGAGACAGGGAGAAAAAATTCATTTGATTCACTTGAATGGACTAGATGGTTTTGCTGGGTGTATTTTTTCTGACGTGCATAGGATATGAATTCAGAACAATCAAAGATATATAGAGAATTTGCTAAACCTAGGTTTCAAAGTGATATTGAATCCAGTCTTAATTGAAAGCATTTGAGGGATACGGAAAAATTCTTCCTTCCATAAAATTCAATACTCCTCGCGAGGGTTTTCGATAACAACATTATTGATACTCGACGAACAGCTCGCCCCACATGCAAAAATGTTTTTCTTCATCATGTTTCGACAATAGATACAAATTGTTTTCTTCGTGGATATCAATTTGGCGTCGATTGGAACGATATTGTGTTTTAAAACTTGGTATTTTATGGCGTATCTACGGGATCTTGCTTCAAATTCAAACTAGCGGATAAAAGTTTTTTCGGTAGATTGATGAATTTAAGTAACTGTCATAATCGGCTTATCTCTTGTGATTTTCTGGAAGAGTTTGTGGACCACCTTTACAAGTAATTACTCGATCAAAACTACAAAAAACTCCGACAAATATTGATGAAGTAGCATACGCTCTTACAAAGAGACAACCAATATCCAGCCGTTTTAATGAACAACATTAATATCAAGGTGAGAATGCATATTAGAAAGCATCGTCACAAGAGCTGCAGGTGGGTTTCAACCGCATTCATTGTCGTCTATGTGGTTAAGACCAAGAGAGGAACTTTTGTGCACAGCAGTTTGCGAGAATCGTTCCGACAGAAGCAGTTGGCAAGCAAGAAATCGATGATTCACCGATACGTAGATATTGGTCTTGTTAGCGAAACGAGGCATAACGACAATCTGGAAGCTCTGGTGCTTTAATCCTTCCGCTCGCTGAGTAAAGCTGGTACGTTGAAACATTGAAGAGGGTCTGAGGCGGAGGTACGAAGGTCCAACCTCAATGCAGCGGCTTCGGCGAAGCTTTCTACCCAACCTTTCTTGATCCTAGCACCCGTCTAGTTGCGCTGGTGGTTTGTGATGTCGTTGCCATCAAAGGCTCCTTCTACGAAAACTCCAGGAACCCGGTTTCATACTTGGAGCCAGCTATGAATATTTCCGCACAAAATCCACCATCTTTAGAGCTTGTCGCTTTTTTCAAGTTTAAGGAAAATAGGTGCAGCTGCACTCCTTGGCTTCGGCTGTGTAATTACCAACTTGTGAACGAACCACAGCCCACCTATATAAAATAACTGTACAGTTACACTACTGACGTCATGGTGAAGTAGCAGCAGCAGAACTGTGAGAGTAGTATGACGAAGTACCTCACTCGTTATAATCCCCTTCTTCTCACCTACCGTTGGCGAAAGGTTGCAATCCGTATGGCTAAGTGTGAGCCAACTAATTTTTGGTACCAACAAACTTTACTTTTAACTTGCATTCGCGGGAATTGCAACCATCCTAATGGTTGCTGAAAGCAAAACATGGTGAAGGCAACAGAGGACCTGACACCTCGTGCCAAAAAGTCGGAATAGTTTAGACTGTCGAGAATGCCTACCAATGTGGATGTCGAGAGTTAAGAACCGGAACAATGATGGCGCCAGCATCGCATTATTCATTCCCACTGAACGTCATTCTGCATTCCAATCGCATTGTCACTTCCTGAATGTAGAAACAAAGGCTTTAATAATACATGATATGCAACGGAATACTATCGAAATACGGGACGATTTAGTTTCGATCCTGTTGGTTCTTAACCCTTGTCTCCGATGCCTTAGTGGTTCAGTTCCTATCAATTAATGGAGCTTGGACCACGCTTTGATGAAGTTAACCAACATGACCCAATGATACAGATGATGCCGTACCGTCGTCCAGTCGAACGGTCTTTGGATCTAAATCCTCCGGGAGTCGAACGTCCCTCGATACTGACGTGCTAGCTCTGTGAGAGCACAAGTGATACGTGCGTTCATTAGTAAACGGATCTATGCGGGCCAACAACGCGCGCTCATATTATTATACAGTTTCACATCGTCGATTGTTCAGTTGTGCATTGAGTATATATTAGTAGCCATTTGGAATGGATGAAAATAGGTGACCGCTACGGATGAGCTAGTTCTACAATTGATATCACCGGTTCTAGGTAGATACGTCGAGCGACCAATCAGGAGCTGATATAGACTTAACACAACCTGCGGGAGCCTGTGAAAGCTGGCAGAGTTGAAATATTTTATCGAGCATTTAAACCCGTATGTTTCTCTCCAAATATTTTGATTAAGAGACTATTCAATGATCAGCATCATAGGTCCCAGTCAATCCTTTTGGAAAACTGTCATAATTGGAAGTCAAAGTTATTCAATGTCATTTTGGAAAATATATTTTCTCTTCGCACTCGCAAACCATACGTCGACGGCGAAATTTATTCAGATAGAAGCGTTAACTACACAGTAAAATAGGATCCCTGAATTTTTTAAGTATAATTTGAACAATGCCTATGAACAAAATTCACTTTTACGGCCACTTGTCAAAAACTGCTGAAAGGAAATTTTTGTCAAGGCGAATTCCAATTCAGCAAGTTAATGAGCAGGCATCAACTTAATAATGGAACTAACACGCTGTCGGGTGGGTTTGTACAATTGAATCTTTCCATTGCTCTTACATTGGAGTGACAGAGAGAGATAGACGTTGAAATATTCTCTGAAAAGCTCCGGTATCTTACTATCCATGCAACCCTTGGTATATTTTACACTTATAGCGGTTTAGGATTCTGAGATGGACGGGGTGAATAGCTACGTATAAATACACGTCGAGGATAAGAGAGAAACTTGAATCGTATACACGGGGGACTTGGGTGTAGCACAGTGGCGCAGTAAACTCGTGAATTAAATATGACGAACATGCATCCCTCGAGAAAACCTCACGACCCCCTCAAACCTCCGGAGGATGCACACTGTACTCATATATTCTCTACTTCTCTGCAGTATTATATATATATATACAGGGTGATTCACAACTACTTACGAACCCGTGAGTAGCGTGTGCGGGACGCGATTTTAAACAAAACTGCCAAAGCGTTTTTTTTCGGAGCAATAGTTTTTAACTGGCAAACAATAGAATTTGCGATTTCTCGGCCAAATTACTAAACACTAATTAAAAACAATAATTACTAAATTACTAGATTAAAAACACTAATTACTAAAGAATAAGCACTAATTTAAAACACTAATTACTAAATTGATGAACACTAATTAAAAACACTAATTACGAAAGAATAAACACTAATTGAAAACACTAATGAGTAAATTGAAAACACTCATTACTAAATCAATGAACACTAATTAAAAACACTAATGAGTAAATTAAAAACACTAATTACTAAATTAATGAACACTAATTAAAAACACCAATTAAAATCACTAATGAGTCAATTGAAAACACTAATTACTAAATTACTAAACACTAATTAAAAACACTAATTACTAAATTAATAAACACTAATTTAAAACACTAATTAAATTACTAAACACTAATTACTAAATTAATGAACACTAATTTAAAACACTAATTAAATTACTAAACACTAATTACTAAATTAATGAACACTAATTGAAAACACTAATTGCGAAAGAATAAACACTAATTTAAAACACTAATGAGTAAATTAAAAACACTAATTACTAAATTAATGAACACTAATTTAAAACACTAATGAGTAAATTAAAAACACTAATTACTAAATTAATGAACACTAATTAAAACACTAATGAGTAAATTGAAAACACTAATTACTAAATTAATGAACACTAATAAAAAAACACTAATGAGTAAATTAAAAACACTAATTACTAAATTAATGAACACTAATTAAAACACTAATGAGTAAATTAAAAACACTAATTACTAGATTAATGAACACTAATTGAAAACACGAATTAAAAACACTAATTGAAAACACTGAATACTAAATTAATAAACACTAATTACTAAATTACTAAATTAAAAACACTAATTAAAAACACTGAAACTAAATTACTAAACACTAATTAAAAACACTGATTACTAAATTAATAAACACTTATTACTAGATTACTAATAAGGAAACAAAAATTACTACTAATAATAGAAACTAGTAGCAGTAAATTTGTTGTACTAATTACTAATTACTAATTACCAATTACCAATTACTAATTACCAATTACCAATTACTAATTACTAATTACTAATTACTAATTACTAATTACTAATTACTAATTACCAATTACTAATTACTAATTACTTTCTGCTACAACAAATTTACTGCTACTAGTTCTATTATTAGTAGTAATTTCTGTTTCCTTATTAGTAATTTAGTAATAGTAATTTTAGTGATTCAGTATTTTTAGAAATTTAGTTTCAGTGTTTTTAATTCGTGTTTTTAATTTATATATATATACATATATATATACGAAATTACATTATATATATATATTAAATTATATATATATACTAAATTAATAAATTAAAAACACTGATTACTAAATTACTAAATTTATTATTATAATATATTATTATTATAATTATATTATTAATATATTATTATGATATAATATAATAATAATAATAATTATTATTATAAATGATTATTATATATATTATAATTATTCATTAATGAATGCATCTCTAAATTTTACTGTAAATTTTTTGCCCGAGCTTTCTTGTGAACGAGATACCAACGAAGGAACTGGAGAATCAACGTTTCTACGGTTGCTGGTAGTAGGGCTGAGGAAACGTACATGTGTTGCCTTGGGCCATTCTTGCTCGAGCGCTTGTCCTGAATTCGTCAAGTGTTTTCTCCACCCCCTGATGCTTTTCTTCATCGTGTTTAACTATATTTCAAGAAAAAATCTTAACAAACAAAAAAGTACAAGTCTATCCAGGAAAAATGCAGTAAGTTTAGTAAGTTACGCGTTCACGTATAATGTCTTTGAATTTTGAGGAACCACCTCGTCGTCCAAACACAATGTCACTCTACATTCAGCCTTGAGCTTTTGTTGACTTTTGTACATTCATCCTAACTCCTTCCGCAGTTGGAATTTACTACACTCTTGTCGCCATAAAAATCTTCACAAAATGACCGCCCACGTTCAACCGGTTTTGTTCTTGGATTCTTGCATCCTACGATTCTTTGCACGATCTCCACGCATCACGTATTTACAACAATACATTGCGAAGCTGCCATTCAATTTATTACGCCGTGCCTGGTCGGCTACATTGAAACGTAACTATTAAACGTTGAGACTGCCACAGAAAACATAGCTATAAACTGCAACAGCTTGAAGGAGAAGTTCAACTATTGACTGTCCGTAGTCTTCGTCGATGGATTAATTACAGAGCAACGGGGTTATAAGTTGCTTCCTTGAACACTTGCCGTTTGTGTATCTATATCCGCAATTGTGAAATGGTGACGTAACAATAAAGTTGATAAAGGTCTTTGTCAAATGACAGACGGGGTGGCTCGCCATATGATTGGATAACCACGAGTTTCGCCGTTCTCCCACGAGATCCATTTGGTTGGAGAAGTTAAACTTTTTCTATGCTTTTCAGCAACTTTCCACCGATGCCATCTTTTGTACGGGAGCCACCCAATTTAAGTAGATCGAGTCCGACACCACCAGAATATTCCATTTCAGTTCCTATTCCTCTTTGCGACTAGTTTTCGCATCTCGATGGAATCTTCTTATAGGTATACCTCGTCATACGTCGGGCAAGGCTGCCTACAGTTTTCAGGAAACTTTCAAAAGTGTCATGTAACTTTACATGGGATACCGAACCGGAAGATGAAATAGTTTAATGCTCTGTTCGTGTTTCCGGAAGCGTTCTTACCATCCAGATGTTGAATAATTCTTTAAATTTCGGTACGTGCAAACGTACTCAAACCATTGTCTTTAGAAAATGAAAGCAACATGTACTTTGCTCACCGTCATAAATCTCCAAACGTGATTATCCGGTTTGATGAAAATTCTTTGTCTTCGATTTTTACCGTCTACGCTTTTGGTATTTTATTGTTTTACATTTGAAAACTTTCTGTTTCTCGTGATACAACGCGAGATAAAGTTTTCGTCTGTTATACCGTGAAAATGTGCGATAAAGCACAGCATGAAATGGACGGTTCCGAAGATTCAAGGTGAAATATAAAAAACTGTCCGGTGTTATACATTCTTTAGAGGAGGGTAAAGGATAGAAAAATCAAGCCGTGATGTAGAAGCTTCTCGTCCTATCCTATATCGAGTTAAAACGCAATTTCACGGTGACCCTCCCTCGTCATCTGTATCGTTCTCCTCATCTCTCTTCCTCCTTTTCTCACCAACCATCCCATCTGGGCGCTTTATAAAGTGCTGCCTGATACTGTTATTGCTGGATACTTAATTTCGAAAGAGCATCCGGGAAACAATGACGGAGCGTAAGATAATGCGAAACGCTGATGAGAGTTGGGAACACGTGGACGTCGACAAATTTCATTATCTCGCCGCGTATCGTGGTAACAGGATATATCGGATATTTGTCGCCTTCACACTGGGATGGGATAATTGTTTTGTAGAATTAATACTTTTTTTTTTCTCCTTCAACATTATATCACAAAATTCGTGGCTACGTTCAATCATAAGGGAACAATAACACCAAAGATTTCATAACCGATGATAACTCTGATCTCATCTATTTCGACGCGCCTTCCGTTTAAGGGGCAAGTCTCAGTTTTTGTTCTGATTGTTGCGCTGGACGAAATCATATGCTCTACACACACGGGTCGTGTATAATTTCGATTCGAGTTTTGAACGGTGTCTCTAGTTTCCGACCGAGAGAGAGAGAGAGCTTTTGGCTAGTTGGACCGTAAATAATTATTATCCATTTGCCATGGAGAAACCACTGAAAATGCTTGAGGCTGCTTCTTGAACCGAATGAAAGTATACATCCGGAAGTAAAAGAGCCAGGAGCGGGTTTGGTCTCTCGTTTAGCAGACGTTTGATGGTCGAATTCCACGAGGGCGCATTAGGGAAGAGAACTTGCCTGTAAACTTTGGTAATTTCGGTTTCGTGAGATTCACAGGCTTGCACCGAGCTCATTGGTAAGACAATTTACGATCCTTGATCATGAATGTTCAACTTCTTAACCGTGGTAAGTTTTCACGACAACTAGTTCCGTTTCTTTCAATAATAATTCTCGTAGCCCTAAATATAAGACCGTCATGTTTCGTGTCATTGTACTCTTCACTTAGCACTAATGAATATAACAAAGGCCGAGTTACGTATTAAGATCACCGACCACTTAGGATAGAGTTGTGAATTTAGTGAGGCCTTCGAGTTCATACATTATTATTCTTCATTAGACACATTCTCAAATGGGTCAATCGTTAGAGGAGTCTAATTATGACTGAGATGGACTCAGCTATTTTTCGCACTCTCATCAGAGTTTGAGACATACGATTTTATGAGAAAAAAAATTCATCAGTCGCAATCTCAATATTACTGCTTTTTCAAGGACTTTTATCATCACTGTCAAACTCACCACGTACGACCATCAAAACCGTTTCGAGCCCTCATTTATTGCCCTCCGAATACCCCCAGACCCTGAGGATATTCGAGGACGAGGGTTCAAACTCCCTTTCATACAAATTGATTTCCAATATTACCTTCCAATTGATCACTCTCAAACGGGTTTTCATATGATACACGAAACAAATCCTGGACCCATCGAATTTCCAGGATATCTCTTGAAGCTCATTCGATCCATCCTGGTATTAATAACCCCACTAGCAACATTTTTCCCCCCAGTTTCATACTGCCGATGGATCTCGCAATCCTGGCTGCTTTCCAATTTCAATTTTCGACTCCCATCCCTCGGGCATGCATACAGTGATTTAATATTTAGCCCTCTGGCTGGTAAAATGAAAGAACCAAATATTTTCCGACGCGATTAATAAAATTTTGGCCGAATGGACGATATAAAAAGAGGGGGTTTTGGAAAAGAGGTGCAGGCTCGCTAATCGAATCGAAGCGAATATATGTTACGAGTAGACCGTGCAAATTTACCAACGTTTCATAAATCCCTGGACACGATGTGAGCATTTCGGCACGTTCGATAGCATCGCCCAAACGTTTGTTCCGAAATATTCAACACCACTCGCGAGTACGTGATCTGCCTCTTTTTCTGTCTTTACGTGTGAACGCACTACTTTTTTGATAATCTAATGCACAACTTCCTATTCAACATGATCATGTGCAATGACCAAATTGTTGATACCAATCAGTATATCTCAGCAGTCTACAACAAATAGTTATTTGTCTAATGAATTACCAAAGCCCCGCTTGAGCCAAATGGTTCAGAAATAATCTAATCTCTATGATGAATAATTTTCACTAGGATGTCACTCATTGACCAGGATCATTTGCTGGCTGTATATTCGTTCCAAAATTAGTTTGTTCGTCACGAAAGTAGTCAAGGTCGTAGTTAGTACATTCAAGGATTCGGGTGTCCGAAAGGAAACCTCACACGTGTTGAAGATTCGACATTGGGACTGTCAGGCAAAACCGCGTTCGCCTAATTCCAACCTATCTTAACTTCTCACTCCATCAAGACACGGTGTCACATCATTGTTGGCTCTTGAGTACCTAGACAAATGGTGAATCTAAGTCGTGTGTTATTCTCTCGAGGGTAGTTTCGTGTCCAACTATTACACTATCGACATCACGACAGTACGTCAAGTGGTGTACCTAGTTGAAGAGTCCGAGTTTCCGTGACACGAAGAAAAATTACGGGTTGAGAAGGAAAGAGGAAAACCCTTAACTCTCGAGCAAACACTGACGTTCGTTCAACTCGCACTAGAACTCTGCGAGTGCACAGAGGCTGGTCACGTATCACAGATACAAGGCTCTACTTCTCGAGGTAACGCGTATGCACAGCTTGGTCAAGTAATACAGCAGATACAAGCTGTTAAAAGTTGCAAATAAAAATGTACAAAATAAAAATCCGATGTCCATCAATAATTATGCACCTTTAGAAGATTCGTTCAAGTCGGTTTTTCACACGTTCATTTGAATAATTTTAACCCGAATTTACTTTACATCATTTTGTGTATCTACGGAGGGCCATAAGCTTTCTCAAAATATTCAAGATACTTGAAGTGTCCACACAAAGTTTCACAAATTTTCTCAAATTTACATACTCTCGAAGTGTTGCCTCTCGGACGAAGCAGTCCAGTCTCTCTTAAGTTTGCTCTGCAAAGTTAAATTTTAAAGCGACACCCTCGAGCTTTAGAGACTCCACACTCTATCAAAAGACCTCACGATAATTCGAGCTGGACTAAAGTTTTAAACTCCGATAATTGGAAGCTAAATTAAGAGACTACAAGCGTTCAAATGGATTAAGGTTAAACATCATGACTCGATTAAAACGAAAATACAGTACTTATCACGAAGAATAAAAATGCATTTAAAATTAATCAATACATTGTAATAACCTTGTCTTGTCAATAAACCAATTAGAAATTGGTACCAAATAAACCAATCATATTACGTTTTGTTATTTTTCTTTTTTTTTTTTTGACGATTATTTTTGTTATGAAACTAAGAAGAGGATAAGAAGAAGAAGAATACGCGTTTAAAAATGACTTGTCATCACGAAATTCCCTTTGTTCCGTAATTGTCTTATTTTGTTAAAAATTAGAATTGAATGTCAAGTCACGTAATAGACGAAAAACTTTTATCGCTGAAACGCTTGAAGCCCCTGGTCTTGGCACAGTCGAATAAAATCTATATAAAGTCTTCCTTTTCACAAAAGTTTATCGTTGACTTATTAAGAGCATTGATTCATTGATTAATTCACGTGGAGAATGACAATTCGCTGAAGACTGAGAAGTGAACAACGACGATTGAAGAGTGTACTCAGCCCACTCCGAGATACGACCTGACCTAAATGCGATTAAACTGAGAAATCTTTGACGAGAGTTCCCTAAGAACTTGGAGTTTCACTACTTCGATGATAATGCGAGAATCGTGATGTATTTGCGTTCGTGAGTCGAAGAGAGAAAGGGGGAGAGGGAGAGACAATCTCGTACGAAGTTTCATGAAAGGCGATATCACAGAATTTGCACTTGGAATTAGCAACGGCAAGTTTGTCTCAGGACTGAGGAGAATATATCACAGTTAATTCTATGGATTGCTTTGCTCAATGTTCATTTCATTCCACTCTGTAAACATTGAGTGATCCTCGAAAGAGGCTACTAGGTAATTTTGACGGATTCGGGTTCCCAATTGAATCCGTATAAATAAATAAAACACTGTGCAACGATCTTGGCTTTCACCATGAAAGTACAGTTTGTTTTCAATTGAAATTTGCGGAACTTGAAACGTTAAAATCTACCAATCATTTTTATCATAACTAATTCTAAATCTTTCTTTCTCCTTTTGTTTTAGATTTTTGGCAGCAGTTTAGTCATCAGTCCAGCTACATATTTAGGTAAATTTTTTATAATAAATTTGATAAATAATTAAGGTCATTTTACGACTGAGAAGATAGGCGAGGACTCGTGAACAATAGACTTGCAAATGGCAGCTGAAACGTTGAGATTTCAATGGAACGCGATGGCATTTAGCCTCCTATCCAATGTGTCTGTTTGCCTCGGAGCTGATACATGTACAATTCAATGAGGCGTGACAAGTTCGATCGGAGAATTCGTATCCCAATTCTGTTACCGCGATTGCCTGATTCGTTTGCCGTTGTCCACTCCCTCGACAGCTCTGACAAATGGAAAAATCGTTGAAACGATATTACTCTCAGAAAACAATAAACTAGATGCCACATCGTTATTTCCAATTATGATAAATCAATCATTGCGTCCACAGTGTATGTTTCATTATCTCCACCGCTTTTGCGTATCTCTTCGTATATTTTAACTCGTCCATGATCAAGCTACGAAACACTTTATCAGAATGAAAAAAAAAAACGAATTCTTTTTCTGATTACTTCGAATTCATTCTCCTGTATGATGACAAATTTAGAAAGAGTTTTAAGAAATAAATTTTTCAAGTATCAATTGTTGTTGTTTTATTGAAATAATAATGTCCAATCCTTGAGTTGCACACTCGTGTAAATCTGTACTACCAATTTTGGGTTTTTCTCGATTTTTATTAACACACAAGTTGACTCGACACACTCGAAGGTGATAACCCATTTTTCAAATACATGGCTCCCGTATTGACCGGAAAAATATCAAATTCAAACTTCTATTAATTTTTTGTTTTCCTGTAGTCTTATTAATTTCAACTTCCATACTATGATTGAGCGAGTGATTGAGCGTAAACTTTTTTTAAAGTAAACTCACCTATCCAAATACACCTCCGGTTCCAGGAAATGAAATTGTGTAGAAGTAACGAAAATTGCAAAATCCCGTCAGAAGCATCGAATTTTTGATGATTGCAGTTGTATTTTGTTTTTTCTCCGATACAGGAAATGTCAAAAGCTTTCTGAAAATATTTGAAGTAAATAGGTGCGTTATTTGAAAAATACATAAAAAATATTTGTTTCATTCATAGCTTTGGCATATTGCGAGTTTCGAGAGATGGATTACTCACTGCAGTCAACAAACGGATATTTTACCACGATCGGTATCTGTTTGATTTCGACCATTCCCCTCCTTTCGGTCTTTTGTGAACTCACGAGTTTGGCGATTGCCATTTCACTCGTGAACCGAACCGTTGTTACGTGTTTGTAAATATTTATACGAAACATTCAGCCAATTTCCCGTGGGGTGGTTAACCTCCGAAATTCGATGAGTACGGTTCGACTTTTTGCAATACGATTTTGTAACGTTATTATTTGTTAACGAGAGACAAATGTGTAGAAATTGCTAAAGTTCTCCTTCAAGTTAAGAACACAAGCTCGAGGGTCCAACCCTCCCTATAAGAGTGTCAGAGTGGTAAACAGTAGCCCGAGCACTTTTGCGGGTCAAGAGGTTGCCTGAGTACGCAACTGAAGTTCACATACTCCCGCCCTAGCTGAAGTAGAAAAAGGGATAATCCGTCAGTTTGTACTTGCATACTATTTCAACCGCACAAATTAAAAATAAAATCCAAAAACAATTCAATTTTGAATAAAAATGTCGCTTGACACATATTTTATCGGATGCACTTCTAGTTTAACTAGATTAATTAAATTAGTCAAATTTGCTCAGTATTGAGTCAATAAAAAGTCTTCCTCTGACATATTGTATTAACATTCAACCAATATGATGTGCCTGGCTTTCGGAAATAATCAAGAGGACATTATAGGCACATATTATGACACTTTGGTCTGACTCATCTTAACCAGATATCTGATATTGCTGGTAATGATATATGACGTAGCTGTTCGAGATTAATCATACATCATGAGCTGTATTCACGTATATTGGAAACCGAGATATGTATTCACGTATGAATATCATGCCGGCGAACATGATCTAAGCATACAGACATTCGTGACTTCGCTGCTCTGCTACTGATGTACTCTGGTGCTCGCATACGACAGCTATACAGTTGCGAGAGAAGCATGCGATATCTGTAGAAACTTAGGAGGAAGATTTCGTACGATCAATCCTCCCGTTTACACTCCTATTTTAAACTCCTGTCCACTTCCTATACGTTTTGATGAAAGAGTTGCTTTGCCAAACAAAAAAAAACAACGTTTTCACTTTTTTCGGAACATCGGTCTAACCAGCCTGGATGTTTATTAAGTATTTAGGACGTTTATTCAAATCAACCTTTCCGTAGTAGTAAAAATGAACAAAGTGATGAATACTCAATATTTTATGGCAAAGTGATCCGGTCGAATACTTTGAATGTACTCATGCGTGTAGAAAGAGGCACTCATCCGCAAAAAAATATATATTTTTCTAACTTTACCGAATTTGTGACCAATAACTAGAGGTTTTATCGTATCCGTCGGTAGCGGACAAATGGTGAGACGCAGCAAAAAAAAATGTCAAGGAAATGCATAGTGACGTGGCAGTTTCATGACTGCTGGTAGCATTAAAATATCTGAAATATGGATATAAAATAGACACGTTCTCCTCGGGGATATATGAAGGAAAGAAAAGTAAGAAAGAGGGGTTGAAAAGTTACAGGGGGGGGGCTCTTTGACGTTGCTGTATCACCACAGGTTCCATCTTCCTCTCTTTCTATAAAACTTCTCTCGCCGCAGATGCGTCTACTACGAACGGCAAAGAGCCCTGTGGTGGTGGTGGATAAAATCGATTGGGAAAGGGCGATGAAGCTGATGCTCCCGAAGGACTTTTCCATTTTACATGAACATCAAGCGTTCACCCAGCATCCATGCTTCCATCTTAACAGTTGTACAGTGTGTACCAAAAGCCAGGCCAACAAAAATCTAAGCAACGAGTAAAATATTAATTTGAAAATAAGGATTTATATCGTCATTGTTTCTGCAAAGATGCACCGTTGAAGTTGTTGAAATGGATAAATTATAGCTGAACTGATAAATCGTGGAATAGTAATTGGTACACGTTGGAACTCCCGTAGAAAATGAAAGAATAATTGAGAACGCTTCGCTATACAATTGTGTGAGCTAGCTATCTCTGCAGTAGTGATGGATCTTGTGGGACAGCCTGTATACTGAATGTATGTCATGTTGGAAATTTTGCGAAAAAGCTTTTCGGGAAAGAAGCTCGAGAAGCTCGATTTCGGGATAAAATTTGTGTATAGCTCGAAGGAATTACATCTACAACAGTGTATATTGAATAAGTATATGGTTGGCTAGGTTATCAGCTTGAAAGTGATGGGATATCTACTGACTATCCATTTCATTCGATATGTCGTCGTCGTGGTTACCTGAGAGTCACACGTACGTCCACCAAGACCACACGTTGCGGTTATACGTGCTATCCGGTCATAGTATAGACGAAAACGATAGCGCCGCGACGATTATCGGCCCTACCGATACGATTTATCGACTTTTTCATTCCTGATACCTCATGCGGACGTCTTTGTCAATGATCTTTTCGCTCGAGGCTCTCTTTCGCACCTGAACCAACTATCCTTTCTGTTCTCAAACGGATCTCTGTCTCTTTGTGCTCGAAACTTGGACCAGAAATTCTCTGGCATCGATTGTTCAACGTTCTCCATTTATCTCCTGTATTACTTTAACTCGACCCGTACGAAATATCTTGCTACTGTCGCCTGTCGACGAGGCAGGTTTCCTGACGCGGTATTCTCTCATTTTCGCTCTAAGCGATAACTCCACCATTTTGTGGTTAGAGAAATGGACCATATATTTCTAAAGCTAGCTGGAATACTTTGGCGCTTTTGTATTACTAAATGCCCCAAAAAAATGTCCATGGTCACTTTAGTACGTAGGATTAATCTTGAGATTACAGCTCTTGAGCTGCCGTGAACCCTATGTCAAAAGCGCTACGTCAGTAATCCGGCTTCGAAATATGATCGAAGAAAGTCTGTGGGCAAAGAAATAGAGTGAAAATGGGATTTGTGATTACCACCCGAAGGCTGCAGATTCCTTCGTGCTCCCAAGTAAATCCCCCATCTCAATCACACTGCAGGATTAATAACTCTGGCTTTCGTGGTGGGCTAAGGAATTTATATCAACGTATATAGAGAAGTGTACAAGTATTAATTCACTGACTCAATATTTTGCGCTTCCACTTCGTGCTGTCATGATGATTCTCATTTGTCAGATTACATATACATCGAAGTTCTGTACAGGTGGCCGATTGTAAGGTCGATTTATTTTGCGGAGAATTCTCCGTTGGATGAATAGAAAATGTTTCATATTTAATGGGGCTGAAATTTTCAAAAATACTCCATGTATTTGGGGTAATTAATTTTAAGTTCATTAAAGAATTTTGTTCAGTCATCTCATCCCATGAAATGCTTATTTAATAAATTTCTGCATTGAGTTCCACCAAAAAATCCGCAAGCTTCACGCGGTTTATATTTAAATAACACGGTGGGGATTCAATAGACGAAATCTTGGAGGCACAGCCCGTCATTTACGTCACCAGAAGTACCATCCATAATTCCATAAGGATTACAATCATTTCTAATTGTTACCTACCGCCTACCCCGTCTTTTCCTCATCCACGTTATGTCGCCGTAACCTTACTCTACTGTAATGGTAATTAGCCGTATACTTCTCTTTCGGGAGTAATATCGAGCGGACACGCGAGCTCGCGAACGCCCCAGGGTTATGTATATCAGGAGGTTGCGTCCCCACACTCCCTTCTTCCGTCTATATAGCATACATTTCTGCAACATAGTGTATGTCGTCGTATTCAAAGCGTCCTCAGTTGGCCGCATAGGAAAGACAAATTCGAACCTTAATGTGGTGGAATCAACTGTAGATATAGATATTCCAAGACAATTCGAGTTTAATTATGATGAAAACAAAAAATTGATAACAAAATAACATCTCGCGTGACCAAATATGTCAAATGGAATCACAAGGTTTGATAAATTTTATTTGCGGAGCATTTTCGACGCAGTACTGATCAAGGTAATCTGTCATTCGATAGAAAAGGCCTGCGTACGTGACTTATAGACGATTTCGATGACCCCCCTCTTCGTATGTGCTATTCATCGATAACCCATACGTCAATTCTGATCACGAACTCGCCATCGCAATTATTCAATTGCCGTAGTAATTGCAGCTGTAGCATTTTCTGACTCGTTCGAAATGTCCGAGTGATAAAAAAAAAGTTGAACATCAACATCCACTTTGAACCTTCGCAAGGTGCAATTTTCTATACATTCAAGTAGAGCATTGCGAATGTTATTTAATGTTGTGGTATTGGGTTTGTTTGGGTGTACGCAAAAACCGATAGAGGCACATCGCATACGTTGCATTATTAATAAAGCCGATGTAACGATGCGGTAACAAAGTCACACGCAAAATGCAAATTAGTCATTAGCCATTCCGTAGTCGTGTCTATGTAATGCAGGCTTTTGCAAGCTGTGCTAGCGCAGCATCATGCTACCTGTATGTTATGGGCTCCTAGCCGGTAACGTTCAAGCAATGCTTCGCATGCATGCACGAAAGAGGATCCCTTCCCTTCTTCCTTTCTCCCTTCACCTGCGCCACTTTTCCCAAGAGTGTGTAACGTCATATATATGATATAGTCGCTATACTTGTGTGCAATATCACATGTAGTATACGAGCAATGTGGAACATGACCTCGGTCTATATCCACCAGCAAGATACCTTACGAGACCTGCAATCACGCCACATTGTTGCGTACTACTTCACTTTAACGAGAAACCGTTTGGTCTCTTTTGTTGTCCCTGTCATTATTTGTCATGTGTTTTTCCATTATTACTGAGTACAATTCTAGAGACTGATGAGTACTTCGGAGTAACGAACCGCAGCCGATGTTGAGCTAAGTTTCGAGTTCTGGTACAGCCTCGAACTGGAATGACAGAGACCTTCCGAACCTTCCAAGTGCCTCTCACTGAGATGAGTATCAAGAAACTAGAAACTTCGGACTTATCCCAAAAGAATCCGCTGTCTTTGAGCCCATCGTGAGTGCCGACGATCGTTATCATTCTCTCGCCAGATTGTATAACGGTAATAACCGAGTTGGCAAACCACCAAAGTAACTTTACTGTATGCTATAGAATACCAAGTTATCGTTTCTGCACCGCAAATCCTTGCTCCCAGTCCCACAATCTCGAAACGTGACTGAATTGCTATGCCAACACATCAATACACTTTTAGACAGCGGAACACGTGCTTTGGACCTTTGATCAACCTACTGCAAACACAAAAACAGTGCCATCTCCATATGAACCAAGTCTAAGGGCTTTATTTTGATAAAATCTTGTTGTATATTAATGATGAGCCTGTGAAATGAAGAAGGATTGTATAATGATCCATGAGAGAGGCAAAACGCAATAATAAAATTGAATTCAGCCCGAAGAGACTATATGAATGAGTGGAGACGTCAATTTATTATCATGGCTATGAAGAATACGTCTTTGTGCCAAGATAGATCTTCAAATCTCATTCTTCCTGCTATTTAATACGTGTTTTCACGATGGATGGAGTCGCTCTCAAAACACTAGGAATTCAATAAAACTGGAGAATATACGTACCTGTGTATCGATCTGTCTTGCTCCCTCTGAGCACGACTATATTCCCCGAAGTAATACTGCATTGATATACTGTTCGAGAAGGATTGGCATTGATTACTCTCCAATATGGCTGGCTATACACCTTGGTGATCTCAGCCATGTCTGAGAGAGACATTGAGACATCTCAATATCATTCTCATCGCGAAGGCGTGACATGCTTTTACCGATCACCTAGAATATTATTTGATTATCAAGATGTGTCTACACTGCTGCACGTGATCGTATTCTCGATCTCCGCTAATCAATTCAGTTGAGATAACACATAACAACGGTTTCCTAGAGTACCTTCAAAGTACCTAACAAAGAACTCCTCGCCCAATGGGATTCCCCGAAAGAAATTCTAATCCAAGTCTATCAAAGACTATTTTCATTCTGCTCGAAAATATAATCGACGGATTGACCTCTTGAAACACAAAATCTCTTCAGCTGATCCAGAATTGCAGTCCTATCAAAGGTACGTATACGACTTTTCTGACATGTGAAAATGTGAAACTAGCGGATGTGAGGAATCAGACATGCAAACGATGCAACTTGATCCAAGCAACAGAGATATGCCCACATGCGCGCAACCTCATTGCATTCCAGATGCCTTCGTTTTACGCAGGGTTCATGTGATCCTACTATCTTGCTTGTCTGTAGTATGGCAACATCCACGACCCTCGTCGACGGAAAAGGAGGTGGAATGGCGCTCTGTCTCGGGTATGAACGAGACAGGGCAGAATCTTCTCCATAATAATCCAGATAGGTCTTATCCGTGACACATGAAAACGCGCAGAAGGTATCGTCCGTGACTAAACAAGTCTGGGTGTACGGACCTTGTAGCCTTGGTCCATATATGCGCAGACTTACCACAACTGATATTCCGGTTGCAAGTCTGTTCAAGACAGAACGTCCGTTAACCACAGAAGTAGGATCGTTTGGCCGTACTGAGCTGGGTACACAATTAGAACAACAGTGTGACTTGAGAGCTTGGAAATGTTTGTTTTCATGTGCGATTGCGAAGAAATCTGGAGATAAGTTTTTTCGACTAAATTTGATCACTTCCATCAAACATTCATGCTATCCAAGTTCAGCTATCATTCAACTAGGGAGACCTGCTCTGGATTCCAAAGTTTCTTGTTTTTCTGTACAGGTATCAGAAGTTTTTATTGTATCTCGGAAAGGATGATGCTGAAACAGAACCGTCCAACTATGTCTGACGCGGTGCCAGTAACGCCCATGCTGAAGAATCATGTCGCCCCGTCTTATAGTTATATGGTAAACATCGATATCATCCTTCCTGTAACCCAATCGCAATCGTGTATCCCGGCACTGCAAGGATGCAACAATAACTCTCCGACGTTACGGGTTTCCGGTGACCCAGCTCCGTCGTCAATCGCTTTTATTTTCCGTTTCCTTCTCGCTGGTATTGTCGCGCGGAAGTGTTTGCGCGCACTACCATTTCAAGTTCGAGAGCTACAAGAGGAACTGTCTTCAAGCTTCATTACTTCACACCGGAATAGTCGGATAGACAGAGATGCTGAACTGAGGGCAAATGAACGTTCAATAGTGGAAGTCTCCAGGCGTCTAATGCCGCCCAATCGACTAACATTGGCTGTGATCCAACATTCCTAATATAGCCGTGACGGTTGAGATGCAGAGGACCTATCTACATCCCTCCAGGTCTCTCCTCCCTCTGCGGTTGTTTCCGACTCAATCACATCGCAACCGCGCTTTCCTTGTCTGTCCAACGATGCGGGATTCCGAGCTCATCCAACTCTCCAGGCACTTCAGCAAATTCTTTCTCTGCAAATTTTCCTAACAACCCGCACTCAGAAAAAAGCTTATACTGATTTACGAATCAACGGTCTATGTTTTATAATTCGTGGCTTAGTGTTTATACAATAGTGCCGGCGAACATTCAACTCATGTCATTACTGAGGGCTGTACTACTCTTCGGTTGAGCTGGTTGAGGAATAATCAGCTCTCCTAACACCGCGCGTAAAGGATGATTCGGAACATTTGTTGTTGGCATATGGGAGAATACGTGCCAGCTGTAGCAACGTCAGTTTGTTACAATTGTTGTTGATTGCCAAACAGTAGGGAGGCTAAAGTTTGCACCAATGATGCATCTAATTACCGCATAATTATATGCGAATCATTATAAAAGCATTGCTGTTGGATCACCGGGTGATAGTTGTGGGTTTGAAACTAAGTGCAGCAGGATTCGTCTACCACTTGACAAAACAAGGTTACAACGGAAAAATTCAACTCCAACGGTCACATTTGTAGCCACTATTAATTATTCATAAGATTGTAGCCATTATGAATTTTCTGGTGCAAGAAATATTGCCAGACTTCGGCTTACAAAAGCTTATAATTTTGGATGATACAAGTCTTACCACTTCATCATATCCTCATCAAAAGACAATATTTGATTTATCCATTCCAACGGAATTCATATGCAGCGTCTAAACGTGTCATCTTTTCTTGGTGGTCTGAGGAGATATATTGAAACGGAAACTAGGCGTTAACTGATTGTAAGACCGACTGCAAAGTCGTGCCATACCAAAGCCGAAGCAGCCGTGGATGTCTGTTACACACGCGTTCTGTGCATGCACAACTCGTACAATACGTCATGAAGTAATGCGCCTGCGGTAATGGTTGAGGCAGAGATGGAGTGTTTATGGCCAATGACGGTGACTGCTTTCTGGTGATCGTCGATTAATAGCAGGATGTTGCTTGTACATACGTATGAGGCATCGCCTTGATGCTTCCACTGCTGGAATGCCTCGCGTAAATGTTTTCACCCTTTCAGATCCTGACACATCCACCTCTCATATTTTATAGTAGGGTACACACAGATAGTAAATTAATCAAGCTTTTAGAATGTAAGTGTTTCAAGGTCACGTGAGCAACTCAACTATTTTGAATTCCCAGCGAAGATTTAGATCAAAATCTGTTTCGAAAAGTTCTAATGACATCCAAATCTTCGCAGATCCTCCGACATTGAAAAAAATGTAATGCCAAGCTTTCGTTAATCCTCCTCAAACCCCATTGGCATCAAATGGACCTATTCAAGCATCATGGATGACAGTACAAATCGATTATCCCTAACGATCAGCTGAATAAAATAAGAGGAAAACTCGTCGAGAACGAGAAGACGAGATTGAATCATAATCCCAGAAGCCGAGTTATTGAAAATGAAATCCACCATCCAATCTCTCATCTCGAGTAACCGGTTCTCATTATTCCAATTGTCATGAACATTATTCCATCGCGATTGCCCAACTATACTGTATTGAGTAAAAAATAAAAAAGCAATTAATGAGAAATCGAATTGATAATTACGTTCGTGGTTTTCAATAAACTTTGATGACTCTTAATACGTAGTTTGACATTCTCTTCTGAACGTACTATTCGCAAAATACCTAATAGTTTTTTATGGACTATTTTTATTTTAAATTCCACGTTTGCTATAAATAATCCTATTAGGTAATTGAAGTTTTTATATTTGTCAATTCTTATCTACTTGAAGATCAGAAGTAACAATGATGCTCGATGTTCGGTTTTGTAAGGGGGATTTCAAACTCATACCGAAGCAGGCGAGTCTGTGGTCTATCTTCAACCGCAATACGGAACTACATGAATAAATGCACAAATAGAATATGAGAGTAAAATAGAATACGAGAAGCGACTTTCCTGTTTCTAACCACATTCACAATTCGATGCACAATTCTTCAAGCTTACCACGTGGGAGCAACCAACCGCAATCATTTAATTAATCTTTCACCATTACTGTGTCGTGAATAACATCTTCCTTTCCAGAACGACTACAAATAATTCAACGAGGATCTTAAAAATCCTACCTTTGAAACAGATTCATTTGGTATATAAATAACTCAGAGTTTTTCTCGTAAAATCAATTCTTTACAAAATCTCACATAAACAAATCTACTCCTATTTCGAAACACGGAATAAACTGTAACTCATTTATTTCTAATCATGATTTTTCTTGGTTTTTGGCTCGACATGTTCGAATCGTTTTCAAAAAGTATAAAAAAGTACAATGCTTTTTGAAGCTTACTAACGAGATCGGGTTTTTCAAGTTGAATAGATGATTTTTTGCAGTTTTTCCATGCACCATTTTTGGCGTTAACAATGGCCATTGGTCAAAACCTCATTGTTGATTGTTCGCTTTTTTCCTCGAAAAAATCATTAAAATTTGTCTTTCTCTACAGACTTACACGAGGAAAGATAATAATTTTGAAAGCTCTTTGTAGATCTGATGATGAATAATTAAAAACGTAATAAGTTATTCTATGAAATTCTCATTCTATCAGGCATTTTAATGTTGTTAGAGAAAAGAATGATGGAGTGAGAATAATTTGCGGTTTAGAAGCTCTCTTGTTAAACGGACAATGACCCCTTAACATTGAGCGGTCAATTTCTCATCACCATTGGTATTCTAGTTTCGAAGTTGACAATATGATTCTTTTCGTTCTTCCTCTTTCGCTTTCTCCCTTTTCAATTCAACTCTTTTATTTAAAATTGCTGTCTATCTTTATTGAAGTTAAAGACAAGAAGCGTATGACGTCAATGACCCGTTGAAACGTTGGTGAAACACGTCAGCCATTTTGAAGCAATATGATTGGAGCTTCGATCCACTGAATTAAAAAAATACGATAGATCGACACTAAAATAAATCCTTGAGTCCATTAATCCTCAGTAGCAGGAAACTGTTGAATTCAATGTTTCCAATTTGGTAGGAAAAAGTCACTTGTTATCTTCAAGTACTTTTTAAAAATTCTATGAAAAACGATTCGCCACAAGAAAAAAAGAACAATTATCGTTCATGTAAGAATAAAGGGGGACGAAAATACAAGTATAAGAGGGTAAAACTTGAGGTAAGACGAATGATAACAGCAAAAGGGACTTACATATAGTGATGCGGGATTTCTCCAAAAGTCGAGTACACTATTTCGAGGTACAATTGCAACTCCAGACCACTGAGTATGACTAAGATGTTGTGAGAGCCTGGCCAAAGAGTCCTCAGGATCCAGCTGTGTCAGGCAAACTTGCAGAGATCCCGCTATTTCCTCTTGATTATGCGAAAACACGAGAGAAACTTGGATGAATAATACCTCTGATGGAACTCGCTGCTGCAACGATATCGAATGTCCAATTATGTTTTACTTTGCAAAGGACTGTTAGGTGGCTGATGTCTTCTTTTCCGGCATCTTAATATTTGTAATCTAATTTGTCTGTTAATTCACATTCATATAATAATTCATTTGCATGTGATGATGAAATATATGATAAAACGTAATAACGAGCAGCCTCCAAATTCCATCTCATCAAATGCTCTCTTTCATGCATCATTCACTATCTCCCGCCCTCCGTTTCCCACTCTTTGCGCCCACATTCCAGCAGAACTACATGTCGCACGACTATACAAACGAAACATTATCATTGTGTGTGTCTTCACACATATAACCTTTCCACGTTTGATGCGATGAAACCCACCGCAGTTTCCGGTTCCTGTTCTCAGAGCTAGCCGTTCGTTCACCTTCGGCTTTATCACGTTCACGTAATGGGACCCTTAACAAATGAGGACACTATACGTTGAATGCTTGGATGGTGGCAATATCACGACAGTTATATATACCAGTAAATAATTGTAATAGACCTTCCAGCGAGTGAGAAACTCTGCACCGTTTCCGGGGTGTGTCTTTTGGTTTGTGTGTAATATTCTACTTTCATAGTGGCATCCATTTGCGTAGCAACGTCTATTATGAACTCACTGTATAGAATTGGAATAATCATGAATTGAAGATATATCACTTAATTATGATAAAAACCTTCCCAGACATTTTTCTCTCCGATGCGCGGTTGTGTTGATGAGTAAATACTGGATCTTATCTGGTCAGCCTAAAAGTGGGTGTGGTGTGCCTCCCTAACTCTTGGCCTTTTATTAAATTGCTGAATTGGTCTGCACTTACAATTCAACTCTTTAAGCAAGAGTGGGACTTACCTATTTCTTTCTATTCCTACCTGGTTCTTCTGTAAAATGAACTACCATTTCAACGATAAATACAAGGGTTTAGGGTTCTACGTGACTCTGGGATATTTATTAATGTTAAAAATATATATATGAACAGTCAGTATTCGTTTATGGCACAAAAACCGCATGTTAATGAATAATGCAGTTTTGTACGTTGTCATGGAAAACTTCACTATCTGCTGAACTACTATGAACCTCGAAATTGTGACATTTTCATAAACGAAAACTTTTTCTCTGAAGAGTTGAACAGAATTTTAGAAAAATGAAGAACCAATTAATTTTGGCTTTCGAAATTTCAAGTTTTGATTTGTTATCACAAAAACTTCTAAGTACAACATTTCGAGGCAATTCCACATGAAGAAAAATGTATGGTTTAAAGAGTCAATATCTTATGATCAACTGTGCATTCGAGACAATAATTGTGAAAGACTTTTCCTTTTTGGGAATAACATAATTCATTAATTCCATTAACGGTAGAAACAAGTTTTGCGATACGAACTTTCTATGTGATCAATAAACACATGATTGCCACTATTTTTATATGTTATAGCAGCGTGTTTGCCAATCTTGTTTTTGGTAATGCTCTCTCATCTTACCCTCGTCCCAATTTATTGCCAGCTCTCGCTATGCCCCCTCCCACAGTCCGGTGCTGAAATTCCCACACAATTCGTGCTACGTATGTATATAGAGCTTATGTTTCGCCCTGGCATTACTCTGTGTATTCGAAACATGTGTATGAGGCAATCTATGCCAAATTGGCCATTCTTTTCATTTTTTAGTTTTCATTGTGTCGATTTTATTCTTTCTTTTTGCGCTCGTCAAAACAATTTTAAACAAATGCAAAATACAAACAGTGCCCGTTTTGGCGTTAAATTCTCCATATACATGTGTGTGTAGGATTTTCATCTTTGTTATATCCATACTATACAGGGTGGGACAATAACTCTGTCGAGCGAAAAAATATCACCAACGATTTGTTAATGATACAAAAATCTTGTTCGTTCAAAAGTTTTACGGTATTAAAATCATTATATATGGATGACTATTTATTGCCTTTTGTTTGTGGCAGTCGGTTGGTGGGTTAGTGGATATTTTCATTCGATGAAATGATTGCCCCACCTGGTATTCACTTGCCTATCCCGCTGAAACATGTGTGATGTTGATGCTTTGCGTTATATAGGTCGAACATTACAGAGAGGCACGGTATTAGGAAGTACTACGAATGTCATGTTGACTCTACACAACTAGACACACTTCTCCCTGTACTGCCTCAACAACTTGTGCTGTGAGATAGATTGGCGGGAAATTCACTAGGAGTTGGCTAAATTTCTACATGACTATTCTCGTTTCGATGTTGTCTATTGGCTCTGTTTTATTTTATTCTCTCTCTCTCTCTCTCTCTCTTCCTATCTTTCACTCACTCCAATGGCGCTCATCTGCATTATAATACAGCACAGTTAATATATTGTTTGAAGTTCCAGTAATAAATCGTAAAAACGTTATTCTCTGATAAGAAGACTTTTAAAGTGAAATAAAAAATTGAGTTTTTATAGGACAAGAGAATCCAATTAAAATGACATTGATGATGATTGATTGACACATAAAAAATCGTTTTTTTAAAATTTATGTCTGCCAATTAGAAAAACGGGGAAAGAGTTTTCAATTTTTGAAGTCATATTTATCAATTATTACTCGTCTCAGTTATTCTTATTGTTTATTTATTATTCAAACAGGTCTGCCATCCTAGTTTTATGAATTTTAAACAAATTTATGCACGAAACAAATGAATGTATATCTGAGTGGAGAAAATGTTATAGAATATTGATGAGGTGCGGTTCAAATTATTTGTCACAAAAGCTGCATAAACAGAAAATACACACGAAACTCATACGCATCAGTTCAGGATGCAGACGATTTGAATATTTCCCGAATTCCGATCGTCTACCGATCACTTTTTTCCTCTTCGTTTCTCGTTCAATTTGTTCGTTCAATTCGTAAATATTCATTTTTTTTTTAACGATTATGTTCGATCTATTCATTGACTTGATAATTACTGGGACAAAACTCATTTTACTGACAACAAACAGAAAACGTCATATTTTTTTTCCCCTTTTCGTTAGTCTGAATAACTAAAATCTCGTTCTTACTATTTGAATTTTGTATTCAACGTGATATAGAATTTCATTCAATGTTAGAACATATTTAAAAAATTTACAATGATTAACGAGAACCATAGCATATTCATAACGCCTCTGAAAACTATAATATCCATTAACTCGATGCGGCAGTGACACAACGACGAGTAATTCAAAGAAAAGCCAAATTTTTACTGCATTTTTTCCAACTAAATGTATATCCATGTATTTTTTTTGTTTCCACGAATCCATTATAGTATTTTACTTAGTAAAAAATCTATAATTCACATTAAACAACCGAATAGGTACGAAAACGAGATTTACTGATATTTCAAAAACGCTGAAACATATATTCTGCGAAACGTGATACGCAGATATTCCATATCCGTTTCGTTAATTCGCAAAACATAATTACGATTGAACCGAATCACCGAAAATCAAAACAGATTGAATTCGCGATATTTTTCCTATTCAGAGAAAATAGTATTCACCTCATCGTTCTTTGAAAACATGCACGAGGTAGGGTTAAGGGGAGAGACTGGAAAATTTGGTGGCATGGAATTTAAACATAATTCGATTGAATTGATATATTTTAACCTCGAGAGATATAATTAAACGTTCGCGTCCCAAACAGTTAATAAAACCATATATATTATTATGATATTATTATCCATTTTATTTCTATTTAAAAGTGCGATTTTTAATCAAATGTAATACGTGTTCATATTTATTTATGCACAATAATAGCTCCGTAGCATTCAAATTTCAAATATTTTTTCGAATCTTCCTAAATATTTTTCAATCTCGCGTATAGTGCAAAAGTTATTTTAGTTTAACATTAAGTTCTACCTTGATTAAATTTTCGATCCTTTCATCATTCGCTCTTCATCCCAAAGCTTCAAAAAGCTCACATCTATCGGCTTACTTAGGATTAAAAACGTGATAAAAAAAATACCCATGAACATATACGTTTTGCTTCTGTAAATTTTTTGCTCACTGCGTATCTTCTAGAAAGCGAGGAATATTGAATTCAAAAATTAGAGTGCATCGTACTTCAGTGCCCAGTTGTGCCAATACAATATTTACCAAAAACCAGATGCATTCGAAGTGCTGGATGCAGACGAGCTATTTGCTATATTAACGTTTATACTTGTATCTAATATGCGGTAATTCCACAAAAGTAAAGTGCACATACGTTGAAATGATATTTACATGTATGTGCGGTATATTCAAGGCCAGAGAAAAACGTACAGACGGCAAAACGGAAGTTTCCCACTACTCACGAGCTTACCAGGGCTCTTACAAAGTCTCATATCTATATATGGAACATCTGCATAACCGCTTGAAGCACCAACCACCTTCCTTTATATGTATTTCAGCTTTCGAGATCCTCTTCACGAATATCACAAATTTTCTCGTATCACTATACCGTACCAAGACGTACGTTCAGTACACTAAAACCTCCTTTTCGAAAGATTCAAAAGACGAACAAGTTCGAGTCTGGAACCTCCACTCGTTGGGGGAGTTGTCATACGCTTTGACGCAGAGTGGGGCAAGCGTAGAGCCTAATTCCCACCTGCTACTATTCCCTAAATCGAGATTCTACTATACTGTTGATATATACTTGAGAGCACTTACTATTTTTGACTTTTTATCAATTCAATACTGTTTCACTCAGTTATTGTGATTAAAATGATTAAAATATGTTTGTCCGGTTTAGCGTGAGTACTCTAATTAATTAACGTGAGAGCTGTGAAAGTCATGCAATTACTTCGTGATTATGATTGACTACGTTGGATTAATCATTAAGGGGTTTCGCCAAAATAGCTCCTCAAGATTTTCATAATGACAAAAAGACGAAAATAGATGCAGGCACATTAATTTTTAATATTACAGCGACTGACAAATCGCGTAATTCCCGATCGTACTTCAAAAGCTACTTAAGTCCTGTTTTTAAACTTTTTTGGTTTTTTAATTTCTGATTACATTTATCCTCAATTTTCTGTCAACCGCACGACAGCGTTTTTTTTTTTTTTTTTGAGGCGTCTCTTTTGACTCTTGCATAAACAACCATCAACACAGAGTGACTGAAATTTTTCTGTTTCATTATTCCGTAGTTTAGATTCTATAAAACAGAAAATGATTATATGATATAGTTTACTTTTTAAGAAAAGTTCATAATACTCCAGTTTTCGAGCCTGTCATCCTGATTATACCCATTGACAGTGGGAGTATTGTTGAAGAGTTTAGTTTGGACATGAATTTTGGAAAATGTGTAAGCTGAGCTACAAAAATCTTCAGAGATTTGGTCTTTGTGAGAATTTTTTTTGCAGATAAAACCTTAGACCGGTGGGAATAAGTAATCCAACTACATCTCTATTTCATAGCGATTTACACAAAGTTTCTCCTCTCGTTCTTTCTACATTAATAATCATCGTGACGTGCTCGTAGCAGCAAAAATAGAGTAGTACGAAGCGTTAATTGAACAGGAAAAATAGGTCGTTCCTCTGTTCAAGACGGAATGTCTCGTTGGTTCTTTTGCCGACTCCGAATATTAATGTTCTTTAGTTTTTTATATTCTTAAGCTGCTCCAAATTTTTTTTCTTCCTTGCTAACACTTAATCCACGTCCATTAAATCAGGATAATTACACAAAAGATATGAATTTTCGTTTTAAGGGAATTCACGCCCGGATCGTACTCTCTTAACTAGATAAAAATCGTTATGTCTGAAAACCAAATTGAGGGTTGAAAATGAGCTTACTCTTAATCCTCGAAGTCTGTCGAAGTGTTTTTACGACTTAAATATATTTCGTCTGTTTTCTCGATCCGTCAAACGTTCGAAAGTCATTCGCAGCTTTTGAGGGTTATTAATAATCCGTGAAGAAACGCCGTAAACAGTGAAGCGTTGTTCGAGGGGTTTTTTACAAGGGAGAGAAAGTAGGCGCGAAGCAAGTAGAACATTGTTGAATAACAAATAAGTCCAACCCATTGCGACCTATTTCCGAAGGTCTGGCTTGAGCTTGATGTTCCTTTTTTTTAGCCTTCGTAGGCTTGGGAAAACAAGGAGCTGCGCGAATACTCAAGAATTCGAAATTATCTTTTTTTACCATTAGAGAAAAATAAAGAAGTGGGTTATAAAATGGATCAACTGCCTCTGTTCCTTTTTTTTTTTTTTTTTTTTTAAATTTCCTTTCTTTCGATGTCTCACTTATTCTGTCCCATTTACTCCGCGTCTATATAGCTTTTGTTCATTCAGATATTCGAACGGACATTTTAAAGTTTTGGAATAATTCATGTCACGTTAATGCATTATTTTATGGACGGCGTACCAAGTTCGTGCTTTTATTCCCGGAACTCGATCGATCGATGAATAACATAGTCACATCCATCGGTAATTGCCCTAAAAGCATCGTAATTGCCACTTAGCCAATCTCCGGGTACTCGAAAACACCTATGAAAAAAAAATGGCCAAAGGTTGTTGGGATTCAAGATTTTTCGTGATAGCGCACGGACTAGTGTGCGAATAGCCAATAAATTATCAATCAAACTAGAGAACGAAGAATCAATGTATCCCGATCAATCCAAACAAAATAATAAAGCTTCTATATTTTTCCGAATAACTTTTTTATTTGAAGAGCCATGTTGACTTTTATTTATTCAATTGTGAACGGCTTTTTTGTCGCCCAGTTATAGAAAAGTCTCCACTTCGATCGCAGTATCTACTCACTTGAAGCCTCGGAACGAAGTAAAAAGCTCCAATTACGAGTAAAATTCAATGAGAGGCGAGAGACTTTCGAGAGGAAACCACTCGTCGATTATTCAAGCTATGAAGTTGACTGAAGCCAATTTCTTGACCCTTTCTTTTTTTTAATTGAAGGAGGAAACGATATTTGCATTTGAAAAAACCGTTGTATATTACAAAGTGGATGTTCATCACCTGATATTAGTATCTTTTGCAAAGCACCATTTTCATTCGTAATAAGACAGTCGTATTTTTTCAATTCTAGCAAGAATACGAATAATAAAAATGAAAATGCTAAGAAATAAAGACAAACAGCAGCCTGATGTGACTCTAAACTAAAATATCTCATTAAGCGATTCGTTGAAATTTTGAAAGCAAGCATGATCTCAAGGTAACTAATTCCAAGTAATGTTCTGGACTGTCAGTAGCTAGCGAAAACTCGCACTGCCACGTCATAATACGTGGGAGAGTACAGTAGAGTATTATACCATGAGGATGGAACGTTGCCTCAGGCATGTCTCGGGTAGTTAATTGAAAGTTAAAACCACCCCTAACCCCATTCCAGCCCCTCATCTTACCTGACGGCAAAAGGAGGGTGGAAAAGAGGTGAAAAGGGGTTTTTAGGTACTTGTTCCATTCCCAAGAGCCTCAGAGACACTCCTACACAAGCGACCTTTCTGTTTCATCATTTGTACAATTTTAACTTAATCTTAAACCACACACAATACGTACGAATCTCGAATAATGAAGTCTGGGCGTATAAATTTGTTTTCATACGCAAGCCCCAATAAAATACTCACGAAATCCAAAATGGCCGGCGAACGTGAAAGCATCCGGGCTTATTCTCAAAAAAGGCGCAACGGTTGTTCATCCCGTGAGAACAAACAGACTTTACGATAACTCGAATGAACGAGCCAAGACACTAACACTCTTTGCCCCCGCCCTCTATATTCCAACGCTACAATCCTATAGAATAAAATGTCCAGTGAAATCTGCCACATTTTCACGACGACAAATATTGTTGGACAAACATCGTAATTATGGTTACCGCCAATCCAGCTGCGAAACTTTTCCAAGTACTATTCGTGTTTTAAGGAACATTGCAAAACTTTGAACATTTACTCGACAGTTATTCGAAACAAGTTGTAACTATAAAATTTATCAAAACGCTTAAACGTTTGGAATTAAAGAAATGGTTTCGATTAAATTACAATATAAATTGTAATCTTCAATTCCCGTGTCGTTCAAGACGTTAATGTCTTTTTCAATTCTCCCGCTGCCTTTGGAGCCAAGGCGTAAGGACTTTTCCGCTCTGAGATATTGTCAAATGAGGAAATTGTCCGAATTCAATGTATTACATTCCGTGATATTGGACGATAATTTTGTGCCAAATGAGGTGAGTTTTTGGGTTAACGAGTTGGTGCAATTTTGCTGAGTTTGTGAATGGTTACTGGGCCAGAACGCGATCCTGAGTCGGCTTTCTAAGATTGAAGAACCAATCAGTATCGGAAACGCTCGGGAACAAAAATGAACAGTTCATTAAATCCACCGCAACATCAACTATATAATAAAATACCGAATATAGCTAAATTGCTAAATGAGCCAAGTCTTCTCGATCAGTACAAACGAGAAAAGCCAAAAGATTAAATACAGTTTATGAGAAAATGTAGGAAAAGCGTGAAACAGTGAAAACAGAGTGCGACGAAATTAGAGGCTTCGAAATTTGTCACATCGTCACTTCTGTTCAAGCGTGAAAAAAAAAATATATATATATCTATATATACATACAAAATGAAAATTAGGACATTCGAATTGTTGGTTCAAAATTGATGTGGGAGGAGTCGCATGTATGCGGGGATGCGAACAAGAGAGGACATGATCAACCATTTTTGCATGGATTTGAGACTTGATAAATGTCGGTTACAAGGAATATGGATGTAACGGCCATGTGTGTGAGCTATCAAATGAACGAGAGCTTAAAAGTACCTATACCTAAAGGGAGAAAATGGGTAGAGACAGAAAATTCATTGGTGAGAGAGTGAAAAAGCAAGAGGAAAAACGGAATGAACCGTGAAATTAACGAACGACCAGGTATTCATATATCCGTGTAACGTGTGTTCACGAACCGTACCAGAACTGACCAATTAATTATTTAAAACGACCGGTGAATGCGGAAACAACGTGGCGAGCACGCCACATCGTTCATACACCATCAACCACCCATATAGATAATGTCCCATAGTCTCCAAATTCATGACTGTTCTACCCAGTAATAGTAGGGAAAGGGGTGAAGAGAGATGAACGGCACATCATGCCATTGTTGTGCCAACGCTTCTCGATTCTCGACCTTCACTCTTCCACAGCACCGATTCACACACTGTCTGGACCGTAAACTTTTCAACTGTCCGAACACTCATGCAGCGAGAAAAAGAAAGACATCCACTCACAGCCATACCCAATTAATTTAGCGTTGTGCAGTGAGAAAACAACTTTAGAATTCACTCCTCGATGACATACGCAGACTGCGAAAAGTATTATTCTTTTTTTTATGCAATCCTCATATGGTAAAAAAACTTTCACTAACGAGGATGTTTTTTTTTTTTTTTTCCATTATAATAGAAACTACTTGTGTTATAGAAAAAGTGTGAGAAAGAGAGAAAGGAAGAAAAACCTCAACAATAATTTACTGCATGATTGAGAATCAATGACAACCCTCTAATCCTAAGGTAAAGTACTATTGTTTCATTTTTATGAGTATGGCAACATCCGATATTTTTCTTGAGATAATGAATAGTTATGAAAAATGATTGATTACCATTTTAACGATGAAGATGAATGGTAATTGATTTTTTCACATCCCCAGGCTCGTCTGTGATGGACACAAGGGGGGGGGGGGGGGGGCCTGGGGAATCCGATGTTGAATGGGCTGAATTAATGGGAGTAACCGAGTTGGGACGTAATAACAGAACGTGTATTCGACGATAGGATAGGATAGCACGCAGTCATTGGGGGATTATACCACGAAGCCTCCTACTTGCTATTTCATCAAATCACAGACCCTCGAAGCTTCAACTGCGTCAGTCAATACTGCTCGTTTACATACGATTCTATCCCTTTAGACCTCCGAGTTTTCAACCTCGCTGAATTCGATTGTTTTCCATGTTTTACTTCGCCAAAATCTCATTCAAGCTTGGGTCAAGCTATAAAGGTGCTCTTAACAATTGAAAACGAGAATTCAATTTTAGTATAATTATTGGATACAAGTTGATTCTGCCCACCGGATATTGAAAGGTCCAACATTAGCTGGATCAGTGAATCGAACCTGAATAAGTAGTGGGGTCAAATTAATTACAATTAGAATTGCCTAACGGAGCAAGGTCGCTCGGTCGACTGATGTATGTGGATAAGTCAACATAACCAGCGTCAATTTACTCAGCTCTCAAGTGTATCATCAACGCGAAAGCATAGCACGTTTAACACAAGCAAACCTTCAGAACTCAAACTATATCCACAAATGTTAAATTAAACTACGAATTCCTCTTGAGCCACTCGCACAATTTTCCAACAAGAACTCTGGTTTCTTCTTGCGAATGTAAATGTCTTAACAGCGATGTACAATTATCATTTGCGTAGACCCAACTTCATCGAGCACTCACTACAAGGACTTCCTCCGGCGAAATACGACAATTTTCCCGCACACATTTCCATATACACTTGACAGTTTATTGCAGAAGTCTGTAGCTGCAGAGAGTAGGTTATGAGATTTTAGAGGAGAAAAGCTCTTTGCCATTTTAGTTTCGGTTGCACCACCGTTCGGTTATTACATTTTTTAAACACTAAACAATCCGAGCATGGAAACTCGTGCCCCAATTCAAGCTTTTTCTCTTTCTCTAACGCACTGGATTGTTCGTCACTTCGTTAATGACTATCGCATTAACCCGACATCGAAGAGGAATATAAATGAATGTTTGTCTCTTCAGAATCTCGAAACCCATTCACCCTATAAACCGTAAGCGGAAGTCTTGGTAGTCACCGTATTTAACTCCAACGTTACAAGGGCTCATCCGTATTCGCGAGCAAACTACTCTACCGCTACATTGAAAGGTACTAGCGTATTTGTATGAACGCACCTTCCACAAGGTTTGGGGTACTTGTTCTATCCAAGAGTTCTCGATGCTATTGTAGAAACATGTGCCAGAACTCGTCTCCAGTTCACGTACAACAACGCAATAGAAATTCGAGGCCGTCATAATTGAATCAACGTTAATCATTTTAAGGAACAATTCCTTTGGTACAATACTCTACTGGATAATGTAACCAAATCCGTGCCAGTGGCTCTGCGCGTTACATTTGTATTAGATACGCGACTAGAGTGCGAATTTCTTACAATAATATAGCGAAATATACGTATGGACAAAACAGTTGGAACGAAATTTGCTCAATAGAATTTTTTTTTTCGTTCTCTACGAGGTCTCCATTTTCTGGCTTATATACATACGTTGTAACGTACGAATCTTCTTATCTTTACCAAATACATCTTTTACGAGTTATCTCCAGTAACCCGGCCCCCCTCCCTTTTTTGTCTGTTTGAACTGGCCCCCATAGCGTCTCTTTTCTATTCCAAATTCTGTAAGTCAACAAAACAGACATTTCTCTCGTCCCTCTATGATCTTTTTACTACGGGCTCAATATCTCGTATATGAACGTAGAGGAAAGAAAGCGAGAAATTCTCCCGCATCGTTCCATGAACTGTGTGTTTCTGTCACGCTAGTGGCACCATCTTCCCGCTTTCACCAGATAAACGACACAAAAGCCTGGGAGCGTATAGTTGTTCCAAAATCATTCCCTAGTTAAAACAACAGACTTTACTGGAGCACAGGAACATTGGGAAAACAGATAAAAAGGAAAACAAGAGGTCGTTTGGCTTGCGAATGCTCAGGTACCGTCTACGAAGCACGAGAAGAAAGACAACATTTTACAATAGAGATGATAAGAAAAATCTCTCCCTTTTCCGCTTGGTATACGTTACAGCAAAAAACACCAACATAGTTGAAGAATTTTGACCCAAAGAGTTGAACTTACCGATTCTTGTAGAATTAAAAAGGGAAGGATGGTTGGACTTTTGATGTCTTTGACATTTCACTCACCACTGTACTTTCTTCCAACGAGGACCACTCAACCATGGATGTAACGAGGCCACAACCTTTTCTGAGTCGTACAAACTCATTGGTGCAGCACTTTCTTGGACAGAGGTTAAAGGTAGACGTCCTCGTGAGTGGGGTCACGATGTGTCTGCCTGGTCGATTGTTCTTGCCTACTTGATGACCGTCTCTACTTCCAGAAAATTCTCCACTGTGACCTCCCATCTGAGCCACTCCAGCTTCCAGTATTTCCATCAGACCGTCGTGCTACGGCAAGAGGTGATCGTTGAATTTTTAATTATCAACTGTCTCAAGAGAATAAATCTTCCAGGCTGCTTTTAAACAAGACTAAAGGACGGACCAAAATAACATCACAATTCAAACCCAACATAGCATCAACAACCATTTCGATAGTAAGCAACCATTAACTTCATGAAAGGATCACCGAACTCGATATCTTTCTGTCCATTCGGCAAAAATCCTGCTGCAAATTTGTTTCCGACACAGTTGAGTTTTCAAGGATACTACAAGTTACACGTTGTTCGCCCTCTCATTAAAAAAGGTGTAAACTTTCCATTTTCTCGAAACACTAAGCATACTCGAAATACTAAGCATTTCCAAGGAAAATTGTGAATTTTCTTTTCAGCTATCTCTCTTGCACTTACGCAACAGATAAAGTGCCTTAAGGACTTTCAGTCTAGTTTTTTCATTCGACTAACGATAGAAAAGAGCAAATAAATCTTTAGAGCTTGCAAGACTGGAACTTTGAAGCTGGACCGACTAGAAGAGAAAAGTCCTTCACTTATTGATTGCACTATAATCGACGAACCCAAGACTCGTGTTAATTCAGCCTAGACCCAGAAAGAAAAGACAACGGACTGTTCAATCGATTTGTCTCAAGAACGTTTTGCTTTCCTCGTACAAACACTTTGAGAGTTGCCGCGCCATTCTTGTTGGTTCTTCCTCAGCCTTTCCAAACTCATTCAACTTTCTTACAAGCAGAGCACCAAAAATCTCACAGTTTTCATCATGATCCTAGTTCTTCGCAACAAATTAAATGCTGACGCTATGGAGCACGAGCTAGACTTTGAAGGTAGTTTGGAAAGTATTTCACTATTTCATCCAGCTTGCGATTTACAATATTCTTCTAACAATTAAATACTCGCTTGAGTTAATAAAAAATATTTCACTGTTTGAGACTGCAGATTAGCATAAGCTGTGAAAAAATTAATGGTCACTTATAAATAATGCGGTGTAGAATAACTTGTCTTGATGCAAAAAAAAAATAAGCGTAAAGTGACTGCGTTGAATTTCCATGTGTCCTAGACGTCAAAGAGTCTGCTGGATAGTGAATGTGTGAACTCTGCATGAATGATCAATAACTGCAGAAACACTGTGACCGAGAACTGTGAGCCCCGAACTGATGTGTCGTTGTGACTCCTGGTTGTTGAACTCGGTTTATCGTCAGTGTATCCGGACTAAGGAAACATTAATACCAATCCTCTTTCGTGCAACAGAGCTTGGTCATGACAAAGCATCCACTAATTACACACGAATGCAATATTGTTTCTGGAAGTATAGGTAGTTGAGAGTGATCAACAAGAGATATTTGATGCAAACTCCTTCCATCAAGAACGTTTGTTTACCACTGTTATATCAGTGGACCGCCTGCAGTGAATTATCAAATCCCGTAACCACTGACTTGCCACTACTGTGTTCCGAAACACAATATTCTGTCCGACAATTAGGAAACGTCTACCCGTGGATATTGCTTTTGCGTGTGTTTCGAAACATTTCTCAAAGTTTTCGAGTAATACAGCACAAAAGAAATTCAAATTGGGCCAAACTACGCAAACAGCAAAAACGAGAGCAGGAAGTCATCAAAAAGAAACCTTTAAGACATCTTGTCATTAGAAAGAAGTCTTTTAGACATCTGTTCTGTACTTTTTTACTGTCTGGGTATGTTGGAGGAAGAACCAAGAGTCGTAGTCCAAAATTGAGATCTGATGATGATGTGATAATTCGTGAATAGGTATCAAATGTAAGTAGAGCTTCTTCCTCCGTAACCCAAACAGTTTCCGATAGCAGAGGGAAAGAGGCAATAGTGAAATTAACATGTCAGAGGTTAGAAATGGCTCCAGCTATCGCAAGGCCTCAGACTACGAGGCAAAAGCTGCGCAAAACACAGTGCGCTGGATTGATCAGTATCAAAGCAGAAGAGTACCAGCTCTATAAGCATTGATCTATACATAGAGATCGTAGAACATTGAACAACTAGACTTCAACGATGTCGTATGCCATTCATTGATGACTTTCTTCGCCACCGTGGTACTTTACCAAGCAAGATGGGAGCTCGTCGTCGTTCTACCATGATATTATCGACAGAAACTGTTGAACGTATTTGCTCCTTTTCTTAACTTGAATGTAAAAACGCTACGAAGACAATAGACTCTTCTAAGACTCCCTGGCGTAAAGTTATGCATATCATATGGACAACTGGGGAATAGTTTGTAGGTATACAACACATGGCCATACTACTCTAGTAATTTCGGTGTCAGTAACATTGTTAGGGGTGGTCCGTTGGTATATAGCGACGATATCGCGACGGCTATAGTCATTCAATAATTCAGTAGCAACTCTAGTCCAACGTGCTGGGTGGAACTCAAGCCAGTACCAGATTTAGCATGGTCATGAGGGTGTTTCCAACTCGAGCTCTCCTACACAAATTCGTCCTGCTCTCACACCCTCAAAACCTACCCCTATCAGGTTCCTCTTTATCTCCAGAGATCTGACCCATATTTGCTTTCCCACGGGTGAAAATGGATTGTGATGGAATCCCAGCAGCCCTGGAATAATATTCTCGTAGAATTGGCAATTCCAGGGCTCACAGGTACAAATGTCTTGCTTCAGACCCCGCTATTACCATGTCTCCAATTTTTACCGAATATTGCTCGATAATTAACCATAAAAAAAGAATAAAAATAAAAACCTCTTAGAGGAAAATTCAAAAAGAATGAAGAGATGACGCACCCACACAAGTCAAGTTCCCCGTTCGTCAAATTCATCGAATAAATGTTTTCTCTTACCATTCTAATAAATCCTTGAATAGAGTTGTCTATACAGACTAAACAACGTGTTTATGCCAATCTCGGGAGAATATTCACTATCCACCAACTAGGAAAACAATGGGAATGTCTTCGTGCGGAAACAATGGACTCGAGAGCCTTCGGCTGGCACGCCAAACCCATCTAAACCTAGCACGCCCAAACCATCGATCCAGCGACCCCGGCTCTGCAATTTCGCTCCCTCAGGGTCACACGATAACGGGATAGAAAGACCGGAGAATGAGGGAGAAATAGAGAAAGAGAGAGAGAGAGAGTGCGGCATTTCTCCGTTGGTGGTCGCTTGTTGCGCTTGATCCGAAGTTCCCTCGACGTCAATGATCGCCAGGACAACACAGACTCCTGGCGATGAAACGCTTCGAGCCTTAATTGAAATCTTATTGACACAGATGGAGCCAAAGACCAAAGAAATTGCAGACTTTTTATCTGCCTTAATAAACAACAAAAATAAATCCCCACCCGCCGGATTCTCTTTCTTTTTATATCACTGATAAAAATATGTATCAACAATTTTTGTTTCGCTTGAGACACATATTTACAAACCAATCACTTCATTTTAGTTCGATACCAAACAAGAAAAATCAAAAAGTTCTAGATATTTAATAATCCCAATAAAATCCTTCGATTTTTATCGATATTCCAGAAGCTTTCCAAACTGAGCTTGAAAACCAATTTGTAAAATTACCTCATAGTACTGTAAGCGCCTTATTTCCAGTACCGGACGAACAGTAATCGTCCAGCAATGTCGCTGTATCTGTGATCAATAAATATGTGCGGGTGTGTGTTGTGGTATTCATGTGTTGGTGTCCTCGAGGGTATGTAATGGTTGATAAAAGCGTTTGACGCCGCCGCATGCCTACTATGCAGGTCAACATCTGAAATATTGTTTTAAGGTGACTGCAAATCCTCTACTCATATTAAAACCTTTATTAATTTACTTCTCGTGATCGTGTGACAAATTTACTATATAGGCAACTTATATACTAAATTATATATATTAGTAAGTCGAAGAAAAAAAAATATTGATGAAGTACGCTAACAGTCGCTAAGACCCCTGTCAGCACCCTCAAAAGGGTGGATTATAATGTCAGTCAAAGGAGGGTGCAAAAGACGCATATACTTTTTCTATGGCTTTATCGAAGAAAGTGCCTTGGTAGAACTTTAGCCCCCGAATGCTCTCAGTTAAGTACAAAGCATTTGTGTTGACTTCCGAAGCCATTATCAAACAAACACATACCCTAAGAACACTAATTCATCGATTGGAGGTTTGCTATACGTCCGGGAAGTCTCTAAGAGAAATTCGATCTTATCCTCAAATCATAAAATTTTCATAATTAGTTGAATAATTAATTAATTTAATAACAATTATAGAAATCACTAGTCAAACATTACATTCAACTTGTCAACCTTACTGTTGCTAAGGAAATTACATCTGTTTTTAATATTGAATGTTCTGTATGAAAAAACAAATTTTACGAGTTAAAACTAAATTCGCGTTCATGGAAGTCTTACTCCGAAATATGCATCGATAATTATTGAGCGTATGAAAATAATAATAATGATAATAACAACAATGACTGTAATTTAATGGAGCCACCGATCGCATAGTGGACAATTGAATTGTAAATTTGATTGAATAAACCAAATACGGTTTATATTCAATTGTTAGGACGCATTTGCATTAGATGCATTTTCGATAGTTACGTAAACAGAGGTCTAGAGAACATTGGGTGAATTTCCGTCTGTTAAAACGAGCGACATGATGAGAGAGAGAGAGAGAGAGAGAGATGGAAAGGGAGAAGAAAGTCCTTCGTTGTATGGATAAACGTTGCTACGCAACGTTCATATTAATTTTCACGAGCATTATAAACACCCCATACAAACATACGTATATAAATAACCTCCAAATTGTACCCCGTACGAAAGCTTCCTCATGGTCTCCTCTGATACAATGGAATTTATTTCGAATGAATGCTATCAGGACCCATTTATTTAAAGGGGGTGTTACGAAACCGAGATGATGGCACTGATAATTTATTTAATAAAAGTCCCGTAATAATACGTTCATGTATTATTGCTGCTTCATTCTATTGCATAAATATTTATATTCATACAATATAAAAAACAAATGTCCTATTATACTGCGTGATATTGCATTTTGAAGCTCCAACCTTTTTTAATATGTATACAACTTTTGAATGCATCCTCGTACGTTGACCTTTTTCGAATAAACTAATTTTTTCCACAATCTACCAACGTTTATAATAGAAAAGAATAAAATATAATACGAAGAGAAGAAGACTAGATATAAAATAGTCTTAACTTCAATTTCTATTCTCAAATATTTATCACTATACGATACTCAATACCGGAAAAGCTGGAAATCGGAAATTTTATTAGCATCGGAAATCGAAAATTGGAAAAAGGTTTACGTCTAGATTCGATAGAAAATGGGATTGTACAAAAATGTGTCTCTAAGGGAAGAATAATCATTTTTTCAAAGAGGCATGACGTTATTACTGATAAATTTATAATATTTGCAAGGAGTACAAACAATTAATTATGGGAACATTTCGAAAAATGCTAAAAATCAACGAAAAAACATTATTAAAATTTCACTATTACGTAAATTTGGAGTTGAATTTTTTGAACTAAAACTTTTTCCGGAATTTTTACGAACGAAGAACAAATTTGACAATATGTTCACTCTTCGCAAAGCTTCGTTTTGGTGATGGAGTACTATTAATCCACGAAAACGAATTGCTGTCACGATTGGCAAATTTGAAAATTTAAATTTTCTATCCTAAACTCGTTCAAGCTCTAAAGAACTCCTCAACAGAGGCCTTGACGTTCTATCAGGTATGTTTGACGATGAGGGAAGCTCGCTAGAACAGAATGAGGAAATGGCGTCGATCAAATGCGGGAGAAGGCCAGAACGTGACCGACGATCGAGCACAGAAAGAGAGAAAGCGAGACCGAGAGAGCGAGAGAGAGAGAGAGAGAGGAGGGAGTAAAGACAATAGTATAACGCGTGATTTCAAGCAATTAGTCATAGCCTTCGAGTTTCGCCCGAAGCCTTTCAGCCCCTTTCGCAATTTCAGGGGTTCCCGCGGCTAAGTGAATCACGGCTCTTCGATCTCCTATTCTCTCGCTTCCATTCGCGAAATATATTCGCGGGTTCTCGTCGACTGTGAAACGCGAACAAGGCTATACAGCTCTTATCCTCACCGAGGTCATTGATTGCGACCCGGGAGAATTAGAATTTCCACACACAGCAAATGATCGAACCGGAAAACCAAAGTATTTCAGAAGTAAACACAAAAGACAAATTCGTAATAGAACACAACGAACAAGAGAATCGTACCAGCGCATATCAATTACAACGTTTTACGAATTTACTGTAAGATAATTTGTCCACTGAGTTATAAAATGTTTATCAACGAAATATAAGTGAGAAAAATAACGCGTACTGTTGAAATTTTTATCAGGAGATTTAACTGTGTTTAAAAAAATGTGCTGACAAAATAACGGCAGAAAATCCTAGATATCTGATGAGGAGCATCAACGACAATATTTTATCACCGTTTTGTTGTATGAATGAAGGCGAATGCATGCATAATTGTTACACAGATAGTGAAATGTTTGGACACCAGATCGTAGATGCGTGTACACGCTTCGTCACATTACTCCCCCTTTTCCCCAGACGAGATATACAACGGATATAGCGGATGAAGGTGGGCACACGCGACACGCTATTAGGCAAATCCAATTAAGGAGTTACCGCACCCCTGTGGAAGACCCTATCCCCTTGAAATGATCACGAGAACAGAATTTCTCTCAACATGTCAATATTGCCGAAAAATCGTACTTTCCCCAGTATGATGTTGAAAGAAATACGCAATTAATTTTCTTGCAAATCAATTAAAAATCGTAAGCACGAACTTTTCAATTAAATTAAGAATGGAATATTGAAAGAAAAATTTGATGAATATTTATTCCATACATTTTTTAGATACCGTTGTGTCGTCAGCGAAAAAGAAAACCTTCCATCAGTGATTCGACTACTCTTTTCCAAACCCTTCAATTATTACGTTTCTTAGCTCCGTACCACAGTATCTCGTCTCGCTTTGATACGAAAACCAAGCTAATTAATTTCTGAATTATAAATATAATAAAACCGACTCACTGAAATACTTCAGTTCCATCCCTTTGATGCAATTAATAACAACTGTGAGTCTCATTGAAGTTTGATCATTGAAGATCACTGATCATAGAATTCAGTACCAGAGAAAAAAAAAGATCTCTTATAAAATTAATTTGCCCCGATTTTTTTATCAAGATCCAAGTCGGATGCATTTGTTATTCATTCTGATGGAATATGAAAACTGAATGAACAATAATAATAATAATAATAAAAGTTTTTTTCATACGTAAATTTAACGAGACCTCTTTTTGGGGCTCGTCGAATAGAGAATAATATAACTCACATGGTGTTGGTGTGAGTGCACTTGAGTATGCCGTTATATACTGCAAGCTCGACTTTTGAACGACTTTCCGCCTTGCCGGACTCAGAGTAAATGCTTTCTTCCACGGAATCTCGTAAACGCATAACTTTATGAAAGGCCTTGGTGGGCTGAGCATGTCGCCTCCGTCCATGAATGCTAACATGTTCACTCGGTGCTTCGGAGTAAGACGCTTTTCATCCTGTCGTAACTTCCGATCGCAGTTTCTCGGCAGGAACTATAACCGGACGGCAATATAATATGAGCTTTTAAAAATAAAGAAGGTGTAAAATAAAGGTGTTTAGGGAGCTTCCAAAAACGCTTGGTTGATTATTTAATTTATATCAGTGTCGAATGTGATTTACTTTCCTTCTACAGTAATTCAATCTGAATTCAAACCTATTAAGATTTACTTAACCTTATAAATGTGTAAATAGAGTGGAAAAGCAACTCGAACCCTATTCCCTTTCGAGACTGAACTTGATTGATCACTGAATTGTAAAGACAGATTCCTGGAAGGCGACATCTGGAGGCCCACTGAATGACAAATCTACCGGTATTATTGCACGATGGTTGAGATCTATTGGAAAAGTGATATCGGTGGAATTCTATTGGGGAATAAAGTTCAGCTCCCGAGGGCTATTATCGAGAAGCTACGAGTACTAACTAGTGAATGGTCAAAGTTTCCGGATGTGATTTCGGTTCTTAAGGAAAGCAGTACATATACACTCCGTTATATCCTTATGTATACAGAGTGTGTTGGAAATCATAATAATAACCTGAGATCATAGTTATAGCATGAAGTTTGGGAGGGAAGAGTATATTTGAGTATTTTGCTCTCCAATGAACCGTTCGTGAGATATTCTATTGAATTAGTGACAAGGAAATGCTGCCCCATCTACAGCTTGCTTTGCCCATTCATAGTTGGCGAACAGTGTTGGGTTTTCGCCATATATTATTTATTTATATTTCATGTACGGTATACATCGTGGAGGAAACGAGCTAAAGACCTTTATGTTTTAAACTTCAAAATCTATTTGTGCTAAAGATTTTGGGCGTGTTCTGTGGACACCCTATAGATATAGACCTGATTTCTCCAGTGATTATGTGCTGCACATATACATCACAGCGCAGAAGAAGTAAAGGAAGACTATTGAAAGGGTAAATCTGGATTCTCGGCAATTGGTGAACGTGCTCGCAAAGATTCGTCGTCATTGGTGGAGAAAGAGAAGTAACAAGGAGAGGGCAAGGAGAGATGAAGGTATAGCATTAGGTATAGAAGCATCCAACGATTGTTAGCTAAATCATAGGGTTGACACAGGTTGCCCTGAGTAAGTCCATTGTCCTCGAGTCTCGCATGAAAACCCTTGGCGATCGATAACCATCCCTTCATCCTACTCCCTTTTCCGCGAGTGCATACTCCAAGGAGACATCGAACATTGTACAATGGGTATTTCCTCACATTGAGAAGCAGACACACAAAGAGAGGGAGAGAGGGAGAGAAAAGGCAACACTGAGAGGCAGAAATAAGGAGACAGAGAACGATGAGAGGAAACACATTGACCCAAGAGAATGAACGAACGATGGCATAACAAAAGATACAGAGAAAGAGATAGGGAGATGAAATTGTGGGACAATGTACTCTCATCTCTATGTACCCACTTAAAGTCTGTAAAAGCAAATCTACTTCAGATATAGGGAATAAGGTAAATGGTTCACATCAGACTTCTTAACCCTTCGAGAAGTGACCCTCATCAAAACATTACTATACCCTTGAAAAACTCCCCTTTTTCTGTTCAGTCTTCACAAAAGATCGTCATTTAACGCTTTTGTTCAAAACTCTATATCTTTTACAAAGACCGATTAAATTGGAGTATTTTTCTAAGTCATTTTCCAAAATCTACTCTTCTACTTTTCGACTTTCCCGCAAACCACCACCGAAATAGTTTTTAAAAAAAGCGACATGCCAATATTTTATGCAGGCAAACCTTTTTTTTCATCTCCTATTCTGAAGAAAACGTCCGGACTCATGTATACAAAGTTTACACACTATCACCAGTCAAGAATCTTGGAAGATGCTGTCCAGGATTTGTTCAGTTTATAACGGACAGTTGACATATCCTAAGCTGTCTGTTCTCCTTTGGAGTGTATTTAAATTGTATCGAATTTGCCTTCTCACTTATCTACATCGACCTGAGTGAAATTGGAATCGCGCCATGGGAGCGAGAGACCATTGTGGAAGGAATTTTCCACTTTTCTCCCTTTTATACTGTTTTCTTTCTGCCTCTTTTCTCGTTTCTCACTTCTTTCAATTTCTATATTGTTTCGATCTGTTTTTATTTTTTTTCCTCTTTTTTTCATCCTTTCTAATCCAATTTTTATCCATGCACCTTTTTCCTTCGACATGTTCCCTTTCCCTTACAAATTCTCTTTCCTCTAACTGTTATCTAGTTTCGCTTTTTTTTCTATTTCTTTATTTATATTGCTGATAACATACCTGTTGGAAAATCAATTAGAGGAAGCCATTGATCATTTTAGAATGTTAATTGTTGCGAAAGCAGGCGATAAATGGACATTTTTTTAATTTGCTAAACGATAGAAATGTGATAAGACACGAATTAATTGGATACAGAGTACGTGATCCCTTGAGAGAGCGGTCAGTCGACAACACGTTTTATTCACCTTATTCTATTCCTGTAAAGTAGCTCGCCCGAGCAATCTCCCATAAACCTCATGGGCACGCACGTTCGTGCCTCGACGAAAATCGCTCAATCATTCATTTTATTTTTCTTTACGATATTCAGTCACTCGATGTTGGCAACCGCGGAAATACGAGGCCAAATAAAGCCTGTGTCGATTTGTCCTTTTTCCTTCGTATGCTCTTGACAAATATTTGATTTCTTGAAGGCCTTGAATTATTATTAAGCAATATGTCAATATTTGTGATCGAAGACTCGACAGTTTATTTCAGCTGGAAAAAAAAGGCGTTAAAAATATTTGAAAAATATTTCATTGAGAACTTTTGAAAACTTCGACATATTTAATTATATTTTTCGATCGTCTGAATAATCTAATGTTAGAAAAAATTTCGATATTCAAAAATACTTTAATCACGATGTCGATTTCTTTCGATTTCAGATTCAATTAAACTCGAGGAGCGTTAGTCGATGTTACTGTCAGAAAAGATTAAAAAAATAGTGGTAGGAGAACGTGAAGAATTACGATGCGCTGACGCAACGGTGGCGCCTGCTCGACGATCGAAATATCGTCATTTTATCTCGGATATAAAAGTCCAGCATCGGTAAACCATTGTCATCGTCTTGGAACTCCTTCAACGCTACGTAAGTACAATATCCTATTGGAGCTTTATATCTACAGGGTGCATGAAAAGTCGTTGAATTTACAACTCATTTTGAACTGCAATTTTTTACAAACCTATTTCAAAGAACAACATACACAACAAAAACCATAAATAGTCAATTTTGAAGGAATCTTTCTTATCTGAAGGATTCATCTAGTTTTGTGGAAAAAAAAAATCGATTCGTAACTGATCGCCGAAAGTATCAATTGAAACAATTCTTTAACTCATAAAAATTAAAATATCCAGGGAAATAATATATTCGTACGTTCTTGTAAACTTATTGAACTCTTTACATTTCGAACGAGAATTTCAATTTATTCTCAAAGTTAGCTAAACTTAGAATCTGGACACCTTGTATAAATGCATATATAGAAAGAATACATAATATATATGTATATGAAAGATTCGACGATATCCAACTTCGTACTATTCTTCGACGTTTGCTCTCGTGAAAGTTAAGCATTCTGTTGGATCGACTGGGAAGCGTTCTATGGGGATGCAAGTGGTTTTTTTTTTAGCGGAGCATCGTCAAGAGAGTTACTTTTATACGAAGTACGGTTATAGTGTCTTCGTGAAAAACACTTTGACTTCTATTGTTTCCCTCGTTTAGCCCTCCGGGACTTTAGTTTCAATGACAATCGGCCATAGAACAATTTTTGATGGAGAAAAACAATAAAAAGGAATAGCGTTCTATGGACGATGAAAAAGCCAAGAATCCATACATATTAAAAAATGGTGTGATCTCATTTTTCAATAATAAACAATGAAATATTTTTTTTTCATCGTTTTTCATTTCATTTCTGTTTACATCAGCCATTAATACTTGCTGCGTTAAAATTGTTTTCTATTTCGTACTTAGGTATGAAAGTGAACAATTTATTATCACGAGAGTGTCAAGGGTAGCGGAGTATATTATTTAGAATTCATGTTCTTTCATACGTCGTACAAATACGAAGTACATTTCCGAGCAACGTAATACAAGGTGTGTAGGGAAATTCAACAGAAAAAAAAGCCTTCACTCGTAAGAGACCATGAGAATGCTTCTATATCACGATACGAGCAACCGTGTGTGCAGCGTGTAAAATGCAACGAAAAAAATCACCACTTTTTATCTTCAATGTATACGAAAGATCCCAAAAGTCGTTTCCACGATTGACCATTTAATTATGGATTGCAAATTTTCAAACATAAAATAGTTGACTCATTTATCAATTTTAACGCGTAATGAGTGGCATCCAAAACCTTGAAGAGATGCCACAGACGGAGAGTGTGTATTGCCTATGACATTCGCACCCGAAAAGCTAAAAACTCTGGCGCTACGCTAGCCAGGCCTACTTTTTCGAATGAGTGCCCCAGATTGGGTGAAAACAGTAATAAATCAATATTCCGTAATCTGTGCATAGTAGGGAAAAAATGACAAAGGAATTTTCTCATCGAAATTGACTTATCTATCAACTACAGCTATCTCAAAAAATTTTAAACCTCCTGTACATATATCCGGCAGGAAAAACGTTTCCTTTAAATGTTCAGTCAAAAAGTGGACGGAGGCGAAAAACAAGAACAAGCGAGAATGCGCTGCTCTCCGTATAACAAAATAAAAATTCCTACACGGGGAGAGAAAAGTAAGGAATATACAAGAGAGAAGTCATAAGGGCGAGCCGGCACGTCAGGCATTACATTCCCAACAAGCAACGAGGCAACTCGCTCTTAGCCAGTTTTATAAAATATACAAGCAAACATTTTTATTTTTCCGTACGATTAAATAAATCTCGCCCCTCTCATTTCCTCACTTTTCCTCGTCTAATAATTGAATGAATAAAAAAAATGGTTAAAAAAACCCGAGCGCTGTCACTAAGTAATCACTGATTGAGCGTCAAAAATTCATTTAACTCTACAATTCCATCAAATTATCTGCTTCAAGCCCGAAAAAAAATTCCTTTATTCGTGTCACGTTAGCCCGGTGCATCAACGTTGGAAATTTCTCCATCAATTCTTCGTTATTTATTATTCATTCGTTTAATTGTAATTTGAGTTGAGATTTGATTCTTTCACCTCCATGTGATATATATTTACAATAGATTATCATGGAACCAGGTCACGCGAGTAATTCACGAGTATATTCATAAATACACAAATATAAATATAATGAAGTGTCAAGAATGCGTGCAAAAGTTGAGAGAGTTCTGAGCATTCGTGTATGAAAGCTCGGTGGCACGGTCTAGGTGTCCATGTCGCGTTTGTACGGTACAACTTCGGTGGAAGAGCTGATGCAAAGCATTCGCAAACAGTGCCCGGATAATGTATGCCTGTCACATCGGGTCTGCACACATGGCGTACTCTGCCAACCGATATGTAATGTTATATATATGTATATATATAAATTGAAACGTGAAGCAAAGGGTCACGTATGCTCCCATGCAACAATCTACCCCGACCATTGTTCTCGTCCACCCTTTGTTTTACCATTACCTTGATTATGACCCACCACCTAGGACTGTCACTCTCAATGCTACATCCATACCTCGTTACTTCTCGTACCACTTCTGTGGTCGGTACCCCCTTCTGTGCTCACAAATCCGTTACCCACCTGATGTTTATCACTCGAATCAATCTCATATTCAAATAAAAGGGCCCCTGCTTCTCAACTTTCTTTCAGTTCATCTCGCGATTAGCTTGTTATCACATTTCAACGGGATTATCAGTTCGAAAAGTTAAGAACTTCAAAACTTCTAGCTCCAAGCCTCTACACGACAAAGTTAAAATTCTAAACAAAGAGTCTATATGAGTATTTATAAGGATACTACGAACGATCCACTCCGTAATGTACTCTTCTCGTCGTCTTTCGCGGATGGTGACACTTACTCAACCCCCAAGAGGGTTCCAACTGTTTACGGACTTGACCTAACCTCGGCTGCTTCGCAACTAATATTGCTTAGGGCCGGAAATGACGATTTCTAGCCCCAACTTAGTTTCAACGATGGACCAACGGATTCCAGTGAATATCCGCTCGTGTGGTCCTTCCTAATGATTTTAGAGCACTATTAAGTGGTAGTGCTTGCTTCGAAAACGTACGTTTCAACTCCGGTACAGAACTGCCTCGATGTTTCTAACGAGGCACCTACATTTAACGACTCAAGGAAATGACATATTAAATTTGATTGTGAGATCTGATTTCTACCTGCAAAGACATTAAGTCGATGGCACAAGTTTACAGAGTAATTCACGAGATTCTATAGAAAAACTAAACTTTACTTACGGTCAGGTATTCCGGGAAGCCATAGGCATGATGAGAGCAGAATGAGAGCTCCCTATTGGGCCGTTACTCTAATTGATTGATATCTTGGTGAAGGTGTACCGCAGTGAAAACTATAAATGGACTTTTCTCTTCCGAATTAAACACTCTATCGTCGTGTTTGCCCATTGAGACGTGATATCTGAAAAATTGAATAGTCAGGAAAAATGGAAAAATGTGGTACGTAAAAAAAGAAAAAACATTGAATCCATGCATGGTTAAATTTTGGTAGAAATTTAATTGCATACGAAAGACCTGAACTCATCGATTCGATAGTGAATCAACGTTGAAATTTATTATGGAAATTGTTGGAATCTGAAATAACCAAATGCCGGAACGTGTAATTTTGAATGTTAATGGCATTTGAATAGCAAACAATTATAGCCTCACTAGAGAGCGTTCCTTCGTTACCTGTGAACTCACTCAACGACACGTGTTTTTTTTGTGTGTTTGAACGGTACTCGGGGGAACTCACAAACCTAGGTGTTGGTGTGTCAATTTATTTGTGTATATACGTTTATCCGTAAACTCCGACCTCTAAGTCAATACAATAGTAAATATTCAAAGGTCTACCAACGAAGAACTGATTCACCACTTGATTTTCAAAGTGCTATGAGTGATCATTTCTATGATTAATACTCGTTCAATTTTTCGTTGTTTTCACTTTGCTATCAATTTTTCTTCACATCCAGATTTACCATTACGAAAATTTATAAATATCGTACAGCACCGTCCTCGCTCCTAAAATTCATTAATTAATGTTATTTAATAATTCATCGTTTCAACTGAAAACTCAAGGTACAATTTTCGCGGCTGCAAACAACCTTTCAACTCGCAGTAATTATCGTTCGCATATTAAACTCGGATCAATAATATCTTCCGTCACTGACGACACAAAACGATATCACACATGAGGGGGATCTAAAATTTTACTGCTCCGATAAGTTGAAATCCTCTTGACAAAATCTGGCCCAACATTTTAAATCAAAAGATAACATTGAACGCTGAAAAAAATATTGTGACCTTCAACTCAATATTGAATTGCTACATAAAATATCTTTGAATTCCTGTTCAAATTGAACTATAATAATCTCACGTTGCTTAAATCATTAATTAACCTAAAAATCTCGCAGAACATGGAAGCTTTAAGAATTTTATAAAAAAAAAAAAAAAATGAACGAAGCTCATCATCAGTGAAGTAACAAAATATATCATATATCACTCGACATAATTACGTTCTGTGGAGTGTATCGCTGTTATGTTTTAACCCTTACCAACATCCTCTCATCAACGACGTTACGTGTTCTATCTTGGTTCTCTGATATTTCCCTCGTCTCGTTAAGCTTACGCTTATTCCGCTGGCGGCATGTACTCCACTTCCGATATTGGGTTATGGAAAAGAGGTGTACGGGGGAGGGAAGGGATGCAAAAGAGGGGGAGGATTTAGCTGAGGGCGTCTGGGATTCGACATGCCGTCATCATCAAAGCAAGAGACCGGGGAGGACTGATCAACCACTGCTACGCTGGTATTACGATGTCGCGTTAATTAATCACGACGAGCAATGGCCGTAACGTCGATGGTTCCGAGCCGTTGGCGTCACGGCCATGACACCCTGCTCTACTGACGTTCGTCTTCTCATATATAGGCTGGGCACGCAAATGGTCACTCGTGGCTAACACTCAAATCAGCTCGCGACACATTCCAGAGCCCAACGGAGGGAGTCTCGAATCCATACAATATATACTACCAAATCTCAATGTAGTAAATCACGTGTTATTCGTGTGAAGATATTCTTGTAAATAAATAATCGTTTCAAACTTGAAATCATTTTCATTTTGGCAACAATGCATTAGCGTAGCTGAAGATTGTTGACGATTTACTCAGCGAGCACAAAAATAACAGACCAAATAATGTTCGTCAAACAGAGAGGGCAAAGAACTTAAAAAAGGCTCTTTAGAAAAATCGCTGAGCCTTGAAGCTTTTAGTCGGAGAGAAATAAAAATTCGTTTGAAAAACATGTTCCCAGAGGCTATAAAGCGCGTGATGTACAATTTTGTGTTGGGTATCGTGATGCGAGTGAGAATTTCAAGAAGAAATATAGGTCACGCAGGACAAGGGAATGTTGGTGTTGGGTGTCCAGTGCGTTTGTTCTCTCGTTCCTTGTTCCATGGTCCTCTCCGGGTGACTGTAGCACGAGTGCCATATATAAACATATACATATACGACCATAAATATGCGTGTATATACGAATATATATGCATCGTATTGTCGGATTCAGCGCTTTAATTGTCGCGTTATAAAACGTTTCGTTGTTACTGTTGGGCGTTGCAACGCGTTATAAAACAAATCGTCGAGGAGGGAGAACTTGCCATCCGGAATGGCGATGTGTGTTGGGGGTTGGTGAGGAGTAGGTGAGTCGGGCAGGAGGCACCTGTGTGCGTTTTCTGTCGGTAAATCATCGGGGCGTCGTAACAATCCGACCATCGTATACACACATACACACACATACATAAACGCACTTTGAAACATCGGGAGAGCAGAGACCGGGAACCAGAGACGAGTATCGCGTGTCCCGGCTCCTGCCGTAGCCTCTCTTTCTCTCTCTCTCTCTCTCTCTTTCCTCCCTCTCTGCTTCTCCCCTCAACCCTCGTGCATGAATTATACTATCCGGTAGATCACCATTAGTGTGCCATGCGCATAGTCTCGTGGTGAGTGCCTCACTTCGCTCTCTCTCTCGGTCTTTCTCTCTTCAATTCGTATAAACAAACGATTTACGATACGACGCACTGAAATATACGATATCGAAGGTTGGGCTGGGAGAGGAGAAGCGGGATATTATCGTTGATAGCCGAATATGCCATTGCCAATATTCCCATAGTCAGAATAGTCATAAACAAACAACCTCAATACCCAGGTTTTCGAATCATTGATGAAAAAAATGTTATACATTTTTCAAACCATATACCAGAACTAAGATCTTTTTAAATAATCATTACTTTTCCTCTTGAAATCTATGTGCAAACTTTTTTTTTCTTCTTCAAGACATTTTTCTTTGTACTTGGAAAAATATATCCAATACGAACAAATGAAAAAAAAAAAAGTTCCATTCAGTTTTACCAACAAATATTAACGGTAAACGATTTGTGGAGATAATAGTTCAGATTATATAAACAGTATTCGTTTTCTACCCTCTGACGTATTATTTTAACCTTTATTAAAAGTCATACCAGTAAATGGGAGTCTCGTGTATTTTATCTCAGGAAAATGAGAAAACCGATACAAGATTTTGTAGATTCTCTAATAGAGTAACCGGAAAAGCAGGATCGGTAAGGCATGCACGGGGAGAAAGAGGAAGCAATAACTTAACCGTGAATAATGAATACTATATTTTATCGCCGTCTTCATCACTTCCCTCGAATCTATACCGCACTATATCGTTGTTGGCTTTACGAATTCTCTTTTTTCAACCCCTCGTGTTCACTCCTTTCGTGCTTTCTGTGAGGAATATTTTCTCTCGCTTCGGCCCTCGTATTATCCTTCTCTTGCTTTCTCCCTATCTCGTTCCTCTTGTGATATCGCTGATACTCGACGAGATGAATTTTAGCTTTCTCCAATCTCAGGATTTTCCGTTAAAGTAAACCCGGCCAAACGTTGCTCTAGCTTTGTATATAGGTACGAAAATTTATAAACAGGGTGTCCCATTTAGAGTGATTTGAGCTACTATATTTCTTAGAGTAACCAGCAGAAGAGTATAAATCATCAGAAAATTGTTGGAGTTTTGAAAAATGCCCTAAGAATATCCAATAAATAGAGGAAAATACTTTTTTTTTCGATTATTAAATCTAGGAAATATCTTTTTGGACAGAACATATTTTATTTCCAACGTGTAATTTCTGAGATAATGGCTTTTTGAAATGCAATTGGGGCGCCCTGTATATGCTAGCACTGTGAATTTTCAAGAGGAAGGAAAATTAAGAGATCGGTCTGTATCGTATCGAGTCTTGGGCTTTGATATACACGGTTTCATATATATAGAAATTTGTACGTATAACGTGTGGTATGAATATCCTCGGGAAATATTTCTGGCTGCGAGATATCAGAGACTTTTGGAGAATACCAGCAGGGGAGGTGAGTTCAGCGAGAAAGAATTGCACCCCTTCTACTTTTTTCAACCCTCGAGGCAAAAACGTAGATTAGTTCATTGTAGTGTCGGACTCTGGGACGTAAAAGACTGTGTGCGAATGAAATGGAAGAAAAAAACAGAGGATAATAGAAAAGAAAAAAAAAGACAAAAGTATCACGAGTCGGCAAAAGCAAAGGCATGGAATAAACGTGAGAGAGGGAAATAGAGAAAAATGTGATAGTCGTGCGCGGAACTATGTATTTCTATACATTTCCAGAGACATTTCTGGGACACTGAACCTGCGAGATTATGTCCATAATTTTTTATATTATTGTTACAACTCCTGTCCTGTTAAATTTGTTATAATTTTCATTCGCTTCCATTTCATGTTGAAAAATAAGCAAAAGCGGATTAACAGCGAAAAGTCGGTGAACACGCACCATTCTCATATGTATTTTAAGAAAAAATATATATTTTTTAATTTATTCATTTTTACGGTTGGCGTCAATATTTTTAATTATTCTAACTAAGTTTTTTGTTTGCAACAGCTGATTTCAAAAAATTTCAAACAATGTTTGTTTGACAATTTGGATAATTATTTGTGAATTTCTTAAACAACACGAGCTACGAAATATTTGACTGACACAGTCGAGGGAAATTATGAAGATAGTTTTACGCAAATAAGAGGAATTAATTAACGAGGATGTGCATTAAAAGGAATGTTGGTACAGCTGCGCTAAAAGAGAGAGAGAGAAAAAGATGAGATGAGCGATATTAATTTGAGTCGAATAAATTTTTCATGGAATATCTAAAGCTTTATCGTTACGCTTATTAACCACAATTCTTACTAGTCAACGAGTAATTGTAAAATCATTTATATACGATAACTAACATTGTTACTTTGTTATTATTATTGTTATTTTTAATTAAAGAATACTCTGCATTGTACGATTAAGAATAATGGTCCATATAAGCACAAAATTCCGTGACATCACGTCCTACCAAGGCAGGAAACAGAAAAGTAAGCATCAGTAGATCTTCGCGGCAATCTTGGATTAGTTAGAAGTTATAGCAGGATAAATACGCAGCAGTGAGAGCGCGTAATATCCTGGATTTCAAAATGGCCGTTGCAAAAACACTCGTTACAACTGTGCCCGAAACAAACGATCTTGAATAAGAAAAAGGAAAAAAAAACTAAATAAAGAAATTAATTGAACGAGCGAAGCTTCATGCTACCAGCATTTTACATTCCCTTCGACGCCATTCCATATGTTACAGTTCAAGGAAACAAAGTGAGGATTAAATGTAACTGTTTCCTGACTATATTTATCGCTATGAAAATTTACGGCAGACATAAAATATATTATCGTTAACTGTTTTTCTCCCCGAATCGCTAACGTTCAACATTGTATTCACTATCATTGATGATAGATTTTTACTTTATTTCGTTTTCATTTTTCCTCCGAGACTTCTTTCTGGACGTAGCCGAAACTAACCAACTCTTTCCTAATGGGCTACTGTATAGTATTTACACGAAGACTAAGTCTAACCACCGTTCAACCTAGCAAAGCTTCAACTCACTTTTATAATCAATTTATAAAAAAAAATTCTATTAAGAATAAAAGTTTCCAGAAACCACATTATTTTTTATCGAGTATTTAAAAGGTAACCTTGAAAAAAACTTGCGAGCGTAAAGTACATGCACCGTACCAACAATGTTCATTTATTCATAGACTCTATCATACGGTCAGAGAGAAGGTTCATTGGTGTAGCTCCAACGTCTCGGAAAGGATGAAGCTGTATTCTTGCTGCTCGCTCACTGATTCTATAGCTGTACAATCAGTGTGAAAACTGTATTGCCCTCTCTTTCTATCTTTCTCTCTCTTTCTCTCTCTCTCTCTCCCTCTTCTTTACTCTTTCTGTCTATTCCGTCTCTTCTAACGGGCAAAGTGTATATACACCATCTGGCTTCGTTAACGAACCTCCACCTTCTACCATGGTTCAATGGTTAATGCGCATGTAAAGAGCAGCATAGAGAAATGAAGGGAGCAGGGGAAGCATTAATCTCTTGATAGTACGATTCCAGGAGCTAGAAGATTTCATGTGTGTAACTGTAGCGTCGTCGTTTCTGTAAACGATGGAATATAGGATACTCCAATCCAAATTGGCTGAGCTGTGATCTTGAAATAAATGAATAATTCTAAGCATGTGTTGCCTCAAGGCATATTATAGAAATGATAATTAAATCGATACTAGAAACAACAGTATGGATAACAGTGATGATAATGATAAGAATTTGAATATGAGTAGAAATACAGGAGATCAAATAATGGCATGGCCATTGATAATAATACAAACAATAATAATACGAAAATAGCTTTTCATGGTGTAATAAACCATGCCCGTAAGAGCATCGGTATGTGTCAATTGAACCCATCGAAAATCTAGCTCTTTGAGAGCGCCGAGTGAACGACAAAACGCGAACCGGAATGAACGAAACTGTGAACGGAAAACCAGGATCGCACTGCCACGTAACTATTTCTCCGACCACGTCAAAGCCCAAAGGCTCACACACGTAGCCAGCGCACATTGCCACATATCTAATATCTTTGCGATAAGCTGCTATGACTCGTCCGGGTGTTATCTTCCACAAGGATTTATTCACCAATCTTCAATATTATGTCTCTTATTGACGAGTCTAGCTGAGAGAAGCAAACAGCAAAAGGGAACGAAGTAGAGAGGAAACGAAACTGAAAAGCTTCTTGAATATCACGAGTAAAAATTTAACTTCCATAAACGGCGATTTAACTTTGAAAATTGGTACTATAATGGTACAATTTTTTTTTTTCCACCGGAGGTAAATATATTTACCTCCCGTGGAATTATTATTATAGGATTACCTATCCCTATAGGGATAGGAATTCAAACAATCGAAAGATGAATGTGAAGCGAGACAAACAGTTAAATTGCGGCTTTAAAAACTCGACTGGAATAAAAAAAACACTTGAAATACGCAGCTAGTTACCACAACCTTCGGTTAAATTACACCCCCTATTGAACTGACTTTACCTCGAACGAGCAGGGGGTGTGTTTTGCGCGAACTCACGAATCGACCGAAAAGGGCAATTATCCCTTGCAACTAGTAATGAGAAATTGAGAAAGAGGAATGAGAAAGGCGCAGGAGAAAATCATACAAATGAAGAATGTAGTAGAAGAGAGCAGGAAAGCTCGAGGAAGCGATGAATAGCTCATTAAGCTTTTGAAATCGAACTCGGAAATCTTCCACTCTTCTTTAGCCATATTTTTTCGTTACTACGACGTACATTCCACATCTTGCATGAGATGAGATTGAACAAATTAAAAACGATACGAAATACTATAGCAACGGTGTTTCAAATCCAAAAACCGAAAAACTATAATTATACAATTCAATTGAAAAAATGTATAACGAGAAAGCAACCTCATCCAGAACCAGACATCATTTATATCATTTTGGGCACTATACTGCATTGCGAAAATATTTTCGTTTGAAAGAAATTGAAAAACTACTATACGCCAACTTTTTAATCTCGGCGCCTTCCAATTTTCTTGTGAAGTCAAAATCTAAGAGCGTCGTAGATTTTTCCCTCGTGAAATTTAAGAGTAAGAAATTAGGAGTGCACGTGAGATTCACGAGGGGCTGCGGTACGACAATCTTTACATCTCTCACTCTCTCTCTCTCTCTCTCTTCCTCTCTTTCTTTCTATCTATCTTTCTCTGTCGTTTAGCTAAAAGGGACTTAGGTACGCGAGGCGATCTTTTTTCCATCCCATCCTCTTGCGTTTACTCCACTCTGAATCTTGGCTCGTCGCCTTATCGCTTGACTTGGTTTACAGTTTTTTTTCCTCCCTCAGTCTTAACACATGCGAGCACCGATTTACGTATACAAAACTCAGTGTAAATGGTGTTTCCAGAAACTCTAACAAGCTGTTTCTCATTTCAAAAATAAATTCGAAAAAAAAACGCACCAAAACTTGTTTCTCAGCAATAAATTTTCGTAAAGATGATTGTTATGTTCGATTCAAAAGAAAAAAAAATAACACAAAAAAACATTATGTTAAATGTTCATTCGACATGAAAAATCCCATAGCAGTGTAAAGACAGTGAATTTTGTACTGCAGAGAAGAGTGTACTTTTCGCAATACGTAACTGCGGCACTTCCACACTCGGACCACAACTTTATCAACGAGGCTCAGCGAGACAGGAAACTGGGAAGCGAGAAAGTGAGAGACGAGATATCTCCTGCTGTGCGCAAAACTGCACATCTCGGTCACGCTCGAGTCTACTCCTTCAATACATATATATGTATATATTTGCTGTCTAAATATAGAGGTTGTGACAAAAGCAGTAGCTGCATAAGCTCGTGGGTCACTTGAATCGCAAAACAATAATGCAAATAATCGCATCTTCTTATCATTCTGCCCCAGATTAATCATCACACTAATTAATGTTTTAATAACAAACAATCTATCGTAACGAAATATGCACCAAAACTTTTGTCAATTGTGCGTTCTGCTATAATTCCGTAAATCTTGAACGCACATATTTTGCAACTCTCTATAGAAATACATATAAATGTATATGAATGGATGTTTGCAGTGCACTAACGGCTGGAGTCTTGCTGACTCATAGAGGGCATCGTAGTTGCTGGACGACGCCCATGCATGAACGCGCCAGCTTGCTCTTCGCGTATTCTCTCATTCTTTTTCTCTATTTCTCTTACTCTGAGATTCTCTATGGACTCTCTCTCTCTCTCTCTCTTGTTGGAGCGTTAGATATTTTCACGAGCTGTGGCCAAGAAAGGCGCCCCAAAGTCACCCAAGATACATGCATGCATGCATGCGTCCATGCATCTCAACTATTTCCAACTTATCTTTGGTGGAATGCAACCAAAATAGAATATACAAATATACATGTGTACGGCTGCGTAAAGCACATTTTTCTCATACTTCTGTGCAATAAAATCCAAACTAAAATTTTGTCCATAACAATTGAGAAAATTCACAATGAATCCTCGTGTGTGCATTATTTACTCGAATAAATAAATAAATAAATTTGATAAATAGAGCCCATGAAGCGTTATAATTTTATTCCACTCTCGTTTTCTGACGTCAAATAATCAAGAAAATAAATAAAGTCTACAAATTTAATGGCAAAAATTATTATAGTACATTATTATCTTTATATTTTGACCCTCTTAAAAAGCTGTTTCACATCGCGTCGTTCGTACGTTGTTCTGCCTTGAAATACGAATTCCATAATAGCCCTACGGGCTCGTGAATACACTGCTCTTTCTACGGTATAAATATCCCGCTATTATACACGTGTACGTGTTATTGCGTGACGAGAACGAGTCACGGCTCTGATATTACCAATGGAAAGCGTTCAGTCTGGTGTAACGAAAAATAAACGAGAGCGAGAGAGATGAAAAAATAAAAATAAAAAGAAAAAGGACACGAAAAAAAATATTTCATCGCGCCAATATACAAGTAGCCCCTTTGGTTGGCAAGCGTGCTAAGGAATCAGGCCGATTGTCAAGACGATAAGAAATCTTACGATACGGCACGTAAGTCTCGTCGAGTTTGAAGGTCCAAAGAAAGACTTTTCGCCCTAATATTGTCCAATTTCAATGGTGTACTTGAAAGCTGGATGCTTAGAATGAGAAAATGCTGAAAAGAACATCTTGACTTAACATCATGATGCAATCACGATGATCTTAACTTTCAACATTTTTATAAACTGAAAATCTACTCGAATTATTAAACTTAATGCCTGAAATAATTGTCTTTTGAAATATAACTTTTAACCAACTTTAAAAACAGTTTTCAATGGCATTAAATACAATTTAATATTCGTGTACAAATGTAATCTGTAGATTGTGCAAAAGCCTCGAGTAATTTTCTCGTCTTCTCTCAAGATATATAACGTCGACGAATTTCCACTTCGTCAGATGATGGATATTCAGAATAATTTGCATTTCTTATTGCTACAATGGGTTATATTGCGATTCCGGGCTCTTGCTGCGAAACCATAAGAATCCTCGATGGTGTAATATGAACGTTACAATAGTTATTTTCGCTCAGTAGCAATTTGTACAAAACAAAAGTCATGATTAGACTTTCTTTTCATTTGTATGCTAAACAATCGTTTTACATCCAAATTTAAAGAAAAATTCGGATTACGAAAATAACGAAAACTTCAAATTAGCCGAAATAATGATAAAAACTGTACTGTCATAAAATTAAATTAAATATTGAAAATAAAATGACATTGAAGCTCAATAAAAATTGGCTCAACCAATACGACTAACCTTATTCATATATTGATGATAAGAATCCGGTTTTCCGTGACAAAGGCAAAACTCGTTTGCAAATTGGTAGTCCCGAAGATAAGTAGAGAAAAATCGGTAGTGGTTTTCCGGCGTTACAGGCCCGCGTCAATCCCATTTGTATTCGTATCGTGTCGTGACTCGAGTGCATAGTGTACCGTGGTCCACGATACGATAGGAGAGTTTTCCCGAAGGTGAACTTCGAGCTGAAGCACGTATTGCGATCTCGTAGGGCAATAAAGTAGAGTCGAGTAGAATGAGTAAGCCAAGAGTGACGCAAACTTCTTTCGGGACATTGAGAAGAAGAAAAGAGAGAAAGAGTTGAAGAAAGAGAGAGAAAGCGAAATATATTCCAGTTCGAGGCTTATCTCGATATCTTCAAACTCTTTCTTTGTGCTGGGGCATTGGAAAATTCATGAGAAAACTAAAAGTAAAATGAAAGTAATTGTGAAATCATAATTTGGGAATAAAAAACCGCAACACTTTTTTGTTGGGTTTCAAATTTAAATCCATATTTGAACGAAAATGTAAATCGGTCAAAACAGAAACAGATGAAAAATAAAAATAAAAAGCAATAATTATTACAAAGAATCAAGTGTTGCAAAGACTAATTGAGTTTCGTAAAATTGTGAATTAAAATGTTGAGAAAGGTAAGTATAAGGGCGAAGTGAGCGGGTCAACGACCGTAAGGTTTGAACCAGGTCACTCCCAGAGCGCCCAAGAGCGTGAGCTGGAATTGTACGCTTGTGCTTTGGATTCATACACCAATGGCTTAACTCTCTGCCCGTTGTATACGTTTTTTTTTTTTCCCCTCAGTGGAATATACTCGCGGAACTCGGACATGTTACGGGCAAAGTTTACAATGATTGGACACAGACGTAAAAGAAAATAACACGGATTGACATAACTGTATCTTTTTCTCTGTTCGACTCACTTTATGTCAGTAGGAGCTGGTCTGTCGATCACGAGCAATCCAAGGCATGCAGGAACAAATATGGTGCCCGGATAACTGTATATCGGTTACTCTGAGAATCGCAGAAATCTTCTCACTGCCTCGGGGAAAAAAAAAAAAATGTGCAAAAGTCACGCTTCGCTTGAACTACCTCCAGAATTCCGACAATATTTTTCGCCCAACCTGGTACAATTTTTTTTATTTTTATTACCATTCTATTACGGTTCTGTATGTGAAGCTTTGTACTCCAAATGTACGTAGCATGGTTCGTGCCAAATAGCTCAGACTCGTGTGCAATGTGTTTGAAAATAAACTCCTTCGTCTCCGTCTGCGCAAATCAGGTTACCGTCGTTTTTCAAAAGAAAAATCAGAGAAGTGTCAAATCACTGTTTAAGCTTATTCCTTCTTTGAATAACAAATGCAAAAATTTTCGCAATGCCATGCATTCTCATAATCGTGTCATATTTATGACCATTTTTAAAAAACTAATTTTGTCTAGATCTTTAGTGATTACGTTCCAAACCTACGTATGTTTCGATAAATTTCGTCGTTGAAAATTTGAAAATGTTGGAGAACGATAGAAAGGGGAAAGGGAGACAGGGAGACAGAGAGAGAATGAGAGAGAGAGAGAGAGAGAGAGAGAGAGAGAAAGAGTAAAAAGGAGGTAGGCAAAAATCGTAGACTTCGAAGTATCGCATGGCTACTTGTCATGCAGCATAGGGAGCATATAGTCCCTCGGAATATTAAGCACACGTGAGGTTGCAGGGAGTCCGGTTGGTGAGGTTGGTGCAGCAATGGCGGTAACAATTGCACAGTTCGCAATAAAATTTAGTCAAATTTTTACGCGCCATTGATTGTGAATTCTATGAGTCACCAATGAAGCCAATAAATCATGAGGAGTGTACTAAACCTGCTTCCAAAAAAAAAAAAAAAAAAACCCTACGAGCATGTGTCTCAAGAAAGAAAATGCATTAAAAATAATACTACACTTTCCAACCCACTTTCAAAATAAATCACGAAGAATCTACAATCACGAAACAAAGCAAAACTAATGAAAGTTCAATCAAAATATCTAGCATGATTTCAAATTTTCAAAATTCTATTTCGACAATATTTTGACAAGAAATTACGAACGTCACTCACCTAATATCCAGTCATTAAGGGGCACAAGAATTACATTTGGCAGAAACACTCCGTTTCGGGCTTGTTTTCAACACCTTGTTTTTTGGGCACGACGATGAGCAATGTGTTTTGTGAAGAGATGAGAATTCCCAGATGCTGTGCGGATGGGTTAAACATAGCACCGGCTACTGACAGCAATTCAGAAACTGCGGGTACGAGGGGCCTGCAACAACATGACCGCGCAAAATGATTGACGCCGTCATTAGGATATTATCAAATTACCAAATGGATATATGTACATATCCCTTATGTATATAAACATGTCCAAAATATAGATATGAATGTATTTTGTCTACGTCATATGTCCTTCGTTACAGATATAATTGTAACAACGACAAAACAGTAGTAAATGACAGTAAGAACTTGATTAGGATCAATGGAAATATCAGAGAGAAGTTAACGCCGCATTTGCTTTCTTCAATTTGGCAATGCATTTTGTTATTTATTAGCTATATGATAATATACTCAAGTAAAAATATACTGAACAAAATCGATTTAATATTATGTCTAGACACAACATTAATTCATTGATTTCTTATTATATTTAATAAAAAACCAATTCAATATGATGTCTAGACGTAATATTGATGAACAAATCGATATTTTGTACAAAATTTTATTTTCAGCTTGTCTTTCAACTCCTGATAAAAATTGAAATCAATCATAATTTAAATGAATTTAAATTTGAACGAAATGGAATTTTGTAGATCATTTAAATTCTGGAATACCAATTCATAAATCGAAAGTTGGACGAGTTTTGTATATGTAGATTCATTATAATTAAAAAATGTACAAACTCTCGTAAGAATTGCATAAATTACATCATGCAAATGAAGTCAAATTTTCGATCAGCTGAATTCAAACTCTTCAATTTGAATACTTAAATCAACATTATTTATACGATTAAATCAGATATTGTATTTTTATTGGAGGATAAAACATTTAGCTAATAAATCGATCCAATCATCGTCATTCCTCCATTCACTTATGACGATAAGCAATTTTCAAAATGGATTCAGATGAGGTTCCAAAATGTTGAGAGACGAAACATCAAAGAATTAGTGCATTTTCGAAAAAAATGACATATCAGAGTGACTTTCGAGATAATATAAAAAAGATAGCAAAGAAAGTATAGTTTTTGAGATTCTTTTAACGAAATTTACGAGTGGATAAGAAGTGACCAGTATTTTTAGTTTTTTCATTTGAAAATATATGAAGATATATTGCTGAGAAAATCTAAAAAATTAAAATGGTTCGACATCTTGGTCACTTCTACCAAATTGGTTGTCTATTTTGAGCTGGACGTTCGGAAGAGGTCACTTAACCATAGCACTACCAATCCCTTACTGATTGGGTCAATCCCCAGGCACGCTATTCCCGACAGCATTCCTCGGAGCTTGACCCTTTGCCCTTGTCCACTCCCAAACATCCCAGTCACACCTCGTGTACATTTCTCGATTTAAACAATGGAAAGTAATATAGATCTTCAGTTTAAATGCACTTATTAAATAAATCATCACAAGTATCAATTCATGAATTAAATTATACGATTTTTCAAACGATTCTTTTTCAGTAGAAATAGTTTTACGATTTATCATGAGCATTAGGATAGTAATACGTAATTAATAGTGCAAGCCTCGATAGTAGGAAGCTCCAGAGGCTTTCGCAGATTTCCTGTGGCACAGCTGTAATCAGCTTAGCTATTCTCCATGTCTTCTCCACTAATGCCCAAGAATTATGTACGGACGATTTACTATAGACTGCCATTAATCGTCGCATCGATACTAACGATTAATTCGTCGTTACACGTGGTACATCTTCTGTTCCATAATTGATTCGATATCTCTTGGTCTATGTGCTTCCTACGTCATGCGCATCAGCATAAAAGCCATTTATTGTGGCTCCATTACCGTCCGATCCAAACTGTTTGTCTGCTGAGGCATTGCCTAGTCCTGAAACTATAGATAAGCGTACTGGATCGCAACGACATTGATGTAACATTCAATCGGAACATTCAACATCACCTCAGATTTTTAGAAATTTAAATTAGTTGACACGGTGCAATCAATCACAAAAAAACTCTGTCAGCTCACACAGAACAATAGGAAAAACGGTCTGACCGACGCCCTTAAGAAATCATCTACTTTATACAATAATTATATTCAACAAACAGAAGTTGAATTAATTATATGAAATGAATGAAAAAATTACATACGCTGTAACGAAAAGAAAAATACTTTTATTTCCGCCTCGATTAGTTTTTTCATTATTCATTAATTCATTTACTTATTAATTTATTAATTTATTCATTTATTCCTCTGAAGTAAAGATTAAGGTGAACGACTTGCAGATCCTTATTACATCCATTTCGCTATGATTGACTGGGAGCGATTAAGGACGAGGTCAGTTCTGTTGTTCTTGCGTGACGCCTGATTTGCGCTAAGCAATGTCAGTGTACGTGGCAAATTTTATGTGCCGGTATATACAGTGGTACGTACCATTTAATATACCTGTACACGGACCAAGAGAGGAACACGCATAACGAGAAAATGACAAAGACGACTGAAACGTATAATTTTAAGGTACAAGACGCCCTCCGTATTATTTGTTCCATTTTTTTGTACTCGTGTCCATTACTTAGATGTACCATCAGCACGTAGCTGTACATTGGAAAACTCGTTGTGGTATAATAAGTTCAAATTGTTACTTCGAATCTGATAAATTTATTAAACTAAAAACAATTTTTTCAATAAATAAACCTACTTCACCGAAGTGGGCTTACAGCAATCTCCCAATGTCAATTTTTCTCTGTCATTATTTATTCTTTACCCATTTCATACATACGTATCACGATTAACGAAGTCACTATCGAGTTAAACAGCCTAATGTACTACTGTATCACTCCTTCCGAGTTCGCGAGAGTTCAGTTGTTCAAACTCGAGGACGCCCACGCAAACTTAGTACCCTCTCTTTTCCCTGCTTGGTAACTCTTGCTCCAACAGTTTCTTCTCCCTCCTGTACCACTACGTTAAAACCCCACTACATCCACGCTCGTAAAACACTAAATGTTCTTTCTCCCTCTACCCCTTTATCTCTTTCTCTCTCTCTCTCTCTCTTTCTCTTTTGCTGTGGCGCGAGCAATAATGTACGAGGTGCAAGCACGAAAGTGCTCTCTCCCTGTGATCCAAGCTACAACACCACCACTCATAAAGTTCTTTATCTCGCATCAAGAGTCACCCGTAATACTCACACACTATTCCGGCAAAGCGACATTCAACACGAATTGTCCTGGAAAGCCAAACTGCAGAGGATAGTTGGATAGCAAAAATTCTACGGCAAAAAGTCCTTGGCCATTTTTCTTTCCGGTGTAGCGTTCACGAAATATTAACCAAATAAGAATCGGCCAATGCGCAATGACTTTACTGGACATGGCGTGCTTCTCCCACTCGACATCTTTTTCCACCTTAAACTGATTGGACTAACATTGATCAATGGACGACCCGTCAACCATGGATAATAAAGAAAAATCGTGAAGAACATTTTCTCATGGAATTTCAAGCTCCGTCCTGTAAAACTCTCTGGCAGGATTTTCAATACACTCTTCAAAAGTCGCTCGCATTTTCGTCTGAACCTTTTTCCCTCAGCGCCAAACTCAACCATGCGTTTTTCTCACCCTCTTTCATTTTCTCCTCCATAACTTCTATAAAATTTTCAAACTGCCTAGTGAAATGTATTTTCGACGTATTCCGGCACAAGATAGATGGGAAATTGTCGCGATATTAGAGAGCCAAAGCTTCGAGTTTCCCTCCTCGTTGCGACACTTGCAACGTCTCGAGTATGGTGGAAAACAAAGAGAAATGGAGAGTGCGAGAAAACTTCAGAAACCACAAACTATATACGCATAAATCTCGTACCGAAAGCAACCTCTACTTCGAAAACTCACAACCCTCTTTCACTTTCTCTTTAACGCGTTTATACCTCCTAGCCCTGTTATAATTCTGAATTCTTTCCCTATCTGATCATCATATTCGACACCCTGAAGTTACTAAAACATTTAAAAGTACATTAATTTAAATAAAATCATAATCACATCCTTAGAAGAATGATTTAAAAATAATAATAGTAACACCAGAAACAGCCAAAATAATGGCCACGAAAGGTTGAAGGGGGGAAGGGGAGTTTCTGAGCATCAATTAGTACACCAGTTGCACGATAAATGGTTTAAGGAGATGTCACACATTTGCCCAGGTGCAGAAAAGCGAGAAGGGTGGAAAGATGTACCTGAGACGAGTATTATTCCACGTCTGGTGTTCACTAGCAATTTGGCACTCGCCGCGGCACCTCGAAGTGGGAGGATTTAATTCCTAATCCCCCAGCTTGATCCTTCTCTTGTGGAAAATCCGTTCGGCACGGCCATGTTCTAGAATAAGGGATGAGGTTGGAATAAATGTTACAAGAGGGTTGTACGAAGGGCTCGAGTAACAAAAAAAATTGTACAGCATTATCGTAAAAGAGCTTTTCTTCGTATGATAAATTTCATCAACGAATAAAGCTGTATAATTAATTTAACGTGCTGAAAATTTCGAGGAATAATTCGAACCCCAAATTCTGTAGTGAAAAGTGTTGAGTTTAAAACTTTGTCTCAACTGATGCACCTTTAATGAATCATTAACTCAAGAGCATTTAATATTTCAATCCGCGGTACGTTGAGAAGAAATGGAGCGTGGAAAATGTAAAGTGATAACGCGAGAATCTATCCACTGGAAGAAATTAGAGCGAGGCACCCCAATCCGGCTTTCATAATACAATTAAAATCTGTTGAATAGTCCATTATAGACAAAAATATCTGAGAACTCAGCGCTTTGGATTTTAGCAAATGAACGAACCCCTAAATCCCTCACCGCAAACTTTAAAACTCCCTGTATTATTCCACAATGAATTTGTACATCTATACATGAGCTTGTCTGGGATCTTTGTCTTTCTCTACTTTTTTCCCTTGTGCTCTCTCACCCTTGCTCCGTATAATTAGTTGGCTATTAAGTTTTCCGCGTTCCGTCTCATGTTATTGTACGTAATAATTACCCCTGCTCTTTTCATACAAGGCTTTGTAGGAGCCTAGCGGAAAATCTAGTTGGTATTATCCCATACATAACAGGCTCTTCGCTCAGTGTGTTAAATCTACCACATTTTTTACCGGGACAAACCGCGAGGCGTGATTATATAAAAAAATAAAATGAAAGAAAACGTTTCTCTGAGTCGCCACAATTCTGGCTATTATCGTTATTTCATATCCTCTTGCTATTTTTTTCAAGATACAATATATCGGATGAAAAATATATACATCGCATTGTCTTTAATGGAAAATTGAAAAAAAAGAATGAAATAAAATAATAATTATTGGTATAATATTTGAAAACGGTAGAACTTTTAAGATAGCCTGTATATATACATATAATACGAAGGTATATAAAATACGTACCTTTGGCAGTGCAAAGCGTGCTCGAGGGTAATAATCGTCGGTTGGTTCTGTTTCAACAGAAAAGCAATCAGCTAGTGAACTAGGAGAAACTCGGGATTTGTCTGATGACTCGAACAGGCGCCCTTTTATATTCAACATATATCTGTATATCTATATTCAATGTTAAATATAAAAGGGCACCCGTTTGAGCCATCCAACGATATCGATACATGTATAGCAGGATATTTATATAAATATGTATACATATATATATTTGTATTGAAAGATATGTGTATATAACGAGAATTATAGCGAGTTCGTTCGATAGACTCTGAATTTCATCTGAATTCAAGTTCAATATCTAGTCGAATGCACTCGACTTTGAAATTAATCTATATAAATAACCTTCTCGATTAAATTGATACAAGGATTTACTAATGCTAGAAAAATATAATATCACAAAATATACAGTCTAAGCTTCTGAGTCTTCTTGGGATTGATGATAATTTTTCACACCATCTAAAATATCTCTTTATCCTATTCATCATTTCACTGTAAAATTTTTTTCTATCGCAAAATAGTTTGCATGCTGAAATCTGTCGAATTGAAAATTAAAAAAAAAAAGTTCGATCGGTAACAGGAAAATTCGTCCTCATTGCACAACTCTGCCTAAAGATAGTTTATGGGCCTGGGAGTGACAAGAAGGCTACTCTACTAATTTTTATAGTCACTTTATTATAGTATTTGTTATTCATAAATATCATATATTCAAATATTTTCAGATATGGCTTATGAGTTATGAGGTTCATTTTATGCACAAAGTGGTTGTTTCGATGACTCGGTGACCAAATGGACAGGCATTTAATAACTCAGCGATGGTGCTTCAAGCCCATCCAATAACTATTTCCACTAACATAGAAATCATAATCATGCGTAGAAAGTGTGGAATTTTCCGGGGACAAATTATCCGAGGACGAATTTTCCTAGATTCTGACATATCAGAATATTTCAGAAATTATACCGAATCATAAAATCTGAATGTATGGTCTGTAAAAAGTGTTTTCAGGCAACAAAAAAAAAAGCCAAAACAAATAATTGTCAGCATCTAAGTGGCCCGTCAACAGCAGTAGAGTATATGATATCAAAATACTGGGACAAGCATTTAATTGTTGATTCCGAAAATATCTAGAGTAATATACTGACAATAATGAACATGCAGTCAGTGTACTGCGGTGGTGAAAACTGTCACTTTCGTAGCATCAGGAGTGGTGTTTTGTACGCAAGGCCGTTGTTTCAGTAGTGTGAACGCAAATAGACAGAAACGTCAAATTCTTGAATATGTGTTAAAATCGATAATACCAAGCCTGTACAGAGTTTTTGCTAATTCAATCCTGAATTTTTCGATCAATTAGCTTAGGAAAAATTATGACGCGGCAAATGTTCGAAAACCGGCTCTAAGTGTGCTTGTACCAACACTTAACCAACCCTCTTGATAGGAAGTGAATAATCTCGAAAAACGTTGGAAAATGGGTCGAAAAGTCGTGAGATTCCGACGTCTTTCACGTCCGCGAATAATGCCAGGATTGATTACGTCATGGTGCAACGAGTCGTCGTTTCACCACCCCTGAACTATCTGCGTCTCAAATCGGTAATATATATATATACATATATATATGTCTATATAAAACATACGAAAGTCGAGAGATCTGTGAATTCGATTTGCAAAAGGGTGCATGAGGAATGAGAGGCGAGAACACACTCTGATTGAAAAGTACTCTCTCGCCAAGCGCGGTTTTCAATCTCAACGTCCATCTCGGAGCCAATAGAAAGGGATGGATATATAGGGAATACGATAAAAAGAGACAGGAAGATCGTCGATATCTTTGGTCGTATCGGGAGGTTTTCCGGGCTCGAGTCTCCTTCCTGTCTTGCATCGAACGACGGGAACTTCGCGAGTTGAATAAACAGTGACTCTTTCCCCGAGATCCCCGCGAGTTTGGTCTCGAACACCTCATCCCCGTGATAATGGAAAGAATAAGTAGGATTATATATATATTTAGATACGATTCAAGAGGTGGGGCTAGAATCAGGGATTCCATCTGTACATGCCCTTTCTTACTGCTCTATATTTCATTCGATTCTTCATTGACTATTTTCTAGAAAAAAAAAATCGTTTAACCTTCGCTCGAAAACCAAAGTACTTTTCGACCCCCGCGTTTAATTCTTTATTTCGACACATTGCTACATTGAATTGAGATAAACTGTTTGTTATCTTCATTTTGTTTACCCCTTGGGTAATGTAAAGTTGTACGAGGGGAAATACTAAAGAGGTTAAACGGAATAAATCGTTAATTGAATGTTCCAACGTCGTTCAGTTGATGCGAGTATTTCAAAATGGCGATCTCGATCTTTATTCCATATAAGGGATGAGGTCGGGTCTTATCCGTGCACCAGGACATTAGGAAATATATAACAGTGCATACAGTAGCGATATATCGTTTGTTCTGGCCTAACTTTCCTCCAATATTATCTACAACTTCCCTCCATCCAGAATTTCTGCGTTAATACGTACATATGTGTGTTTACATAGACACCTGTACAGTTATAAGGGAAGCAGGTCGAACCCTTGTGGGTTATAATAGTATTCCAGGCCCTAGGACAGGGAAACCCTCCGTGTACTTGATTTGTCGAGCAACTGAATATTCCCGGCAAGATAACAACCACCCTCCCTGCCATACGTATATACGACAACGCCCTACCGTAACCAACTTCCAGCTCGAATACTTCCAAATCCGCTTTCCGAAAGTTTGCCGAGGTTAAGGACGAAAAGAGCGGAACATCGTTGAGAAAAAGTGCCCTGAAGGGAAACAAAAGTAAAAGAGCAAAAAGTTTTTGGAGCCGTTCGAAGAGGCACGTAAACGAGTCAACCCCAAATAAAAAACTTTTACTTTGTATCCGTTTTTCAATGTTGCCAACATATTTGCCGCTGTTGGATATACTCATAATTAAAGTTCAATATAGACGTACAAAGCAAGTGAAACGACATTTCATCTTTTAGACTTCGAAAATTTGGTCGATTGCAACGATCAAAAAAAAAAATAGAACGTTTGAAAGAGCCTTATTGCCTTATTGACAACTGGTGAAAATATAGTGAGAGAGATTTGCAAAAATGAATTCAAAATTGTAGATTTTTTTAGCCACTTTAGCGTTATCAGCGATGAAAAATGTTAAAAAAATGCTAGAAAAAATAAAAACATAATTTTATCTTCGCTCGCGGTCGAAATTCTCGTACAAGGAGAGGCCGAAAATTTCTTTACCAGCGCGTTAGACACAGCATAGATGCGACCTCCGGGTTCTTTCATCCCGGAAATTTAATTCGCATTACGCCGGATGCACGTGCACTAAGGAGAAGAGCCGTGTGAAAAAGTCAAAGGAAAGAAAGAGAAATAATGTATATACATATAGAGAGGCGTATGCTTCAATTATATGACATACATACAATGTACAAAAATGAGGCACGAAAAGAGATAGAAAAGCGAGTATGAAAAGGAAGAAGTGAGGAAAACAGAGGGAGGATGAAAAAAAAATGCGGGAAGTCCGGCTACGTTTCCTTCTTTCTCGTCTCTTCGCGAGAGGGCTTAAATGAAAAAGAAAAAAGCTAAAGTAAACGGGTCGCAAGCTCTATCTCCTTTGCTTCCGTCTAGCTTTTCGCCTTGACGCACGGATAAACCAATTCGATTAAACCGCTTGGCCACAGCTCGCCAACCACCATCGCCAACGGCGAGAAAGAATTTCCAGCTAGGATAAAACCAGAGCAGTGGCTATGAGCAAAGCAGAGAAATTGTGACGCGGTGCGACTTTGCTAAAATAGCATTGTGCCTTGATATTCAAGATTTTTACCTTGTTTCATGCATATTGTACAATAATATATACGGGGGATCCAAAAATCCGTGTCAAGTGCTTACGGAGTGGAGATATCGCAAAATACTGAATAGGAAAATCTTTGTGCATCATTTTTTGTAAAGCACCCTTCTTAAAACATAAATTTAACAACGATAACGATCTAGCGATGATTGATAGAAAGTTGCGGGGCCCCGCGTATCTGGATTTATTGAACGACAACCACGGATTGGCTGTCACTAAATGATAAATAATTCGAGAAGGATACATGGTAGAAAAAAATGTCCGAGAACTCTTCTCTTCGAAATTCAGCAATCTATGTAACCTGCAAGTACGAGATACGAATTTGTAAACACGTCGTATAAGGACTCACGGTAACATCGCTGTATCTTTACTCATACACACTTTTGATCCGTTCGCTATATATATCCGCATTTGTATCCCTATCGCATGATAAAAAGCGAGAAAAAGTTGAAAAAGACGAAAAAATACATAAAAAAGCAAAATGTGATCTCTCGTTCACAAAGCTTTAGCGCTCCGGAGATATGAGAGAAATGTGATAAAAGTATGAAGGATCGAGCTTCAGGAAAGAGAGAGATTAGAGACTTAAAATTTATGATCAAATGCCGAGGACTCGGAGCTTCTGTTTTTCCTCTCTCTCTCTCTCTCTCTCTCTCTCTCTCTCTCTCTCTCTCTCTGTCCTCCATTGTAACCCTTTTTACTTCATCTCTTTGACAATAAATACTTTCATATTCAAGAAGTGACTAAAAGCGCGATGAAAGAAGCAAAGCTCGTGTACTGAAAAAGACGAGGCATGCAAATTAAATTTGCACATTGTTTCATCATTTTCTCTGACTGACGTGACTATAACATTTTATTCTCTCGAGTTTGGTAAATAATCTTCGTAATAAGGATTTTCATGCAAAGAATATTTTCATTGTTTATTTATATATTTTTTTCAAAGCATCATTCAAGTGAAACTTTTTATCTCGTGTTATTTCTTTTCGTTCATTTTTTGTTAGTTTTTACTCATCGTTTGATAGAAAGGTGAAGCACAACATGAACTTTAACCCATAACAGGGGAGGTTCGAAGTAAAAATGGGAGGATCCTTGGCATCGACTCAGTAATAAGAAGAATTTATGTGCATGCGTATTGGCTTTTTGCCCAAGTCGTTCGGAATATTGGAGGGCTTTTACGTTTTTAAGGTTATGTCTATTCGCTAAGTGCACAGGGGTTGAAAGACTGGGGAGAGAGCAGAAGAGGGTGAAAAATTGTAATAAATCGTCGTCAGCGAAAGTTTTGATTTGTAGGGAGTTTGAAAGTACAAAATAATTTTTGTTATTATATCATAGATGTTCGAAGCTTGACAAAATAATTGTACTTGAAAAATCACTCGATAATAGAGACCCTTTAAATTTCCGGCATTCCGTATCATTGCTCGTTTAAGACACTTGCACGTGATAACGTCAACAGAGAATTCGAAAATCGTGCCTATAACCGAAATACTGAGATCGTATAATGATTATGAGAAAACTCGTTGAAATGGAATATAGCAATCAAACTTTTTGCATCCCACGAGTTAATTCGGAAATACCAGAGGCTATGCGATAATTACACGAGAAGCTTAATCCGTAAGGAAGATATTAATTATTTTCACGTTTGAGTTGCAAAACTATAGCTTCAAAAGTATATAATATTTCACACAGTTTATTCATCGTGAACGCCATGAAAACGAGACAATGAAAAGAACAAAAAAGCCTATATCCTTTGGAATACCGCAAAAGTCGAATATCTTTCGGATAAGCCCCCCTCTCCTCCTTTTCTTTCCGCGGACTTTGTACACGCTATTTATTTTCCCGATAATGGAAGCACCACGGCTCCAAGCTTATAAAGATTTTTCCCTCTCCCACTTTTTCTTCGTGTGTCTCTCCTTTTAACATTTTTCTCTCTCTCTCTCTCTCTCTTCCTCTTTCTTTTTATATTTTACTCCCTTCAGCCTTTGCGGAGTTTTACCGCAAGGTACAGACACTACCGAGTAGCTAACGAGTTCCCCGGACCCACTAGCGACGTCATAACGGCGCGTGTAGTCAAAGGTAAGGTTCTTAATTATCTCGTGGTGGTGCCCTATTTTTTTTTAGATGTGTTAAGTTCTAAGAGGATAATAATGAAGAATCCTGAACCCTCTTCCCCGTCTGTGAAACAAAAGTTGGAGAATAAAAGAGAAATATACGGTTGAGTTGGAACTTGTATACTTGCCAAAAATGTATACGATATATAAACACGGAAATGTACACCAAGTTTGAAAAATTTTGCGATTCTGCTTTGTTATATTTACGGATTCCGGAACTCTCGAAAGAAAAAAAAAAACGAAGTTTTTCACTATTTTTCTGTGTGATTCATCGCTGCAGAGATAGTTATACGAGTCAACGGTGCACGGCCAATGGAATAAAATGAATTTCCATTTGTGAGCGTGAATAACATGCTGTAAAGTATATCCTAATTTGTTAATATCTCGCCAATTGGTCGTTATAAGGCCCAATACTCTGAATCTTTTCGCTTCAGAATGTCATCATTGACCAATCCATAGGCTCGAAAAGAATTCCTAGAGAAAATCTACTCATGAATGTGGTTAAAAGGAAAAGCTGTATCTCGCCAAATGCCCGCGGATTTATAAGAAGATATTCAAACTTATTTGAAAAGTTTATGCAATCGACTCTGCACCCACACGTGCTCAGCTCAGTTATACATTATTTGACCTTTTTTCTTCCTTGTACTGTCGTTTCGTAAATATTCGCAAAACTTGGAAACTTTACGAATAATCCAGTACGACGGGGTAGCTTACGGTTTATCGATGAAAAAAGAGTGAACGAGAGAGAGCAGCAGGAATGGAAAAAAATAGAAAGCAACCCTGTATAAGGGAGAAATGGCGAGGAAAGCTTCTTTCGACCATTAGATACATTTCGATATCGCCGAGACATAAACCTCCAATGGAAACACCATCTGCTTGGGCCTGCAGTTTTCCAATTGTTCCCGTCCAAGTGCGCTCCAAGACTCACCTATATGCATTACCGTTCTCTCATATATACGAGTCCTCGAGAATTTTTTAATCGAACTTATTGCTACTGTTCGTAAATACGAGAAGTTACGTTATTAAATGTCTGGTTTATATCTCACGATGCATTCTCGCCGATGTAAATGAATTCGAAAAATCGTTCGACTGCACAGCTCGGAAAAATATTCTCAACTCAACTTTATTAATCTTTGACTCCAAGTTCAGCCAATGCTTGGCTTGCAACTCAAATTAATTATTGAAGCCAAAATCAAACGTATCCTCAATCGTTATTATGTCACGGTGACAATAATAAAATATAAAATGACCATCGTATTATTTTTTGATTTAATGTCCCTTCAATATTTCAATCTTGTAAGTTAAATAAATAATAAATGGCTCATCGCTTCGCTAGTGGTGAACTAATTTTTAAACATAGTATTTGTATTATGGAAAGAAGTAAATAATTGTGTTAATCGATAACAATAAAACACGTAAATAGATATTAACATCGATTTTAAAAATCGATTAATAGAACCCGACCGTGTCCTCGATTGTCCCGAGAGAGTAATTATGTTGGTATTGATGCGATGCCTCTCGTAATTTGGCAGGTGCGTATTGCATGGGGCACCTACGTTAATGGCCCCGACGCGATTCATCCAGCAGGTTTATGTTTATCCAGGAGACACCGAAACTCGAGCGATTATGTTCTGGCGAGATATACTAAGGGCTTAATCGGTATGGAGAACTCGAGCGTATAAAACACATGTGTATTTGCATGTGAGGGTGATAAAATCGAGATTAACAATAATGAGGCCAATAAAATCGACTTTCCAAAAATAATTCGGCTAGTAAAATCAAAGTCAATGATAACCAATAAAATGAGGGTTTATATAAATTGTACAGAGTAATTAAATGGGTTAAGATTTTCAATATATTCCTGAAGCAAATTTCATAATCGATACTAATCAAAAAACAACAAAAATTTGAAAACTTTCAAACGGAGAGAATCGTAATTTCGAAACTCGTTACTTTCTCAAACTTTAGGCTTGATTAGTGTGTATAGTTTATTTGCTTCAATTTTAATATATCTCATCTCTCAGAGATTTAACAATCTCGTTTGTATATATATTTATAACGTATATATTTATGTACATATATATATAGTTTGCGGTAAAACTTACAAGATTTTCTCCAAGCTCGTGTACTTCCCGCGTATATGACTTTTCATTATCATATTTAACGATTCATCCAACTTTGAAAGTGAATTTTCCTGCAGACCAAAGTTTTCCTTTCGCCGTCAATATTCAACTGAGGGTGTGGTGTGTTTTTGCCTTTAAATCAGTCGCGGCGGTGTAGCTTAGTGCCTGGGTTAAAAAGAATTGAGATTGTGTAAAGAGAACGTAATACGTAATGTCTTTCAACGATTTACATTTTTTCTTCATCATAAAACCAATTCTTTAGTTTTCGATTTAGAAACAAACGAAGACAGAATATTTTTTATAAAAAATGTTAGTGCAATTTGGCAGAAGATTGACCATATATATGTTTTTATAAATTTATTTGGCGAAGCAGCAAAGCAAAAGGCAATCACTTTTAAGCCAGAAAGCTCAAAACTCCAAGCAACGTAGACACGAAAGAGTTAACCCGTCACGAAAACGAAACACCGCGACGAGTTTCCTGAACCCTTTCATTGCAATAAGCGGCCGTGGTGATGTTACCGCAATGCCAATTCTGTTAGTTTGTACAAAGTATAAAGTTTTATTCCATTTATTTGTGTATATGTAGTTGAATCACCCAACAGAGGACATAATACATTCACGTTTCGGTTTCTGTTCGGAGTGTCCTGCTCTTCTCAGTCCCTTTCCTCTCTTGTTTCTCCGCCCGCTTCGTTTCACGCAGCTACAACATGTACGTACCCACAAAACTCACCCCCTAGTTTCCACTCCGACCCAATGGTTTCTACACCCCGACTCAATTAACATATTGCCTCATTATTTCCTCGATTCTCATCTGTGCCCGGTCAACATCCCAGGCAATGGCTGGACAGTCTACAGGATTTTCCAAAATTCATCCCCGCGTTCACAGGGTAAAAAGATTTCGGGATTCTCAAGTCAAAAGATTTGTCAATGTTTTTCTTTCCATACATCGATCCGGAGATATTAATTTAAATGGCTAGAGCCGAGCGGTTCATATCTCTTTAACATTTTGGGTCTTGGAATAAAATGCGTTTGCACTTTCCTCTTTAAAACTTTGCGATCTATGTTCTCAACGGTTAGTAAATTATTTTGTGGACCATCCTGTACTTCTATTTCTTTTTTTTCTCTACTACTGTTTCCCTTTGCAACTCTTTCCTTCCCACCCTCTCGTTTTCTCCTCACCTCAATTTATTCATACCAATTAAATGATTTGCATGAAATTAGATTCCCCAGGTGTACGTGATTACATTTGGATACATAGATAGACCTCAAGCAGTCTTGTTTCCCCTAGAGTCCTGCTGTCTTCTTTGCCATACATATACATTTGCTATATACACGTTAATGCAGGTTTGCACCCCTGTTATCTCGGCCATGCTGCTAATATTAGATTGGGCGACACAAAAGTGCCTTTTTTGTTAGTTTTTCCGTACAAAACATGCCGTTGTTACCCAATGGCTCCATTGAGGCAGCGCGCTCCGGTAAGTTCTTGACTTTTGAGGTCATGGACGATATATCTCCGATCCAGTGATGCGAAAAAGCGATCACAACAATTGAACCCAAAAATAAATTCATGAGAAATACTATTCGGAAAGAACAAAAAAAAATATCATTTATTCCGATAGGAATTGCGGTGAAAAGTAAATGTTCAAAAAACGACTAACAACCGAACGAATGTAAATCTTTCTGACTTCACTCGTAAAGAATTTGAATCAATAATTTTTCGGGGTTTGAAATAAAAAAAAAAAAAAAAAAAAGAAACCACAAAAATTCAAATTTCTCGACTTTTGTTCTCTGGGAAGCTGGACTGACGTACTTGACCTCCTTTTTAATGAACACACACCCTGCGGCTAAGCCGAGAACTTTTTAGTACTCTTCATCGATCGTTAGAATTCACAACGTCCATGTTGTCTCGACGCCCCTTAAGCTGTCAAAACTAAATTCACATTTATAAAGATACAATATCCTTTTCGAATAACTCGGTGGAAGAATAAATCATTTTAATAGTAGTCACGCCGATTATTTTAGTGCAATTATTGACCAGATATCTCTCTACCATATTTTTTTCTGATCGTAATCTCAATTTTCGTATTCCATGTACTTTAGTCCTTTAATCTCTTGTTACAACGCTTTTTAAATCATTTTCATATACAATCAAACCTGCAGAGACATCCAAGCACATATATGCATATATTTACATCCGTCTGACTAGGGGCTCCGAGAGAATCACTCTTCAAAATGGAATCGCGGAAGACTCTTCGTGACGAGAATAAAAAAAGGAAAGAAAAAAACGCAAAAACGTGAAGACTAGTGAGAGAAAGAGGCGAATATTAAAGAATAAAAAGGTCCCAGTATACGACTGGAAAAATGGGTGTCCTTAGATTACTACAACAGATACATCGCGATATTCCTAAAACATTCATTCTCTAATACACTGCTGAAAAACTATTCGCCACAAATAAGTGCTAGTCCCGTAACAGTTACGTTCAAAAGTTAACTTGTCGGTTCATTTTTGAAAACTGGGATAAAACGTATCGAATAGTCTGATAATGTTAGTTGTTATATCTTCTAAAAATGTCTAAACATAGGAAAAGTATAATTTGTAGTTAAGAGTTTGAAAAACAATCACCTTTTCCATATTTCATAAACAAAGATTATACTTTGTAAATTTTTCTACTGCTCCCCATAAGATTGCCTTAACACGGCACAATCTTTGATTGCAAATATGTCGATTACGGGATGGTGAGATCTTTTGATATTTCGAATGTTGTGTCTTCGTTTTTATCAGTATTTTTAATTTTTTCAGGAATTCTGTATAAAAACCAAATGCCACACGTCGCTGTAAATCGAATTAACAAGAGATAATCATGAAGGGTGCGACATGAAGGAAAATGACAGAAGCAGTTTCTCTTCATATATCAATATATATGAAATGTGATTTTTTGGACCTCCTGCATATTCCTTAATAGCCACGGTATCGTGCAAAACGTGAGTTCCGGAAAGACATTCCGGAGCCACGGAACATCAGAACACACACAAAAGTGTCTTCAGACTCTTGTGTTGTTTTTTTTTCTACTCGTTTCCAGCAGTTTTTTTTTCTTTTCTTCCTTACCCCCCTTGCGGACGGCGATGATGGATCGTGCGAGATCGTGAGGCCACCAGTCCGAAAGTAATTTGAGACTAAAAACCTCCTCGTCTCGCTGTCTTCGCGGTCTCGTCCCTGTTTCCGGCCACCCCAAAGATACGTGATAAAAAATGAAAAAATGAATCACCGTAACGACTTTTATACCATGTACTAATATTGTTAGCAGATTGTTTTTCCTTACAGATTAGTTCAATTGCAAAAAAAAAAAAAAAAACTTATTCAGAGTTAATAAGCCTTGGAATTAAACACATTATTTTCAATTTATGCTCATTATATTATTATGTCAACTTTAGTTATTTATGCGTGAATAAATTTGAAACTTTTATCCCTCATTTTTTGAGGGTCCCATAAAACTTTGTTTAGAATTGTAATTTTTAAAAAGGTAAGATCTTTCTCTCGGAAACGATACGACCAATTTGGATGAAATTGGGTACAGAGGATCTTTACAGAATCATCTAGATTTTGTTGAGCAATTTTATTTTCAAACATCAGTTTTTCCTAAAAAAAAAAAAAAGAAAGCAAAAGATCTTGGCAAAATCCCGATTTCTTGATTGAAACTTTGGCAAAACTGATGTTTTTTTAAATCAGCTTTTCAATATCATTGTTTTTTTTTTAATGAAATTTTGCACTTCTGTTCACAAAGTACAGATGTCTTTTGCTTGAAATACAAATTTGTTTCTATAACTAAATTAGTTCTGTATAAAGAAAATGATTGAATTTGGCCCCATTTTTAACACTTAAAGGAAGGCTCGATTGATTTATAATTGGGATGATCTGATTAATATGTTTCAGAGAGTGAAGACAGTAAGAACAATGAAACGAACAAAAGGAACATTGTTGTATCTGGGTCTGGTGATACTCACTCTGATATTATCAGCAATGGCCGAAGAAGATTGGTTGCACGGTCCGCCATGTAAATGTAAATGGGTATCAGGTAAAAAAACAGCGGAATGTGTGCGTTTAAATTTCACTCAAATACCGGACAATTTATCATCGGAGATTCAGATATTGGATTTAACTGGAAATCGAATAACTTACGTGAATCACGATGCATTTAGTCGAGTTAATCTCGTAAATCTTCATAAATTGGTGTTACGGGAGTGCGGTATAAAGGCGGTACATACGGACGCTTTTAACGGGCTTAAAATCGTGATAGAGATCGATCTTTCGGGTAACAACATAAAGACACTGTTTCCCGGTACGTTCGTCGAGACACAGCGACTACGTGTGTTGTTACTCAATCAAAACGATTTGGAAACATTGGAGAACGGTCTTTTTCACGATCTCGATTATCTGCAAAAAGTAGTATTATCGGACAATCGTTTGGATCGTATAGGTGAAAAGACATTTAGAAATTTGCCGGGTTTACAAACATTGACGTTGGACGGTAATAATTTAACGAGCGTGCGATTATCGACCTTTGACAATTTGCCGAAGCTCGGTAGCCTAGAATTGCACAATAATCCGTGGAATTGTAATTGTCACTTGAAGAGATTTCGAGATTGGACGATCGAGCGTAAGCTGTATACGCAACCAACTACCTGCGCGCAACCGCTTAATTTAGCGGGTAAAATGTGGGACGAGTTGAGCAGTGATGATTTTGCGTGCAGACCAAAAATAACATCCATCGGTCCATATCCGAGGATCGAGGCTGGACAAGGTGACGTCAAACTCTGGTGTCGAGCCTCAGGCATCCCAAGACCACAATTGTCGTGGGTTTATAGGGCAAGAATAATAAGCAATTCGACGAGACGATATAATAACGCCGATCGAGGTTACGTTATTCATGAAAAATACGATTGGCTCAATCTCACCATACCCGACGTCACTTCCTCTGACAAAGGGGATTACATTTGCATGGCTAAAAATCCAGGTGGTAGTATCGAAAAAAATATAAGCCTTTCGATAATCGGTGAAAGTCAACCCGGTGCAACTGCTACCGTTAGTTTGCCTCTTGCTCTCGGACTCGGTGTGACATTTTTGCTGCTTATTCTCGTTACCATTATACTCTGCGTTTGGTACTGTCGCAAACGTACACCAAGAAACGACGAAAAAAACGCGGAAGCTGCTTCCTTGGAGCATCATGGACTTGGCGAACAAGAAAAATCACTCATCACTGCAATTAATCCGGTCGTCAAACCACCAAGAAGATACGAAGCACCCTCGGTCACTTCCCACGGCACTGAAATGACCGAGCTCAACAGAACTCTCCTTGACAACGATTCCGTTTTCGGTCAGTACACCGCTTTCATTACGAGACAATGCGCCAAGTAGATTTATATCTTAGTTCGTACTATACATCTCATAACATACAGTCAAATCTTTTTCAGTTTTATTCTCAAGAGGAAAGTCTTTGACAATTCTTCGAGAAATATTTCAAGACTTTTCTCTTCTCAATTTCTTCAACGTTTCTCAACCCTATCGGTGGCCAAGAAATTTTTCAGCAGGTGTTCCCACAAGAAAGCACATATGAAAATAAGAGAAAAACACGAATATATCGAACTATTTGAGACTGTCCAGGTTACTGATTTTTCCTTACTTTCATACCATCACAAATCTCATTTTCGAACCAAAAAATATGTTTTACAACAAGAACAACAAAAATATAACGATCTATAATAACAAAAGTAGAAACTTTATACATCGGGTATAAAAGATACTTCGCAGCTATCGTCACACTCGTGAATCATTGTCACAAACTCATTTTAAAATCCTCTGAGAAATAACTTGGAAAAGAAAATTACGTACCTACGATCAAAATATAAGATCGATGACTTTTTTCACTTTAAACAGTTGCATTGCATTTCATTACAGACTATCAAAGTATCAAAAAGGTAATGACATACTAAAAAAAAAATTACGGAATATCATTTGAAGACTGTTATATGATTTGAAGATCGTTTTTTCCTGTCCACCTTATAGGAAGTTTCTTGTTTTGTGGCCAATTTTGTTCACCGTCTGTATGGCTACCTGGCTGCCGATAGAGTTAAGAGGCTCATATAAAAATGTATTTGAATTTTCGACTGTTCGTGAGATTTCACTGTACCAATATTCGACTGAACTTTTCCGAGTATATTTTTGTCTCAAGTTGTGTATAAAGTGTAAAACTCGTAGGGAGCAACGAAAAATCCCTCCTAGGAAATACCGTAGTATATATGTGTACATAGAAAACCTTATTATTAGACACAGAATAACCCTTTGAGCCATACATTTTCCATGCGTGTAATTGACTCAAAATTTGGTTCTTAGGTGGTTTTTGGGGTCACTGATTACGAATCTTAACCAAAAATTTGAAAATGATAAATAACCTTTTATTCTTCATTTTTTAAAACAAAAACAACCGAGCCGAAAAATTTGAAACAATTCTATGAACTCGTTTGAAGTGTATTGAGTTTGTTAAAAAATTGCCATCCTGATGTTCGTATCAGTTCAGTAAAAAATTTATTAGATAATGGAAAAATCACGAAATTCGAGTATTTATTTATATGTGGTATATAGGCAATTAGCAAACAATGACTGTTCATATTTTTTAATATCAAAATGAATGTTCCAGGGACCATTTAGAACAAAAAACCCGGTTTTTGTTGTTAAAATATAAGTTGAGTAATAATAAAAATACTGCATAAAAAAAACGTGGACGACGTAAGTTTGACCACGGCTCAAAGGGTTAACCCTTTTGTGTTAAAACGACGAATTGTTTTTGTTGATTTCAACGAAAAAGAGTCGAAAGATCCAAGGATACGGTATCGTATGGTAGATTCGCAAAACTCATAAATAATAAGAAATACTGAGACATTAGGAAGTAACAATGTAAATACTCATTTTAACTTGTAAATTAATTTTTTCTTATTTAGTTTTTATTTTCTTCGTACTTAATTATTCATGCTCGAGTTTTAGGTCGACGTCGTCACAGTTTATTCCCCGTGAGATTGAACGAGGTTGGACAGAGTTTGCGATTAAAATTTAAGGGAGATATATACATGCGGACGTTTAAATTGGTAAAAAGACCCTTAAAAGCAGCAAGAGGTCCTTCTTCGTTCTTTCTCTCTCTCTCTCTCTTTCTCTTCCTGTCTCGTTTAAAAGATGTCCTACTGCGAGAACAGTCGAGAGACTCGAGAGGGCCAGATGGAAATTTTATCCGGGCCTCGCAACCTCATCGCTTTTCGTAATTAATTGCACTCCGGGTGATCGGGTAAAATTGTTGAGAGAAAATCTAATTTCCCGTCCGTTAATATTGAGCCCGCATGACTCGACGAGAATAAACGGCGTGACTTAACTTGAGAGATATATCGTCAACTCGTAATTAAAATAACGTGTGAAACTTGATGGAAAATAACATTAACGATAAAACGCACAATCGTTGAGAAAGGGTAAAGTGCCTAAAAAGTCTTCAGAGATTTGCAACTTATGCAAAGACTTCTTAACTGACATTAATTATCCTCGAATTCTGCTTAAACTTGTCCCATTCGTAACCAAGTTTTTCAGTGTTGGGCCAAGCTCAGGATTTTCTGGATTAAGGATGTCGACCCTGAAAGTTTTCAGTCTTATTTTATCAGCCTAATGATCATGACTATCCAGGACTAGTTCTAGGTCGAGGTATTAGGAACGTTCACCTCGTAGGTTTCTAATATATTCGCCTCAACTTGACGAACACGACGATATACATACTATTCAAGCAATTTAGTTTCGCGCTATTAACACTTCCATCGTTTTATTTTTCTTCCTATTTTATTATAATTTATATTATTATTTTTATTATTATCATTATTCCTCTTCTTCTTCTTCTTCTTCTCGTTCTTATTTATTTTCATAAAATTCTCTTATTTGTTTCTCTCGCAACAGCTGAGGGGCCCGGAAGTGTAGTCGTCGGCGGTGTGGTTGGCGGGACAATTGACGATGATAATGAGAGGCGCGGAACGCCGGAGCTTGATAACGGGACAATGTCACGCGGACCGAGTTACCGTCAGTATCCTCCGGATCTTTTGGCATTCTCGGGTGGTCGTGGTTCATCACCGACGAGTCAAGCCTCCACGGCGCCCGACAGTTCAAGATTGTCGACCAATCAAATGGGAGGTATGGGAGCAGGGCATCAGCAGCAAGGGATGAATTTCGGATCACCCTCGGGAGGACAATATCCTGTTGGTTTCAAAACGCTACCGCACAATCGTACAGGAAGTGTATCCTCCGGACATTATAGTACCGGAGCACCAGTCCTGCCGAGGCATGGTTACGTCACGATACCAAGGAGGCCGAGGGCTCCCAGTTGGAGCAGCGGACCACCAACTTCACCGACTTCCCTCCAAGCGGTTGAAGCTCTTGAGCCTGTTTACGATAATTTGGGGACGCGAACTACCGCCGCAGGAAGTTCAATTCGCTCGTTGAACAAAAGTCCAGAACCAGGTGCAATGTCCATCATGAGAGGCCGACCACTACCAGGAACTCCGACCAACTCTCATTACAACGCTATTCAACGTAGCACTCCGAACATCATTGCTGGCAGCCCATTGGACAGATCAGCACCAGAAGGTGCTTCGGAATGGCCCATCAAACTAACCGACGAAATGGACAATCATCCGATCATCGAAAATGGCACTCTTGGAAGAAAAGTACCACCGAGGCCACCCCCAAAACCCAAAAAGAGATCACCCAACGGTCCTCTCTATGAGGACGAAGGCGAAGATGGCACTGAAGTCTGATTTACATTCACCAATCAATGACGCAACCTCTAACGCTAGACTTATCGACCACATGGAGACCTTCCAATGTCACCTAACGTCACTTTAAGTTTTACCCTCAAAAACCTTATAACATTGCAACATTAACCGACTAACCGGAAGTGCCTTGTGTCAATATTTCTTTTTCCTTTTTCGGATTAAGATACAAACGAAATAATCATAACAAAAGCTCGATAAGAAAATATAATAAATATTTTCTTTGTGCTCTCTCGGACTGACGACCAAATGGTGACTTTCTGTGAATTTTTCAATACGTTTCGTCATTCGTGAAGAACATTCCTCGTTACTGGACACCCTGTGCATACGTTTATTTAACGTTTAATATTTTTCGCCTCAGTTATTATCATTATTATCGTTAATATTTACTATTATTTTACTTTTCTATCATTATTTATTTGTTGTCCTTCGTGAGCTGTTAGTTGCGAAGGTAGTGCTTCGAAAGAAAACTATTGTTCGAGTGCCTAGAGGACGATTGCACTATTTTTAGATTTTTTCTTCTTTTTTTTCCGTTCTCCGCAGTTAAGTTTTTCGCCAGTTATTCGTCTCTGAATTTTTGGCTCTCGCAATGACCAATCGTATGTTTTTTTTTTTGTATTTTTACTTTTCGAATTTAAGCTGGAAATGAAACACAAGTTTATTCGCTATAGTCGTGCACAAAACTAGGGAAATTATTTGAAAATGCAGTCGGAATTCTTATCACAAAATGACTCCTTGATCGAAGCGAATCATATCGGAAAATAGATATTGAAATTCAATCGTAATTTCGTTTCGTACTTCCAAAATTGAGTTGAAATCGTCTTTGAGAAAGAAAAAAATTCGACATCCGTTCAAAACCCTGCGTGAATATCGAGTTTGAACTCGAGGTCATAAATTTTCAATACGTTGAAGAAAATGATAATAAAAATAGAACGGATTGTAAAACTCGTCGACTCGCATTGAGGGCAGGAAAGAGTCCCTTCGTCTTTCCTTCGCTAAACAGTATATTGTACATGACTTATAATATCTTAAGATTAAACTGGATCAAACAATGAGCAAATGTGAAATGCTTTGAACTAAAATTAATCAAATTCAATAGAACATTAATAAAATGGAGAAAAAAAATAGACAGTGATTAAAAAAAAAAAAAAAAAAACACATGGTTTACGTCGTTGTACGAAATAGAAATTTTCTTTTTTTGCTCCCAGTTCGTAATGAATGTTTAAACAATCAAGAACAAACGTAAACGACAAAATATTGGAATTTGTGAGCCAAGGTGGACGATGAATAATACAGCGCATAACTTATTAATTTAAGAAATCAATATAACATAAAATATAAATATATATATATATATATATATATATATACGTAGAGATACGAGATTCTATAATTGTTCGAAATTTGCGAGATTTACATAAGCCTATAAAAACAAAACCGGAATGACAATGAGAGTGACTTGGATTTTTCTCACATCGATATTTACGACGCGTTAAAAGAATAATAAACAATAATGTGTACAGTTATAAAATAATGAGACGAGACGATAAAAATGTAGATATGCGTTGTTAGAGTGACGTTTATTAACGGTGCTTCCGATCAATCGACGCTAAACAATTTAAACCCACTTCCAATATTGTTCAATTGTTTTCTCTATTTTTTCCTTCCTTGTTTTGCATTTTTTTCTTGATTTTTTTTAATTTTCATTGCGATTCTTTTAACATTTACTTTTTGTCGAGGATGTGGAAGAAATTTAAAAAACAGACAAATTTTGTTAACGACCAACATTGCTCCTTGAAAGCCAAATTAGTTTATCATTCGAAATAAAGAACCTTCAGAAAAATCGATTGATCTTTCGATCAAAGTTCATTTCCCTCGATTGATGTAAATAGGCCATCAATCCCCTAATGACGAATACACTTTTTTTGTTTTTTTTTTGTTTTATGAAATATTGATTAAGCTCTTGGGAGAATTGGTCGTTTCGTAATGGGGTTGATCGACGCTTTCAGGAATGATTTTACGTGTAGCTAAAATTTCGCGAGAACCAATATTAGCGCGGAAAAAAAAACACTGATGAAAAAAAAGTGAACGCGAACGACAAATTTCCGGGGATATTTTGACGATTTTTCCTTACGAATTTCAGGACGTTGAAACATAATTGCTTACTGATTGAGAACACGATTGCCGGAAATAATGAACGTGTACGCGCTCTTATCTCTTAGTTTTTCGGGGCGTTTACGATTGTCACGTGGATAACGAACATGAATTCTTAATGATGTTTTTTGCTTCGTGGAAATACGCACGAGTCCTCAATTACGATTATTGGAATTAAAATTAGCTTAATTGGAAAAGAAAAAAAAATAGGATGATTGAAACATCAAAATAAACAGAGTAGAAAGGACAAGGAGAGGACAGAAATTCATTTGAATTATTGAACGAGCTCCGAATCCTAGAACAATAAAATGACGCATGGGATTTTTAAGGGGTAATGGGGAGTTGGAAAATAAAACGTTGGGGTACGAAATTACAATCGTCCCTTGTAAATACACTCATTAATTGATTCAACCAAAATAAAAGTCAAAAAAAAAAAACAATAAAAACTGGCCTCTCCGCTGTTCGTAAGTGATGTTAATATGTAAAATGGCAGGCAATTTTAGAGAGCGAAGAGAAATCGATATTGGGCCACGAAATGAGACGACACGATAATATATTTTTGTAATTTTGTATTTTGACGCTCCCATCCATCGCGACGCGTACACAACTTTAAAAAGAAGAAGAAACATTTTTTGAAATAAATGAAATTTAAAAATAAAAAAAAATAAAACGCTTCTACGTTTTAATTCGCGAGAAAGTGTCCTCCGAAGGGTCCATCGAGGTCGATATCAAGGTCAAGGATCCGCTTTCGCCCATAGACCTGCCCGATTTTATTCCTATTAAGAAATCGTCGTGAAATTACGAGCCGAAATACGTTGCCACGTGTACAGAGGGAGATAAATTTATTAAATTAAATGATATATAAAAATGTAAATAATGTTTTTTTTCTCGCTCGTATCTCATATAAGAAAAAAAAGAAAGAGAAAGAGAGAGAGAGAGAGAGAGAGAGAGAAAGAAACTGCAGCTTTTTTTCGTGCATGAGCGAAAAAATAAATTTGTTTTTTCTTGCTGAAAAAAACGTTGCCAAAATATTGTAGTAGAAATGGAGTTGAAGAAAAAGAGTTTTTTTTTTTTTAATCTCTCTACATCGTTAGAATAACCGAAGTTTATGCAACTAAGATTATGATTAAGAACGAGAGGGAAAATACATCCGCTAGATTGCCCGTCTTGAAGGATAAATCCATATGATCGATTATTTCATATTCCATTATAAGTCAGGCCACAGAATTTTTAATTCTGTTATCAATACTTTTTTTGGCTCGGTCGGTTAAACCGTCCGGAGTTCGAAATATCGAAATAGAGTCACTTTACGAGTGGCCCGAGCATAATTAATGATAATAATAATAATAATAATAATAACGATAGTTAAAAAAAACGACCTCAAGGCACTTTACCGACTCCGAATTTTACTGAAATTGTTGGAAAACGTGTTGTTCATTTATATTCATTCGAAAGAGACCAAAAAAACTAACCTTTTAGAAGTTATATCCTTTACTCCAGTAAATTCATTTTCATTTTTTAATTTTACGAAATTTCTTCACATTCTATAAATTTGTGTTCGGAGGTTGAAAATAATGAAATTCAAATTAATCGAACAAATCGAATAATTTGAACAAAATTTCAATCGAAATGTTAATTTGAATAAATTTAAATTGGATCCCGATGAAATCAAATTGTGGGATTTGTTCGAAAATATATGACAGTAAACTTTTTTGAAAACAATGCAAATGTTTCGGATATACAAAAAAAAACAATGTTTAAATTCCCAAATTCTCGATGTGCGAATTGATTAAATTATAAGAGAATCGTATATTAACTTACGAACACGAGATTTTAAACATCTGGCCTAGATTGTAAACAATAATTAAAAAAAAAAGGAATATCGTCGTTGCTATTGTCAAAACACCGCGATTGTATTTTTTATTATTATTATTATTTTTCGAATATAGAAAAACGTAAGAGCTTCGAGACCTAAAAGACCCAAGGAGATCTCAAAAGAGCCAACTTTCTGTATTTTTTATTTCTAACTTAATTACTTCTAATTGGCTGAAAAATTGCAATATATTTTCACGGACTATAAAGAAGAGAACACATTTTTGTAACCATTTTCCTAGCCTCTGTTAACGACACACCGATTTTTTCAGTCACCTGTGAAAATTAAAAAATTAATCGATTATTTTCCGAGCCTCCTTGGGTTAGGTGTGTCCACGAAATTATCGGATATGATTACAGTCTTGAACTCTTGCATGTGACAAAAATATGTATACGTAAAAAAAAACGGAAAGAGATAAAAAGAGAGAGAGAGAGAGAGAGAGCGCGCGAGATAGAGAAAGAGAAAGAAAGATGAAATATTAATAAATTTGGAAAAATCGCGAAAAGAAAAATGAAAATGTATTATAGCTTATATACATATATACATAAATATGAATTTAGATAATATGTGACCTAGTAATGTGACAGGAGGATAAAGTCGTCGCGTGCATTTATAATTGCTAATTGATATGGCGCTTATCCATTACATTTAATTTTTTTTTTATATCTACATAATTCTGATAATTATTATTGCAATTATTATAGCTAAAATAATGAAAACTGCCTATTATTGTATCGAGATCGTTATTATTGTCTTAGTCGTTTCCTTATTCTTTTTTTTTTTACATTATTTGTTTTTCTTTTCCCACGAAACTTCGATACACACAATATTATATATATAAATAAATCTTTATATATAAATATATGATTTCTATTGTACGAATCATCGACGTGCTGACGTATGTAAATATTATAAATATTTTATAAATGAAATAATTAGTGTGATTGTAATTTTACGATGATGTATAATGAAAAAAAAAACAAACAAACAAACAAACAATTCTCTGTACACTCCAATGAATGGGTTTAAATTTTAATAAATACTTCCCGACCCTATAATTCGTCATTTGGATTATACCAAATTCTTTTTTATTCCTATTTTTTCACTCTATCGCAAAATAAACGCTGTCGTTCATCTGCACCAAGGTAAGGACTTATTTTTCAATTAAACATTTCATTAACATTGATGAAAATTTATTTGCAACAGTTTATTACAATCGAAGGAAGAATAAGGCAATAGAAATAGTTTTCATGTTCATTACTCAAAATATCATTTTGTAATTGATCGCGATTTTTTTTTTCTTTCTTAATAAAACTACCTGTCAATATGAATTAAACTACGAAGTAGAGTTACGAAGTTTATAGAAATGAAAAATAATAAATGTCGAACTAGTATAAAAATCGAACATGCTCATGAAACCAGATTCCAGTATATTTATTTTTCATTTTTTAAATATACTCAACGGTCCTAAAATATTTATACTTTGAACTTTTTTGTTCACTGACAAAGCCATTTCTTTCTCATCAATATACAATATTCTACGTATAAATCTAAATATATATATTTATATAGAATTCGAAAGTATTCAAAAATTCAATGATTTTTTACCTTTTTTAACCTTCAAACAATAGTGAATATAATTTGATTTAATAATACAAAACCTCTACTTCAGTCGTAGTGTTTTTGGCACTTTTTCATCTTTGGCAATTATTTTTGATTTGGTCGAAGAGTCTTTTCCATATTTGGACACAAGCTCCTGGACAAATGTGTCTTTCAATATTTTCAGGCATCTACAAACAAATTGAAAAATGAATTAATTTCATTGATAAATATATCAAATAGTCATTTACAATGAGTCAAACATAAATAAATTGAACCTGCGGTAAATTGGATTCGTTCGAAACTTTCCAATATCGAGACTGGGAGCGTGAGGTCGATGAATAATAAATGTATCCGGTAGAACGATGTATCTGTAAAAAAATTTTTAATGTCAGTCTTAATATAACGAAAATACCGTTTCTATCGAAAAAATTTGGAAAAAATATACTCACTTGTAACCCAAAGCTGTTAAATGAGTGACGTAGGAAACTTTGTTCCAGCCGAATCCAATGAATCTTTGATCGTAACGAGGAGCAGATCTCGAAATGACGAGATATGGTTCAAAATCAGGTTCCCATTCGACCTGCAAAAATGATATTGTTTATTTTAAATCTGTCCAAAAGTTTCATTATGCTCAGTAATTTTCGACCATCATGGAGATTATTTTATTGGTCGCTTTTACAATGACCTCGTAAGGCATCGTCGCGCTTTTCCAGTGTGAATAATTCGTTGCTGCGTGACCTTTCGTCCAAACGTGATAACGAAAGGTAAAAAGAATTCCATGGTTCAAATATTTGATGAGCTCTTGTTTATTCGTTGGAAAGGTAAATCTGAAAAAAATCCTTTTATATAGAGTGCAAGATTTAGCGATAACTTTATATTCCGATATTCGAAGTTTGCTTTCTTATGAATAATAAAATTAAATTTAAACGATTAAACGAGCTGTATCGATGAATTACCGATATCTTTGAGTCTCGAAAGCAGGCACGATGAGAGCAGTCTTGTCCGAAACGCTTAAATTCAAAGTCGATATGTGAAGCATCAAAATTTCATAGAGACCATATTGGGGAAGAAAGTCAATATCTAATTGAAAAATGAATGGAGTCGAGACGAAAGAAGTTGCGGTATTCCTTAAATAATTCACTGGATAAAATTCCTGCAATAAGAAAAAATTCAATAAAATATCTTCATTCCTCGGGCATGAACACAAAAAAAATGCCATTTTCAAAAATAACAATAGAAAATAAATGTAAACCTACTCCATCTTTGTAAACTACGTGATAAGCGATATTTTTTCGATTTTTCAATTCTTCCGAATTGCGCACAAATTGAAGAAAATTTTGAACTTCGGCATCGGTCAAATACAAAGCAACGCTCATTGTGCCTGGCCAATGTTTGCATAATTCTTCCAAAAGCGTAACTCTGTCTGCGCTGCATTGCGTCACTAACGCCACATCATTTTTCGTGTAAACGTTATACTCGTATTCGAGAAGAAACAAATGTGTCCGATAAATGATATTCGAGCCTTGAACAAACTTTGAGCACACATCAGAGCTATCGATCTAGAACAAAAATAAATCATTTTATTCTCCAAAGACGATCTCCAAAAATTAAAAAATTGGAATTTTTACGATTAAAACAATGTATGAGACTGGAATAAAACGGAAATAATAAAAAATACTTACGGTATAATTTATTTCTGTTTTATCACAACCGAATAATCTTCGTCGCAGGAGATTGCCATCAGATTCTAAAAAAGTTTGATACATTTTACGAAAATCTTCAGCGTGCTTGTTATGAACATCCTGCTTACGCGGAGAATTCCAATGGATGATCTAAAGGACACGAATAGAAAATATAATTTGATAAATCTGCCTTTTTTCATTCTCTTCAAAATGACGATAAAAGTAGAGAAAGAAATCATGCGAATTACGGTTAACTTTTAGAGTGTCAAATTAAGGTGTCAGATTTCCCCAAAGAAATTCCCCAAAGTAAGCGGTGAGGAAGGATAAGAAAAAAATTAAATATGGAAAATATTATAAATTAGATGTTTTTAGGAGTTTTTGAAGTCACTGAATACGATAATAAACAAAATTGAAAAAATATATATATGACCTTGCACCAGTGATTTAGAAAGAACTGTAAGGACAAGGCACATAGCATTATTTGTCTTTGTGGGCCTGTTCCTGTTCAGGTAATTTAAATAATGTGCGAAACGGGAATGAATAGAAGTTATTTATGTTTGATGAAATGCGATGAAAACCTACGCGAAGTATTTTTTTTTTTTTATGATTAATTCTTTAGTATAAAAAGATCGTAACAAACATTGATTTTTTGTCCATCGCCGTAACACGATTCGCTGAGGGTATGATCGCTCAATTGAATGTTCCAAGTACATTCGAGAATGTAAACAATTGAAGGATATCTTTTGATGACTGCATTGATAATATCCTGATCGGCGAGCCTTGTTTCAGGAATATTTACCAAAACTTGCCTCGTCGTCGATTGCCACATATCGGCGAATTTTCGTAATCTCAAACGTCTCAAATTCATAAGCATTACACCGGTGTTGAAACCGCGACCTTGAGCCGGCCAGGGTCGCGAACCATAAGACAATGCCCTCACATACCAATTGCTTTGATTTTCCACCAATCCGACCAGATTTATTTCCTCAAATTCCTCGAAAAATTCCCATAATTTTACGATATCGTCGAGAAATGTTACGTCCGTATCGAGAACCAATACTTTTTCAACCGAAGATAATGCTTCCGGAAGTGTTAATTTCAATAATCCATACACACCCGAATAATGTGTGTTTGGAATCCATGAGACTCTTGGTATCCACTTTTCTGCAGCGTAAAATGACACGTTCACTGAAAGAATTTGCATTTCATTAAAAATATTTGCCGACGATTAAATTAGCAGACAAATTGATTGGGAATTTATTAAGCATTTTATTCTGTTTGGTATATTCTTCAGAAATATTTTGATTAATGTTATTTTTAATCGCATTTTGAAACGAGTAGTATTTTCGAAAACAGGGTCGATAAAAATAGTTTTTACTTTTCGTGTATCGAAACAAATATGTATATTTTACGAGCCTTGTCGAGTACGAAGTTATTCCATTACTATCGATAAAAAGATCAATTAAAAAATCACCAACCTTGAGACAGTTTCCATGTTTCAAACAATGTGCTCAGCGTTCTTTTGGCTATCTCGTCAACCAACAAATGAAAATGGAGTGGAGTTGAGCGATAGAACAGTAATGACTTTGCGACTGTGACCAGAGCCATGGTCGAATTGTACCCGGCACAAACCATTGCGATGTGAACCGTGAGACATTTTTTTCCATACTAAAAATTGTTAAAATGCAATGAACAAAACTGTTGTGAAAAACAAATACAAATTAATGCGGAAAATTGTATCTTTTGTTTGGCAACAAACAAATTTACAAATACAAGTTTATGTAGAAATTCAGAATTATTTTTGAATATTTGGAATCACATTTTAAAACAAATCTGTAAATTGATTGAAATTAAAACATAATTGTGAAATAATATCAATAGAATTCTAAATTTATTATTCTGAATAATGAATCGAAATCGCAAGAAATAAGCTGATTACATTTTTTTTAAATGTAAACTTTATAAAAGTAAACAGAACTCACTTGATAATTTTTCTCAGGCGCAGGGTGAGATTTATCTTTACTAGGGAATGCGACATTTAATGAGTTTTGTAGCTCATAAGAATCCGGCACCAAAAGTTTTGTTGGATTTTTCAATTCTCCTGACGGCACTGCAAATATTTACAATTAGTTCTGTAAATATTTGTGTACTAAACAATTAAGAATGTTTCATTTAATTGAGGATAAAAAAAATGGAAAAATAACACAAATTGATTATCATGCAATTCAGTGATTTCTGATCATTTTTTTATCCGTGAATTTGCAATTCTTTAACAAAGATAAACAAGTTACTTACCATTTATTAACAAATATATGTAGAAAATAATTGAGATGAATAAAACACTGAGGAGACATTTTATCCACGATTTAGACATAGCGTAACGCCAAACATAATTGCATGCTCGAAATTCGTTGTGGAACAAACCTGCAAAAACACATTCAAAAAATAAACATGATAAAACGAAAAAACAATAATTACGCCAAAAAATCCAATGTATTTCGTAATAATTGGTATAACTGTTAACTAAAAGATAATTAATTATTGCGAGATATCAAATGTTTGTTTATTGACACATTTAATGTGACAATAACCGAAAAAAAACATAAACCATTAAGCAATGACCACTTACCTCTTAAAATCATTTACCCACTGAAAAAAGCGGAAATCACCATTTTTCTCGCAATTCGTTCAAGCACAACAGTGTCTATGTTTCGTATCGTAAAATATTAGTTAATTATTCGTGTAAACAACTGCGATCTTGTTATGATTGAGAATCAGCTGTTCCGGGTGTTCTTCCAACCAGAGGCTGTGATGTACTAATGCATACATTGCATACACAAAGATATAACTATACGTGTAAAACGTGAAATATAGAAATCGGTAAGGCAGAAATATTCAAAACCTCCTGATCGTAAAGAAGGTTTTTGTAGAACGTTCCCCACATACACAGATAATAACCATCAGGCGTATATAACGGTGGACTTGACAGTATAACATAGATAAGTATGTAGGGCTATTCTAATTAAGCCAGTTGGTTTATACGTTGTACTGCCGTGGGACTACTACGGTACTTCTACAGTATCGACGACGCAGGGTACTTCTACAGTATCGACGACGCAGGATACTTCTACAGTATCGACGACGCAGGGTTTGATCCGGAATTCCGACCAACCCCAAGTTAACTCCGTCAAGTCAAATAAATTAACTTTTAAAAACATAAATCTCATGGTGGTCGTATAGTGCTATAGACACAATGAGATTGTATATTCAACTTATTTTTCAAAAAAAAGAATTTCTAAATTTAGTCCCCGATTTAGCCCCTCGCAAGTACGTACATCGAGTTTTTTTCTCTGAATCCCTCGAAGGTCAACGTTAATATTATCCAGAAAACGGTTTAAATAATATGCGATTCATCGACAAACGATTTCGCGTAGAGTAGACCCCTAGTAAACCTTGCTAACATGAAAATTGAAATTTTTGGATCTAACTTTGCCGCGAATGTTAGAGGTGATGAGCAAGGAATACACTAGTCATATATATATATATGGGTTTTAAATCGTTATTATAGTTGCATGCAACGTTCGACACAAATTAATTAAGTGACGCTGCATTCGTTTTGCAGGATGTCTTTTCAATAAAGAGAACAACTCATAGCTATTGACCTGCTCAATCATCATTTGATGATTACGAAATTCGACGCATTCATATTTTTGTATCTACCTTATTTGGTTCCTAAAGATACACTGGCTATTCCATGCTATTGAAATAATTGATTCACTCACCATTCGATGTCTTGTCCCACCTTTTACGAACTCGTCATCCGGTCGTCATACGTGTGGCAAAGCCCCTGGAGTATTGCATATAGTTGAGATCCATTGCAGAAGGTCCTCACTAAAACACGTCGCACTTGTTTTCTTCCACTCAATAACGTTGTGTTCCATAATAATGTTTATTGAACATATATGAATCTCAATCCGGCACAAATTATTTAATTAATCTTATACGCATTAATCTTTTATTTACTCTCCCTTGCCTAATCAACACTTTGTCACAATCCGCGCACTATGAACGTTGATTTCGAAAATTTTCACACCTCTCACTTGCGTTCTATCACAAAAGTAATTTTAAATCCGAAACGAAATATCCAAAAAAAATGTATAGCTGCGATTTTAATTATTACCAAAAGTGTTTCAATATTATCGGTTCTGTTAAAAGACTCGGTTTATAATCTAGAGAAATGTCTACGTTTACAAACAAACTTGCGCGCGGTTGGAGTTATTTCGAAACTGTTTGGAAAAACAATTAAAAATAAATAATAAAAATGATTAATTATTTTTCATATTGTTTTATTTTCACAGAAAGCCCTAGGGTTGTATCGTTATTTTCATTAATTGAGGATAAACAAGAATTCTACTTGTACTACTGTATATTTCGTTCCGTACAATATATCAGCATCGACGAACAAAATGAGCGTAGCGTTAAATTGACCGGCTGACGCTCAAACCGCACTCTCCGCGCGTCGCCGGCCGGTGCCCGATTCGTACTAACAGCATTATCACGCTCTCTCGCTCACCCGACCGTCCCGCGCCCGCCCCACCAGTTGCGCTTCCCCGCTTCTCCCCTCGCGGCGCTCCGGCACGGCGAACGTTCCCCCACTATGCAGTACGCGTAACCGTAGCAAGCACACGAGACTCACGGGAGCGCGCAGAACGTAAACAAACCGAACGCGTACCACACAAGGTTACTTCGAAGGCTTTAAATTTTTTCAATATACCGAAAAATAGATTCATCAAATAATAGTTTTCGTCGTTTCATCATTTGGGAATTAAACTCGATAGTAAAAATTACTGAACATTTATGAAGCGTTTGAAATTCGGAAAATTTTATAATAATATAATTACTCATCATTTAGAGATCTGCTCTTTGTTACGATCAAATGAACGTTGAATTTGGATAGAACAATCGTATACTACTCATAAATAAACAGCTTTTGGGTTACTAGTGCATCGTAATTGGAAATAACAATAACGTGTGAATATGGTTCGTCAAATTGACATTTAATAATTAAATTTTTACATACAAAAGACAATCTTATAAATGCATACATTAATATATATGTACACATTTGTGTATAACGATGAACGCTCCTAAATATAAGTTTATTCAAAATACTGAAGATCAAATTGCATTTGCAAAGTTTTGATAGATCGTAAAACTATTACTACGAGGTACATGGAGTCTGTCATCAACGTCACAACTGTTTTCTTTTTTTTGTTTTCTTATAAGACCAACAGAAGCGGCAGTGTCTCGTAAACAGATGCAAAAAAATGTTGTGAACACATTGTGAAGTTACATAGTACGTTAAAATTTCTTTTTAATTGCCGACTGCTCGGCGGACGGGCAAAAGTCCGTAATTGTGCATTTACGATCAGCTGATTTTTACGTTTTTTTTTCAGCCAGCTGCTTACACTTTGAGACCAGGCCAACTCTTCTTTTTTTAAATATTTACGTTGAGACATAAAATGGGATTCGAAAGACGTGAATATAAAAATTTCTAAAGTAGAAATTGTATGGGATAAATTTAATGACACGGAAATGATACTTTGTAAAAAAAATGTTACGAATATTCCTACCAAAGATTATTAGTACCGTATATTATCGTTATTGTTATATTATTACTTTTTAATTGATAACCGTTGCTTTACTCGAGTATGGAACCGGCCCTTCGTCATCCTCGGTCTCGAGTTTCCTCATTCTCTGAAGTTCCGTCGTTCGAGTTCTAAAAGAAAACAAATATTTGTATGCTTGACTTTCTTAATAAAAAAACAGTATTGTAGACATTCAAAATTTTTTGGAGAAAACAATTCTCAGCCATTTTTCTCTACGTCGTATGATTGCTTATCATATATTAATTTATTAGTGACAGCCAATCACCGTGTGAATTGTGACCACGTGTCTTTCTTCTTATCGACCTGCCAGATGCGACCATCACTAATTTATCAATATCTCTTCAACGATGCATCGCACAAAAAAAATAGCAAAAGGCTTTTCTCTCAAGAATTTCTTACTTTAAATATCCTGCCAAGTTACAGTTTGATTTTCATCAAAATTTGATATAGTAAATTCTTGAAAATGGTACAACCAAGTTCTCACCTCATTTCTGCCTCCTCTTGTTCTCGCTCAAGCCTTCGACTCCTCAGAGCCCTAACTGCTATGCAGATAATGACCATTAGAATAGGCACGAGACATCCCAAAATAATTCCAGAGGTGATTCCAGCTTGACGCGAACTGTATTCCTGCTGACCTTTATTTTCAACCAACATTTGATAATTAAATTAAATCTCGTTGAAAGAGTCATTGAAAACCAAAAATATGAACGAGACAAATAATGAATTCAATTAACAATCACATTACAGGTGATGAAATGAGACAAAATAAATACTGATGGAAATCTCGACTCCACCATGATTATTATCATTCTTCATAACAACGCAAATAATGTTTAAAAAATCGAGCCAATACTTTCATGTGGAATAGAAATTTCTATCTGTATTAATAAAAAATATAAAAAAATTGACGTACAATAAATATGTGTGTAAAAGTTTATTAAAAATATTCGTTACAAAAGTCTATTACAATTCGTAGTTCAGATGAAATACACAAAATTTAATAGACATAAAGTTTCCAGTAAGTAGCATCCATATTTATAAATATTATTGTACATAACCACGAGCGAATTTCTATTCCACAGGAAATACTGATTAGGATATTTGAGAAATACTATTATTTCTCGTCAATGAGTTAAGTAGAGGTAATTCATCTCATTTTTGACGATAATGTCAAAAAAAAAACAAAAAAATGTGTGCGAGATAGCAGCGAACTTGAGAGGGCACCAAAACCGGTTTTTGGAAACGGTTAATCTTATGTAAATCTTACAACAGAGGAGCGATTTTAAAACAACGATAAATCGAATGAAAATACGCATATTCGCAGTCAATAGTTTGTAGAAATTAATTGAAACACCAGAGTTTAATGAAATGAAAGCAAACGAACAGTAAACTCTCGTGACGCTCACTAGACGTCGCTCTCTTTGCTAATGCTTCCGGTTTTTTGGAGGGAATCAGTAGTCACGTCGGAACCGTTCGGCGAGTTGGGAATTTTGAGGTCGAAATCTTTTTCTTCGAAAACGCTGTTAGGACGATCGGGAAGTGGCTCATGAGTGTGATAAACTTTGTCGTATGTACGACGCTTTCTCATACTACCACCACCGCTGGTATTCGTACTAGAATCGCTAACTGGCGATATCGTTCGTTCGTAAGACTTTAAGGGTGTTACTTGTCGCGACAAAGATGAATCGTTATCATAACCAGGCCCACGCTCGGAATAACGACCCGAAAAACGCCATGACCTTGCTGAACTATCCCCCTTTTTGTTATTGTTATTATTATTGTTCCGCAAACAAACAATTACGAATGCGAAGAGCAATATGACCGGTAATAATACTGCGCAAATAATACCCATCGTCGTCCAAGCCGTACGCTGTGAATACTCGACCTGACCTGTATTTTTCGTGCAACATAATTCATTACACATTATCATCCGTTTCTAAAATTCATCAGTTTTAAGATTCGACATTTCCATCATGTATTTTCAATCAAATATCATTTTAACTCAACAAATTCATTAGAATAAATTCAATTTAAGGGGTTTCACTAGGGAAACAGGCCGAAAAACGAATATTTGTTTGTGACTATTTTTCACAATAACAATATCATATTTCAATTTTTTCGTTTCACAACACGTCAATCGAAACTATGCAACAATACAATAGAAATATTTCAGTCGCTCTTGTGCTCTTGTGTCATCCGGCATTTCTAAATCAAAGAAATTTGTAAATAATACGCAAATAGCTGTCGTTGTACGATCGGAATTTAGGAATATCGGAAAATAACAAAATGAGGAGCAAATGAAAAAATTCTTATAAATCTTGCTTCTCAACGTGGTTGAGAAATGCAATTTCAGAAAAAAACTATTTTCTATTGTAGCATCAGGACTTGGAGCATGAAAAAAAACGACCTGCATCCAATTTTTGTTTTTGACACCCTGAGAATTTTTACAAGCATGCATTGCCCTGGTGAAACCTCTTAATGAACTGTTTCAATTTAATTTGTTCAATCATTATTCATACGTATGATTTTTTTTTAATTATTTTTTATTTTTTATATACTCACGTAAACATTCCGTGTAACCGTACTCTGGTGTATCCCATCGACCGTCAGGCATACAAGTTCTTCTCGTGTCCCCAATCAAAGTAAAATCTTGATTGCACTCAAAGGTGACTTTTGTCCCGGGGACGAAGAGGAAATTACTTTTACGTCCGAAACGCGGAGTTTCCAAAATTCCGCAAGTTATTACTAAATAGGAAATAAAGTGAATATTTTTAGTAGGCAAATTTGTCAAAATTGTTTTTTGAAAAAGAAAATGTGGGCTCAAAATTTTTTAATAATATTAGATTGTGAATTTAACATTTTCTATCGTTTTTTATATTTTTTGTTTTACTCACCTCGTTTAGAATTCGAGGATTTAATTTCCGTATAAGTGTCATAATAATTTTTGGTAAAATGAGCCAAATCACGGTTCAAGGTCAACGCGTAATCGTACTGGCATTGGTAATTCTCGCCACAGAGTTCTTTCGCCCGCGCTATATCGATCGAACTATCGAATGAAAAAAAAAACGTAAAATCAATTTTTGCAGATTGATTTAAAAATTAAATATCAAGTTATTATTGTACCGATTGGCGGGCAAAATATCGTCCGGATATCTTCGATACTCGGGCACGAAACTTTTGTTCGCATAGTGACTCGCCGTTCTGCCGAATTCACGAGTAAACAAAGCCGCGCCCTTTAGCCTGTCTTCGTTGTCCTCCAATAACCAATTTATTGCAAAGTCCTTGTGAACCCTTTCGAAATTATTCAAATCACTTTGCGCCGCTATACTTCCGTCCGGATTTGTAAAATCATCGAGTATGTCGTTGCTCCAATTGCCCAGTAAGCCTCTCGTTTTGTTCTGTTTGATAAACCATTTAATCAACTCTTCGTTAACCACTCGCTCATTTTGACACAAACTAATTTTGTGACGTTCATTATTTTTACCCTAAAAATTTATTGTTGTTGCAAAATTCACTTTTGCTAAAACCAACGTTTTCAATCAGTTTTTGGAACAATTACCTTTTATGTTTTACGAATTTTTATAACGCACGCATATTTAGCAATGGTTACAATGTACTTTTGATTTTTTGTCTGTCAAAGCAGTGGCCAATTAGAAAATAATTCAATGACTTGATTTCACGATTAGAAAGGAATCCTCTGGTTAAGTGCGTTTCTCGTGAAATTTTTAAATAAAAAAAAAAATTATAATGCATACGGAATTTCATGAAAACTTCTCAATTTTTCAATGAAAAAAAAAAATAACAAATCTCGAAAATACGATAAAAGATTTTTTGTTACGATTGAAAAAAAAACACGCAATAGTTTAGTACAAAAACGTAGAGAGATAAATTACCATGTACGACCACGGAAGATAAGTTCTGACAGTCATGAAACCCTGATTCTCAACGACTTCGACACCAGCACCAGTGTCAAACATTATTATAACTTCGCTCTGATTAAGGATGTAAGTTGGTGTGTAAACGAGGACACCAGGAAAGTGTTGAAACTTCAAAGAGTTTCGATCGAAATAAACTCGACGTCCATCAGCAAATACGTCCATTCGATAGCGCCATTGTGCGTAAGGAGGTCGTACCCGCACTTCTATTCTCGCTGAGTTATTTCCTCGAGCTGAGAAAAGAGGTACATTTTTTTTTGTTCAAATTTATTCAATTTAATTAATGAATTTATTTATTTATTTATGTATTTACTTATGAATCAATTAAATCAATCGATTTATTTATTTATTATTCAATTAAATTGATTAACTTGTTACGAATAAATTTACCAGCAATGGATGTCAACTGTGTTGCTCGAACTTCACCATAAAAGTTTTTGGGCATTTGTTCGAATCGTGCTTGAATATCGAGCTTGTCTTTTTGGTTGTCAACCTTGACAAGAACAAATTCTCCCTTGCCGTTGAAGGTGTATTCCAAACCATCAAAAGTTACAACGTGTGGATCACCGAAAACTGTAGCAATCGCTGGCGATTGATAAGCCACGCAATCCTGTGATGGTCTTCTCTCGAATCTGAATGTCTCACAACCAACTGCCTGCTCCTCTTGCCATAGACAACACAGATACATAGGCACCATGTCGTGATACCAGTGCGAAAGACTCGGTACTTTGTTCGCTTCGTTCCATGGCAAATAACCCAAATTGTGAGATCTGTGCGGCCTCGAACCCCATTGCTGATCGTACGTTAACATCAGATAACCATTTTTGTCGTAACAACACTGCTGCTCCGATCCGTACAAACTGTTCAAAAAATTGCACGTTTAAAACTGAAAAATTACTTCTTTCCTTAAATTTTTACCGATCAAAATGATTTCGTTGCGAAATTTTTCTCGATTTTCGTAACGTTTTGATTCTAAATGTTTTTTTTTAAATCTGAATTCATTTTTCCTCCATATTTGAGATTATGGAATCTTTGTGATTAAAAATGAATGATTACTTTGGAGCTCCAGTGTTGACGCAATGTATCGCTCCTCTGTTGTAGTAACATTCAGGATTAGAGTCCTTGTCACAGTGATAATCGGGCAAGAATCGACCTTTGTCGTTAAGAGCGTGTTGCAAAGTGCAAGGACAGAGAGAAACTTCGGCGGCAAAGTTCTTCAGATATCGGTCGTCCATAATCCACTTGTCGCAAAGCCTTTGTGCCCATTTTGCCCCATACATACGTTCCCACTGTGGCCCAAAGTACCAGCCTAATGGAATTGGTTTGCTCCAGAGTACACTGTCGACGAAAACAAAATATCCTTTAATTTCATTCATTTATATTAATTTTTTTCTTCTTTCTTTTTTTCTTACGTTTTAACTTCTGCTTTTTCATCTTTACAGAAAAATAGACTTACGGTGTTATTTCAAGGCCGGAATACTCGGACGGTTTGGTCAAATTAATTTGAATGAAACCAAAGTGCATATCAACGTGATAAGGATTTTCTATATTTCTGTAAGTAGCCGGAACGATTGTGTAAGCACCGTCGTTGACTTTGTTCTCCTAAAATAAGAAAAAAAATCATTTTTAAAATAATAAATTACATTGAATTTGTAAAAATTCTATTGTTTAATTAATAATTTATATAATTTACCTCCAAAAGTTGAATGAACTGAAGTTCTGGCCTTATCGTAGCTTCTCTGTAACCCCACAACGAGATCTGAACTCCAGCTTGCAAGTTAGCCGTCAAATTATAAGCGTCCCACGTTATTTTGATTTCACGAGGAGCACGTTCGTGCACAGCTCGCGTAGAAAAGAATATTTTTTCCGTGGCCGAAGCCGGTGTTTCTGAAAAAAAATTATGTTTTCATTTTCATTCTATTTTCATTATTTAAACCAATGGTTAAAAAAATTTTGAATTCAAATACAAATATATAAAAATAAAAGTAATAATTATAAATAAATTTACCAACGAAATATTTGCCTCTCCAATTATATTTGCCACTACCGATTGCAATGGCAAACGTGACGTAGCCCTCGACCATGAGATAAGGCTGAATACAAATGGCACGATTTTTGTCGATTACCGTACCATAAACTTCCTCCGTGTCAAATCTACATCTCACTTTGTCATTGGGCTCGAAACAAGGCCCGGTTATATTTACTACTGTCCCACCCAACATATTTCCACTCTCCGGTGCGAAAACCAAAGGCAAATGAGCTCCATCTGCATTTTTCACAAAATATTATTAATTAATGTTTTTTCTTATTTTATTTTTTTTCGTCAAATTTTTGCTACAATTAATGGTGAGAGGAAAACAAACTAGTGATACTGACCAATATCTTTGTTACAGGTCCCGAGCATTATTTTCTCATCGATACGAAATATGTGCCGTCCTGGATGATTGTTCGCCCAACCCCTGCTTGGCAAATCACGAACCGTCGATGCCTGAGAATAAGGAGTGTACTCATAGCTCTGAGTTCCGTTACCGGCGTTGAAACCGATCTGTAAGCCAAGAAATGACAAGTAATTTTTTTTTCTTTTCAATTTCACAAAATGTGGAAATTATAATGAATAGAAATCTTTCCTAATTATCCTATTTCATCGTAATGAAAATACGAAAAGGATTTTTCTAGGATATATCGCAAAAATCGCGTTCAAACATAATTTTGATTTTTTTTTTTTTTTGAAAATACAGTAGAGACAAAAGAAGTGAATATAATAATGCTTTTTGACTGCTCTGAAAATTTGACTGATCAGCTATTTGGAATGCAACAAACAAGTTTTATTGAAAAGCTGAGAAAATTTATTGCAGATTCCTTTTTTTTTTAATCTGTCAAAATATTGCGACCAGTGAATACTTAAGCAGCCAAAAAATATGATTTTTTTTTCACTCGCTTTGTATGACCCTGTGCATATTTTGGAACAATTAATTCATTGATGGATTAACTCACAAATGCAGGAGTTCCTCCTTCTCCTCTGGTCGTATCACCACTCGCTTCCGTATGTGTTGTCCATTGAATATTGAGATAATTGAAAATAGCGTAAGTAAAGACTTCGTCGGTGGCAAGTACTAACTGAAAAGTATTTGTCGTGTACAGGGAATTGTCGATACCACCAGCGAAAGACATATTTTTCCAAGTCACAATAACAACGTGCTTTGGATCGAACGAATCCGAACCGACAACACCTTGTCGTATATCCCACTTAACACGTTCACGAACTTCTACCCCAAATTGATCAGTTCTTTTTTGCAAATCTCTTTCCTGTCTGAAATTTAACAAAATTGTCAATATATTTTTCTGTGAAGGATACGAGTGGACAAAAATAATAAATTAATAAAATAAAATGAAATCGGTCTTTCTTACCGATAATAAACACCTGGACGTCTCTGATCGAGATCGGTCGGTCGCAACGTTCCGATACGACATTTACTGTAAAATATACCAATGAAAGCTGGATCATTTTTCTCCGGCCAGTCTTTGTTCGGAAATACAACCGGATAAGTAAAATGTTCTGGGGGATCGCTGAATTCCAAAAAACCGTTCATCGACACCTAAAATAACGTCGAAAGAAAAATTGTTTTAATATTTTTCATTGATTTTCAAAGTTGATTGAATGAAAATGTTTCGATATAAATTCAAACAAACTTACTCGTGTATAATTAAATCGAAAACCGAAAAATGGCAGTTGGAAATTAAAGTTTTTATGAATCTGGGACATTGACGAGTGCACGTCTGTCTGAAAATCTCCGTTGTCGTTATCGCCGCCCCGGTCGAAGTACCAGTACATCATTTGAGAGCGTATCGCAGACAATCTGTCGGTCGTTATCACATAATCCTGTATCGAATTTTCCCTTGAAGGTGCGTAACGATCGGCTTCCGGATCATTAGAATCTACGAGTGACCATAATTTTTTTTTTAGTTTCAAAATCTTGATAAAGTCTCCGTTGGCTTGCGATTAGTGATTTAATGTTTAAATTTGTTCATTCAGTCGTTCATTGTTGATAATTGAAAATGAAAAAATATACATTTTCCAAATTCGTGTAAAGTCTAAAAATTATTTAAAATTATCGTGTAAAGTGTTGTAAACGAAAACCTGAAGAACTTTTTTATTGGGTCAAAAATTTTTCGAAAATGTTGTTTATTGTCTTTAAACAAAATTTATTGAAATTTACTCTTTAGTTGAAATTTCTCTAACAGTTGAAAAAAAAAGAATTTTGTCCAGATGACGAAATGAAAAATGAAAAATCACCATTCTATTGTTAGGATGGTGATAATCGTAAAATGCATCGGAAAAGGGTGTCGTAGTACTCCGAACTAGGCTGTTATGACTCATAGCACCGATTCATGCTCCAACAGTATCGTGAAGCAAGTGAGTAACTGATAACAATAGATAAGACCAAATATAATCAAAAAGTTGACGTTGAACAAATAATGAAAAGCCTCGTACGCTTGTGCCGGGTATCGATATAAATCTCTTTGAAAATTTGTATAGTAGAAAAACAATCGGAGTTGCAGGTGTGATGATTTTATGAATTAAAAGAAAATTATGCTAGATGTAATTGAAAAAATGATTTTTTCAATCAATTGATATTTATTAAATTTACATTAATGTTCAACACTGATGCTACAATTTTTACATATCAAAATGATCTGAAAATTGCATTAAAAAATGATAAATTTATAAATCTATAGAAATACAAAAAAAAATATATGTAAAAATCATTGTTTTTGAACTGTCCCTTATAGAAAACGCTGAGAAAGAGAAAATAGTACAATTTTATTTATCGTTGTATTTCGTGATAACGTATTTTTTCAGAGAATAAAAAAGGGCTAGAAACGAAAAGTTCGAAGGTGTGAAAAAACTAGAACGTTTTAAAAATTGTAAGAAAAATTGATTGGGTAACGCCCATTGATAACAAATAACTCACCATAACTGACGTACTTTCCGCTTCTGGCTGAGCCCATTCGACCGGAAATACGAGGAGAATTACCTTGTCTCGAGACTTCCTCTTGATTTTCTTGTAGATCTTTGGCGGACTCGTCATCATCAGTTTTGTCATCTTCTTGGTTTAATTTTTCATCGAGATGTTCTATTTGGGGGGTTGATTCGGAGGAAACGTGATCGAGATCTTCGGTGAGTTCGGTATGTGCAACCGGAAGTTGAGTTTTATCTTCTGTATTTGAAGACTCCTCGACTACGGTGGGTTCCAAATTTTCGTTAGAGTCACTCAATCCGAACGCACTCTCAAAACTCGTATCCTCTTTCTGTCCAAAAGCACTGGCAATTAAATAAAAAATGGTTATCACTAAAAATCCTTTTTGTGAAAAAATTCTCGATTTTTTCGTCCCCATCATGAGGCATCGAGAGAATTGAAAGAAAAACGTCAAATCTACGCGCAGTCCTCGATGAATTTCGGAGACGACTGAGTCGCTCAATCTCCTATGTTTCAGGTGTATCAAAAAAAAAGGCGAGAATGAAAAATAGGAAAAAAAACCAAAGAGATAATGTTCTGATATCATCGTGCGCTATCCTACGATAACGCCCAGGCCTCTTATCTTTTTTTGTATCTCTGCGTTCCTGGGATGAGGAGTCACATCGTCGTAGAGAGTACACATCGAAAAAATGGAGGGGCGGACCCTTTTGGCCTACATTCACTTGTAAACAGTACAAATTTCACGTGTTTCATTTTTCTTTCTTTCAAGACAATAAAATCTCATATTTAACTGTATTCAAATATTCAATCCCTTCGACTACTCAAAAATATTCATATTTCATTAAAAAATAATGAAATTTTAAATATGTCAAAACATAAAATCGAAATAATCTGTTATTTGTTTTCCACAGCATTTCATTTTTTAAACGAACTTAAATACACGCAGTAATAACTATAATAATTGTTATTACCATAATAACTGTTTTTCCCGAAATGAATAATCATCCAACGACGATGTTTCGATATTAAATTGTATAACGATACGTATGTGTCGTTGTTATGCATGATTTTGGTGATTACGTGAAAAAAACTGGGCACCGATGTGGTGAAAACATTTTTTGAAAGAATAATCATTTTCCTGTCTCTCTATTGTTTTTATTTCCCATTATCTTTCTATCGATTTACAATTAAGTACAATTTCGGTCGCACTAAATATCGGCTACTACAAGAGATAGAAAAAAAAAAAGAAAAAAAAATACACTGCAGACGCAGAAACGCGTATTTACACAGCAGCATAGAAAAAAATGATGTGAAGTTATGAGACAAAAAAAATATAAGATCTTTGTGCAATTTTTAGCTGCGTAGTAAAAACAAAACGACAAAAATATAAATTTTCAAAAGAAAAAAATGCTTCCGATCGATATTCGATCATTTTTTTTTATACATCGTTTAGTAAAGTGAAGAATTTAACATAACTTTTTGGAAATTCATGAGTGTTTGATGTTTTCTTCTTTTCTTTTTTAGTTTTTTTTTTCGAAAGTGTTGGGATTGGTATAAAAATCTACTGGTGCACGAAAATGAAAGCCTCGTTTTTGTTATTATTTATTTTTTTTTAGCTCTGTTGTCTTTTTCTTTTATCGATGAAACCAATTTTGATCGCAAGGTTGTCAAGGAAGCAGCGCGAAATGGGACGTTTTGGTGTTATTTTCTGGATTCTCGAGTCAAAGATTACGAGGAGGAGGAGTTGTCGCCGTTGCTTTCGAGATAACCACCCGCACCGTTCACTACGAATGACGTCCCAAGACCATAAAGATGCCCACAGTATTTCGCGTCGTCTATGTTGTCCTCGAAGAACATCTACACAAATTTACGTACATTTAGAATAAAAGTGGATTTTAGTTCAATCGTAAACAAAACGAAAGTCGAAATGTTCAATGAAGAAAATAATATTACTAGTGATTAGATAAGTGCTTTTTTGTTTCGTTATTTTGATTGATGAAAAAATTACCTCTCGCATTTTGAAGAAAACCATTCCAGTTAGGAGAGAATCCGAGCCAGCTTGATGTTGCGGTCCAACTCTCTGCAGTTCCAGTTGTTCAGCAACTTCTTGTAAACCTCCTTTCAAGTTCTTGCAAGATTTCATAAGATACTGAAAGTTTAAGCAAACAACAATGTTCACTGAAAGTTTCAAAAAGATGTTTGTTCTTCGAATTACTTTTTATATTAATTTACTTTTGAATGAAACAAATGAAATAGTCTTACTTTGACGTCGTAAATCGTTGGGAAATATATCCGCAATAATTCAAAAAATTCACTCTCTTCCTGAGGCAAATTTTGATCGGTGAGAAGTTTGAGTAAATAACTAAAGTCATAACCAGAATGAAAAGATAGCCATTTAATGTCGTCGACCAATACGATTCCTGACGTCATTAAAAGTTCAGCAAAATCCAATGGATCGATTCCTTCCTCCTCGTGCTTCTTAAATTGTATACCACTGTTTTGCAACATATCTATGCTGTCCTGCGCATACATGTCTTCTCTGTAAGTCAATTCAATTATGTTTACAATTAAGTTAAACAAGAATATTCACGAATATTCGTTGTCATTAATCATTCACAGTATGCTGGAGGTTTTTTTGAGTTTCAAAAATGAGCAAATGTTGTACAATTTTTTTCTAAAATATTCTCTTGCGTAATTTTTGAACTAAAAACAATTTGAACAGTCATTTGTGCACTATATGCGAATTAACAATTGTGTTTACTGGAATGTTTCGCTTTCTTCCAATTTATGAAGTCAGATTCATAATCGGCAATTCTAGAAATCTTTGTATGCAAACATTCGAGTAAATCGTTTATAAGAAAAACTGAGGAATGCTCACTGTAAATTAAATTTGAAATTGAACTGCCATGTTGTGTAACTGCCGCCTGGTGTGTTGCCTGACTCGTCCAAAAACGTTAAACCCAATTGTATGATTCTCAAAAGATCGACATTACATCGCAGCAATTGATACTGATAATCGGCGCTCGTTCTAAATTCGCCTGGAAAATTGAAATAAAAACCAATATTCTAAGATCCTATATCTTTAATATGTCCATACCATGTTAACGTTGACTCTAGATTTTTACAATGAGGTCGAAGACGACCCTATTCATTTCAGTAGAAAACTTCATTTTTCCTTTTCTTTTGTAAACTTTTCTTCGTATTATAGACTTATCATTATTAAATCTTCACCAAACATGAATTTATCATTTCTCTTCATTACCAAAAAACGAAGACGTTGCATACTTTGACTTTGTTTCTGCATACAAAGAATATTTCTTGCTAAAGGAAACATTGAGTTTGCTTTTGAGTTTGTTGCAAGGTTTATGTACAAAAAAAAGAATTTAGATGTTTCCGGTTGAGAAATACTGATGGAAAAAAACACTTTTCTGAACACATTCATTTGTCATTATTCAGTTGCTTTCGGGTGTTCTCTCATAATCATTAATATTGATAACTGTTTTTTTTTTTTTTTTTTTTTTTCAATTTTAATATTAAGATGTTTATACCTATGGGTCTGGCAACGACTCCTGGAAATTCAGTGTCCATGGCAATGTACTGATATTGTTGAACGACTTGGCGGATAGTTCGAAATTCCTCCTCCAAATTGTGACCCCAGACATCGCGAATGCCACATTCTTCGTTACTCGGCATACTCGCCCCGCCCTTCCCTATGGAATTAATTCCACCTACGTTTCACCCAAACGCAAAATTAATAAATCATCAGCTAGTTCTAAAGAGAGTAGATTTTTTTTTTCTTTTCCATTTTTGCAGTCAAAATGTAGCAACATTTTGGCCGGCTGCGTTTGCCTTACCGCTTGCGCTTTTCCTGACCATTTGTAGTTGTTTGACGCAACAAGGGGAAACGAACGTGATCCGTACAACTTCAAATCACACATAAAAATAATTGTAATGACAAAAAAAATATTACATTTACGGAATGGCGATAAGAAATTAAAACATGAAAAAAAAATCGAATTATTTTTGAGGGAACGGTTTTTTGTAATATTGCAAAATTTATATGATTAGCAGAACTTCAAAAACAACAATTTTGTAACAATCGATCACTGCAAAAATATAGTATTTGGTACAATATTGAAAATAAACATTATAGCAACAACCGAAAACGTTTTGAGTTTCGATAATTCGATAAATGAAAAAGAAATTACAAAACAACAAAGACAAAGAAAACAACGAATTTATGCGGTAAACTCGATGTGTTAATCCATTAAATCGAACAGTGAGAAACAACAAACGAAACCACATATATATTTGTGTGTCATTATTGAGCGATCTCTTTCGATGTCACCGTTTTATTAACCAATTAAATGACAGGAGTTTTTGATGAAATTTTAAATTCTCTCTTAGAATCACCGTTTCGTGATGAGATTCAATGTCGTAGGAACGATTCGAAGTCGAAAAAAATTGCCGCAATGAGCCTTAAATAATTATATATTTACCCTCATTAGAGGTTAATTGCAATCATTTTCAGGGGCGAAAAAATGTGTATTTTTTTTTCTCTCTTTCCCACTTCGTTACCGAATGAACTAAACGAACTTATCAGAGTTACTAACGTTTCAAATATTTCCCCTTGAACAAGATTTATTCGCATCCCGCTTGAAACGCTAGCGGACTTTTCTCGCTCTCGATCGGTATGATGTGGTGGTGTAGTTTCTTTTTCTTACATTTAAAAGATAAACTAAAAAATAATAAAGTGGAATTTAAAAAAGATGAAAAACGAGAAAAATCGGTCGCTTATTTACACTTTTTGACTGTTTACCAGATTTGAAAATCATTGTACAATGATAATACCAATTGAAAATCAACGCTAGCACGAGCAGCAGCGACTTTAGAAGTCACCAAAACAAAGACTTGCGTTTCTAAGAGAATGCCCACCGGAAGTGAGGTCGCTGTTGTCAGTTCTCGTGTGTCGCGTTGGCCGAGTGGGGATAAGACAGTTCCCCGAAAATACATCATCTCGTGAGGGGATTCGGAGGCCCGAGAAAAATAATCAAAAAATAGAAAAAAAAACACGAACAGATAATAAAATTAAGGGTGTGAAATAAGGTGAATTTGAGAGGGTTGTTAGCGACACAGTGTCAAGATGGTTTTGGCGGATTTGGGACGTAAAATTACGTCCGCTTTGCGGTCGTTGAGCAATGCAACTGTCATCAACGAAGAGGTACGAGCTTTTTTTATACTTCGTCGCATCTATAAACAGATGGACATAAATTTTTGTTCAATTTTTGTTTCGATTGGCATTCATGAAAGATTTTCCATAATGAACGAACGGATTATCATTAATTCTCGTCAATACTCTAAATCCAAAAAACAACGAAAAAAAAAACACAAAAATCATTAATTGTCACGTGTGTCAAAAATCGACAATGACTCTTACTTTTTTTTATTTTTCTCAACTTTGACAGGTTTTGAATTCTATGCTAAAAGAAATATGCGCGGCATTATTGGAAGCAGATGTAAATATTAGGCTGGTAAAAAAGCTGCGGGAAAATGTGCGAACAGTCATCGACTTTGATGACATGGCAGGCGGTCTCAACAAAAGGCGGATGATCCAAAGTGCTGTCTTCAAAGAACTCGTCAAAGTAATTATTCTTTTATAAATCCCTCTCTACTTCCTCATTTAGCAATTGAACTATTATTTTTAAAAAAAGTTTAGAATCAGTCCAAAGTACAATTGTAAAAAAGTTTCTTTTTCTTTTGGTATCCTGCCATGAGAAAAAACAAATGAAAAGAATACCATCTCGAATGTACAATATTTCATAATTTAAAATACACTATTTGTATTCACGTTTTTACAAATCTGAAATTCAGGATTCCAAGATGAAGAAATAAGAAGACTTTTTTGAATCATTTTATAAATTTATAACATTTTAATATTTTTTTTCCTGCGTCTGTATCTTTAGGAATATTTTATCAACAATAGTATACTTTAAGTTATATTTTCTTGTTTGCAGTTAATCGATCCTGGAGTAAAGCCGTATCTTCCTGTCAAAGGAAGACCAAATGTCATAATGTTTGTGGGTCTTCAGGGTTCTGGAAAAACAACCTCCTGTACCAAATTGGCTTATCACTATTTGAAGAAAAATTGGAAAGCTTGCTTAGTTTGTGCTGACACTTTTCGTGCAGGTGCTTATGATCAAATCAAACAAAACGCCACAAAAGCCAGAATACCATTTTATGGAAGGTAAATTTATTCTTAACCGCTAATTATGTAATAACAAATATTTTACAATAATTTCCCAACATTATTATAGTTATTATTGTTAAATTGGTTTTCCATTATTGAAAACCATAATTTTTGACGTTTACATGATTTTTTTTTCCCCAGTTACACCGAAGTGGATCCTGTAGTAATTGCTCAAGATGGTGTGGACATGTTCAAGAAAGAGGGATACGAAATAATAATCGTCGATACCAGTGGACGGCATAAGCAGGAGGAATCTTTATTCGAGGAGATGTTGCAAGTTTCAAACGCCGTTGTGAGTATTTCTCCTTCTCTTGGACATCCAGTCAATCGACAATGTATCTGAAAAGGAAGTAACATTGGCAAATATTTTTCTATCAATTGTTTTGCAGCAACCTGACAACATTATATTCGTGATGGACGCGACGATAGGTCAAGCTTGTGAGGCACAAGCGAAAGCATTCAAAGAACGTGTCAACGTTGGATCTATCATAATTACTAAGCTTGATGGTCATGCTAAAGGTGGTGGAGCTTTATCAGCGTAAGTCAATACTTTTTTTAAAATCATAATTAACTCCTTACTTACAGCACGTTGAGATCGTAGAATGTTCGGTATTAAAGTTTGCATCGTTGAGACCCAACGAATGTCTTTTTTTATTCATTATTCGTTTATTTTTTCGAATTGTCCCAAATTTTCTCGTAGTTTCCAGATTATAAGAGGCAAAAAACAATCCTCTTTTTATCATACACTGCATAGGCCGTACATAATTTTTTTACTCGTAAAAAAATCATAACCATAAAGGGTTTAACAATAAAAATTGATGAGATTTCTTAATAGGATTTTATTTAATAATGTCAATTTACTTTTAAACAATTAAGGGTCGCAGCAACACAGAGTCCGGTCATATTTATCGGTACTGGTGAGCACATAGACGACCTGGAGCCTTTCAAGACAAAGCCGTTCATTAGTAAATTATTGGGCATGGGTGACATCGAGGGTCTCATTGACAAAGTCAACGAATTGAATCTCGACGATAACGAGGAATTGTTGGCAAAAATAAAACACGGCCAATTTACACTTCGGGACATGTACGAGCAATTTCAAAACATCATGAAAATGGGACCATTCTCACAAATCATGGCAAGTTTCACCAATCTATTCAATCAATTAATATTAAACCTCTGCCACTCCCGAATTTCAGAATAATTTGTAACAGCTTTTGTCGCCCAATGAGTAAAAACATTAAGAATAAACATAAAGCGTGAATTAAAAAAATTATTAGATTGTTTATTTATTTATTTTCTTTTAATTCAGGGCATGATTCCGGGTTTCAGCCAAGATTTCATGTCGAAAGGTAATGAACAAGAATCAATGGCAAGGTTGAAACGTCTTATGACAATAATGGACAGCATGAACGACGCCGAATTGGACAGCAGAGATGGAGCAAAACTGTTCAGCAAGCAGCCCGGACGAGTCGTCAGATTAGCACGTGGTTCCGGCGTTACGGAAGCCGAAGTCAAGGACATGATTTCCCAGTATACAAAATTCGCGGCTGTTGTGAAAAAAATGGGCGGTATAAAGGGCTTATTCAAGGGCGGTGATGCAATCAAAAATGTAAATCCTACACAGATGGCCAAACTTAATCAACAAATGGCCAAAATGATGGATCCTCGAGTACTCCATCACATTGGTGAGTTTTCTTGTAGAATGTTGTCTTCAGAACATTGCTTAATTTTAACCTTGAACATTCAAATCCCTTTTATTCGAACGTAAACATTGCGATGGAATCGAAAAAAAAACTAAATCGTCTCTTAAGTAAAATATATTTCTCGTGCGCGATGCTAAAACGTGGAAGTACACCTTTCTCTTTGTTTTTTGATAACGAAGAAACTTGTGCATGATACAGTCGCATTTGGCGAATAATGAATGATGAAAACAGTATAGAAACGTATAAAAAAGATGCAAGAAAAAAGGACAATTGGTTTTCTTCGATACTTCAAATTTTATGTAGAAACCTTAGGAGTCTCTCGTTCAAACTTTTTAACGATACAAAATACGGTTTTATATTCATAAGTTATTCGTTTTATATTGAAGACTCTTTGATGTATTTATTCAATCAGGTGGAATGTCAGGCCTTCAAAACATGATGAAACAACTTCAACAAGGAGGAGGTGCAAGTGGTTTAGGAAATCTTATGGGTGGTTTTGGTGGCAAGTCTTGAGACCAGTCGCCTGGCAGTACGACAACTGCCGTGAATAATTCTCACTCGCAACAAACCAGGAGATACAGCCGAATTTAAGGGACAGAAAAAGAAAAAAAAACACCAAAATAAGGAAGCAAAAATAAACAAAACGAGTTCGTTGACGGACTCGTCGTCCTCCATTTAATTTCATTCTACATTTATTGAGCGATCGATTTTTTCGTACTTATTTCACTTTTTTATCTCGCTCTCTCCTCCTCTCTTGCTCTTTCTCTTTCACTCCCACAGACTACGATTTCGGCATCATCAAAAATCCATTTACAATACATTCTGCTTTGCAAAATCACGTGATAAACGTTCCGAGAATTTGGTATCAATTTCGAGTAGTTTCGTTTCTCGAAATGATCCATCAGAAAAAACTTCAAGCCGATTTTGCGAATTTTCTTTATCCGCCGATCGTCCAAAACCTGGTCAACCAATTTTTCTAGTTCCGAGTTTAGTCGATGCATCGATGCTTGTATAAACTTCGTATTCGGCTCGGATTCATACAAAAAAATCATGTATTCACGAATTTAATGTTGACTTTTGTAAATAAATTATTACATAATACAGTGAAACGAAGAAAAACATGAATATGTTAAATTGTGTGTGTCAATTTTTCTACTGTGTCCACTATTTTTTAAGTCCTTTACAAATTTATTCGAACATTCAACGATTGTCAAGAAAAAAAAACGGAGAAGTGGTTAATTCTTCCGAAATTATGACAATTTATTTTTGCTAATGTTTATCAAATTAAGAAAAAATGATATTCAACAGCAGGGAAACGAATGAATCAAAATTTTGATTTTAACTAGTTTACTTTAAAAATTGGGTTGTGTCGAACAATTTCAGTCCATTTTCAATGATTCCTCGTCAACCATGTCTGATTTGCAGTATCGCGTAACTTATCCCTAGGAGTTTATTCTTGGGTCTGAGAGACACTGCTTTAAAATGATTTTGGTGTTAAATACGAGGTGCACTAAGTTTTTGCCCTTTGGCCATCGATTCGAAAAGAAAAAGTAAAAAAGGCTGAGACTCAAGTGGCAGGCGTTAGTTGTACGAATCCGACGAACCAAGTGTATACAAGTAAGCAACAGAAAAAATGTGTATTCCTAGTTTTGTCTGTTTTGATTTCGTGTAAATATTAACGACGTTTGATTGAATTGGGCCGCGTGGACGGTGGCGCCGCGTAGGGACGAAGTACAGTAGGTTGGGTGCGACGGTGGTGGGAGTGACGATGAAAGTGGGGGGATAGAGAGCCGTAGTGTCTCGTCGGCGGAGCGCGGCGCAGTAGGAGCGTATATTTCGTGGACGCTGTTTTCGTGATAGAGGTGAGCGTCGCGGGTGAGACGAGAAAAAAAAAGGAGCTAAACGAAAGAATTCTCGTATTCTGTTGATCCGAGAGGTACGAGGGAGTGTCGGGGCGGTAGAAAAAAATCGTGTCTAGAGTCCCGTGATTTTTGTTGGTGTGTTGAAGTGATTATACGAAAGTGCCGTGAGAGGATTAACGTTTGTTACCACGTGGATACAAAGTTTATTGGTTCTTAGGTGTGTTATTAGTTTATTTTTTTTTCATATTTTTTTTTTTAATTCCACGAACTTGCTCGTCCAGAAGGAATTCTCTACACCGTGGAACTATTGGTGAGTTTAAAATGCCTTGGCGTGTACATTATACATTCAAAGTATATAGTACACCGGCAAATTCCGCGTATCTGGCTTTAAGAGAGAATGAAAAAATAGTATAATTGCGCGGATGAAAAATTCCATCGTTCCGGTATGCCTGACAGATGGAAATCACGCGTGAACGAAAAGATTTGTTTTTTTTCTTCTTCATTACGCGCCATGTTCGCGTTTGACACACGAAAATAATCAGAGGGGGAAAAACAGGCGAATTGATTTATTCTCGTGGTCGATAAGAGGAATGCTATTTCTATGAATATGCATGCTTGTGTACATCCACATATATTTAAATATACACAAGTATGGGTGAACTGTGTATCCGTACAGAAAGGCGTTCACGAAAAGTGGTTGCTTAGGAATGTGGAACTTGTATGTATATAAAAAAATCGTGATAATCATAACAATAATAATGATAATAATGAACGGCAAACACGGGTCTTAGTGTAACGTCTCGTCACAGCTCCCGGGAGATGTGTGCTGCGTCTTCTCTCCATACACCCACCTGTTTTTATTTTCAGTCAATCCTTATACCATTGCTGCGTTCTCGCGTTTGTGTGTATGTGCGTGCACATGCGCGCGTTGTGGTCGCGAGTATTTTTTTTTGATCAGTGCACGAATACGTAGTTTCCATTTGAATTGATTCGATTACGTTTTTTTTTTATTTAATTGATTAATGTCTGGCGGAATCGTTGGCAATTGGAGCAGTTTATTATATATCGAAAACATTTGGTTTCTTATGATTGTTATTATGACATTAAATCAAGTCTGTAAAGTAAACAGATAAATACAATAGTGATAATTGTCAATAATTCTGTTGGTTGAATGGAATTGTAATCTTGCCTTCTTTTTTTTCCTAAGTTTTGTAACCAATAGGTCCATTTGATTGCGTAGATAATCAATTTTGTTGAACGTACATAACATTTAATTGAAAACGTCGATCAAAATCGTTTTCGATCGGAAATACATCAAACCCATTCGTCTTTCTTTTCATTATTTCTTTATTTTTCATTTATTTCGTTGACGACACAGCTCCTTGAGAAATCATAAACTATTTGCAGCGATGATACGTATGTGTCATCGCGACCGAGTCAAAACTTGTTTTTTTTTCCTTTTTCCTTATTCAGCGATTACGAGGCACTGATTTCTTTCATATTCTTCATTTTTTGACATGAACGAAATTGTTAACAGCTTCGGAGAGTTAAGGAGAACTGAAAAGAGGGCGTGACAAACAAGAATAAAACTGTAATCAGAGTTCTTTTTTTTCCACGAGACAAATGAAAGCTGTCACATTTTTTTTTGTCTTTCAACCCGATTTACTATTATAATCTTATGCTCATTATACATTTGTACTTATTATTTTGTTTCGTATGCATAACAATATATTATTGTAAACTTTTCCATACAATAATATATTTTATTTTTATTATTATTTTTTACCCGACAGCGATGGGTGCGCGGTTGATGCAGTGTGACTCCGACGATGACCCAAGTTAAGGATGTTATCCGGTTACATCCAAATATAGCGTTTTTCATGAAACTTAACGAAACCTCACAGAACGAAAATTTTTATAACTTTCAAAGGGATTATTTAGAAGTCAGAAATTAATTAACTAAAATCCAGGATCTCTTATGGTTTTATCTGAAATATCTCGACATCATGACTAATAAATAAATTTTGTATCGAAGTAACAGAGGGAATTGAATGAAAATTTGAGAATTGCTTCTCGAAGTATTGAAAAAAGTATCTGCCAAGTGCCAAAGAGATTAAACCACGAAATGGTATAAAAAACAAACAAAATATTCGACAAATTTTTTAAAAATGTTTATTTCGTGGTAAGTAAACATAACGATACATTTCTCTACATCAATGATCGTCCGTGTGTGTGTGTGTGTGTGTGTGTGTGTGTGTGTGTGTGTGTGTGTGTGTGTGCGTTTGACGTGACTTACTGTCACGAAAATTTGACGAAAGACAATAATCGGAATCAGGCCAATTCACACGATGCTCCTGTCTCTAAAGAGCTTTAATGGGAATGTTGATCCTGACGTAAGTTTCTTAAGCAGCTTCGAGTGAAGTCAATACTTGGTTGGGTGAGCGCTTAGCCAAGCACCGGTTCGCGTATCAATCGCGGAGTGGGAGGCAGTTTATCTCAGTTTTTGTGGTTTTCCACAGTTCTCCTTAGCTCTCGTGTGCAAACCAATAAACAAAATGAAACATTTACATTTGGTATTGATCTGCAATGACGCGGACAAACTTGTTTACGATTTGAAAAATGAATCTACTAGTAAAATTGGAACAGTTCTTTAAATTAATTTAAAAAAACACAGGAACAGGAACAAAAACAGGAACAGAAAAGTGTGGTTAGGAGAGAGAGATAAATAAAAAGTAGTAACACGTTTTTCTCGGACACGCTTGGTATTTCGAGAATAATAAAAATTACACCCTGTTCTATGACAAAAAGAGAACAACGCGTAACTTGAATTTTTTCTTCAAATATCAAGCTTCTCAGAAAAAATTGTGCAGCAACATTTTTACCGACCGTACCCACCGATAAATCACCTTGAGATAGTAGTCGCGTCACAGTCGCGTTCAAAAGTTAGTCACAGTCATTGTATCTCCGATAATAAATTATCAAAATTCTTGATTTTTCAAGACGAACTTCGTAACATATTTCTCTGTAATTGAAAAAAAAGAAAAATATCTATAGAAAAGTTTGGGAGCTAATTCGTGAAATTTTTCAAATGTTCTCCATAGAAACGCACGTGCAAAACTGTGCAATCTTTGATTGCCGATATCTCGAATACGAGACAATGAATCCTTTTTAAATTTTATACAAATTAATTTAAATTAATTAAATTTCATTTCATTTAGAATAAAAATAAAAAAGAAAAATAGATTCTGTAGAAATCATTCGGAAAATAAATTTAAAAGATTCAGTTCGAAATCATAATTTTATAATACACGTATTTTTTTTTTTTTGTATAATTATTATTCTTGGTATTAACTGTTTTATTATTATCTTTGAAATAGTTATCATTATTGTGATGGATTTAAAAATGACGGGAAATACGAATGAAATAAAAAATATATAATTGTTATACGCACGAAACTAGGTAAGTGTGGTACCAAAAGATCCAAATGGGCACAACGTATAATATATATATGTGAATGTGTAAAGATGATAAGAATCGTGGGTTATAACCGTTATATTCGCCGTAAACGAAAACTCCCACGGATCTCGTTATGGGATTCCGCATCGATGATACTGCACCGTGGAAACGAGCAAAGCCTCAACAGTCGAGACCGTCAGGCATAGTCGACCTTGACTCACTTACGGTACATTGAAGTTTCGTCACGTTTCATAAAATTTGGAAAAACTTAAAAAAACAATTATCTGTTTTATTATTTTTTAATATTAAAAAATCAAGATACTGCGAGATGGAGAATTGTTTTCAGATTTTCGTAAAGAAATTCTTTCTCGTTAAGAATTATGTCTGATGGGAAAAATAATTCGTGAATTTTAAATTAATGTTAATTGTCATTTGCCATCGGAGCTAGATAATTTTATATTTATTTTTTATTTTATCAGATTTCTGAAGTTCTTTAAATATAAAATTTGACGTCCGGGATACCAATAGTCAAATGTTAATTAGTTATTAGTATTTATTGTCGCTTTTAATTATATCTCATTCGTCATGAATTATTAATTATTGATCGGGACATAGAGATCGAAGCTTATCGAGGGCAAATACCACAGTCTTCTCACTCCGTGGCCGTTGACCGGTTTATTTGGCTACCATGCCGTCAGCAGATAAGTCGAGGAACTCTCACACGGACATCTCTCTGTCTATCTCTCGCTCTCTCTCTCTCTCCCTCTCTCACTCTTTCTCTTTTCCTCCCTTTTACTCAGAGTACGAAGTTCTACACTTGTTCGCTTTTGCGCCAAGTGCATCGATGTACTCTTTCTCCCTGCGCCCCCTTCTCTTCGACTCCCCTCTTCGTTTTCTTCCTTCTCCGATTTGCCCACAAATTGGCGGCTGTCCAAGTATACAATGTCTTCTGTCTCTCTCCCTCGCAAACTCTCCTTCCTCGTTTCCCGTATAGTATACTCGCACCGGCATTCTCAAGTCGTTCGTTTTTCCCTATAAAGCCCCTCTCTGCCGCCCCCCCTTCCCACCCTTTCCTCCCTATTCCTCGGCTCTTGCCCCCTCTCCCCACTCTTTGCTGCGCTTCGAAGTCGTTCACTCTGCCAAGCGCACACAGCGCACACTGCCAAGTCCGAAACTCACCACCAACCAAGCTCTCTCACATTCCAATGCATTTGCCTTTAAATGCAATATGAGGGCGATGAATAATCACGTTTAAAACCAAATAAACTATTCCTCTAGCTTGGCTTTCGTAGTCTGAGAACTTACTTCCCGATCTTATTGGTTAATTGATCTCGTGGAATGGTTTTTTATTATTCTGACTTGTCTCTTCGAAGAAAGCTTCACATTTGGATGCAGTTTTTGAACATTTTGTTGTGATTTACAATAAAGGGACCATGTAGTCAATGGAATAAAACAAACTCGTTGATAATAGACTATTTCTCACTGTAAATGATTTTTATTGTGATTGACAACACATTTGTCGTTGACTCATTTGTCCCCATAATCACTAAAACACGTGTCCAAGGTCGTACGTAACGTGATTAGACGAATTAGCATCGTTGACACGTGAAAGGCTCGATCCCCTCAACGCTTGTACTCTACTTGATTTATTATTATCATTTGAATTATGATACATATTAGCATATGAAAAGATCGAGCCTAAAAAAGCCTCTGAGTCACACACTTCCACTATTGAAACATATGTAGTTGGTGTATTCGAGAATTTTCGCAGATGGACCCACTCTTGATTAGATGAAGATTAGATTTATTTTTTAATGTAGCCTCGTAGACACTCTAATCAAAAAGCCTGAATTAATGGCCATTCTCATGAGAGTACTTGTGTACAAACGAGATACACAGAGACCTCGCCATCCGGGGTCTCTCCCGTGGATTGTGAGACTCAACAATCGGAGGAAGCATGGAACGTGCGAACAAACTCTTTTTGTCCACCGTTGCTGCAGCAAAGAAAAGTCTTACGTGTTGTTGTAAAGCGGGAATGTAGATAAAGCACGTTTCTGAGTTAAGGAATAATATTTGTCTGGTTGGGTACTCGGAAATGCTGCTGAAATAGCTGTGAGCCGGTTCAATAGATTCGCAAGGTCAAATTTGTATGGAAAGGTCATGTGGATGGTAGAGATGACCAGATGGCGATGTTCCGAAGCGAAAAGTCTTTTTCCATTTTTCTCTCCGATGCATCGGTCATGAGATATCAATCAATCAGCGACGAGCCAATCATGAGCGCTTCCCCCACTCCGTACTATCCACGCCCACTTTTTGTTGACGCGTCAAATTGGGCTATTACTGAATAATTCATATCTCACGAATGGTGCATCGGAGAAGAAAATGAAAAAGGACTTTTTTCTTCAGAATTTTACGATTTAACTGTCTTGCACCAACCAGATAGAATTTTTCCAATATCTTGGCCACCAGAGCGATTTTACGTACTCCAGTTAAACGTTCACCACCAAACACCTGTTTTCTTTGATTCTTCCATAAACTTCTCCATTCAATATTCATCGTATATTTTAAATCCAAACGTGCATCTAATCAATCAATCGGGATACAGAATGCTGTATGGGGTCACACACAGGCGAGGAAAGGTGGTGCTCAATGGTTTTCACAACCTCGGCAACCCACGACGACGACGATGAGTGGAAGTTGAAGGAGTGAATGGAGAGTTTCTCGTGCAGTCGGGTAGACACGTGTACATGTACGTATGTGTAGTGTGTTTTCTTGGGAAGGAGAGTGGATAGACGAGACACGAGTTCGGTCGATGGTTGCCAAGGAGGTAGAAGAGAGATTGCGAGAGAGTATGAGCTTAAAGTATGAGAGAGAGAGAAAAAGCGAGAGAGGAGGTGCGCAACCCGTTGATGTTTCGTCTCGTATAGCAAACTGTTCTCAGCCTCGTTCGCACAGTCCTTTAACATTTTGTTTTAAATTCTTTGCAACTATAGCAGAACCCTTTCAACAAAAATTTTTTCCATGTCCATCGGGACTTAGAAATTTTTACAACTTCCGAAATTTTCTTATGTCATGAATGATTTCCTCACTTCGTTATTCCAAATCGTAATAAACAACTTTTACGGCGTCAAATAACGTAATCATCGTGATGACATGATCTCTCGCTTCTTACGTGTTGTCGCGTAACGCAATCGCTTCTGTTTCCAACCGATGACACAAATCGATCACTTCTACATGTCTCTAACTAACACTAACGATCCTAACGAAATATATGTACTATGCGTTACACCCATAAATGTGTGTAGACGTATTCAAACATGTTATACTCGTCTTTGGTATACAATTCGTGCGTTACTCATCTATTGTCCTCCGTGTATGGAATCGCTTTGTGCATATGTACCTATCGAAGCTCCCGTCAACACGACCTTCATGTTTTTTTGCTGACGCATTTATAGGGTCGAAAACTCCAAGGGAATATTGTCTCATCATATAAACGTACATTTGACCTTTATTACCTAAGATAATTGTATGTAGGACGGTATTTTGCAAAACATAGAATTTATCTTCAAAGACAAATCAGACGTTTTTTAAAAACCAGAGAACTATGGCTGCGAGGAAAACTTTGTATGAGTCTAATAATAGAGAGTAATTAGAGAATGGAAAATAACGAAATTTCGATTCCACTCCAACGATCGAACCTTCATTGACATCATTCCACTTCGACTTTGCTTTTTCAACACTTAATGATTAGATTACGCTTTTTTTCTTTTTCGAAATTTTAACGAATTGCCCCGATTGCGGAACGTTTCGTTTTATTCTTTTCAACAAACAAGTTTCTCGCCTATAACGTGGTTTTCATGCTTTTAAGAAGAACCTTGGACCGAAAATCGATATCACAACTTAACTAACGTACATAAGTTAGAGAGAGAGAGGAAAATCGAAGTTAAGCTGCAGGCACATCAAAAACTTTTGCTATATAATCCTCTTGTGAGTCTGCTGCCCATCGAAGTGTACAGTCGAGGCTTAGCATTACTTCCAACATATATATTTATATGTATATTAATAAGGGAAATGTGTGAGAGGTATTTTAAAAGAATATACAAACGTAACTATTGTTTTATTTTTTTTATTTTTCTTATTTGGTTTTACAAAGTTTCTTAATATTTTTTTTTCCTTTCTTGGCTTTCTTGTCGATCGAATCTCCTCTTCAAATACCCATAAAACCGCCTAATTTTGGATTCTTGAATATCATTAACAAGACGACCAGTCCTGCGTGCAGTTGACTCACGTACGTGAACTTTCCCCATCGTGAAATCGATTCGAATGTATAATCACGGAGAAATGCAGTACAAATAGTCGCTTCGTTCTTTGATTTCTTTTTTCCTTCGTTTTTTACTCTCTTCTTCACTTTAACCGAAAACGACGATAATTTGATATGATTTCAAATAAGACTCATTTATAATTTTGATCACTTATAGTTTTGGGTTCCAAAAAATGTGTATATAGTTATTAATAATAGAGAAGACAAAAATAATCGACAATAACGTATATAAAAATCTTACTTAATAAATCTTCTTCCTCTTCTAATCGTCGTTTTTTAGCACTATGTGAAATAGCCGAAATTCTCATGTTTTATTCCCCGTGTATTGCCGATAATATAAAACGCGATAAATTGTACAAACCGTTATCATCATTGAGACGATAAGACAAAAAGAGTAGATTGTATTAAATAAATAATTCGGATAACAATCGGTCGCGATAATAAATGGTCTTGTCTTTTTTATTGTTTTCTGTTTTTTTATCAATATGATGATCTTTCTCATCATTTTTTTTTCTTGCTGTATTACGTTGACCTCGTTTTCAAAATCTTGAATTTCGAATCGTTGTCGTATGAGTCACTGGAAAAAGGAAAGGGAACCACTATTATTTGGTATGAATGAACAAATATTTACATTCATTTCTATAATATGAAACGGTTTGCTTGTCTGTCGACAAGTTTGATTACGCATTACGTGATTACTATACAATTCATTTTTCAAAGACACAAAGTCTGTTGCTCACAATAGCATTTACATAAGACGCATTTTCAATATACGGTTTATTAAGAAGTACGATCACGTGTAGTACAAACATTTTATTTTTTTTAAACGATTGACTTTTATTACATCTTTTGCCACTGCGGAATGATGCTGAAAAAAAAATTCAAAAAGCTTATCAATCAATATGAAAAACTACAAGGGCTATGGAACACTTTCTTTATTTGTTTGTTCACTTAAAAATGTAAGATTTGCATTTGAGAAGATGAAGATAAAAAAATAAAAAATGTATTTATTCACAAAAATGAAGTATTTACTTAAAAATCCCTGAAAACAAAAGATCGAGCTCCGTACTTAACGATCGATTTAAAGGGCGTCATATAAAGGGTTGTCCCTGTTCTAAGCATACTTGACCTCATTGCTCTGTCCGTAACTCTCGACTCCGAGTTGTGATCCCTGATGTCAAGAATCGATGACCCAAATCCAATCCATCTGTCCATCTCGTAATAAATATATCTCGAGATGTTTCTCATCCTCGTGGATTCTACCCATTTCGGGATTAATTCCTGCCTGCATACCTCGTAACATGTGGCCGTGTTTCTGATGACCTATCAAGCGCCACTATTCCGCGATACTATTTCGCAAATGTTCCTGTCGATTGATAAATGACCAAATTTCCATAAAGTTTAAATCGTCTTTCTGAATTTTCAACAGGTTTACAATCATTTTAACAGCTTTTTGTACTTTCGAATTAATGTTATTTTGAATTTGAATAAAAATTTCAGATGTTCTGCTGATTCGAATTTCTTTTTTCATTCGTGAAATTATATCCAAACGTAAGATTCCATGGCCCTGTAAAAAATTAATAGTTTCAGTTTTTGTTGTTGTTTTGTTTTGTAATTGGAGGCTCTAAAGAGTGATTTAAGGAGGCACGCTGGAATCGACACATTCCGGAGTCGTGTTGAAACGCTTATGGAACTAGTCCGAACATACCCCGTTCAAACAGGCTCTTTCTCTTTCTCCTTTTATTTATATGGCTAATGTCTGCTTGATCCATCAACCACAAACCTCCTCTGTATTTCTACCTTTTCTCCTTCGTCTACAAACCCTCGCGAGTAGCTTGTTTTCAGGTTTATCCTCGTTTATCTTGTTTCTCAGCTTCACTCGATCGGTCCAGATCGATATTCTTGCTGCGAAAAACCCTCCACCGCGTTTCCCCATATTTGGATTTAGAATCCGAGCGTTTACCTTTCCTCTATTTTTTGTTGTCTATTTTTTCGCTCAATTTCAGAATCGAAAAAAAAAACGTCTCGATGTTTGTTCTCGTTTTGTTAATACTGTACAAACTTTAACGTCATATTTAGTTTATTATTATTATTATCAGTACTTTTCAAGATTTTTTTTATTATTTTCAATTATTTTTTCATTTTAATTTTTGCGATTAAAGACACTTAACTTTTTTATTTCGAGGTTCTTTATTAAATGAGTAGAATCGGAAGCCCGTTTGAATACTATTCAGACGTAGCACGATAAGGGCTTCACAAAAGCTTTGTAAAATTTTTTGTATACAAGCCTTAAAGAGGCAAATCGAATGGTTCGTCACGCTTCAATTCTTTCTCGTATACAGTCACGCTGAATTCACGAGATTTCCTTCATGCTCGCTGATCCAATGAGCGATTAAACTTCACTTCCTTCTGCAACCTTTTCTTCTTCTTCGTTTCTTCCGCTCATCTCATTTTTATCTTCTACTTTTACTTCTTTCTTTTCTCAGTTTTCATGCATCTCGCTCACTTTGTTCCGGTTTCTTTATTTATTTATATTCCTATATTATATTTTCACAGAGTTTCGACCTCATGTATATGCAGATAAGACCGCGTAGTTATGATTTCACATTAGCTCATCTCGCGTAATACACGTTGCATTTTAATTGTCACAGGCCGCTTGGTGCACGCATCATATTTTTCCCTCTTGAATTCATCGTCCGTAAATAAATATTACTCTTCTCTCACATCTTTCGTTACAACTCGATGATCACACGACGATGAAAAATAAATGAAAACTCTCGCATGTAAAATTCTGCACGCGATTAAAAAGCTCTTCCAATTTTAGCCCTGAAAGGAAAATTCTTCGAACATACATTTTCACACGTATAAAAAAGGAATTTAGCTTTTTGAACTTTCATGATGGCTTCAAAGCAAGAACCAAAGGGCAAAGATCTTTTATTTCATATTTTCACAAACATGGATCCAAAAATGAGCCAGGCATAGAAAAATAAATGAATTGCTTCTTTCGAAGAGTCTGAAACGTGAATAATTACATCGCAGCCATTTTGCATTTGGCGTATTAATACGTTCATACCAATAGAACTTTGGTCTCGTGGCTCACGGATCTAAGTGCGCCAACATAAGAATTGTCGGGGTCTGGATCGTTTATGAATGCAATTAAGAAGCCAGACGTTGCTCCCGGCACGCCTCGGCTTATTTAATCCAGTTACATTCAAACCCGGTAGACTTTTAGCTCGGGTTCTTAGCTCTTTATGGCAAAGTAGAATCGAAGACCGTTTTCTTTGGTCCTTTGACAAGAGCCGTTGTTTTGAATTAAAACCGGTATACAAAGTAGTTTTGAATCGTTTCAATGAAATTTCATTGCAAAAAATGCTTTCTTCGTATGAACGATTGGTGTTTGTTGGAGGATTAAAGAACTGAGTAAATGGCTTTTCAAAATGGCGGCATCCTGGCCATTAACAGACTTTGAAAGATCCTTAAATCATCGCTGCAGCACGTAATCAAATGAAATTTACAATGTCCCGATATAAATCTTTGTCAAAATAAATGCTGTTCGAGTAAACTAAAAAATATATAAAAAATAGACACCTGGTGGTTCCCCAAGATGGCAAGGTGAAGCCGATGACTTACCGGGCGGAACAGCCACAACTAAGGTACCCGATGAAACCGGTTGTTCAAACGAGATCAGTTTATAGAGACGGATACATTCTTATCACGTTGCACATGTACGTATCGATTCGAAATCATAGTTATACTTGCACATCGGTCCCTTCGCAATCTTCTCCATGAATCCGACTAGGTAGCCATTCCGTATACTCGTAAAAATCTACGACTGAGCCCATAAGAACACACGTATTAGGGCTCGACCAATTCGATTCGAGTCCGTCTTTCGTTCTTCACGTTTTCATGCTTGAAACTTGCTGATTTTTTGACAAACCCTAAAATGTATTTTGCTTCAACCTTTAAACCCTTATGGAGGTTACTCAAGCTTCTTTAATTCCGTTTTAGTTGAAAGGCACGCAGACATTGATAAACGATTTCTTGGGTCTTTATATGAGAGCCGGGATGAATTATTATTACGATATGATTTTTGTAACAGGATTGTTACACCGTTAAGGCTTCTCTCTCTCTTTCTCTCTTTCTCTCACTCACTCTGCCGCTTTCTTTCTCTCTATCTCGCTTGCGCTCGTTGACTCCGGGGAACGTAAATCCAAAGCTAGGTCTGTGTAATGCCAGACTCAGGGAAGCCGGCATCATTGACTCCCTTGTGTTACGCGCGACTCACGAACACTCGTTTAATCGGTAGAGACAAGGAACATTGACCACACAAGAAATAAAAAATCGCCCAGCCATTCAAACTAAATACCAACCTCTTCGTTTTCTTCTTCCTTCAAAGTTTTTTCATAAGAGGACATGAATACTTCCGCGAAAATTAATAAGCCGAGACTCTCGGGTGAGTCAACTCAAGTCCAATAAAACCCACGAGTTTCATCATTAACGCTCTCGAAAAAGCCAATGAATTCATGAACCCGCTCGCCCAAATTTACATCTTGCGAATTTATTAATTCAGGAACTTTACTTCGTAACTTAATTATGAAGTCGCTGCTCGTTCACGATCGTTTATTTCTATTGTGCCGCTCTCGTCAATTTGTCGTTCCCTTAAGCCAATACGACCAAAATTTCTACGATTCATTGTTTCAACTTCGAAACCGCGTTGATTACGTCTTTGTTAATAAATTCTAATGAATTTAAGTTCGTAACAGATGGAGTCAGAAAAGACGAGATTCAACTGCGATCTATTTGAACTGAACTTTTTTTTTCCTTGAAAAATATTCCTATTATATTTTCCTTTTTAATTGAAGCAAATACAAATGTTGATAATCAAAATTCATACGAATTGATTAAACGATTCTAGTAGATTATTTAAATAAATCTTTTTTCCGAATATGGCATCGTCGGGCTTCGAAAGTTTGTGATATTTTGAAACTAAAATCGTTCAATCCGGCTATACCACATTAACCAGAAAATTTATCGTCGTACACATGCTGTTTTATAATCAATCTTTCTTTTTAATAATCAGAGTTCATTAACCCGAAGTGAAGTCCGACACACGCCTATAACCTCCTCTAAGGCTTGCTCTATACGGTTTTCCTTATTTCTGTATGGGTTTCATGCCCCCTTGCCTTTTTTTTCCGCCTGACGAGGTGACCAGACGGGACAAGCTCCGTCGAAGCATGTACGGCACATATACACATGCGTATCTTCTGATTCTACATAACTTTATAGTAAACGTGTACGATTATAATAAATATAGAATCTTAGTGTGCTGTACAACGACCCTTAGTAGTAAAAAAAAAAAAAGAAAAACGAAACGTACAAAATGGCGTAAATGAGCTCGTTTCTGGGTCATACACACGTTGCGAAAGCGCCCTCTTTGTCGACGCGTCTTATTTACTACGCCCGACCTTTTTTTTGTCTTTACGTTACGCACCCATTCATAAGTTCAATCAAATATAAAGGCTAAGCTAATGAAAATTCAAACAGATGACAGAATATGAATGCAAAAAATATTCCGTTAAAATTTCTGTCATATTACCATCGGTGTTATATTTGGATCGCCTCTAAGTGTAAAATCTCGAAATTGAACGTATTTGTTCCACTATCATTCGTTGATTATGATTTCTTCCAGACGCCAAAACCTGGAATGCCGTCGCATGTGTGCTAAAAATTGATAAGAGATATGAAGTAAAGAAAAAAAATATATACGAATTATGACCGTTTTCATTTATCGTTATCAATGAGAATGAATAAAGAGGTGAGCTCAACTAATGCGCGCACGTAACTGAACATCACTTATCTTATCGTCGTTATGAAGCTTTATTTTTTCTTCAAGTCGATGTACTTTTTTTTTGTTTTATTGCGAAGAAGTCACGATACTACTTTATAGTATAATCGTCACGTATACAATTATCTATTGGTTAAAAACTTGCTTTAATTACATTCAATTGAATATTCATATTGACAATAGAGTCTATTTATATTTATATGGCGAATTATTCGTGAATTCGTATTTAGTTGGCACTGTCAGTAATGAGAAAGTGGGAATGGGAGAAAACAAGAAAGTTGATACGGTGACTGGTATGACTTCGAAGTAAAACTTTACACGACTTTTATTTCTTTTTTTTTTTTTTTTGCTGTGGACGTATAAAAAAAAAGGTTGTGGTGACTCACTTTTTTTTTTTTACAGAACTCCAAGACTCAAGCAATTCGGTGTCGACATTTTGTTGATTATTTGAGCAATTGTTAATTAATCACGTATTTTGTTAAATTAGTAATTTAAACTAGAAACAACAGAACATTGTAATCATGGATGACCATTCGGATAAGCTAATAATTCACGTGCTTAACGCAACGCTACACAGACAAAAATAAATAAACAAAAAATGAGAAACGAAGGTACACGTCTGTGTGAACTTGCATCGCTTTTGTATCCCCTTGGACTTGGACTCTTCTTTCCGTTGCGTGTTGCGTGATGCACGTCATAAGAAAAACCTGTCTCGTATTCATTCTTTCGTACTTTGATTGTTTTTGTAGATTGATGCTTTTTTTTCAATGCAACTTAATCTGCAAAGAAATAAAACTTTTGGAAAATTTTTTTTTTGTTTTTGTCATTCCGATTAAAAATGTGGCTAGACAAAAGTTTTTTGCATTAAACGTACAAAAAATATGAGCAAAGGCTCATGTATAGATTTTTGCTTCAAGAAACAAAAACGAGTGAATTGATCGAAAGGAATATTGTTTTATTTCTGGTATGAACGTAAAACGTAGGGCAATAGTGTTGTAAAAGTGAATCAACGATTCGCTTGGCCGAGCCCCCCTCGAGTTATTTCTTTTTCTTTGTCTATTCTCTTCTTCTTCTTCTTCTACTTCTTCCTCTTGAATTTTTTTCACTCTAACTCGCACCTTACGCTATCTACGCAACGCTCGTATATACATAAAATAAATATATTCCACGTGCGCAGATACAAGGCTTGCCACAACTATTCCCCACACTAATTACTGGACTGCCTCGAGATTTTCATCACAGATTTTTCTCTATAAAACCGGAAGTAGCTCGCCCGGCGACATTTTTTTATAGCACTCAATGGTAATTCATTATTTTTCATATGTTAAACTTCGAAATTTGTATTATGGGACACCTACATCCGTGGCTGTGAAAGAACGAGACAGTTGTGCGGGATAAATTAGAGAATTGTCTCGACCGTACGATTGAACAAGTTCCACGATTTAACAGATATCGTTTTCGTTTCGTTAATTGCAACTCAGCGGGACTGCTGGCCTCTTTATATGACTTCAGATTTCATGTCAATGACCATTTAATGGGCCGATGTTATGCAACGAATATTTCTCGTTCGCCCAGACTTCCTCGGGCTCCAAAATTTATAGATCTGCCATTTTTTTAACGGTATTTTTCGCCTCAATTAAAAAATCAATATTTAGGAGCTTCTCTTTTCAGCAGGTGGATGAGGGTCTGGAGTATTTCATTTGAATTACTGAGATTTGTCGAAAAATATATTAACCTTGAAATATATGATGTATAAATAATTTATTTTTTTTAGAATTAAAATCTATTTGACAACCTCACAAACTATTACGAGGATGACTCGACGTGCGAATTATTTAATGGCAATGTGGTTATGCCACAACCATAATGACAGGATCGTTGTTACGTGACGCATTTGCGAGCTATTATAAAGTCGAGGATTTCAAGCACTTGTCATTAACAGTAGGGTTACGATCGATTAGGGAGAGCGGACCCCAATCCTCGTTCTCTCTCTCTCTCTCTCCCTCCCCCTCTCTCTTTTGCCTCCCTTACATGTGGCAATTAACCTTGACCTGACACGGTGTCAAGATTTATTTGATTACCGTTCCTCAATGCTAGGGACTCTTGACGAGTTCCCCCTTTGTGTTTAAAAAGAGCTTGTGTACTAAAATAGACTATGTAGCTGTTAAAGTTGACTTGCTATTGTCCGCATTGAAGTGTTCTCGTTATCAGCTTCCTGGCAAATGATTACTGTCAAAACCGTCAACACTTGTCACTCGATTGAAAAAGTTTTTTTATTCTTAAGAATACTGTGATCGAAGCATTGCCACCATTTCTTCATTGACTGACAAATTTAGTTAAGCTGTGGAAAAATAACTACTACGACGCGAACTAAACTGGAGAGATGTGAAATGTTTGTATTTGGAGGATCGAGTGAGGGAAACAAGGGTTGGGGGGTAATGTTTGAAATTCCAACGACGAATTTATCCTCTGAATCTGGGTCACTGTTTCAACCCCTTCCTACAACTTGCTCGAAGAAAACTAGTAGAATGGTTCGGTAGAATGGAAAATATGCCCGAAGTAAAAAAGAACGGGAGCTGTTCCGGAATGGCTCGTTGGTTCGAATAAATGATTGTTCCATTTCTATCTCCTATTTTCTATTCTTTCTTTCGCCCAAAAGGCTAAGTAGAACGAGAGCACTCTATCCAACCTGAACCTCTTTTTTCCTGCATCATCTCGGTGAATGGCGAAACGTTCCCAACCCCAAAACGTCATCCGTCTCGATTTTTTTTTTCCTTTTTTTTTTATACAGGCTCACTTTTTACTTTTCGCGCTCTTGTATTATAGCAGCAACACATTCTATACTTCTCTTGCGCCAGCCATATTTTTTTCATCATTGTTTTTTTTCTTTTGCACATCCTTTTCTCTTTCCTCCGGCGCCCGCTTCGTCCTCGCCTTTGACTCTTCCTTGGACTATAGCCAACACGACAACCGGAAACACGCGCACTAAAACAAAATGGCTACAAAGATTTGTTTCTACTGGAATTTTGACGCAGGAATATGTTGCAGCGATGAGTTTCAAATTTTCGGTTATAATTGAATTTTCGTCACGATCACCGCACAATGACGACATCGTGGTGAATTAATTTTAGCATATCGTAACTGCGCGCGTCATTGACGGCGTAACGGGATAGTTTCGCCGCAATAACTCCCCCGCCTTCTCTTCCCTCGATCTTTTTCCCGCCATTATATTTGCCCCACAACCCCTTTAAAGTTCTCTTGTTTCTTTTGCATCATCGCACAAACACGGAGTTTGATGGCTAAAATGCTCTGGCGTACAGTCATCGATTTACCGAGTAACCGATCCGGTTATCGAGCACATATAAAAATATATATATATGACCGTGTATATAAGATCACAAATAATCAACTGAGAACCGAGACATTCCTTGATACACTGACCAGTTACATGATACGACGATGAGCTCTCGTCGCTGTCTTCGTCGCAGTTTCTCTTCGGGGAAACGCCATTTTTTTTTTTTTTACATTACGAGATTACTAATAAGTATCGGTAGCAAAGTTCAGCTTATCCGTATTTATTTTTATGATTATTGATTTGAAAAATCGAGATTGAAATATAAATTCATAAATAAATACGACTCTCTATTTATGATCCCGAGTAGTCCCTAATTTGATACTAGTAATCCCTAGTAATCCCTTATTTGATAGAAAATAAATAAAGCATTTGCGTTTAATAATAAACGCCCTAAGTAGATCGAGGATAGCAATTGAAACCGGATGAAAGATCGCTGACTAATTGACAGATAGAAGAATATAAATCTTACAAAAAAAAAACTAGAGTTTAAAGAGTGCGTGTGCCACAAGAATGAACCAAAAAAAACGCCAGTATTATAGATGCGCACTACAAGCCAGACGCCAAGAGGCACGCCATCCATTTTGAACACGCGAAGGTTCGTGACATCGGCAATCACCGAAGCCTTACGCAGCACTGCTCGATTTCAAGTTTCATTATTGAAGGTGAAATAACGTAATATCAATATGTTGAGATATATATATATTTGTGGTAGGAAAACACAACCTTAATAGGGCTGTTGATACGCCGAGTAACGTGCAGAATGCATTAGTGAGATTAATCAATTCATCAGATCTGCATGCTTCTTTTATGCCTTGAAACTAAAGAAACGAATAAGCTTTTGTTTACGATTCAAGTGACATCGTAATGGCGGTTTATGCACAACGTTACGATCGATCGATAAATTCGTAGGGTGACCGGGGGCGACGAGGCAGGGACGCGCGTGTCCAGCATTCGACTTTTAGTTCACTCACTCTCTCTTCCTTCGTAAGATACTTCATGTATATTAAAGGGATAGAAAAAGAAAAAACAGGAGAAGAGAAAAAAGGGAAAACAGAAGAGTGGGCTCGACCGTATCGAAACAGCGGCGTTGGCTCAACGTGACCTCACCTGACCTACACCAACGTATTTTAAGTAACCGCCCTGGTTAAAGATCGCTGACAGACCTCGGACATTCTCCCCGACTTTACGATAATACCATTCGAAACTATACTTTCACTAAACTCTACCCTTGAGCTTTATCGTCCCTAAAAATTGCATATTTCCATATTCAATTGAAGTTTAATATCAAGTTCTCCACTTGGTACCAAAGCCGTACTGTCGTCTGGATATTTATTTTCGGAAAACACTCGCAGGTTGCAATAAATTTCCAACTGATCGAGTTTTGTATCTGAAATTTTTACCACATCTTTATTTTTTTCTTTTAACACATAGTTATTATAACAAATGATCAATAACTTTAGAGAAGTTTGCTTAAGAATATACTTTTTAATTTGGTAACCACGATATCTCGATAACTAATTGGCCGATTGAGTTGAAATTCTGCACAAATTTAACCTTCATTAAATCTTTTTCGAGTAATTGCACCAGAATTGAACTAAAAAACATGAGTGAATAAAATATCCAAAAGTTTTTTCATCTTTCGATCTAGTAAATCAACTCCGGCATTTTAGACAACAATACGGCTAATTACAATGAAATCAAATCCATATTTGCATTCAATTGACAATTGAATTCCAAGTAACGTACAAAACGAGTGGAACACGTTTATTTTTATTGATTGCTCCAATATTTGACTGATTCAATAATTGAACGAAACAAGTGTCATTCAAATGATGAAGAAATTTGTTGAGAACAAGTTTTTCCGATCTTTTTATTCGATCGAATTTTCGGAGTAGTCAAAAAATATCATTTTATTCCACGTGTTTTGTACATCACTGTACAATTGCTGTTTTATTTCAGCCAACAAATATTGGCCATAAATTTGTAACGCAAGAAAGATCATTTTTGTTTGCAAACAGATTGAGTGATTCAAATATATTCTTACAGATAGTAAGGACTTTTGATTTTCCTTGTAATAATAACTACACAGTAGTATAGCAAGTTGACGATGCACGAAGGATATAATGACGAGAGAAAACACATAATCTGTAATCATACGGTGACAAAATCAGAGAGTAGACTTTAATGGAGGATTCATGAATTATGCTTCGAGGAGGCTGGATAATTCTACCTCTCTTTCTTCAGACTTTGCCAGGCACTGCGAGAAGCCCTCCTCTTAGATGCTCCTTGATAATAATCATATTCACAACACTCGAGGTGTTCTTCTTGGTAATTGATTCGTTAGTAGAGGTTTATTCTTTTATTCAAACTCATAGAACTTCTAACAGAGTTCTCCAAACTATTCTGATTAGCAAAAAATACCCGAACCATTGGAAAAATAATACATAATATTTTTCTCGAGTGTTCCTAATGGCCTGTAATTTAAAAAAATGTCAATTAACACTCGCCCAGTGTACTTCAGTTGGTGAGTTCTTATTGGTTCGAGCCGGACGTTGAAACTGGTCACGGTCGTGCTCCAGCTCGGCGTTACGATTACATGATTACCAGACGCACGAGTCCTCAAATCGTATTTCAGAATAATCCAGAAATGCAAGTGCAGATTAGAAAGAATTTTTAAAAAATATTGACATTTTTGTTTTTCTCCTTTATTTTCATCGTTATATATAAAGCTTTCAATGAAACGATTTTATAATTACAGAAAAAGAGTAAAGAATATCATAGCTTCGTCGTACCTCATCGTAGCTCTGATTTTTTTTTTTTTTAGCAAAAACAGACATTATTATCCGGAATTGAGCCAAAAACTTCAATGTTTTCGTCAATTTTGATAGAATATGAATGGAAAATTAGGATGTTTTTGGTAGAAAGCCACAACGGGACGACGACATGGTACCACAGAGCTGTGATGCCACAGTAATTTTCCATACTATTTTCTCTCCGTGTATGAAGCTGTCGAAACGGTGGAAATGAATATTATCAAAACTCGTAACGTAATAGGGTCGATGAGAATAATGGCATTATCTGAAAAAGTTATTCTCGTCAATACTCAATGTCCATCGATTCTTCTTCATGGATGTGAATAACACCCTGGAGCCATTTTGCTGCAGGATAGAAACTGCATTCCTAGATGAAAGCCGACCGTATTCATTTCTAGGCTGCATAACACTCCGTTAGTATAGAGTTTCAGGCTTCTGTGTATAGCTGTATTCATCGGCATAGTCGAATACTTCTTAATGGGCCTGTAACTGCGAGTTTTCTTATCAACCAGAAGCCCCCCATTCTTTTCGCATCAGCCTGATTCGCTGATAAAAATGCTATTCACAAACAAACCCATCATCTTACGAATTTCCTTTTGAACCTGCTGGAAATCCAACAACTTCGACAATCACATTTATTAGTTGAGTAAATATTAATTTTTTTATCATATAAAAATTATTCTTTGATGAACCATTGCTGGTAATTGAAAACATGAGAAAATATTCAATAATTTGACGGATTAAAATGAAATTAAATATGGAGAATGGAATTCAGAAAGTCTCTACTGTACATGGAGAGGACAGTGTACGTATTGGTATTTATAAATGGATAGGAAACGTGTGAGTTACAGAACGAACTGAAGTGGACGACACGCAAACGTGAAGGAAGCGTGTTATTATCGTAACAAGTTTCATCGTACGGTTTCGTCGAGGACGAACGTGGGCGATGACGTTGACACCAGGGCGCTTTTACCCAACCAACGAACCAACCTGTATACCTGTATCTCCATAAATATCATACGTGCTGTCACGATTTAATCTTTTCATGCGATCAATTACGATATTAAGAACGATGTTAATGGTTTTTTTTCCATTACACCAGAGAATTTTTTCTTTTTTTACGCGGAAATGAATTCGACCATATTTTCAAGGTCATTTGAGTTAAAGGATTATTTTTCGCTACACATAGTACCCGAAAAAATATTGGAATCAAGGTTCAATTTTCGAAGAGTTCGAATAGAATAATAAGATAGCGATTTCATGGCTTGATTCTTAGATCTTGATTTTTTGCATTCAAGCTGTTTTCTCTTTTGATCAGCATGGAAAATTGCTTCTTTTCTCTATTTTACCATTTTCTGCGAGTGTTTTTGGATTGATAACATTCCTTGATCTTCATCCGTCCCTCTCATTAACTAAAAACTCACATCCTACTGTTTGGCTTGTTAATTTTTTTTTTTTTATTGAACCATTGATTCGAAATTTTCTTCTTTTGGAATGAGGAAGAGTCTCATTTATTATTGAGATGCCAGCTTTATTTTAACCACATATTTGATATGTAAATAAATGTTTGAATGAATTTGTACGAAATTACGAATTTGTACGACAAACAAGAGGAATATGAAATAGCAAACTCTGACAAAATGTTTTACTGTACTCGTGCTTCGTACCTCGTGTATCTATCTTTATCTTAGCTCAACGCGGATTTGATTTTTAATGGCTTCGGCAAATCGGAACGATCGATGATAAAAAGAACACCAAGAGGGAAAGATTCGCTGGTCAACTATAATTCAATAAGCGAACCCCTCTCCTTTTATAATTCTTTTATCCGATATTCGTGTATAATTAAAAATATATACATAGAAATTTGAAAATTCTTTTACGACAAATACAATGCTACACTTTTCATGTTACTCTTCTATCTCGTCACTTAAATCAACAATAAATTTCAATGATTTTTCAATTATCTTGAAATTAAATATGTAAAATACTTTGTCTATAAAATATTCATCTAATATTTTACAAAACTTTTGTTGAATTTTTTTTCTTCTTTATTTAATTCTAGGTGAAAAGAGAGTATCTAGACTTAGGTTAAGATGTCACACCACAGCGACGACAATATGCTTATAGCGACCTCGGACTCGTTCTGGGAGCCCGGAAATTACAAACGAACGACAAAGAGGATCGAGGACGGTCACAAACTCTGCGACAGTTTGATAGCTCTTGTACAAGAGAGAGCCGAGATTGAGAAAAATTATGCTAAAGCGTTGAAGGGCTGGTCGAAAAATTGGAACGAGAAAATCGAAAAAGGTCCTGAATATGGTACAACCGAAGCCGCGTGGAAAGGCGTACTCGTCGAGTCTGACAGGCTGTGCGATCTTCATCTCAGGGTCAAGGAGAATCTGTGCAACGATGTCGTACAACAAGTCAAGACGTGGCAAAAAGACACTTACCACAAGGTACAAAGAAAACAAAAAAATATCAATTATTCATTCAATTATTTCAACTCTTGAAAATAGTTTTTGTATTATTTATTTATTGAGAAATGACAATATTTTTTTTTATGATGTTTAACATTTTTCAGTCTATGATGACCTTAAAGGAAAGGAAGGAAATGGAAGACGCGTTTAAAAAGGCCCAAAAACCTTGGGGCAAATTATTGCAAAAAGTGGAAAAAGCGAAATCGGATTTCCACAATAGCTGTAAGACTGAACGTACCGCTGCGAACATGGAGAGGAATGCGTCCGCCGATAGTTCGCTCTCGCCTGATCAGGTATTTTATTTGTTTTTGTTATTTGAATCATTTTTTTTTTTTTAATGTAAAAAGTTAAAAAATACTTGTCTGGGCTGAACGTTTGAGCAGTGAAAACAACAATTTTAACCGCACTGTGTCAGGTCACTCCTTGAATTTCAAAGAAAAATTATAAAAATAAATAAAAGTGTGAGTTTGCCTTAAAAAAATACTGGCGGAGCACATAACGACAAATTATGTTTTACGTCAACGACTAATCACGTTTTTCCAGCACGCACAAACTCTAATTATTAATTGACAGTATATCGAATACAAAAAATGGCGAACGACAAAAGAATAAGAAAATTTGAAAAAATTACGAATATTCTTCAGCAAACATTTATTTGCAGATGGCCCGGGGCTCCGATAACGTATGTTGAAATATGTAACACTCGAGTCTTGTGTTGTGTTTATTAATTACATTATTCTCGATATTGCATGAATCCTTAACATATTTTTTAAATTAATTTGATCTGTTCAGTTTACTTTATTGAATCGTCTAACTCAATTGGATCATGATTGTTTTTTCGAACGAAATTGATTCATATTTCTAGATGTTAAATTTAATGAACCAAATAATTAAATTAAATGGATTGGATTTGACCTAATAGGTTGTTCGATATTTTCAATTCATAAAAATACATTTTCGTTCGAGCTCGATCTCTCCTGCATGCACTCAATGTTTCGACTTCGAAATTTATAAATATAACAAAATTTCACGAGTAGTTAAAAAAACGTAGAACTCAAAGTTGACATTTTTATTGACTCAAGAATTGGGACCCTCAGAAATCGAGATATTATTCTTTTAATGGAATTTTGGGTGATGTAGATCGGTTTTCAGCCTACAATTTTGCCTAACCAACTTTTTAGATGACAAATTGTGGATGTGGTGCATGGAGCCAAAGAGTTCGAAAAACCGTTAGGAATACTAAGATAGGCGACGTTCAGCTTGTTGTATGTATACGTTGATCGCATGCTGCATGAACATTAATTAAATCATTTTTTGTTTCCTCTCTTTTTCTTTTTAAATCCGCGTTGTACGCCCGACACAGAAAGCGCAGATGGTAAGCGAATAAAGAATAAAATTGTAAATATTTAATCCTCAGATTCGCTGCTACCGTTTCACCATTTTTTGTTGTTGAACAGTAGCATCGAATTCATCGATATCAAAATTGGTCAGCAATAATTTAAAAAAATGTCGGAAAGATTGGAATATTCTCTATTTTTTCATTGTAGTTAAATTTTTTAGCCATTTTCGAATTGTAGAAATTTTTCCTCGTGTTTAACATTTTTATTTTTCAAATCCAGTTTTTATTCCTTCCACTTAAAATTGTTGCAAGCACTGCACTTCACTTCTTAGCTGCATACACTTCTTCCGGTTTAAGATACAAAAATGAATGCCATTTTCCTCGCTGGTGATTCGAGAAATTACAGGTCGAAAAATTTCGGAACGAGCCTATTTGTTTGAGCCTTTTCGAATATCGCTTCGTAAAACTTTTATTATATTTGATATTTGTGAATATTTTTTATTTTTGATTACGGAATTTTGAGTGGTGTTCTGTTGGCACAGGTGAAAAAAATGCAGGACAGAGTACAAAAAACGAAAGAAGAGGTACAAAAAGCAAAGGAAAAATACGAGGCTGCCCTGCAGGAAATCAATCAGTACAATCCAAAATACATGGAGGACATGACCCAGGTATATGAAAAGTGCCAAGAAATGGAGGCCCAGAGGCTCCAATTCTTCAAGGACGTACTTTTTGGTATTCACAAATGCCTCAACATATCTCAGGATCCAGTGTAATTATTTATTCTTTTTTTCTACCAAAAAATCCATCACCATCTCTGACGTTTAGCCAGTGATGCTGAAACTTGAAATTTTTTCATTTTGCTTCACACGAAATGAGCTTTATAAATCAATTATAAAAATAACATTTTCAATTAATCTTGAAAAAAAATCGATAACAAACAAGAACTGAAGCATATGAATGACCACATACGTCGACAATATTAAATAGAACAAAAAGAAAATTCAATTCTTTCACTTCAATTACAGTTAATGAATTTTGGTCACTTAGCACTGCAAGAAAATGATTCAACTCTCTATTATTTTTGCTCATGTTTTTTACGTAATAATTGCAAATTTTTTATACTTAATATTTTTCTTTTCAGTCTTCCACAAATCTACGAAGAATTCTACCACACGATAAGCAACGCTGATCATGAGAAAGATTTGAAATGGTGGTCGAATAACCACGGGGTCAATATGGCCATGAACTGGCCCCAATTTGAGGTAAATTGAGTTTCGTTTTGTCTAATTCTTATTTAATAACTCGAACGATCGCATGTTAAACGTAACAGCTGATGACTGGATATTCGCAATTGAAACTAGAGCGTCGTTCGTTTAGAAAATGAATGAAACATTTTTCAGTTTATTTATTTTTTTTCAATTTTGCTACAAAGCCCAAGCCATAGATAGTAATCATTTCAAATGCAGACTCTTCACAGGAACTTATTAGTTTAAACATTTTTCAAGGAAAATTATTTTTTTATCGTTCAATACTTTCCAAATATTGTTTGAAAATGTGAAGTCAATTATTCATTATTCATTTATTATTTCCGTGTTCTTTATTCTTCAGTCAATGGATCAATTTTTTTGTTTTTACTCAATTAAAAATATTAATTCGAATGCGAATGATTTTTTAAATATAGAATTATCATAGCGCTTATTCCAAAGCTTGTGATCATTTGTTTTGTTTTGTTTTTTCAGTAAAATAAAGATAACTTGTGCAAATAAATTATAAATTTTATTTGTCCTTTGGTGATTAATATTATTTTAACTAATTTGTCAATTTGGAATGCATAATGCATGTGTCTGTGTGGACGTTGCTGTTTTTTTTTGTTTATTACGCAGGATTATACAGAGGAATTTCGCGACATCACCAAAGGCTCCAAATCTAAGGAAGCTCTGCCAGCTGGATCCATCACACTTATCAATCAACGCCCGGTCGGCGAGGATCTGCCTGTAAAGTTTTGTTCAATTTACAACAAAAAACTATTGATAAAGAGCATAAAGAAGAATAATATTGACTCACTAAAAAAATTGTGTACGAAAAATCGCGTCAAATTTTTACATTAGCCACAGATGATCCGCCAAATTATTCGCAACTAAAACGTATTTTTTTTTCGCTTATTAACTAACAGAAAATATGCGACTGGTTTTTTTTTCTTTTATTTATTTTTTTACTGACACGAATTCAATTTGTTTCCTTGCCGTTTATTTGTTTCTTACCAAATCAGGCGGTATTCTAACAACAACAAAAAATCGAATACTTTTTTTTTTTGGTTTCACCTGCAAATATTCATTATCATAAGAATAAGCATGTGACGAAATATTCCCTAGTCTCTCGTATCGCATGAATACATTAGATGTCAAAATCTTTGTGGGGCAAATTCTGAAAAAAATGATTACAATTGATAGCTCGAATGATGCGCAATGCCTCCAGTTATTATCAATTCGAAGTAGAACAATTAGTTCAGATATGCACGTACAATATTTATCAATGTCGGTGAAAAAATTGTCATTGTTGTTACATTTCTATATGTCGATATTCTTTTACAATTCTTATTTCATACTTGTGGCTTCTTTTTATTAATATTGATATTTACATACGACAAAATAATAACAATGATGATAGTTTATGGAAATATAATTAGAAATATATTGAATTATCGTGGCCGTACGCGAACAGAGTCCTGAAACTCTTGATCTTTCTAACGTTAAGGAAAAATTGGAACAGGAATTCCCACCGGTCAATCACAAAGCGAAAGCGAAGCCTGCGGCAAGGGTAATTTCCGCAGACAGCGATCACGGTGACAGTAAAACTGACAGTATCGATTCGACGAAAAATACATCGGAAAAGAATCACGATGGCAATTCAGTCAATAGGAATTCCACGATTACGTAAGCACTTTTTTTCCATCTACCTTTTTCTTTGTTATTTCGTCCAATTTCAACTCTTAAAATCTGTTTTTTTTTCTTTTATCAACGAAAACTCTACATACATAATCATCTCGATTTATTCGGAAGTAGGAACGGAACAAATGCGAAGCAAGAAACGAATCCCTTCGACGAGGAGGAATGGGACGACGAGGTCGGGGGTGAGGCTCTCGTCGATACTGGAGAGCCCGGTGTTCCTGTTAGAGCTCTTTACGATTACGAAGGTGCAGAAGCAGACGAGCTGAGCTTCAAACAAGGTTTGTTCCACAAATAAGCATTTTTCAAACACATAAAATAATAATTTTTCGATTTTTTTCCACTTGGATTACTGCAAAAGTACATTGAAATAAAATATGGTAAACATTTCAGGTGAAATTTTCGAAAAATTGGAAGATGAAGACGAGCAGGGCTGGTGTAAGGGCAGAAAAGATGGCAGAGTCGGTCTATATCCCGCAAATTATGTCGACCTCGTGTCGGAATAATATAAAGGATACAAATAAATAAATAAAAAAGTGGAAAAATCCTTGAAAAGTTTGTAAAGCCAAATACAAAAAGAAAGCACCGACGGCCTGAATTTCTCGAGATCGTTCGAGAAAAGGCTACTTAAGATTAATTGCATGAAAAGGAAAAGAAGAAACAAAAACAGAAATTTCAATTTCTGTGCCAAATTTCTGGCGAACGCGCCTGTACGTTGTTTTCCCTCGCATCTCCAAAATTGTACATTGCGTAATTGCTGAAGGGAACAAAAAAAACAACGTTCTCGAAACGCTGAATTTTCGCAAAATTGTCTAAATTTTGTTTTTTGTCTTTTTTTTTGCTTTGTTATAAAAAACATTTAGACAACTTTTGTCTCAATACAATCCGCTTTTCCTTGGAACGAGAGAGGGAAAGAATTGTTGAAACAAGCGAAAATGAGCGACAAACGAGAAAAATCGTGTATAAGCCAATTATTGTATTTAATTTTTTGCAAAATGTACAGTCATTCATTTTCATGACTCATTGATATTGTTATTATCAATCACGCTGAATTTTTGAGCTGATAAAACAATGTAAATTCTATTTAATTTAATAACGTTATTTAAAAAAAATGAAAAGTGAAGGAGAAATGAAAAAAAATGGCAAAACAAGAAAAAAAAACCCCAAATGATATATAATAATTTTGAGTGAGGGAGAGAGAAAAAAATCTAAACTTCTATCTAAATGGTGTCATTGTACATAATAGGATGTAAAAAACTCGACAAAAACAAAAAAAACAGAGGAATAGCAATATAAAAAACGTAGCTATCATATTAAGGGACTGCATCGAGTCGAAGTGTCGAGTAATCGATGTAACGCGGGCACGTAATTCTCGACTGAAATTTCATTTCAGTGTCAAAAGGTCTAAAAAACAATTTTTCATTTGCAAAGCTCTAAAGATGTTTTTCTTTTTATTTCGCCTATGTTATTGACGAAGATGAACAAGAAAAAGAAAAAACAATGTCACAAAAACATCGTATTGCACGATTTTTTGACACTTTACAAACGGAAATTCCGTTACAAATTGAAAAGAATTTGAACAAAAAATACTCGAACGTGCGAGAAAAAAATGCTAGTACTCTTCTCGTTGACAGGGTCGAAGCTGGGACCTAAAACGAAAACGACGTAGCCCATGGTTTTCTATAAAAAAAATTAAATAAATAAAAAAAAAGATACAGATTTCCAAATGTTCGATCTAACTTAATCGTTTTTTTGATGGATACAAACGATCGTAATTGACAAAACAATGAATACTTTTTGCGGTTAAAAGTAATACGCTTAAATTCGTCTCGGATTGATGAAACAATACGATAAACTTTTCTTTCAGTTTTTAATAGTAATTTATCGCGTAATAAAATGATATAGATTTTATGGCAAATCGTTGAAATCTACGTTCGTTGTTTTCATTGAAAGATTGTGCTTGATTGCAACAAAAAAATCATGAAATTGAGGCATTGGTTAAAAATATCGTTGCAAAATAAATATTCTGTTTAATCTCGGAGCGGTTATTATTACAAATTAATTCTGTTTATATCCCCCTTAATCCGAAATTTGTTTGAAAAACATTTCGACATAGCGGGGTTGCGTTGAATAAATGTGTGAGTAAATAAAATCGAAACAAATATATTTATAAATACTTTCGTGGGACCGTGTCTCTGAGTGTATTAAAAAAAATAAAAAGAAATAAAAATTGAAGGCAACAGGAAGGCGGAATATAACAAAAAATAGAGGTTCCCGTACAATGTATTCATCGTATTATGAGCAGTATCCAAATATTAGGATACACGATGGGGGTTGGGGCATGCAAACAAGTAAGAAACAAATTTAAAAAGTAAAAAAAAAAACAAAACAAGAACTGTTCCTTGTGTGAATAAAATTGTGTATCGATGTTTAAGTAAGCGTCGACTTAATGTAAATAAATGAGTATAGAGGAGAGCGCGTTTACTCGACGAGTCGTTTAGCGAAAATGTTTCGCATTTTTTTCCCTCTTTTTTTTTTGTATCATTCGTTCCGTTCGTTCTCATTAATGGGAATTCATATTTTTAACGGAGCTCAAACGACATCGGAAAAAATTGTTATGTAGCATTTAGTTTGTGTATAAAATTATTATTATTATTATTATTATAAGTATTAATATCTTTATTATTATTATTATTACTATTATTATTATTATTATTATTATGTAATAACTAATAAACGACCTACCTTAAATATACAAATCGTACATTACGACGAGACTTAATTCCTATTTTTCATTTGATTTTTCAATGGGACAATCTTGTTAATGAATTGAAAAAAAAAACAACTCTTCGCAACTACATATCAAGAATTGTTACTTTTTTTAATTTATAAAGACAATAATAATGATAATATACATATCATGGCTTATTATTAAATTGTAGAATGAATAAAGATTCTCGACACACGATACGCGGCTTGGACCTGATCTTGGATCAAATCTTTTGAAGTTGGAGCAATAATGAGCGCCCGGGTGACTCTGATTGAACTGGACGTAAAGGGTGGACAATTAACAGCTTGCGGGTATTGAAAGTTTAAAGATCGGGAGATTACTCGTTTAGTTTGTTTTTTCACGATTCATAAACGCGTCAATGAGTATTGACATGTGCTTGAAGTTCTTCGAGAGTAAGGAAGGGCTTGTCGCATAACAAACAAACGTGAGCATTGCCATTGTGAACATCCAAATGCTCGGATAACTCGGCCTCGGTGGGTAACATTTGATCACAAATAACGCAAATATGTTGCTCAACTTGTGAATTATCGACGCCTCGTCGCTCCCACTCAGCAATCGCGACCTCCTCTTCGTGCGCTTGCATGTGCAGCATCAACAACATTTCCGAATCGAATGGTTCGTTGCACTGATTACAAACGTGAATAATATCGTGCTTTTTCGTTTTTTCACGATCTCCTATGCTTATTAGATTGGGATTGTCATCCTCGTCATCGAACAGATGCTTCTCCACGTGCGTCTCAAGAGCATCCTCCGAATCAAGAGACTCTCCGCAGATTGCACACTGATATAGTTCCTTTTCGGTAGTCGCCTCTTCCTCTCCATCCCCCATTTCGTCCTCGCCCTCTCGTTCTTCCTCTTCCTCGTCGCTTATGTCGTCGCAATGCTTCTGTAAATGATCCTTCAGGATTCGCTCGTCCTCGAATGTCTTGTCACACACGAAACACGTGTAAATATCGCTCGTAACTGCTCCGGGCTGTACGAGGCTTCGCTTCTTCGTAGTCAAACCAGAAGTAGCCCGCAGATTCTCAGCACGTTCGTTCGCAATTTTTTGTATAGATACCGGCTGAATGTTTGACTTGTTTTTCGAGGAATTACACACGTGCAGCTTGACGTAACGCGCCTCCACGATCTCGTGACATCGCTTGCAACGCATCATTTTTTGTTTCACCTGAGGAATTGTCGGGAGCGAAGTTTTGTGAGCTGAAAAGTGAACCTCCACTTCCCTCCTTGTCCCGAAACTAACTCCGCAAACTCCGCATATGTGCTTTTCTCCGGCCCTCGCCTTTGTCGGTGTCGATGTTGTGGAAACGTTCATCTCAAACGAGGAAGGTTTTTCACGACTCGGGACGTTTGACTTTATTGTCGTCTCTCCGGACTCCGCAACAACGTGACTGTCTCGTTTGTTCCCACTTATCGCAGGCACCTTCGTCAGAGCGGGCCCGTAGGTCTTGTGTCTGTTGAATTTTCCGCTAGCTTCCATTCTTTTCGTGTCTTTCCCGTCGTCACTGGCTGTCGCGCCATATGGCGAAGCCTCGTAATCAGCATATTTCGCGGGTACAACGCTTCTCCTTTTTCCCAGCGATGCTATCGGTCCTTCCGTCGATTTTTTTTCAACCATGAGCGGCTGCTCACTCGATCGCGATATTTTTTTTTTCTTAGCCTCGTAACGGACGAGAACAACTCGAGGTTGAAAAATTTTTGAACGCATTGCAGCCTTAACGAATTCCGGGCTAAATGTGTTTTCCCCACGCATCACTGATCTCTCACTATTTGCCATTGACAGATTTTTCTTTATCGATTTTTCAATAATCGTTTTGAGCTGTTGATTGAGGGATTGACCGGGTTGCTTTTTCGACTCGGGCTTCCAGCTGGATCGCGACTCGAGCTCCATGATCAATTTCGTCTCGACAAAGTTTGCGAGCTCTTCTTGGACGCGCTTTAAAGCCTCAAGCTCCGTGCCCTCAACCTCGATATTCAAACAACGCTCGACTAATTTTTTATCATTTGGAGGTTTGGATTTTGGACTGACACGACGCAACTGTACCGCGTCGATTATGTCCGTGTTGCGCTCTTGATTCGTCATGTCCGCTTGAGCGACTTGATTGTTTTCTGGTAAATTTGTTACGCGACTCAATAGATGTGGTTCAGTGAGAACCAATGTTGAGGTGACGATAAAAGTCGCCTCATCCACCGTTAATTCCGACCTCACCGAATGCGGAAGGAAATCGTCTTCTCGGGAGGATGTCACCGAATTTTTCAGTTCATTTGAACTTTCGTCGGCCTTTTTCTTTTTTGTCGTCTCCACCTTTGTTTCGAGCTCCTCTGTAGGCTCAGTCGACTTTGAATCTGTCGCGTTGAGGCCAACCAATTTCTTCTCCTCCTCTTTCTGTTCGTAATTGTCTCCGTCACGATCATCCGCCATATTGCTGTCGAAAGTTTTCAGACTCTTGGCTATTCGTCGCTGGCTCTCCGCCGCGACCTTTTCCGCGTTACATTTTGCTCGCGCTTTTTGCACCGGCGACAATTGTGCCTCGTCCGAACTCTCCGAATCTGTCTCGGTCTCGTTCTCACCTGTTGCCGCCAGCAATGCTCGCTTTCGGGCTACCCAACGTTTGGTCGACGCCTCTCGTCTCTCCGTCGTTTTTCCCCGTCTCCCGCTGATTAGCTTTGCCGATAATGATCCACCCGTCGCGCTTATCACGGTATCCTTTGGGTGTTCACCACCAGCATCAACATTTGACGAAACAAGCTGCGAAATATATTTCTTTTTATTTTTGAGGTATGCCATTTTCCATTGCTTTTTTGACTCAATTGCAAATTTAACTTTTTAAAAACAATTCAAAAGAGGTGACAATAATCTTGTCCACATTTATCATCTAATAGTACGAACCTTGCAAGAAGAATCGTCAACAATCATTGGCTCGGAATGGTCCCCAGACTTTTTGATTGTCTCGTTCCTCTCCTCAACGGGATCATCGATTTTTCTTTTTTTCTGAAAAAATTCATAACTGACTATGAATAATGGGCTACGAATTTAAAAAACAAACATGAAATGAATAAGAATAAACTGACTACATCATTTTTTTCTAGCGAATCATCGTTTAGCGCATCCTGCGAATCGCCCAGTTTTCGTTTTGTCAGCGAGGGCTGAAAGAATAAATTGCAGTGATATTTTTTCGAAACGTTATCGAAAAGAGAAAGTTGTAAATATTTGGTTTTCCAATATTAAGAAACTCACGGTAATTTCCGTAATTCCATCGATTTCGAGGTGTTCCCGCAGCATATCGTAAGATCGTAAAAATTGTTGTTTGAATTCGATCCACATATCCAGTTTGTACAAGCAAACGTGACAAATGTTTTTCGGCAATTTTTCGGCATTTTCGATCTGTTTAAAATGTCAAGAATGAATTACAATTGCACGAGAAAATAGAATATTCGTACAAGCGAGTCTAACCTCAAAAAAGAAGAAAACATGCACCTGTCGAATTTGATGTATGAAAAGAGAAACAAAAAGAAAACGAGAAAAACAAAAAACGTACTTTGATCGTTGTGGAATCGGCGAATTCGGTAAACTTGGGTTTAATGTCCTCGGAAAAAATATAACTCATGCAACCATCGTCCTGCAGGCAAACGCGGCATTTATCATCGACGCTCGTGATTTTACGTTTTTTTGGCATTTTCCCGGCCTTTTGAGCTCGACTCCAACGCGAATTCTATCTTAAGTTTCTCGATTTTTCACCTGTGTGTAAATGTATACATATATGCGCTCATAAATACAAATGCACTTGCATATTCATATATACATGTATTTGCCAATGGATGACACAAGCACGCACTGCATCTGTATACGCTTCATTCTCTGATTAGGCGGGTTAGGCATGCAAAGTATAGTCATACAGTTGAAGTTAGTCGCAAAGTGAATGCCTCGAAACTCAAACGTCTCGAACGAACAAACTTCAACTTTAAGGTGATCGTCAGTCGTTCGGTCGGTAAAAATCCTTCTGCACGGTTCTTGGAGTCAGAAAGTCGTGAGTCCCGCTTATTTACGTTCAGACATACGTCTATTGCGCGATTTACTACATTTCCCCGTTTATTTTTCCCACATAAAGGTTCATATTCGATACGAGAATATATAAGAGAGGGCGCCAGCGATCGGTGCTGGCGCTTCGTTTTTGATTGTTGGCGATAAGCTCAGGGAGACTAGAGAGAGTCTCGCTGGATGAGCTGCAATAACATGGCCCTTAGTTACTCAATTCGGGGAATTCGATGAAAATAAGTAGATGGCTTTAGTGTAGGACCAATTCTGATAATCCAATGAAAACAAACATGTAACTGCAGTGTACATGCAAGTGTGTAGTATCGCAGTCGTAGCAAGAGTAGGAAAAACGGCCCGTAGGTGAACGGGGTGAGCGTGCTGTGGGGCGAAGCAATCCGATTCTCCCCCACGGCCCCACTCACGGGCCCGCGCGCTCTCGCTACGATCCGTGTTTTCGCTCTCGCAACACAATGGCGGTCTCCGCCGTGGCCGCTGTGACCGCCTCGGTCAACAAATTCATTGCTTCGGTCGACCGTTTCAAGCAACACTACCGAGAATCTGTCTGCGACCAGACAGACGGTTGCCGGGTTTTTCAAGCAGTGGGAATGAAATTAACTCTGTTCGCAACAGTAAAATTGACCGAAATTCGGACATACGTGGGTCTCGAACGAACATGGACGTAAATCCATGGGAAAAAATGTAATCATTAGATGTATGTATTTATATATATATAGATATATATATATATCAATTTTATTTAAACAATATCCGCTTCAATTTGATAATACAATGTTTTAACCATTCACGCAATTATTACATTCACCCAGCGATTTAACATCTACACTGGGTTTTACCACTTTCTCCCCCTCCCGACAAAAATACGACTGCACATTGCTCGGTCTTTTCTATTTGTATTTTTTTTTCGTGAAACTGCATCATGGAAATAAAAAATAAAAAAATTAGAAATGCCGTTCGCCAGTCTTTGAAACCAATGAAAAAGGTTGAGTAGGTTCAACGTGCATTGATAAGATTACTGCGCCTTTTTTCTTTAATCCTGTGAAAAATCCAAAAACAATGTCATTTGTATTCTGACAATACGATTAAAAATTTTGAATAATGATCGATGAAATGCAATCCGCGAGGAACAGTGATTTTCGTTTGTCTTCTCAATACATTTCCAGTCACTGTTGCTCGATATTAGTCAATGCGATTATTTTCACATCTCAGTCAGTATCGTATTGACTGTTATTACTTTTACTTCTCTAAGTGCTCACATCACATTCGCCTCCTCTTTCATCTTTATAGACTAGATCGAGCAGAATACACGCTTGAATGAAAATATGTGCGAAATGCGTTTTTGTTGTTGTTATTGTTTATGAATACATGGATGAATTTTTCTTTCTTTTGGAATTTCTATCTATCGTTAAACCTAAGTGTTAACCACGTGAACATTTCTGGCTTTACCATTTTCATTATTTTCATTCGATGAAATCCGTGACATTAGTGCGAGGGCCACGTGGACATGCCTTTGAAAAACATACGTCAGACTTGGATAAACGGAATAATGTCATTTTTATTATTTAAAAAAATGCAGATTTTGGAACCGGTCAATGAATAAAAATGATGGGCACGTGCTATCAGAATTACGTGAATATATCGATCTGGCACGAAAACTCAGAAAGACTAATATCTCCTTTGACGTGGTACTGTTTAGATAAGTTTTTTCAATGCATTGCAAATATAATTTATAACTTGTGATTTTTATCGTTTTTGGTATATCGTAATATTGATGACAAGACTTTTTGCTTTTGAAGTTTATACGATAACTTCATTCAAGCTTTGAAAAAAAAATTCGACGTGGAGTCACCGTCATTGTTTACGGAAAAAAATTCCACACGCACGGGAAACGGAATTTAAGAATTTTCTTATTCTTCGTCACTTTTTTACAGTTTGTAAAATATTGGAAATTGTATTGAATTCCGTTTCTTACGTCTATTCGGATTGGACGAAATTGGATACTGTCTTAAAGGCTTTTACAAACGTTCGACATAACTATTATAATTCGTACGGATTTTTTTTTTTTTGTCAAGTTAATGATTATTTCGTATTATAATTAAATGGATAACTCGATCCATCCTCGTTCACTCTTCTATGACCCGAACGGAGACGATGGTAAAAATTATGGTGTTTATTCAATATGTATATATATTTATATATAAAAAAACAAAATGGGAAAACAAAATGAATAGTTTATGAAATTAGGGCAGCAAATAATATTGGGTACACAATGTTCTTCAAGATTCGCACGTACATTACTAAACACTAACTTCCGTCCACATTACTGGCGTTATAACGCGTTATAAAAAGTACGAGTATTAAATTTTTCGAAAGAAATGCATTTTGCCTTATCCTACATCGAGCGATTATAAATATTATTCACATTCGTTTAATTGTCATTAATCAGACACATGGATGCATACGAGGTTCGAACTAAAACAAAGTCTGTTGAAGAATTTTTTTCAAAATTGATTATTTTTTGGCTGTTGCTTCGTCTCCTTCTTTTTTCATTTTTCTTTTATATTTCTTCATAATATAATCTACGGAAGAACGACATTACTTTCGTACAAGGAACGCTGAGAGAAAATAAAGCGTTCGTTTGTCTTTGCCTCTGCCGTTTAACTTCGTTTTTTATTTTCTCTTTCTCTTTCGTTGCTTCGACGACTATTCACGCATCAAAGGGCGATCGTGTACACGAAGCTTAACATTACATACAAGGCCCTCTGAATCTCAAGTACCTTGATTTAGAATTGAATCCTCGTTTATCCTAAAATCCGAAAAATTATATGCTCCTATCAACATTTTTCTTATCTTTTACTTTTTTTCATTTGTTTTTGTTTTTTTTTTTTCGTTTGAAACTCAGTATTGAACTTTCATACAGATTCATTCATTCTCCATTTAACGTCTTGGGATAATTCTCGATTATTCCACCATTCCGTTGTACTGTACAACTACCCATTATTTCGAACTTCAGGTTCTCAGTTTTGATTATCACTGTTGAGTTTTTCTAATTGCCATTCGAACGAAGAACTTTTTTCATCTTTTTTTTTTTTTCTTAAATATATATTTATGTATAGAGACGCACAACCGAAATCTCCGCCGCTCGCACACTTATTTACAATTTTTGCGTGGCATCCGAAGCGCGCAAGTAGCTAGAATTCTAAGGCAGACTATAAACACCAATTGACGAGATCTTGTCCAGTCACCATAAAGAACTTCTGTATCAATTTTGAGACAATCGTCAAATTATTATAAATTTTCATTATCTTTTTCTATCTCTGTGCTCTCACGATACAATATTTTGTCTCAAAAAAACTATTTTTCTCCAATGATCTCTATCATTGGATTGCAGAAATGACACAAGTGATAATTTTCTTATCGTAAAACCATCACATTTTACGAAATAATTTGTTATATTTCAATCTATTACGAGACAAGTTGCAGTCCTCTAATTGAATTGATTTTAATAACGAATTAATAGAAAGGACCTCGATTCAAATTGGCGCGCGAATGAAAGAAGTAAGTACACGTATCCAACGAGGAATTTTCGCTTTTCAACTAATATTTCAAAGTAGACAAAAAATAATTGACAAAAGTTTAAAAAGTATTGAAAAATCAATCGTATTTGGAACAGTTATTGATACTTTGATTATCGTAATAAATATTTTAATGTACTCGATATAACGATGTATTCAAGAATTTGAAACTTTTGAGACGATGAGAAAATTGATACAGAAGTCTTGTGCGGTGAATTCAACTAATCTGCTAGTCGGGGCCTAAATCTCTCCACTTCAACCTCGGAGGTGTGTTGAATAAAATAATGAACAAATACAAAATAATATGAAAAACTAAAAAAAAAAATGTATGTGGAGAAACACCAAAATGTGTAGAATCGCCTGAACATTGAGACTTTCTTCAACTTCTGAACAGGTCTCGAGCAGTGCGATTCCATCTCTAGTTTTAATGGTATTGAAGCATGTATTAACGGAACGCAACGGAAATTATCTCGTTATTACTCTTCAAATGTTAATGTCGCATATATGGTCAAATTTTTTGACTCGCGAGTCCTGGAATAAAAATCAATCCAAATTTTCTCTACCGACAAAAAAAAAGCAGAAATGTCGTTGTATTTCAAGTAAAGGAAACTTTAATACCATTATTATTGATCGTACGAGATTGGTGCGTTGCTAACTGTCTCAAGACATTGGCCACGTTTCCACTCTGCATTAAACACACGCATACGTAACATTCTTTCACTTTCTCCTTCTCTTCAACATTCTGTTTTCTAAAAAACTTCTAATAGACGTATATACAAAATTGTACAATTCCTGGTATCGATAGAATCGGAATAAGTTTAGCCAAACAACAGGGATGTGTGCTCGACGTATAATTCTCAACGACGGTTTATAATAATACGAGAAAACGAAACTTCAACCCGTCCACATTTATAAAACAGTGACGAAAAGCGAATTTATACGAGTCTCATTATCGATGAATCTTCGGGAATTCGTAGTTTGGCGAGCAATACAAAAACGAACTGATTCAAGTGATGAACATGACGGAATAAAAATAATAAAAATTGTTGGCGTTTCGATAAATGAATCATACAGTTCGAAGAATACGAATTTTCACTTTTTTCTTGTTACTCTCTTCCATTTAATACTTTTTTGGTGGCGGCAAGCCGATCATTTTATTTCTTCTCGTGAATATAAAATATCCGAGAGCACGGTCACGAGTTGGAGGCCCGATATAAACCACTGGATGTTCGATCAGTCTCTCGCGAATCTTAAAAATCCCTTGAATATCAAGAAATTTTGCTTCCAGAATAAAAATCCGTGGTTATGGTATTTCGTTTCGTTTAGTAATCTCAAATATTCGTAGGGAAATTATTCACTTTTCGTAAATGGTATCATATGATGTCTAATGAAAAAAAAAAAGAAACACGTAACTTTGATATCCTTCAGGATCGACCGCCGGTTGTAAAATGATGAAATGCGGTACAGTATGAGAAAAAAATGAACGTGAAAATCTCGTTTTTACAACGAAATATTTGAGAAACATCGGCAAGGAAACATCGTCCTGCGACTGGCGGTTGAAATAACCGATCTCGCTTTGTTCGCTCTTTCGTAAGTAAAAAAAAAATAAAAATAAACACTCTCTAAATGTTCATAGAGATAGTCAAAATTAAAAATAAAAAAAAAATTTTGAATGATGTGATCTCTAAAACTAATATTTTTGACCTTTCGAATATGATTTTTTCTTCTTTGCATTATCGACTAAATGCAGGTTGAGTCTGGATGCTGGCTGGCGGACTTTCGCGATTTTTTCGGATCCTTCGTGGTCAGTTCCTGAGAAGGCCTTCTCGGACTGCCCAATGTGACTAGAGCTGAGGCTACTGCAAGACCAGCTCCTTGCCCCGTCGGTGTATAAGATTCACCTCCGGTTGGCAGTCTGACTAGCAGCGACAGGACAGCAGCACGATTTCCACAACAAGGCTCCAGTGCTATTGGACTTGGTACATCCTGGAAGAATTTCAATAAAAAAATATATCAACCGCCAGTTTGTGAAAAATTGTCTATGACACAAGTTAACTAAAGGAAATTTTCCTGCATCGAAATTCTTCATATCAAACTAGCCCAAATTCCACTAGTTGTGTACAACAATCAATTGCTCTTTCCAATGTTTCTTTGTTTTATGTGTTTTGATCGATTTTTTTGGTTGCAAATAAATTCTTCGTCAAAAATGCCTAAATAACGTGAACAAACCTTTTTCTTTTTACGACACCCGTTAGAGTCTGGCTCCGTACGTTCCACATCCGATGAGATAAGAACATCTCGCCTTTCAATCTCCACCAAGACTTGACTGAACGCTCGGCTAGCCATTTGTTCCATTTCGACGAAGAGACGTTGACGTCGTCGATACATGTCGTATTTTTGTTTGATCTTCCAGAGAAACGCAGCCACCAGGAGTAGAGCGAGGAAGCACCTGTGCGGTGTCATGTAATCTCTAGTTTACAAGTTAGTACTGCCTGAGGTTTAGGACAACAGAAACACTCGATGGTCGGGAATGAGGATAAAATGGTAAAGAAACGAAAAACAACGTACGGAAAGGGTTCATGGTTTTCAAGGTTTTAAATCCACAAATAGGAATTTACGTTTTTTTTTTTTTATATTCCTATCATTAAACATGTCACTGATACTTACGTGGAAAATGTGATGAAGAATTGTTGAAGATTGAGCTTGGAGTATTGGGAAAACGAGATTTGTATCCACAATGGTGTACGGAAGTCGTAAACATAAACGTAAAACGTCGTGAGAGTATTGTTGTCCTCGCTACCGAAGTTATACTCAGCTTTGTTGAAACGATGCTTGTACGTTGTACAATTAGCACCCAGTAACAATGGTTTCTCCGGGCTGTTTGCTTTTTTTATAGTTATGTTCATTCTCGCGAGTACCGAACAGAAAATCGAAAATTCTGCATCGACGTCCGGTTTCGAGGGTGAATTTTTAAAATTTATCGCTGTATAGTGGCTGTCGTCCTTTTTACTAAGATTGAATGTGAATTGATAGTCTATAACGAGGTCATCTGAAATATTGAGATTAATATTCAAACATTAACGAGCAGTTGAGTCATTAATGCATCAACAATGCAGATATTTTTTTTTTCGGTTCTGCAATGTGGAAAAATCAAAATATAAATTCATGAGATTGGAAATATTTTGTTAACTTACAAAAACACGATCCTTTCGTTGGATCCCCGTGATAAAGATTGGCAACGTCACACCGCTCACAATGATCACCGGTGATTCCTTTCGTCGTGCAAAAACACTTGCCAGTCTCACTGTTGCATTCGGTTCCTTGATCGTTGCAGGAACAAGCTAAACATTCGAACCGATTATTATTCAAAGCTGTTTTCATTTGTTTGAAAACATAATCAACTTGTGAAATTTGTTTTCGATTCGAAAGAAACTCACGCTGGCAAGTTGCACCGTTCAATGGACTTCCGTAATAACCGGCGATGCATTTCTCACAATGAGTACCGTGGGTCAAATTAGCACAGGGTTGGATGCAAACACTGCTGTTCGGAAGACACTGACTGTGACCATTGCACTCACAGACTGGGACATAATAAATATTTTCACAATTAGAAAGTGTTGGAAAAAATTGATGATAACCTTTCAATATTTTCCTTAGTTTACTTTTTGAATATTTCGTTAGGTGATTTTGAAAACATGATTGTCGAAGAAAAACGTATTCGTTTCCAAGATAACTTTTAAAATGGTCAAAAAGTTTTGTTGTCAGTTATTGAAACGCAATATTTCAGACTCCAAGAACAGTAAAGATAAGAAAAAAATAAGTATTTCTTCAAAGTTCCTGATGGGAATCGCCCCAAAATATTGTTCTACAGTTTGAGGGTTTCAAATAAGAGATAGAGAAAAGTTGGAAAATGAGTATAAAAAAAGGTACATACTCGGACATCTGGTAAAGTACCATCGCTCGTACGGACAAGTATCGAGACTTCGACTGCTGGGTCCTCGAGCACCCCCAGGCATGCATTTGCCTTTTCCTGTGACAGATCCATCGTCACACCATCCACAGCCGGGATCGGATCGACAACTGGAGCAAGATGAATAAAAGCTGCACCATTCTTTGCCGAGTTCAGTAGCGCGACAACGAGCATCGCTGGTAGTCCATTCGCGACAGCGTCCATAGGGAAAACTGGCTGGGTATGCATTTTTGTCGACGCACTTAGCCTCATTCTGGCACCACACACAATCCGATTCTGTACAATTTCGACAAGAAGTAAATTCGACGCATGGACTACGACAGGGGCTTTCCATAGTTAATCGTTGAGCTTGTATCGTACTGTTGGTAATTTTAATGTCCCTAATTTTAGTCAATTTTCTACAACGATCGGGTCCGCTGGACCAGGACCATAAGCAGTGAGGATTGCTCGAGCAAGCGTGACAAGTGTGCAACGGTAGACACTCGTCACCAGCATTTGCATCGCAGTGATCGAGTTCTCTAATCGTTGTAGCTAAATTGGCGTTCCTCGGACATATTTCGTGAAAACAATTTTCACCGCACCAAACACAGTTGTAGGAAGTTTGTACGCAGGCGGCGCAGTCGGTGAAAAGTTTACAAAGCTCTTCGTGCGAAGTCATACCACGTGGTGGTGTCTCGTCGATACATCGCATGTACGTGCCGTCGTGAATGTCATCGTTTTCCAACTCGTTGCGCGATATATTCGTGATCCCGAGACATCGCTCGTCTTTCTTATCCCAAACACATTTCACACCGTTTCTTGAAACGAGACAATGATTTTGCGTTGTCAAATAATCGCAATGGCCCGGTGTGTATCTCAGCATATCGGCCAACATTTGGCCATCGAAGCCTCCGTAGATGTACATCGAGTTTTCAAACACCGTTGCACTGTGACCGTACCTTGGTAAATCGGCCATTTCACGTGGCATTGGAAATTGGTGCCACGAATCGCAAGTCACGTCGTAAGATATTGTATCGGCGGAATAACAACGGGCACCGTGCGAATGAAGGGTATCGTTATGCGTATTACCTCCGAATACGAGCATCAAACCACCCGTGACAAATACCGCGGTATGAAAAAAACGTGCCGATGGTGCAGCCGTCAGTAATTTCCATTCCCGATAAATCGGATGATAAGAGTAAATACGATTCGTCAAAACTTGGGTACTTTGCGTTTCAAATACGTAACCACCGTAAATGTATATACGATTCGTAAGAGGATCGTAAGCCGAACTGTGACCGTATCCACCCTTCACTGGAAATCCAATCGTTTCCACGATCTGCCATTTTCGAAGACCGAACGAATATTCTTGCACTGTATTCAAATAACCGTACTGCGGTGAATGACCAAATATTACAATCATTTTTTCATCCTTCCCATGAAGTTTTATTAAATTCGCCGTGTGTCCAGCTACCTGTTAATCAACATTATCAAGTTTTATTCCACACACTCCAACTTCTCACTAGTTTGGATTCGTTGAAAGATTCAACATTATTAATGCGAAATTTCTACATCATGGAACCACCACTTGCTCTATTACCATTTTCGGAAAGAGTCGGGAAATGGAATTTATAGAAAAAAAACTTAGAAAAACTTTCGAAAACATATGGAAGTATACTGAAGTATCAAAAAGTTCATGTCATGCAATAATTTTCTAAAAAAATAGACAACATTTACCTTCAGTGGGCCGCACATAGTTTTGTTGTTACAATTATCTCGTACAGTGACGTTTTCCCACACTTTGGCAGATATATCAAAAGCCCAAATTTCATTGGTGACTGTTGAGTTTTGCACAACACCACCGTACATGTATATTTTGTCGCCAAAAAGTACGCACGAGTGAGCATAACGAGAAGCAGGTTTTCGGCCAACGATCCGAGGAGTTTCCCACACATTGCCGTTATAATCATAAATATAGATCATCTTGGTCTTCCGGAAACTCTCGCCTCCTACGACGTACAGTGAATCCTTCCAAACGACCGAGCAATGACTGGCCGAGCCTTCGGGTGAAAAATTGTAAGGCACCGGCTCCCAGTAGCCACGTTCGCTCTTTTGACTGCAGTCTGATCCTGGATAATAATAAAAAGACAGGTTTACTCGAGCTCATGGTTTCAATCTCGGACAGGACAATAAATCTCTTCAAGAAAAATATGCCCTGAGCATATATAGGTGTATTACATGTGAGAATTTTTTCTCATAGACAAAAAAGAAAAATAAAACAGTAAATTCATGAATATAGAAATAAAAAAGCAAATGAATAAATTAAAAAAAAAAAAAGAAAAAATATTATCCCATTGAGAAATCAGAATAAAAATTCCTTGAGAGGCTTTTTATCCATTCTCATCGTATTTTCTTACATTATTATATACAAAAAACGTATAGAGAATATTGTGTATTATATTAATATTGTATCATATTGTGTATGACCTTACATTTTACTTTCAATAAAAGAGAGTATAAAAAATTCGAATCTTCTTAATTAATAACCTTTTACTCCTCCTTTCCTCCGTGAAGATCAAATCTACCAAACTACCTTGAAAGATTCGCTTAAGTAAAGTGAATCAGCAATATGTAAAGTACATTTCATTTAAATGCGGTTAAACGATCAAAGCTCGATTTATTGTTTCGATAAATACATTTTGAGAAATCTGTTTGGCAGTAAATTAAATTTTCGTAATTAAAATACACTACAGTGCATAAAAAATAATGGAGAGCGAACGACGGAGGAAGTTTCGAATGACTGGCTAAAACAAGAAGAACTTGGAAATGAAGAGCAATAAAAATGTGAACTTGCCTTTGAAGCCTGGAGCGCAGTCGCAACGATGTCTCTCTCGGTCGCACTCTCCTTGTTCATGATGACGGGAACAATTGTTGGGACACACTTGAACGTCACAAGCATCACCCGTCCATGTGGCGTCGCAGGTACACACTCCTTCTATACAAACACCGTGTCCTGAGCAATCTGTATGCGAATATCTGAAACAACGATGAACGTGACAATGAAAGAGGTAGATCAGAAATTGGCATTTTCTCGCCTAACTAAAGCTATTATCCAGCTATGCTGGTAAAAAAAGAAAATTTGTTAAAAATATGTTTATTCGTCGGTTTCACCATTTATTATTGTAATCCCAGTCATCACGTTTCTATGCTAACCCCTCGATTCTCATTTGATAAAAAATAAAAATAAAAAAACAACGATTTTTTGGCGAAAACACGATTTTGAATTTTGAAATTCATTGAGTTCTTTTTTTTCGTGATGATAATTTTGAGAAAACTGTTTAGTCTGTTGGATTTCTAACGAAGAATGAAACTTTATTAAACAAATTATTATCAAATCAAGACAATGGATGGAAAATTTGCCACTACTGGACAATTAAAAACATTAATTAACTGTACGAATTTTGAGAACAATCATCTATAGTAAGTCGTTTTGGCGTTCTGTATTTCATATATATATGGAACAGGGAATTCAATACCGACGACATTACCAGGAAGCTTTCGCAATGTCGCACGAATATAATACAACTGTATTAACCATGCCGGCTCGAGCACAACTGTGTAGGGGGAAGCAGTACTCATGCATCAAGCTAATACGACCGAGCGACTCAATATCTACAGATACAGATATTGAGAAATTAATGCACGAACGTGATGTTACATATCAATATCTCCCTACGACGGAATGTAAAATATGCTTAATTTCCTCTATGTACAAGTGTAAACACATTTTGGTTGATTACCCTTTGAGTCTGTCTAGAAACAAAATGAAATTTTGGAAATATCTTCCCTTATTATAAATTATGACCGTCACACACCGATCTTCGTGTATTATTTATTACCATTCATTCACTATTTTATGTTCAAATTTCAGAAAAAAAAATAATACACTTTTATCTTTTCAATTTCATTTCATCGACTCATGGCCCAAATAAATTTTATGGATGTTTCCAGTAAAAAATTTTATTCTATGACCATTTCGGTACTTGGCCATTCGACAAAAATCTGTAAATGTTTGGCTGTCGTCAAGATGATGTGAACATTGATTTAGAATGTTACAGATTAAGAAAAATGGTTTAAATAACTCCGTGAACAAAATAAGTATTAAAAATGCTGAGATCGTTTTTCCCTTCAGTGCAAAATCGTGTTTATTTTTCTAAAAACCCATAAATGTTTCATCACTTTTGGCTGAATTTTTTTAGATTTTAGTCTAATCTTTGAGGATCGAAATGCTAATGGAATAATATTTTAAACAACAAAAATTGTACAATATCGAGAATAAAAAACTTTCGTTGGACTTTAATCCATAAGCGAATGTGATGAAATTACGAAAAAAACGAGATCGTGAGAAATGATTTACCTGCTGGGACAAGCGTTGATTTTGTAAGTGATGTTAAAGCCGCTCATGTTGTAAGCAACGTCGGAGTAAAAGTGAAGAAGTACGCTACCGGAACGAGCTATTACTTCCGGTACCCGACGAATGTGATAACTGTCTTTGTGCATGAGACCATTGAAGACGCCGAGCAGCGGCGCCTCGACGCTGTCTCCGTCATAGATGTACAGATGATCCCAACCGCATTCCGTCGCAAATTCCTCGATGTGCATACGTATCGAGGAATTCGGATTGCTCTCGATCAACCACGAACATTTTACGTCCGTTTTGTAATTTCCGGTACCGTCATGTATATTTCCGTACGGTGCTGTGAGTCTGCAAATATTAAATACATATTATTTATTACGGTTTCATATTGTACGTACAATTTTTATTCACGAGTCATTGTGCAAAAGCATAAATTTCAATAGAGACTAAAAGCAAAGTTTATTCCGGAGTATTTGTTGGTGAAATTCATTTAATTGAAAGTTGAAAAGTTTGGTGAGTCTCGTGGTTCCAAAGAACACTAAGAGTAATATTTTTTAACTTACAGCTTGGAATTAATTATAATTGCTTTATCATTAATTTGATGTTGTGTAATACAGAAATATGTAAAAAAAAAAGTGTGCAGAATGTCATGAAATATTTTTTGGAATAAATGAATTAATGAATATTAATCCAATATTTCTATTAATTGTCTCCGCGTCTCTACTTCTCATGTTTGATATGTTTAGCACGTTATACAAAGCTTGGATTCGAGACGAAAATGCTGACTATTGAAAAACGGAGAGAGCAGTTGAAATAAATAATGATTCATCAATTTTTCATAAGATTTTATATGCTGTCTTTATACTATATTTATAGTGATTCCTTTTTAATCAATTTTCTATACAAATGATTCTACGTTCCTTGGTAAAGATCGGCGATATCAATGAATTTTTAAAAAGCCAATAAGCCGGAGCTATCAAACTTGGAGATTTATTTAAGCCCATGATACAGAATTGCTTCCTTTCTCTCCCTCTCTCTCTCTCTCTTTCTCTTTTCCTCTCTTGTAACGATAGAGCACGAAGTAGAGACTCAACTCCCGGAAGTCTAACAGACGGTTTATCCGGCCCATCACCAACCCTTGAAAATTCGTCGATGGTCTTCCCCCTGCTGTAATTTCGCATGGCTTGCATGATACAGAGAACTCGCCTTATCTTTCGAAACCAAAACAGTCCAGATAGCTGCCGCTTATAATATATTTTCAGATCACCGCTTTTCGTTATTTACCGGACTGCGTATTTAACATTTCAAGTTTATTTTCTTTTTTTTTTTAAACTCATTGATCTTTTATTTTTACGAGTAATTCTGACCTCGAGCTCATAAAACTCTTGTGAAACACAATTTTCAATTCATTTATAAATTAAAAGAACTTTTCACGTGTAAGTGTGACAAGAGCAGAGTTTAAAAAAAAAAACCAAACCCGTCGTTCTTGAATATTTATTTAATATTCCTGGTCTTTATCAGCAATAATAATTGCAGTTGAAAGTAACACTGGAGCGTTATTTTTAGACATTATTTTGTGACTCTTAGGTCAAATAATTCCGAATTTAGAGGAAGGATAAAGGTTACAGGTTGCAGGCAGTCCATGCAGCCAAAATATGTTTAAAAAATATGTTTAAGCACCGATTTTTAAACCAGCAAAGAATAAATTTTCTTTTCCCGAAGACTTCAGGCATAGTATTTTTTTTTTGTAGCAGGTTTTTTAAAACCGATACATCTTGAAGGCACAATCAAGTTTGTGAATCAGATCAGGTAATCTGACGTTGACATTGACGTAATCAGCTTAATCATTGTCGCGAGCTTGACATCGTAGAATTCAAGCATTTTGTCACGATGTCGACAAAAAAATATAGAGAAATTGAAGAGTTTTCTACATTCAGCACGACAAAAACGAACTTTATACCAAAGTGTAAACTCGTTTTGATGGTTGCTCGAATTGAATGAGATAAAATTTAAAGCCTGAAAAAAGTGTAAAAAATCGTTAATCTTGTGACAAATAACAAACGCCTATAAACGAATTATCACAAAAAAGTTATTGCATAATTGTATCACTTTGTCAGAAAACATTTTGGGATGAAACTCAAAAAAATTATCGATCATATTCGATTATATAATTATCGATCACAATGAATAAATCGTAATATTTCGAGCTGATTTATTTCAAATGACCAGCATCCCAATTGCAGCGAATACTACACTATCATAAATTTGTTATATTTCAAATCTTTCGCACGTCGATATAAAATGTTGTAATTATCCAGTATGTGAAAAAATTCCGAAGCTCGAATAAATATTTTCTTCGTTAATTGGATAAAAAGCAGTGAAATTTCTCTGGAATTTCAACGAGATACTCATTCGCCATATATTCACTTGAATCTAATTCTCATTTTATAAATTATTAATAAAATAATAATTCGGCGTCAGCCTCGGGTCTTCAAGGATCAAATCGTCGATGGAACGAGTGTGTGTATGTGTTTATGTGCTGGATCCAATCATCCAGCTTATATCGAGTTAAACCATCCAAGGAGACAATATCTCGCCAATTAAATGATCTTCCATTCATATATATGTACATAAATACATGCCTCGGTTGTGCTTTTATGGGTAAATGTGTATATATGTAAGAAAAACCGGACATCGTTCACTGGTCGAGAGTCGTTTTATGATACAGGCGATGACTTCACGCGTTCCCATCTGAGACTATCATCGCGGTTGCAATAACGGTCGAACACTACGTCGTTGTTTTTTTTTTCTTTTTTATCTCGCAAAACGGTATAAAACATTCTCTGAGGGTTGTCAATACATTCCATGAACGATGAAACAACGAGACATTGAAAATAATAAAGAAAATTGATTTTTCAAATATTATACTTATTATTCGATGAGCTTTACAAAAATCAAGGTGTTGTCAAAAACTTGTTTTCGGTTCGTTTTGAATAAATGATATTTTTTTCTTCAGATTCAAAGTCTGAAGCGAAAAAATGTTTGATAGCGCAGAGAAATTCATATGAAAAGAATCTTCGGAATCTCTCAACCTCTTATATACAAATATACGAGACTATCGATCATAACTCCACGAATTCTGGATATGAGAAAAGAGAAGGTTGCTCTTTCCGGCAAATGCGATATTCAGCACACGTTCCAATTCTCTCGGTCTACGACGGTCACCTATTTTTGAACCTGAACTCCCGGTGCGGGACTTGAAATGAACTAACGAAACAATATTTTCGACTAGCAGTTGTCAAACAATAAAATCCCTCGAATTTCATTACAATTTTCTGTATTTTCTAAAATAATAATTACTTCTCTGCTTCAATGTCATTCATAAAGAATGAAATTTATAGTGAAACGAAGAATTCTTCAAAATGAAAATTCATTGCAATTCAATGTTTTACGTTTTGATGCAATAAAATTTGAAATTTAGCAATAAAATACGTTCGAATTGAATATGAGATATGAGAAATGAATAATTATCGATCAATTGAATTATCTCAACATGGTTCAAACGATCATTAAGGAAATATAATGATCGAATCATTGGACCGGACTTCAGCATCGACAATCGCATTTTAAAAAACACCCGAGATTCCGGCGTATTTGTTTGTCGATAACAAATGAATTGAAAATAAAATAATGACGAATTAAAATTCATTGAATCATCAAATGTGTACAAACAGCAAAGCAACCATGGCATTTTATTATTTTTTAAATCCTTCGATGTAACGTTGAAACACAAGTAATTAATATTGAAAGACTCGTTTCGTCTAGGGCTGTTTAATTTACACGAAACTCGTTACAACCTACGGCAAATAAAGAAGCGAACGTTTCAGTATTTTATTACTCAAAGCTGTCGGTTTTTTTGTTGCGCGTTCGAGTTTTATACTTTATTGTGATGTGAAACATACACGAATGTAATGGATTTTTTTTTTCATTTTGTCTCGCCATCTCTCGTTCCCTATCGCTGATGAAAATATAGATTTTACAATTGATGGAAATATCAGAGAAACCGAAGGAAAAATAAAAAATAAATAGAACGAAGCGATACGAGTTATTTAAATAAAACAAAAAATTTACCTTCCATATTCGAGGGTGATTACTTTTTAATAGTATAAAACTACGAGATAATATTTGTTTATATTTCTTTCGAAAATTCGTTTGTTTTTGACAAAACAATAAAAAAAACTGTACAAAAATATAAAACACGAATACGAAGAGTTTCAAAGTTATTCCGCCCAGAAAATTACTTCTGAAAACGGCGTTCTAAACAACAATACACGGTCTTAATAGATAGTAAACGATGACGAACAAAATTAATTATGTGCTATATTACGTGCGATGATATATGGAAACCTCGACCCGCGATTCTTTCATTCGCGCTTGCCCATTTTTTTTTTTTTTTCAAAGGAAATTACTTTTTCGAAATCGTCAACAATTGAATAAGTATTTGAGAAACTGTTTGGGAACAAGGCTTTCATATTGAACCCACTGCGATATAAATATCGTGAGTGTTGAAATTATCGTAGCAAAAACATCGACTCCGTGGTGGTTCATTTTACCATCTGCTCACGTTGTCGTGGCAGTTTGTGTTTTCGTTACGCGTACGCATCTGTATACATTTATCTCTTTGTTTCTCCATGAAAGAAATATATGCTTGTGCGTCAAGATCGCGAGTTCCATAATGAGTCTCGGAGGGCTCTTCAGAATATAATTGTCGCGCAAAGGATCCAGAGACCTTGGCAGCAACGAAACGAAAAAGGGGCCTCGACGTGTTTGCTATCTTTGCAACAGCACATCATTTCTTTTCCAACGTTAAGTAGAATGCACTAACAATTATGTTATCGAGTAATTGGGATTCACCTCGAAGAGTCTGCGATTCTCGTAGGGTATAGATTTTTTTTTCTTTCTCAAATTACTTTGCATTTTTAAACTTTACATGCGATATTTCTTAAAATATCCACTAATTCAAGTCATTTTTATTCATGAGCTAATTTATGTCCTATCACTGGAATGAAATATTTTTTAAAAATGTATTCAGTCCTGCAACGAAAAAATTCGAAATTTGACGCCGGAACTGCAACAATAACGCGAGAAAATTGTGTTCATTATCAAGCATGATTTTTTAATTTCTCCTCTGCATGCACTGTAAAGTTTACAACAAATCGTACAATAAAAATCCACGATCACGAGTTCCTTGCACGATACAAATCTAGGCAAATTTTTACAGTGTTGCCACACGATTTTTGAATTTTTCATCAAAACTTTCTACCAAACTTAAAAATCTACCAGTCGCTTCGAAAAGAAAAACTTATAACAAACAGCAACGAAATTTCGTTTTATTTTCAAAGTTTTGCTTCGTCCTCTTGTCACCGTAATTTTCACGATGATTTTGAAACATAATTTCCACCATGAATTCTTATGTTTCGAGCATTAATTTATCAAAAAGAGACAACCACATCTCGTATATTTTTCGAAACAAAGAAAATGTATTACGGATACAATTTATAGAAGAAAAAAAATCGTTGAAATGCAACGAATTATCTTTTTTCATGCAGAGAAAAGTGTTTTTTTTTCCTCCACACTAAGAATAAATATTGATCGCGTCTTCATTAATTGAACATCGTGCTAATTTATATCATTTATTAAATGAAAGAACGATAAAATCATTTCACATGCAGACTGAGAAAAGTTTAAATAACTTTTGTATAAAACTATCTTACGAATGGGTTGTGCGGACGTGTCTGACACGTGAATGCTGTACAGTATGAATGTACACATTTAGCAAACCGGTATACATACTTCGATGAGGAAAAGGTGCTATGTTGAAAAACTTTTATCCCTATAAACTAGACTACACAAACATTATATATACGTATATAAATATATATATATATATATATACAGTAGCATGACTGCTGTCGTTCGGTTACGATTCCCCGTTATTCGCATCGTCTGGTTGATCTTGGTCGTCGGTCTGCGGGGCGAGAGTTGGTAAGTGCTGGTACACGACGTGAAACGTCAAATAAAAAACTTCAACTTCATATGAAAGTTCATTTGAGAAAATAAAGATGAGGATATAACATTTAGTTTGAGAGAGAAAGAGAAAACAACTGGTACGTTGCGATTATGTTTTATCGCGAGTGTAAAATAAGCGAGAAATTATTTCAACGATAAATTTATCGTAGGGTAAAATTCTTCAGGTAGTTACCGTTACTGTTTAAAGTCAAGAGTTGTAATTTTTGTATTTTTAAGAAAATTGCTCCTCATGTTGTGTGTGTGTGTTTTTTTTTTGCTATTCGAAGCTTTCTTTACGGAATTGTTCACCCAAAATAAATCGTATAAATAGTCCTATACAAACGATGGTGCATTCGAAATTTATGGAATAATTTTTTTTCATCTCGACCTTAGATTTCTACGTGAAAATAAACATTCTTTTATTTTTTTAATGTCTCTCAATATTATTATTTAACGATACTGAAGTTTTCATCGTTGGAGAGTTTCATCAGAAAAAGGAAAGAAATGTAAATTTTTTTTGCGTTGCAACGTTACGAACTTCGGAATCATTTTTATTTTAATCTTCGTCTGAATATTTTTCAATCGGATCGCGTACCTAAAAAAAATATTTTATATTTCAAGAAAGAGAGAAAGAATGAATAATTTTTGTATTTTGAAAAGGTCGAATCTTGCTGAACGTTTTTTCTTGCGTAAAATGTTTTTTTATGGAATGCGATTGCAGTTCGAGACTGAATTTGCGAGAAACAATGGATGAGAGCATGTCCATCAAAATTATACAAAATCAATCACTTGTCGTTCAAATTACGATAAATTTTTTCTCGCATTTCGAGAAGCATTTTTGATCCATGCGACATTTTTTTTTTTTTTTTTCAATTAAAAATGTCACTGTTGAATTGTTTTTTCGAAATTTTATTTTACTCGACTTCGAAAGCCCGAATAAAGATAAAATTGAAGTTAATTATATTTCGTCGAATCCAACTTTGTTTGATTGTGAACTGACTGCACTAATTCTACGAAAAAAATGTGTTCATATTTGTTTGAAAACGTTCAACGAACTTTTATCAGTGAAATAAAATGCCAATAATAATTACAGCAGCTTCGAATGATTCGATGACCCTCATTTCCCTCTTTTTTTCCCACGCTGCCTGGAGAATTCTCGTCACGCGTGTGTGCCTATTTCCGTTCGATTTTACAATTCGCCAACGACACACATACATCCAACGGCACAAAGTATTTTGATAAATCTAGAGAGACCAAGTCGTATATAAAAATAAAGAGGGAAAAGGTCAAGCGAGTGTACGCTTGTATATCGTGAATCAAACGAAATATGTTGATTGGAAACTAAGAAAAAACAACGAGTTTTCTCGCAGCTTTCTTTCGAACACCAATGTACTGTGTGCACTCGTACAATATTGCCATATAAAGCTGAGGCGCGTGTGCTCGTTCATTCAAGCATGAACGATGTACGAGAATAAACCTATGTATGCGGAGAAAAATAGAGAAAGAGTGAGCGAGAAAGAAAGAGAAAGATAACGAGTGAGATAACGAGCTGTCACACATGGTTCTATGCTTGTTTATTTACGACATGTCGATAATTCCACATCTTCGTACATTACGAGGGCAAAAAAGCAGAAGGGATCAACGAAACGTGCGATAGTGCCGGTCAAAATAAATGTCAAATAGAAAAAAGTCTCGTTAAATGATTATCCAAAACGTCAAAACATTGCGGTGAACGTCAATCACAAATTTCACGTTTCGGTTAATGAATAAAATGTTTTTCACGCGTCGTAATTTGTCTCCTGCTTACTTGAAAAATAAACAACGAACGAAACAAGAATGAAAATTCATTTTTCACCGGTTCAAGAGAATACTAACGCCAATACATTGCAATGCGAGAGAAAGGAAGAAAGAAAAAAGTAGGAACGATGCAGTCGAGCGAACAACATCGTGCCGTGGCATTCTTTCGCCCCGCACAGACAGACGTTTAAACTTTTCACGCACTGTTTATACGTATTTGCCAGATTTTGAAAACAAATTGTACATACCTGACTTTTCCACCGCAGTACTGACAGGCGGTACCTTGCCAGCCATCCTGACAAATGCAACTACCGTTGACACAATCACCGTTTACACAATTCTCGATGTCGCAGGGTACCTCGGTGCTCGTGCTCGTCGATGTCGTTGAAGCTGCGGTCGCTACACAACGAAACACCACCGCCCATATTAACACTGACCATATGAAACCGAGACTAAAATCACTGTCCTGTCTATCATGGAATATTCGTCTCTTATTTTTCCGACGATACTTTGATTTATATAGGAACAAAAACATCTGCAAGACTTCTGCCATTTTGATAGGCTTCCATGTCAGAGACAATGGCCGTTGGCGGACACGCAAGACGACTCTTTCTTTCTCTCTCTCTCTCTCGCATTCACACGCACGCTCCTTTTGTATCGTAGCTATACGGATACTATCTCTCTTTCTCTTTCTCAGTCTCGTTCCGATCACGGCTTGTACGAGAATGCGAAAACGTTGGCGAGAATCTCGCTCTCCGTTTGCCGCAGAGAATCGGCAACGACTCTGTCTATCTGCCTCTGCCAACGAACCATGCACCGGGATCGGAGTCGCCCTACTCACTCCCTCTTTATGTTCTTTCTCTCCCTCTCTCGCACTATGTTTGAAAATTTTCTAATCTCTCCCCTCCGCGAGACGACTACGTAGGTTCATTGATCCGCGCCATTTCGGCAAGACTTAAAGACTGAGGACTATACCGAAGTCTATCTAGAGAGTTTAGAGAGTAGAGAGTAGAGAGGCGCTTTTCGTCCGTCTGACCGTCATGCAGCAAACACGGGAAGGGAGCGCACTCTGGCGACTACTCATGAAAATAATTCCTCAAGTCGCAACATCTCTGGGCCGTACATCGAACTTACTTTGCCGTCGCGGAAATATTCGAAAACTCAACAATTTTTTATTTTCACGCACTTGATAGAGCCATTTGAATAAAATTTAACTTTCATACTTATTGAAGGTTAACTAAAGAACCTTTTGAACGTGACTGTGGCGAATTTTGTACCTCAAAAATTTTCTTTAAAAACTGAATTGGAATTTTTAGCCCAAATTACAATATTTTTTCATTGCCATGTTTTCTGATGAAACAAAAAAATGAACTTGAAAACAGAAACAAAAAGCAAACATTTTTTGAACGTTTCCCCGCATTTACTTTTTTGGGTATTTGTCCCATCACTTCACTCCTACTTTCCCCTCATTTCACTAACTCCCATATTTCTGTAAGATTCTCCAAAAGTGTTAAAAACAATTGGTTACCAACATGAGTAACTCAAAAAAAGTGATTCCCGCTCTGTCCAAAAACTGAGAACGCTCGAAGCAGCTGATTAGAGATCACTAAAGTTATCCCCACTTTTTTCCCCACTTCACTGTTCCTGTTTCCGTGAGTGTCCCCCAGAGTGTTGCACACAGCCACTCTTGCCTAATGCACTACTGTATCGCGTTCGCACGTGGGCCAAAGGAAACTGTGGAAAACTGGCCGATCCCGATACAGGCGGCTATTGGGATCTGACATGGAGGCGTGGTTACAGAAAAAAGGCGCACACGGCAGTGTGTGGCACATGTACCAGTGACACATCTTGAGTTGAATATCACCGTGCACACTTGTACTAGTTCGTTTTTCTATCACCAGATGTGATGGCGCCATTTGACAGATCCCAATGTTTAACAAACTTTCAGTTGGTGAACATCATCGGAAACTCAGAAAAACTGCCTCCCGCTCAGCGATTGATACGCGAGCCGATGCATGGCTAAGCGGTCACCCAACCAAGAACTGACCTCACTCGAGGCTGCTTTACTTTGTGATCCCCGAAGCCATACATCGAGCGCGCACCTATCGCTGCCGGTCAATTCAGTTCATTAATTTTTAGCATCAAAATCTAAGATAACATCCATTTTCGAATATCTTAATAAAAAAAATATAAAAAGATTTCAAATAACTTTACGTTTATAATGTTTATGAAACGAGCAAAGCCAGATTTCAATGACGTGCGAAATCCTGCACAACCTCTATATAGGAATTTATTGTCGATTTATAAAAACGACTTCATTTTTTTTTTTTTTAAGAATCTCAAATTCTTCATTCAATTATTGTTTTGTTTCTATGTCATAAAATAATTTAATATCGTTTTTTTTCTTTTTTCTAATCTTTGGTTGATTTATTATGAAAGTTCTGTGAGACAATTAGTCGATGACGAATCTTGAAAACAACGATGTCATTAGTGTCATTTGTACCGTCACAGTCAATCGATCACGACGAATATGCAAAAGGAATAAAGGATAACGCGAATAGCGAACGTCAGAAGTTGAGGCGGCAGATCGTTCGGGGCGCCACACGAAGTGAGCGAGCTTCTGCGGAGCAGAATAATCGAAATACGAAACAAACGAGTCTCGTGCAGGAGCTCGATCGTGGCGCATATGCTCCGGAAACATCAGCATCGATGGTCTCGTGATATCAGAGAAAAACCGTCTCCTCTTTTTATCGATGAGAAGAGGCTCGTCACAGTTTTGTACTGGAAAAATCTTCGGTTCAAACAGTTAATCGCAATTCTATCATTTTCGCCTGACTTTTAATTTTTAATATAACGACAGTAAAAAACCTTAAGAAAAAAAAAAAAACAAAAAGTCGACCGCAGTGCCTTTGTTCGTGATCGTGAAGATCGTTCGGTCGCTAAACTGTAACATGTACAAAGTTTGTGAGATTTCTCCACGACAGGAGTGCAAAATATATTGAAATAAAAAACAAACAAACAAACAAAAACATCGGTTTAAATCGTCATGAATAAAAAATATACGAATAACCGAATTTCGCAAAGTTTATGATTTTTTATTGTAATAAATAATTTGAAGTGTCCGACGAATAATCGTTTTGCTTAAAAACTCGAGACGAAGCGTTCTTCGACAAATAATTAAATAAATTATTGGATTTTACGTACGAAATATAAAATAAATTTCAATCGAGTTGGTGTAAAATGATCGGGCCATCGTCCGGATCCAACGGTATGCCGAGCCACGAAGTCGTCGATAATCCAGTCAGGGTGAAGAGGAAAGTTTTCGAGGATCTTGACATTGAGAGTTTGTGTGAAGAAGTTTGTCAAAATGGGAAAAAACGTTTTCTCAATGAATTACGAGAACCCATTGATGCAACGATCATTCAAAACCTCGTTGATCCTACGGACTTTTCTTCATCGTCATCAACGTCTTCTACCTCATCGTCGCCCGCATCTTCGATTCAAGAAATAACGAACGTTGGTGGCTCGCTCGCAAGATTGGAAGTACTCGTTGTCGACGGTACGTGGGATCCTTCGAGCCTCGCAAATACCGAATTCACCGATATATCAAGCTCGATCGGTAACGATTCTGAAATTCAAACACTCGATGATGTTAAGTCCATAGAAAATGCATATGGAACCATACTTTCCTATTGGCAACCAACCAACGCTTCTGATACCGCTCAAAATCTTACGAATGGTATCGAAATTTCTGTAACCCCAACACCACAAACATCGTTATCCACAACGACCACCTCGTCGACGGTACCAATCGAGGACCAAGAAAATGGCAACCTTTCTTGGCTTCTTGATTTTAAACTCGATTCTTTTATCGAAGCACCTGAGGAACGAACTGTTTTTCCTCTTACCCGAGACAATCACATTGGTAATAATTCTATAGTCGTTTACAATTATTTTTTTTTCTATTAAAAACTACTATTTAAAAAATAATAAAAAATTTACGACTTAAATGGTCAACACCAGAAATAATTAGGAATTAGCCATTATTTTTATTACAAATTCGGCTTTGTGATTAGAAATTTCATAGAATGAATGAAACATTTTTCTCGAATTATTAATCAATTTCTGGAAGTTAGTGAAATCGATTCTTCAACTCGTTCATATTGGATGATCGTTAAAAAAAAAGTTAAATCTCACTGGAAGTGTTTGAGGGAATTATAAATTTGTTAAAGTCGGAAAAATAAAAAAAAACTTTCACAATTTTTTAAAGTTCTATGCGTCAATAACGACTCGTAGAAGTTTATAGATGAAATTTTGGAAAAATAAAATGAAACTGTTCAGGTGGCTTAGCTCGATCGCTTTTTTTTTTTTGATGAATCACAACTGACCGCACGCTAAATTTTCGTCGAAAATACGTTCTTTCAACTGGCTAAAGAAATATCTCGAACATAATTCTTTTTTTATCGTACGATTTTGTGAAAATGAAGATCGTGATTTTTTTTTTTAAATCGATAATGCCGCGACGTGTGGTACAATATAAAAAAGAGTTATCTATTTAAATGTCTTAACCTTTTTTTTTATTCAGTCGATTTTTAGTCATGGAGCAGCTGGTAATGTTTAGCCTTTTTTTTCGAGTTGGACTTGACAGCATGAAACTAGACTCAAATTAATAAATTAATCGTCTTTGAGGAAGTTTTTTGAAATATTTGTAAAAGTCAGGAAAAACTTTCATCCGATTAATTCAATACTATCCTAAAAACTTAGTCTTTGTGAAAAAAATAAAAAATAAAACTTTTAAATTAACTTTAAAGGAACTTCAAAAGTTGAAAAACTAAGATTCTGGGTTTTGAAGTCAAAGAATGGGACTGGAAAGCTCATAAAATAAAATAAAAATAATAAATCACCAAAAATATCAATTTCGTAAAAAATGTTTCGCCAGGTCACCGAAACAGATACAACGCTAACGCTTCCCGTGCAAATGTCACAACAGCGTGCACGAACGATACGAAAAAAAGTAGTATAAATCATCATCAGGAGAACGGAACAGTTGTTTCGAGTGTGACTCCGGTGCAGAATGAGATAATGCGTCACCCGACAATCGTGTCTGCAAACTATGGAGCTGAAAATCGAAGTTACGCAGCATCGCGTTACGGTGGTCCAAAAAAGCCACCGTTCACGTACACCGAATTAATTGAGCAAGCTTTGCAAGAGAGAGGCGAGCTCACGGTCTCAGCCATTTATTCATGGATCTCGTGAGTATATAAAATTTTTAATAAAACCCTTATTATTGAATATCAGACATTTTTTTGGTCTCTTTTGTTCTTATGCGAATTTAGTTTTTTTTTTTACATTTCCTGCCATTCTTTTCATTTTTATCCTGCACTAAATTTAATTAAACAAACATTTTCTATAAAATAAAGTAAAAAAAAAAGCTGAACTATTGAAATGAATCAGGGGAAAAAAATGTAATGAAATTTAAAAAATATTAAAAATAATTTCCGTTAAATTTCATCGATGTAAAGTTTAGGATGAAAAATCTACACTCCACGCTGACATTGATAGTTTAATTGTACAATCGATATAGTATCGATTTGGTTAAACTCCTGCAGTCATATTTTTCCGTATTATCGCATCCGAACGAGCTGTTTATCCGAGGAAATCGTGAGTCTCAGGTGTCAGTGTCGGTCGGGGTCGACGAAGGATCATAAGGGGGTGGGTGAACGAAGCTCACGAGTCGTCTCGGGGATGGTACTCGTCGGTACCGCTGCCCTCGTTGCACGGTACCACCTGGTACCACGTTCCAACCACCTTCGAACCCCCTTCCTTTCTCTCGCACCATTTCCCCTTCGTTCGAGCCTTTTAACTTGCTACGTGTATACAAAATATCATCGCTTCGCGCCAAGAGTTTTCAACCCTCGTTTTCGATCGAAAGGATCTCCCTCCAGAGATACGACGTGTACAGGGTCTTTCATTTTTTATAATCAATCATACGAATTACTGAAATCTAAATGAATTACTCAAAGTTTTTCACGGTTTATCGTCAAAACGCCAGGGAATATAGGAAAAATGTTCAGAACCAATTTTGCAAAGCATCGAATTTTCTATTAAAAAAAAACTATTACATCGTGCTCCTCTATTTGTAAAAGTTAAGTGCTGAGAGCACTCGTTTTCGACGTGTTTCCGAGCCTCTAACTTTTTCATATCAAATTTAATGCTCTACAAAATTAGTTTGAAGCATTTTTCACTTATGTCTAACCGTTTTGATGTTTTTGACACTCAAAGTAAAATTGAAGCAGCTAATAAAAAAATTGGAAATTCGTCTTGAAACACCCTGTAGACATTCACCATGCAGTTGGAAATCGGGCTCATGGATGCTCTTGATTTTTACCAAGAAAAAAAAACTTCCGGATATCGTTAAACTCGAACAGAAAGCTTAAAATTTTCTCGCTACCGTTCTCCCACTTTCCTCCAGTCTTTGTATCTGCATTAAACTGAATACACCTGAAATTTCAAAAGTAACACGGACATTTCTTGGATTTTTGTTATAACACAATTAAAATTTATTCAACCCAGTCGTATATATTTTTTTAAATTAAAGCAAGTGTAAAATAATAATAACGTAAGGGTTTCAGATCAATAAGATTTTTTTTCACTAATTACCAATAATTACAGATGCATGAGCTCAATTTATTGGATAATTCTTTAAAGTTTTCTCACTTTCAAATAGAAGCTCAAAAAAAAAGTTGGAATCGACCAAAAATTGCCGATTGAAGAATGTGAATATATATGAACTTGTAACAAAACGTTAAAAATCACCTGGCGAATATATTTATCGTTATTTGAATGAAATTCATTGAACTACACGTTCATAATTTTAGACTGAAATGTGTACACATTTTGACATTTGAAAATTGACCGTCATATCATCTGTTACAGCCATAAATGAGATCGTTGAAAAAAAAGAGGTAGTAGTTTTTTTCGAACCCTACAGAATTGACTCCTTAACAGAGCTGCACAAGCGTAATCGATTCTATATTGTGATAGATTAGCATATATTGTCTGGTTATAAGTTCCCTGGGTACCTTGTCCATATATCCCTTCGAGCGTTTACTCAAGCGTGTAAACGGAACGTTTAGGATCACCACCAAAAGTATGATCGCGAAGGGAGCTCTGTATGCAACGAGCCATGACGTCGTCAGGTATGAGCAGGTGAAGTAAATTGTTGCTCGAGGGAAAGGAACGGTCGGTTGTGTGACTCGGACGATGTGCCGCACTCTGTGAGAAAAGGGCGCGTGAACTACGAGGGTCGTAGCCCGTACGAAACAACGATTAAAATTGTTTATGAGCCTGAAACAAAAAAGAGACGATGAAATGCGTGAGCAGAGCGGTACAGGCTCGTGCCTGTCACCGAAAAAACAAAACTCATATAAAAGAATGTCATTGAATGATAAAAATCTAAAAAATAACTTTTCTTGACGAGGTAGAAAAAAAAATCCTCGGTATTGAAGATACAGTTTTCTGTATTCTTTTTTTTTCGCAAATTTACTTTCGTATTAACGAATCTTAAATTATAATTTATATAAAAGTAGTTTGCAAAGAAATGTTTTTTTTAGAATGAACTCAAATGAATTCATAATTCTCACGTTTTTCCAGAGAACACTTTCCTTACTACAAGAGCAACGACGACCGGTGGAAGAACTCCGTTCGACACAATCTCTCGATAAATCCACATTTTCGCAAAGGCTCGAAAGCACCCCACGGTGCTGGGCATCTTTGGGCAATTGCGAATCGAGGAGACACGCGACCACGGCAATTGATAACCGCCAATGGAACGATTTTACCAACGCAAAGGCAATTTATAAAGAATCTCGGAGAAAACAGCTCACGAAAGCAGAGTAATGTTAGCAGGTAACAAAATGGAGGTTTTTCTCTCAAATTCTTATGGCGTTAAAGTTCAAAAGTTCATATTCGGGACTAATTTCATCTCATTAAAGAAATTACGTTGTTTGACAACCGCAGAAATCTCAACACCCGGCACTGATTGTTATAACTTTAAAGTATAAAATAATGTTGATCGTTTAAAATTCATTCAGTCAAATGGTCACGATGGACGAAGTGGCAGCTGCAACAGCAAGCATAAGTCAACCAGAGGAGAACAACCTTGTTACCAGCTCCGTGACATTGGAACATTGTGCTGAGCAAATTTTGAGCGGTATTAAGCGTGAAGTTGAGGTACAGTATATAGTACCCATGGTCGTACCACCTAACGAGACTGAGCAAGAGCACGTACAAATTCAACAGACGGAATCGAACGAGCCTCCATGTCCTGACAAAGAAGCAGGTGAGCAGGAGGCTTCCAATTTGAGTGAAACTGAAAAAAATAAAAAAATAATTAATGATCATTTTATGCTATTCATGTATTTGTTTTATTAATCAATTCGAACTTATCTATCCGAACAGAACGTGACTGTTGGAACGTACTTGCAGACTTTTTGAATCCTGTGTCGAAGGAGGAAGTCGCAGAAGAATGTGGTCTTATTGGTGAGGGCTATTTGGTAACCGATTTGAATCCAACAGCACTGGGTTTGAATATGGTAGAGCCAGAAATCATAACACCCGATAATCTCTTTGGGGAAGAGCTGAGTTTCCAATTTTACGAGTTAACATCGCCATCTCAGTTGCAATCGGCCTGACACACGGAGAAAGGCAAACTACGCGTTATATTCATGGACGATTCGAAAATACAAAATGTTCAAATCGTCGATAATTCGGTGAGCAACGAAGAAGAAACGTCATTAATTTTAAACGACGTTACTAAAGATACTTGTGAAGAAATGATCGCTACGAATTTTGGAATTAACAAATATTCCATTGACGAAAAAACGATCGGGATGCGCCAAGATTCTGTTACTTTGGTTGACAGTTGATTTCCTATACAGGAGTATCATACAAATCAGTCCCAGAGCATGCACATCACCAGTTCACCAAACTTCCAGCACCGTAGACAACAAAAAATGATAATAAAAAAAAAGACAAAGAAATAACAAGACCTACGTGTGCGACTGGAAAACAGTGCTTAATTTATCTATTACAAGCACACAATTATCCAATAATTATTAATCTTAATTTCTTCTAGTCTTTACGGATCCGAATGTAATGTTTTTGTATTAGCAAATGAAATATAATATAATATTTACAATCTTGTAAATTTTTCATGCTCCAAAACTGTTGTGCTTAAAAAATGTGTTTCGTAAAACAAAATTTACTCTTGTTGCTTTTATCAGAGACGATATTTTCATTCAATGAATAGTATCGATTTATTGATATTAAAGTTTTTTACGTTTTTACAATTATGAAACTGTCTATGACGAATCCTTGGGTTTTGATTCAGTGATAGGGTCTTTTATTTGTTGTTCGTTGTCGCTTGGTTTATCACCGGGGGAACCTTCTGGCTGTTCGCTCAAAAGTCTTGCCATCAATTTCTCGCTTCTCTCTTTCTTTTTCTGTTCCTTTCGAAGCTTCTTCTCCTCTTTCTCCTTTTGTAGCAACATTTTCTGGAATCTTTCGTCCTTCGGATCAACTTTGAAACCAAAGTGTCGACGAATCTCCTCCATCATTCTTTCCTTGCGCTCTTTGGATGCTTTAAGATCTGCCTCTTTTTTCGCTATCTTTGCGTATAATTCTTTTTCCCATTGAGCCGTTTTCGATAGTTTAAACGCAATACTGTCTTGTCTAAAAAAAAAAAAATTCAATTTTGTTAATTACAATTTTGTCACAAATTGTGTTCTTGTCGTTTTGATTAAAAGGCACAAATATTTAATTACACAGAAGTGTCTAGTTTCTATAACAAGAAAAAGTTGTCTTTCTAGAAGTTTTTATAACAAAAATAAAATGTTACCTTTCTTGTATCGCCTTTTGCTCTTGTGCTTTTACAGCCGCTATTTGTTTCCAAGACTCCTGGAGACTCATGGGATATGCAACCTTTTCATACTCCTTCTTTTCCGCAATATCCTCTTTCGTTGGCCATGCAACACCAGGATGAACACCGGAGCCTTCGAGTCCGTACCTTCCCAGCATTTTTCTCTTCCACTGAAGGGTATAATGATGAAGAGCAATTCCTTCATCTTCGTAAGGACGAATTCCATGAATGATATTTCGATCCTCCTTCTCGAGGCGAGACTTATTTCTCTTGAATTCTAATGATTCTTCCTGCTCTTCAGTCACTTGATTTTCGAATTTTGGACGTGTGTCCACAGAGGTTATGTCAAGAATTTCCTCTTTCGGTGAATCCGTCGCAGTGGCATACGTTCTCAGTACAATTGCACTACGCATTCGAATACGCTGCGTTAATTCATTCGTTAATAGAGCTTTTAAACTCATTTTTTCCTTTTTGTTTTTGCCGAATATTACTTGTGACTTGCAGAGATTTTCAGGTTAGGAGCGAATCTTATAGTCGAAAGAATCGCCGCAATCTTATCGGCGATGAGAGTCTCATTGTTTTTAATTTTCACCGGAAGCAGCGCTCCTAGCGGAATATACGACCGCTGGACCTGCAAGCCTGCAAATGTAGCATCCCCCAGCTACGCCGTACTCCTACTATGGTAATTTAAAATTAAATTAAAAAAAAAAATAGTTATTCGTGAATTTTACGGTCGTGTTATTTTTACCACTTTGATTATTCAAACAGTAACCGATAAGGGATTTCAAACTTGTTTTTTAATCGATTACAATTAAAATACGTGTAGATAAAGTTTCTTTGTTGTCAATGTCATGTCGATTCGGAGTTTTGTCAAAATAAATTATTTATTCCTGGCCCTAGCACTCAGAAAAAATTGAATAATGTTACTAAGTGAAAACTTTCTAGACTTATAAGGAAAGAAACATTATTATTTACTTGTCGACAGCGATGTAATCGTAGTAAGGGAGCTTTTATCGTTTCAAATTCAGATGAATATTGATATAGCAACGTTACGTTGATATGGCAATGAAAAAAAATATTTTAAAAAATCCATAAGAATTGTTGTGCGTAAAGTTTAAACATTCTTAACAAAATCGCCTATGACAGTTAAGTATAATATTTTCATGACGATAATTCCTGTCATTTAGGAGGGTTAATTGAACATGTAAGTGAACCTACAAGTTAATATTACAAGTCTACCTCTACGTCCATCTATGTGATATAATTCATTTGATTCGCATTGATTAAATTAATGAATTTGCATTATTCACTTTTCAACGAATTTATTATGTATATAATTGCATGTATAGTTTAACTCTCATTAGGCTCATTCAAAAAAATTTTACTATCGAGTTTAATTGCCAAATGATGAAACGAAAACAATTTTTTGATGTATTTATTTTTCGGTATATTGAAATAGCCTTCGAAGTAAGCTTGTGTGGTATGCGTTTGGTTTGTTTACGTTCTGCGCGCTCCCATGAGTCCCGTGTGCTTGCTACGGTTACACGTACTGCATAGTGGGGGAACGTTCGTCGTGCCGGCGCGTCGCAAGGAGGGGCAGCGGGGAAGCGCAACTGGTGGGGCGAGCACGAGACGGTCGGGTGAACGAGAGAGCGTGATAATGCTATCAGTACGAATCGGGCGCCGGCCGACGATACACGGAGAGTGCGGTCTGAGCGTCGGTCGGTGAATTTAACGGTACGCGTCATATCTTATAGTACAAGTGGAATTCTTCTTAATCCTCAACGAATAAAAATAACTATACAACCCTAGGATCTTTTCTATGATTGAATTTTTTTGTCAATCAAATAAAAATGAAACAATACTAGTAAACAATGAACAATTTTATTTAATGAAATAGAAGAAAAAGAATTACATTTTTATTTTCATAAATAATACACAAAAATAATTAGTAATAGTGATTACATTTTTTTCCAAATTTTATTTATGAAGAAATATGATTCAAAAAATAATCGCGTTGACAAACAAACAAATGAATTATTGATTCGTCCGTACGTCGTAAATACTGTTTCAATTTAGCGAACGAATGGATAGGCCGATAGTTATGTGACAGACAGTCTAGTGACCCTCTAACACAACTTTGAGATTCGCGCAAATGCTCGCGCGCCCCGTGCGTACTGTAGCAAGTCTGGGTTCGCCCGTCGCAGCCGAAAGTAAGCAATGCAACGTCCAGACACAACCTGACCACCTCTGTCGTCGTCGAGGTTGTTGTCCCACCGCGCAACGCGACACAAGTACGCTTGCATCGATGTTTAGCAATATACGGTTCTTGAAACTTGCTTATGCTTAACATTGAAAAAGGCGAGCACGCACGCACGCGTGGCACTATCGTGAGCATGCTCGGGTCTCCACGAAGATGTGTTAGAGCTGTCGTTACACTGTCTGTCACTTAGCATTCGTCTACATTCATTCAATCAAAAACTATTCTATTTAAAATGTTTTTCCATTCAATTAAAAAAAAATTTTAGCGGCGAAAAGTTTGTTTGTCAACGTAGGCATTTCTCGAAAAAGCCTTAAAGCCTGCTCTTAAAAAGTATCTTGTTTTACATTCAAAATTAGTTTTGTGAGTAGACACAAATGTTAGCTGTGAACATTTTCGAACGGAAAGTTTAAATAGCATCGAGTTGAAGCGTAAGCGTAACGGATACGGGTCGAATCTCGAGAATAGATGTGCGACGCGGCTCTTGATAGTGCGGATTGTCATGAATACAAGTGTTAATTAACCGATTAAGCCACAAACAAATTTGTGATACGAATTCGATCATTTATGCGGGATTGACATAGATAAATATTGCACGATCGTTATTATTGAATGCAACTGCATCATGAACCGGGTCTCTTGACCCGGTGGTCAATAATCGCGTTGACAAACAATCGAATGAATTATTGATTCGTCCGTACATCATAAATACTGTTTCAATGTTGCGAACGAATGGATAGGCCGATAGTTATGTGACAAACAGTATAGTGACCGTTCTAATACGACTTTGCGATTCGCGCAAACGCTCGCGCGCCCGCGTGCATCGTAGCATCGTCTGGGTTCGCCCACCACGCAGCCGAAAGTAAGCAATGCCGTTAATGCGATCCGACTGGCATTCAAGTCGTCATGTGCCTCGGCGGTATTCATAAAGCGCGGTACATACAGGTCTGGCTTTCTAAGCATGAAGCAGTATGTGTGTATATCTGTTTCCAGTATGGCACATACTCGCCTGGTGCCGAACGTTACTTGACGCGGTACTATACCTAGCGACTCATGACAAGTACTTGTTTGTTGTGACGCCGGACAGCTAGCGAGCGGCGCGAGACGAGTACGCATCTACGCACAATGTTTAGCAATATACGGTTTTTGAACTTGCTTTTGCTTAACAATTGAAAAGGCGAGCACGCACGCACGCGTGGCACTAACGTGAGCATGCGGTCTCCACGAAGATGTGTTAGAGCTGTCGTTACACTGTCTGTCACTTAGTATTGGTCTTGTACATTCGTTCAATTTCGTATGAAATTAATTTTTTTCACCATGAAAAGATTTTCAGCTCGAACAAAAAACTATTCAATTTTAATCGTTTTTCCATTCAACTTCGATATTCTTTCAACCGCGCAAAAGATTGTTTGTCAACGTAAGCATTTCTCTAGATGGTAAACCGAATCTTTATAGAACTAATAATAATATAACACTTTCGTTAAAAATAAAAATCGTAGATCTACATTTTTGTTGATATTTTGTTTTGAAATTTTCGAAATCAGAGTTCATAGTGCGGATAGTGATAAATTCAAGTGTTCTTTAGCCCAAGGAGCGTGAATAAATAAATAATGGGTGAGATTGATTAAATCATTTGTGCGGGATTGACATTGATAAATATATTAAACGATCGTTACTATGAAATGCAACTTCATTGAATGGAACGAACAAGTGCAACGTGTGTTAGTTTGGGTCTTGTGCAATGGATCGTAACTCTGCGATACTCGAAAGCTTCGCCACACGAGACGACTGGAAAACGAGTTGATAGAGCGAGGGTCTCGTGCAATGGATCTCAACAACATGCACTACTCCTGGGGCTTTGCCACACGTGACGACTAGATGACGAGTCCGTGAAAGGTGGAACACAAGACATCGACCGGTGAGTGAATTAATAATTTCAATAGCATGAAATAGCCAGCATGAAAATTGAAGCATACTTTTCAGGTATTTTCAGTGTTGATTTTATCTCTCATACTAGCAAGGCTTACCAATGTTGACAATTTAAAAAAAAAAATCGACACAGTGAATTTGTAAGAGTTTCTTTAATATATCCAAATAAGGTCGATCAAAATCTGAATTCGTCGAATTTCGTATTTATCAAATGATGGTTGAGCAAATGCAACTATACCAACGATTTAAAACCCATATATGACAAGTGTATTGCCTGCTTATCACCTTTAGAATTCACCGCAAAGTTAGAACCAAAAATTTCAATTTTCATGCTAACAAGGCTTACTAGGAGTCCATTCGACGCGAAATTGTTTATCGGTGAAGAATACATTAATTAAATTAGTTTTGCGGATAATATTAACGTTAACTCGCAAAAGATTCGTAGAAAAAAACTCAATTTATTTGCTTGCGGTGGGCTAATTCATTAAAAAACGATTCAATACTAAATAATCTCATTGCGCCACCACGAACTACTGTACGGCCACCAAGAGACGTATATTTAAAAAAGTCAATTTGTTTAACTTGACGGAGCAAACCCGCGGGTAGTCGGAGTGCCTGATCGAACCTTGCGCTGTCGATACTGTAGAGACACCGTAGTAGTATCACGGCAGTACAACGTATTAACCAATTCAAAGATCAAGCATGTTATCCGTACGACAGACGTACTATAATAGAATTGTATGAATACAGTGTTTTCACATTATCAGGATCGCCCTACATTTATTTACATTATATATATCTAGAGACGCAGCAGCGTCTTTATATTATACTGTAAAGTCCACCATTTATACTAGTACCGCAAAAACACACCGCAGTGCTACGAGCGCGTTACAACGGTTACAACTACGCGGCAGCGGTACTTTGACGATACCGCCATACCGCGTACCAATACGCCTTACTAGTATCGTCCGCTTACTTCATGCACGTACTTGTTAGATTTCTGATTTTGTACCAGTATAAACTGTACGAAATGCTTATTACATCGTACCGGTACTGTACGAAATGCTTATTACATCGTACAGGTGCTGTACGACAATTATGTTTGCTGGATATCGTAATAATGGATATCCGAGATGCGTTTCGATCTCCAAGATCATCATCTGCATTACGATCGTAATTATTTTTTTATAATCAAAATTTAAGGTATTAATATTTCAGTATCTTGTTGTTTGTGAAAATGTTTCAAAATATTCCGTCATCTTGTAAACATTTATAGGCAATAATGAAGTTTTCGAAAAAGGTATGTAAACAAATTGTTCAAGAATCTGTCTGATGCTTTATTTTTCGTTGCACGTGATATTAATTTTCTACGAATTTTCTTCAAATTTGTCATAGCCGTTTTATGCAACTGTCATTCCCACATCGCATGATTTCTTTGTATGTGTCAGTAGTTTCTTTTTTTGTTTTACCAAAACCAAAACAAAAACCAACAACGCATGGATCTAAAATCACAATTTTTTGTTCAAGAGTCGTCTAATTTTTCTGACTGATTGAATAATTTTATCAAACGTCGATTTCATTACTAACACACCATAATAATTGATATTATATGAATGATTTAGCATTGTTGAAACAACTGGAGAATTCTTTTGTAAAGAAGTTCTCTAACATCACGAGCCCATATAAAATCCATGTGATTGAATTTTCTAAATGGTACTGCTTCCAAAATTGTAACGTTTCTTAAAGATTTTGCCAAGTCATACATTTCCTGGAATATTGAAATGATACACGATTTTTTTTTCATATTTTTCTAGCCAAAATAACGAATATGTATATTGTACTTGTCCGTTTAATCATTGTTACCTCGACTGTTACAATTGCATCGTTTCTTCCATAAATCAGAGCGACCGGTGTCGTAACTTTTTGCAATTGATAAAGCGGTGCTTCCATCTGCCTATACTTTTCGAAATTCTCCTCACGACCATAGTCATATTGTTGAAATTTACCTAAGAATGAAAAATTCTGATCTGAATAATTATATTGTTTTATAAACTAAATTTGTGTTACGATAAAATTTATTCATAAACTATATAACTGTCAAAAAAATTTATTCTTTTTTTTTACAGTTTTTTTTAACTTTTTTCCTCTGGCTTAAATCATCGAATTTTTATTCTGGTTTTAACAAATATTTTTCTTTTACACGTAGTACCTGATAGTATGTTTTGATGAAAGTGTGCCATTGTTCGTAACGAAGTACCAGCTGGAAACGATGAGAAAAGATATGGCAGGAGACTCTAAAAAAAAAAGAAACATATGAAATTAACGATAATCTGTTGAATATAAGTCGAGGTTTTAATTGATATTTGAGAAAAAATAATGTATATGAGAAAACATTTAAATTAAAGCTTACGATTTATTATGTATTTGCGACATGAAGACAGGAAAAAAAATACACGACGAATTGGTTTAAAAAGTTATATTGAAACTCGTTGGAATATAAATTCTATGAAACATTCATATCACTTGACTGATTTTTTCAATTCCTAAAAACCCTTGAAATAATTAGTATTAAATGTTCCCGATACTATTGTAATTTTACCTACATTATGATATGAATGTTTTTAAGAATGAAAAGAACATTCTTAAGGATTTTGAGTTCGATATCAGAAATGACGAAACTTGTTTTTGTTGTTGCTGTTATTGTTTTTTCTAATCGTCGTGAAATTTTCATACGACCTCTTGAATATTTCATATAAAAACATACGAAATTATCAGAATTCTATCATCAATACATCCGTAAAGTTGTTGAAATCCTCAAGGACGTTTAAATCGGAAATGGTGGTAATGGAGTTCTATAAATTTGATATGTTTTTACGTGAATTATTCAAGAGGTCATGTCAAAATTTCACGATGATTTAAATGAACGTTATTGAAAAATTCATATTTTGTTAAAAAAAAGTGAATAAAAAAAAAAATTCATCAATAAATTTCGTGTTATTGTAAACATGAAAAAATTGAGGGTACGAAAAAAAGATCGCAAAGTTATGTCAGTTTCCACAAAACTACATGTAATTTGTTAATGTTTTTCTTAATCGTCGTTAAGTTTTTACTACTTGATTATAACATATAAAAATGCACCAAATTTTCGAAATTTTATCATCATTTTCAATTTCGAACTCAACATCCTTGAGAGAATTTTATATTTTTCTAAATTGACTGACTGTGTTCAGTTGTTCTCGATCTTCTCCAACGACTCCAAAAATCATATTCAAACAAGCATTATGCGAGACTGCGTCCTCGTTGCACCATTGTTCCACTTTTTTCGTCAACGTTGTAGTTTGGGGTAAAATTTCGTAAATCTCATTGCGTTTGAATGTTTCCTGTTGAGGATTATGACAACGTGAAATTAAGAATTAGTATACAAATAAAATTCATTAGAATTTTTGCCAAATTTTTCATGAAAACATCAAATGTCATTTACCTGTAAAGGACAACCGGTTTGTTTAAATAATGCTTGCATAGGATTCAGTTTGTGCTTCCAGCGGGTAACGGGAGCTAAGCTAACGAGCAATTTTATTCTCGCGTTGTATTCTGGTCTCAGAGTTAACATAACATAAGCAATGGTTGCTCCCATCGAATGACCAACAAAGTATAACGATTTTTGGCCAGTTTTTCCGAGAACATAGTCGATCATAGCGGAAAGGTCATATTTTCCCATTTCATGATAACTGAGAGTGCATCAAAAGAATAAATATTAATTAATTCGAAAAAATAGATTCACTACAGTATTTACATTCAATGCAAATAAATAACACGATCGGGCCATTTATCTTGACGTTTATACAAGTAAAAGATGGTGTATAAAGTGTTAAAAAAAAGTTAAATCCATTGGAAACTTCTTTTAAAGTCACCTGAAATCCCAAAATTTTGAACTATTTGCGCTTTTATTTTGGTGACTCCTACAATACGTGTTTCCTCTCACGTTACCGATCCACACATCGTAATCAGCATCAGCGAGCATAAAAGCTGCAAAATGGGAAGATAGAAAGAGCATCAAAAAATCAATTTTATTTTTCGCTCAAAATAATACCGGTATCCACGATAATAAAGTTTACTCATACACCATTCTTTTCGTTTTTCGATAAAAAAGAGAATCGTGTATGATAAAGTCGAATTCGGTAAACATTTAATGATAAAAACTCTATAAAACGAAAGGAGATGTCGAAAGTATGCAATAGAGAAGTTTTTCACTTAAAAAAATTCTAGTATTTTCCGACCCCGCAGCTTTTTTGTTACAAATTCAACTTTATTGTTGTTTTCTGATTTTTTCCCATCATAACAAAACTACGAAACGATCGTAATAAAGCTCATTATGACAGTTGCTGTGAAACAAACCAAAAACCTTGAAACGTCCATTAGAACACTGAATTAAATGGTTATCTTTAGGTTTTTATTAACTCCCGTCACTTATGAGAACCAGAAAGCAATCTTCCAAAAGTTTTACGAATACAATCTCGTGATTGTTTTTACGATCAATTACGTTTCAACGTGATCTTGAGATTTGTGATTACTTTTTAGTTCCAAATGTTTGTTATGATGCACTAGGATTCGGTAAAAGAGAACTAGATTATCATTCGGTTTTAAGACTCATTACCACAAATTTCTACTGTTATTTATTTCGTTCATTTCTCATAATTGCTTAATTTTTATATTTACAAAGATCATGACTCGGTCCCATAAGCACGAAAGCATCCGAAGACCATAGAACTCCATGTTGTAGAAATACAATAGGCTTGTCATTAGTTCTGGTCAAATTGAACTTTCCGGGTATCCGAAATATACGCAAAAAATATCCATCTTCAGTTTTCAACGTGTGCTCTTCGACGGAATAACCGTGACGTTTGATAAGACTGGCCTGAAAAAAAAAAAAAAAAATGTTCCATATTCCTCGTACGGCCCGTTATTTGGTGTAGAAGAACTTAGCATTTTTTTAATTATTATGAGAAAACATTTAGTCGCTCGTATCCAACCGGAGAATCGATCTTTTCAACAAATTTCGTTCCTCAGTATGGCAGTTTTTAGAGAAATGCGAAAAAGTTATGGGTAGATTTAAAAATCGTACAATTTATTACTCACGTTTCTATAAGCAATTTGCCCCACTGCTATACATTGAAAGATCGATTTGGTTTTGTCAACTGAATTCATTTTATAATTCAACAATTTGTTAATCTAACAGCTCTCATTAAATTGGGATCTATAAGTTAAAACATAGGAAGGACAATACACGTTGATCGAAATACTCAACAAATATGGTTTAGATCACTCTTTAGTATATTTAGAGCTTTTCAACATGTATTCATTTCTATGCTGGAAACTTTTTTCTGCATACTACACATGAGATATTTTGTTCGAAGACTTGAATTTTATTAGCAATTGAACAATCTTCATTGATGATCCGCACAAACATTTGTTCACGAAATCAAACAAATATTTAGTATCGTTTCAACTACACTTAGTCGAACTTTTTTAATAAAATAATTCGACCGTGGGAACCAAATTTCGACCTTTTCAACGAAATTAGTAAAAAAGTATATTTTTGCTACTATGACGTGATTGACTCAATCGAATTGGATAACATTTCTTAGTAATGAATTCATGGAAAAAAAAAGAAACGTTATTTCTATGGCGAAAGTTGTTTTAAATGAATTTGCCAACATTTGAAGCATTAGTAAATTTGCAAAAAAGTCGTCGCGATTTAGTCATATCTTTTTACTGCCTTGGCGTGGTTGGTAGTTTGACATTTGTTTCTTCACTCCAATCAAATAAAATTTTACTCCGAATTTCTTCTCATCATTAAGTATAACGAACTTGTATGGGGTATCGTAATATAGTACTCACGGTATCGAACGTGATATAATCGCTGTCACTCACACGTTTCAGGTTTCTTATTCCTGTCAATCGCATACGTACTTCGCGAATAAACGTGCCTCCTAAATTCTTTTCAATACCACCGCTCACGAGTTCGAGTGTTATGCTAATTAATAAGGATATCAATAAAACACGTTGGCTCTTCATTTTCACAGTGGCCTTACGACATATACATAAAAGACTGTGGGACTAGCGAAAATCTGCGATATCTCGGTCGCGCCCCACCGGAGACGGATATCACGTAATCGTCACATTTTTTTATTATTTTTTATTATTTGTTTATTTATTTATTACATATCACCGTTTAATCAGGGTCCAAAAGTTGCCATTACATGTCACAGGTGCAAATCAAAATACATTATTTTTATTTTTATTCTCCATTACTTTAACTATAATTTTCTTTGATGTTTAGAGTATTTTGGGAAAACGATGTATTAGTTGTAGGAATTTATATATTTTTGGGAAATAAGTATTCAGGGAGTTTGACAACGTTTCGAAAACGTTCTTCGTAGATGGAATTCTGAACACCAGAACGGCTCCAATAATTTAAACAGGAATTCGTACATATTGGGAGATCTACTTTATTAGTTAATCACTTCGAGTACATTTCGACGAGTTCGATAACTCTGTCATTCAATAATTCTTTCACATCATTCGCCCATATGAAATCAAAATGATTGAATTTTTCATAACGCACTGCCTCGAACGTGACAACATTTTGTAACTTCTTCGCTAACTCAGCGACATTCTGAAATACAAAAATGTAATAATTGCGCAGATTTATATTTATATAGATTTCATTGGTGCATATATAAAAATTGATTAATTTTTTCTAAAATTACCGATTCCAAAGCGAGAATATCATTTTTTGCGTAAATCAAAGCAACCGGAGCTGATATTTTCTTGAGGTCATAAGCCGGTGGTCTTTTCTTTCCATATAGTCTGAAGTTCTCCACGTAGCCAAAATCAAATTTTTGAAAGGTACCTGACGCAATATGATGAACGAGTTCCATTCAAGGCAAAAATCGATCAAGTTATTCTTCGTATTTCGTACATTTTTATATATCGTGTTAAGATACGATTGAAATTCCACAAATCGTTTATTCTCCAATATATACAGAAAATATCATTAATGGTACTCGCTTCGAGCTCGAAAACTAATAATTATATCTATAAGAACGTGTCAATATGATACACGCAACTTTCAACGGCAAATCAACATTCCTAAATGTCAATAAGATAAAAAAAAATCGATACTGGTATTAAATACTTGATAAAGGACGATTCAGATCAATTTTGAAAAACACTTTACCTGATTTAATATTCTGTTGATAATGAAACAGTGTCATAGCTGATCCTCCAGCCGGAAAATATGTAAACAAGCGAGGTATCAGGGTCTGCGATAAAGAAACATGCAAAAATTGTGTTCTTATTTCCTAGTTTTCTTAGTTTCGGGCAAAAAAAGGTGACTATACGAAACCAAAATGTTATGAAGACTATAATTACGAACAGTGTACAACGAAAGGGTTAAAATGATTAAAATTCTATAAAAAATGAAATGATTCGCGTCGAAAGTATATTTGAAACTTAAATACTCGTTATTGCGTGAAGATGAAGCTCTGGTAAACTTACAGAATTCATTTGATCAGGATCATGCCCAGCCAGAAGTGACAATAGTATTTTGCACAAAGGCTGAGTCAACGAGCCGTCGCTGCATAAAGCTCTGCTTAGCCTCCCGTTGTTCGTAGTTTGTGGAAAAAGTTCGTAAATTCCATTTTGATCAAGTATGTTCTGATGGACGAATGCAGAAATTTTAATTAGTTTACATCGAGGAATTTCATATTATATTTTAGTTCGTAATTAATTATTCTTTATCGCTTTATTTACCCTGATCGTTTGTACAAAGAGATCTGAAACTCGTAAAATGAATTTGGGAGGTTCTTTCCAAATAGCTGAAGGGGCAAGACTCACAAAAAAACTTATTTTCTTATTATACTCAGGCATCTCAGACAATAATACATAAGCCATCGTTGTTCCCATCGAGTGTCCTACATAAGACAGTGATTCTTTGTCCGTATATTCGAGAATGTAATCGATCATCCTTGCCAAATCTCGTACTCCATGTTCATGAAAACTGGACAAAAGTTGTATTTTTTTAGATCACTTTATTTATGCTTTTTCCATCATTTAGCCAATTTCCCTATTTTGTTGACTCTGTACTTTTATATCAATTGAATTTCGAATTTCTTTTTGCCACCAAGCCGTTTGATTCACAATTTCAAAATATTTTTTGAAATTTTTTCTTCTATTTTATTATGATTTTTTTTCCTCGCGTATCCATTCCCCAAATAATAAAACAATTGAATAAATGGAAAGTCTTTCAATTGAATATATTTCAGATGCACGGTTTTTCAATCGTTCCGTACAGATATATTTAAAGTTTTTATGTGTAATACAAAATTGTAGATTGAATAAATTTTTATTTGTTTGTTTTAATAATTCGCAAAACCATACTACCTAAAGCTCCAAAACCCTGGATCCAGGGTTGATAAATAATTGTGTGATCTTCCGTAACTGTTGCCACGTAAATTACCGATCCAGACGTCATATCCTCTATCGGCTAATAAATAAGCTGTGCGAAAAATAATAGTTATTAACTCTTTAAATTGTGTCACCGCGTGAAAAAACACACGAAGACATTCGTAAAGGAACTTTGTGAGATGTGCATTCCCAGCCCCTCCCCTTCTTTCTTCGTTGTGTACTAAATCGTTGCAGGATTGAATAGTAGATTGAAATATTAGTTACGTTGTCTTGCTTTGGCAGTATCTTATTTTTGACGGACCATGAAAAAAAAACTCTCAAAAATGTCTGAAGAGGGAACAAAATTTTAATTGCACAATTATAGCACTTTTTCATTGGTTAAAATAATGTAAACAGCACAGCACAGTAAAAAAATCGAGAATTTTCGTATTTGTTTATAAAATCAATAAATCTTTTCAGTGGCGAAGTTTTACGCCGTAACAAAATTCTCTTTTTGCAAACCTGAAAAATTCTAAATTCTATCGATAGTGGAAGACTCTCTGCATTTTCTCCACAGTATTTTACATCAAATCGTTGAATATTGAGTAATAAATATGCAACGGATATGTTTATCTTTTGTCAACAAATAAAGAATAAAAAAATGTACGAAAACAAAGTAGTAGTATTAAGTATTGAGTGGAACGTTGTTAAAATACTTTTTGTTAATTATTTTTATCGATTCACGAACATTATCGATACATAATATACAACTGTTCGAAAAATGTGTCATGTGCAAACCTCGTTTTGCTGTCATAGCAATTTCATGCGTATATTCACTGAAAATTCTCGTATTTTTTTTTTCTCTTTTTCAATTACTAAACCAGATTGAGACCAGGAATGCAAAGCTAAAAAATATGTGATACACGCAATACGAGACTGTAAATTCTGTCCCGGTATCTGTCGATCTTGTTCACCTTGAATAATGGAAATAATCGAATTCTACCAGATTTCGGATTGCATAGAACCGGGGAAAAAAGTATACAAAACTGTCCATCTTTCTGCAAAAATATTAATTTATAACAAATCGATGATCAGTTGCATCTTTTCAGTATACATTTGTCAATATCGAATTCTACAAAACTGTAAAATTATACACGAATCTAATCAACTTTTTAATGATCAAGTTATCGACGGCGGAACATGCTATATGACAAAGCAATATTTTTTTTTTAACGTGATTTCAAATGTGGCTTGCCGATTGCGTAAACAATTCTTTGAAGAAATAAGTAATAAAAGTGGATAATTTATTCGCGAGAACGATTTTTTTAATCGAAAATCTGCGTAATGTGGAGATTCATATTTTTACGGTAGTTTTTATAGTTGTTGACCGTGGAGACCATGTATCGTTTTTAATTTACAAATAAGTATTTCATAAATTGATGAAAGTAATTTTTCGCGAAAAATTTTCACTATAGCTGTGGGCAAAGTTTAATACAATGATAAAAAATATTGATGGTTCCTTCGTATTGCAGCATGTTTTATTAATCTGGGGGGGGGGGGGGGGGGGGAAGGGAAGAATAACGATAGATTTGCAGAAACACCAAAACAGTGATCAATTTTCATTGACATTTTTAGAAGAATCATACGTAATTTTTGACGTTTTTGTCATTTTGTCATTAGTTTTTAAATGAAAGCGATTTTTTCATGAAATTTTCTTTTTTTGCCATTTAAACATTGAGCTGCAACACCGGTACGATGACTCTTAGAGAAACGTTGATGAGTTGAATTTGTAGTGAATTTCTTGACGGAAACAATGAGTGGTCGTGTAAACATTAAATTCACTAAAAATGTTGATGAAAACATGAAATGCCCGGAATATTTATCAATTTATTGGTCCATAAATCTACGCAGTCAATTAATTTAATCATTTTATTACTTTGCACACAACTGTCTCATATATGAAAATGAATCAGTCATTTGACGAGTGTGAAGCATTTATTTTTAAATCATACGTCGTCGTTTACCTAGGTTTATTTATCAGTCAGTGTCGTAATAATGAATGAAATATTTCTTTGCATGGATGTCGCCTATAACATTACCCAAATCTCTTTTAGGTCCATAAAGGACCCAAATATCGGAAGACGCGAATAGCCCATGTTGCAACAATATCACAGGTTTTCCTTGTTTTTTTGGTGAGGTCGGAGTTTCATAAATCCGAAAAATAATAATATTGTAATCGTCCAAGGTCGTAACATTGTGTTCTTCGACAGAATATCCATACTGCTGAACGAGACCCACCTGTTGATAATCACGTGAAAATTTTACAATCAAACGCGATTTCATCACGAACTTTTGTCCAACTCACTCTTGGAGATTTATTTATTTATTTATTTATTCTGTATATTAATTAAAATAATTTATCACAGATGTCAGTACTTTTTTTGAGCTTTAAAATCAAATCGAATAAATTATATAAATATATATGCATAACACTTGCAGTATTTAGAACAGCAAACTCATCACCACGAGCCTCTTCGAGGTTTCTGACCCTGTTAATCGTAGGGATGCGAGGAAATAAAATGTTCCTTATGAACTCGAAGCACGTGGCATTCCATGGAAGAATAATACACACAAAAAACAAGACACTGTATTTCATGATGAATTTTCGAATTTCATATAAAAAAACTTTTGTAACTAATTTTCACTCCAATAAACAGTAAATTCAAAACGAAACGAATGAGACAAGAAAAATTAAGACTAAAATTTAACGTAAACAATTATAAGGGAACATCGAACACGATTTTTAGGCACTAAAGAACTGACAGATACACTTATGATTGTCTGAATGTTTTTAAAGGACGATTAGAAAATTGATTGACTCGATTCCACGTTGTTATTTTATGAAATCTTGATGATTTATTTATTACTAACGTCCTGCTCGTACACCTGCTATTCTTCTGATCGACACGAGCATACAAACCGTCAACAAAAGGTCGTGGAAAAACCTTGTCCGTTCGGATAAGAAGCTCCTTCGACATCCAACTCAGAATTTTCCCCCACCTCATTTGTCTATAAGATTTCTAGAGAACCTCTCTTTTTTTTTTATATCCGAGCTCAGTGACGTTTTCTTTTATCCCTGTTCTCTTTCTTATTTCTTTTATTCTGATTCTTCTCACTTCTTTCACACCTGTAAGCCTGTAACCATTTGCTTACCTCTATCTGTTAAATATGATAAATCCGAACCGGCTCTAAGGACCCTGTTCCATGGGGGACGACTGTATACATTAGTTAGAAGGCTCGAGACAGAATATTATTCCTTCGTTATACAGAGCTGAGGAAATTTATAGGAAACAAAAATCGACAAATTCGGTTGTCGGCGATTCTCTATTCAACGAATTCGTATAAATTTCGACGTTATGCTGTTGATTATTATCTTCTTCAATTCATACATTAATTATGATTCCGATTAGATTTCCATAGGTCAACGAGACACTTCAGTTGATGGTAAATTCTTCGTTTCTCGAGGCCATGTCTGACAAGGTTTCCAAGACCAAGGACATTTCCGAAAAATCAATGTCTCTTATTGAGCAATATGACTATAAATGTCAGTACATTTCCGTATGTTTATACCATTTTATATCTTATGTATCGTGATTATTTATATTGATAGAATTTAATCAAATTCGCTGTTTATTGTTCAAAATATGTTTCGACAACTTTGTGCGAATGTTTTTTGTTACAAACGCGCGTCAATGAATTTATTTTATTTTGTCCACAATAACGGATAAATCATTTTGTTTGTAAACCGCTAACCATTATCTTGAGAAATTATATACAGTTTAGTTGATACTTTGTCTTGAGGAATCAAAATAAATCGTATTAACAGCTCCAGAATGTTATACGATGTTGAATATTAATAAACATTTGTCACTTAATTAATTATCCGGTAATTGAAATGATAAAAAAAGTTTCGTTCATGTGTAAATTAATTGCACGATTATTCAATGCATCAATTTTCTCTTCTTTTTTGTTTTTTGTTTAACGATTAATTAGTCAGTTGGATAATTTCACTTCAAGGATTTCTTTTCTTGAGACAATTCGAATCGTTCACTTTTCTTGCCACAATATCGTATGTGGAAATCATTTCAAGTTTGTTTTACACGCGAAAAGCTGTTTGTTACAGATACGTAATAATTACAAGAAATGTAAATTTAAAAAATCGACCTGCAAAATGGAAATGGAACATCTATAGGATTTTGTTTAAACAAAAAATTATATAAATTTAATTGTCGTTTCTTTTTACGGACTCCTAAGCGTTCTAAATATTTACCAAGAATTAGTACCTCAATGTAATCACAAAGTAGAGTGTGTCATTTTTTGTAATTTGTAAGTCTTCTTAAAATCAACACGTAACTAAAAAAAATCTGGTGAATCATATTTTTTTAATTTATCCCAAGAATGATATAATAAGTATTCAAAATAGGCCTAAAAAATGATAGGATATATCACCAATTAATCCCAGGATAATAATAAAAAGGTAGTTAATTGTTGAGAACACTTTGTCTCTGAAAACGAACTGCAAATGAACAAATTCTCCTAATCAGAGCCGTAAAGCTTTTTCCACACTTCACCATTTTTAATATAGACATTCTCTCTCAGGTATAATTAAGCAAATTGAAATTACGTAAGTGTGAAATGCAATAATCCGCAAAATTATGCGTATCAATAGCAGTATCGAGCAAATAAAGATTCGAAGCGAAGTTTTGTCTCATAACGACATGAGATAACGCATGTCAACTGATGCTGTATCGAGTGTCAATATTTATTTTATGTGGCAATGAAGCGTGATGCAATTAATAACCTAATAATGTCCTTTGAAACGTGAAAAATACATTCTGCCAACTGGAAGGAAAGAATATTCTATACCTATATCTATACCTTATACCTCTTGATGAACATCCTTAAATTGATGATTTTTCAACGATACGGATAAAAAAAAAGTAAGGACCAGAAAAGTGTCTCATTTCCTCGATCGTACTTTCGCTCTCGTTTCTTAGGATCAGTAGCATCGTGTTGGTCTCCCGTTGAAAATTTCTCTTTCCTTAAACTCTCCTTGTTTGATAGAAGCTATTAATAGATCAACAAGTGTTACGAGGTTTCAAAGAAATGGAATCGAGTGTCTTAAAGAGCGGTTACAAAACGGACATTCTCGATAGGTGATCGACTTCCCCTTATTCCATCGTATTAGGTTACAAGTAAGAGGAACTTGAGAGATCGATATTTTATCGCAGAATCCAGTGCAAAGCACGACGTATAGCAACGATCGCGATTGATATTGGAGGACGAAAATCTTTTCAATCTTCTTCGTCGGTGCAAAGTTCCTACGTCGAACGAATAACACATAATTAATAATAATAAGAATGAACAAAAAAGTAAAAGAAGAAGAGTGAAAAAAAATCAAGGTCCGACCTTGTACCAATTTTCTCGATCTTTTCGCTCCATATAAATCGAGTTTAATAATAAATCTTCTCGTCTCTGAGACGTCGAAGGCGGAAGAAAGTTCACTTCATACCACGAGATATGCGAGTTACGTATATATATTTACGTAGTACGATATCCATTAAGACGATGGAAAAAACACGGAGAAAAAAGGAAAACTGTTAACATATCCCATTGGTAATCGCAACGTGGTTGACCTTGAACAAATCTGGAGCATGAAGTCTGCTATCTGTGGTTAGTGTCCATTGAGTGCGTGTTAAGCTTGTCGAGGGTCGAGGATAATTGGATCACGAACTGTATCAAATATACTATGACTTATTGTTGAATAATATCAGTCTCGTTATTTCTTACTATCTCGTTCGTCGTACACGAGAGTTCAGGAGATCGAGGTTTCTTGATAATAAAAAAAATTCGTTGAAATTGGAATGGTCGAACATCTACGAAAAAAAAAGTATTCTATTCTATCGTCAATTTTATTCGTTTCGTACTTTATGTATACGGTTTGAAACATTCACGACATTTTTATCTCGACAAAAACGGAGCTTGTCGATGTGGTTTCTAAGGAAATAGAAGAAATTTTTTAAAAAATAAAGTAATAGTGTTTTGGCAGCAGTACAGATCAAGATCCCGTCAGAATTATTTCAAAAAATCGAAAAAAAGTCATCTTTCTCATTATATATACAAAACAAAGATTGAATAAATCGCATGAAACAAATTTTTTTTTTCTTGCAAGAAATACAAAAATAATCTTGCCTTCATTGCAATATTTATATATCTTTGGAGTTTGCAAATCGTGAGAAGATTGCAAAGATTTTTCGTTGCCAAGGGAAGAGAGATGAACTGCGGTCTTCCCCGGCGACAAAGTTCGATAACGTGCTACGTGGAAAGAAACACATCGTGAATCGTACAGAGAGTTAATAAAAATTCAAATAAATTTGACGTTTCAGCGAAGTCGGAAAAAAAAATATTCCGTTGTAAATATTTTAGTATACAACAGAGAAGAGGAGCTCATCAAACAAGAAAATACATTTGTTAGCAAATGTACAGCTTGTCGAGTGATGCCCGGCTGTTTTTTTATTTATACAAATGTTTTATTTACGAGTTTCGTAGTCGTTGAGATTTTTCGTGAGAAGGAAGTAGGGGAGTAAGACGCTCGTATAAAACTGCCGGGAGCTTTCGATTTCGGTTCATTGACGGGTTGATTATCGTTCGACTCGGATCATTAAAAAAGTATATTTGAAAACCGATAAGTTGGACAAACGCAAGAAGGAAAAAAGGGAATTAATTTTTTTACAACGTAAGTTCTGCAGTGGAGGGTGAAATCGTATAAATCAGTTTAAAGTTTGGTGTTATACTAGTTAATTCATTCGTCATTGTATCTAATCTCGTTACTGTTTTACCGGTCTGTGTAGGAATTAAAACAAAAGAAAATTTTTTATCAAGGGATTTATCAACTGATAAACAATGAAGACGATATTCGTGTTCCTGTTGCTTCTTGTGCACGTATTTGCTGCACCGTGGTTCGATCTATTTGGCACTAATTATCCGTACAATAATGGAAAACCGAATCGTCAAAATCGTCCAAGTCGCGGAGGCAAAGGTGGCAAAGAAAGGTGGAAGGAAATTTGTCGAGTTCATAATCCACAAGGCGTAGCTCTTCCTGGCCAACTACCCAGCTCCGGAGTACTATCGTGTCCTTATTGATTCGTTTTAATTCAACGTTTACAAACATTGTTATGTATGTTTTTTTTTTTTGCTGTTTTTTTTTCTTTTGTACAAATACGAAACTAGAGTTTGTTTAAAAAATATGATTTTTATTACATACGATGTATACATCGTACAATATAGACAAATGGTTAATACACTTTTAACGTAAGGGAAGCGACACACGTACATACGTTTGTATTTCGTTTATACGTTTCATACTGTGTCGCAAACTGCCTATTGTTATGTTAATATATATTTATATTTATTGCTATGTCTATGTGTGTAAATACTATACAACGGTACATAAAATAATTCAGTAAAATGAAGTCATTCTTGTTTTCTTTCGTATTATGTCTCTATCGCACGCATTTATACTGCAGATAAGAAGTTTGAACCGAGGGCGTATCATCGCAATTTTTTTTCTATCCCTTTCTCTCTCGTTCTCTCTCATTCACTTCCAAACTCTCGTTATGTACAAAAATAATTTACTTAACTTAGAATCGTTTGTTTCATTGGCGACTCAGAGATTGCTGTTATAGTCTTTTGCTCGATGCTTCCTAGTTTATCTTTGTTTTTTTTTTGTATTTTATATCATTAGAGGGAATCACAGCGCCAAACGAATTAGAAGAATTCGGGGGACGAATCGTTGTGTCGTTGAGGGCGTTTCACACTGATCAAATTCACTGACAAAAGCTTCATTCGATCAGAATTCTCGTGCTTAACAATTCGATGAAAACTGCATAAAAACGTCGGGCCAGTTTGCGATTATTGGGATATCGCTTTTTAATATTGATAATTGATACCAAAAACTTCTTAAAATCGTAGTCGAAACACTTTCTCTTTTGTCTTAAGAAATAAAGTCACTGTTTATCCAAGAAAAGCTCCAAATGTATTGACTTTTTGAAATGAAACGTTAAGAGATTACAACATTACTTGTGTTTGTGAAAATCATAATACTAAAGAATTGAATAAATGAATCAGACGTTAATAATTAATCAATGTTTTATTCAACGCGCGTCGTTATCCATTTTACTGAATACGCCTCAGACTCTCAGAGCTTCAACATGCAATTTGTTTTCGATCGAATAAAAGTACAGAAAATACTAACGTGATTTTCGAACAAAAAAAATCTATTCTAGTCTGTAAACGAAAGTTATGAAATAATTTCTGGGTTTTTGCAAGAATCAATAGTCATAAGACAAATTAAGTTGATCCCCGACCATTTTGGGACCGATATATCGTTGGAAAAAATTATCAGCTCGTCGCTTTTTTATTTTTTTAGTGTTGTATAAAAATTGTCGATATTTCAAAGATGTAGGGATACATCGAGATTGTTACCCAATCGCTGAGTACCGCAATTCTAATCGAATTCGTTTTTTTATTTGGAACTTGATTCAACGAGGGTGGGTCGAATGGTAAATCATTCCCAGTTAAACGCACGACACTACTTAATATTCAGCGTTACGCTATTGAGTGAATACCGCACAACATAATTGTGTCGAGCACGAGGCACCCTGCTTTCAATTGAGTGTATTATTTTTCGGATTAAGTTATCCACCACAGTTATCATTTTACTTGAAAGTCACTTCCAAACTTGTATAAGACCGTCTGTGCTGCCAGTAAGAATACTAGAGTTAGACATTGACACCGCCGAAATAGTGTCGTGATGACCCGAGGATGGAGTTTCCTGTCCTGATCCACAATCGTCGAGAGATCCACGACTTCGCGTAGTGCTTCCCGTTGACGAGGTCATTTCAACGCCGCTTGGGACCTCTTGAACCACATTGGTACCATCGATCAATCGTTGTCTAGAAAAATTCGTAATAAACCTTTAGTTCGACCAAATAGCTTAATTATTCGACTATTCGATAATAATTAATTTAATGAAACTATGCAGAATTGTAAATTTTGTCTCAAGAGGTGAAACACAACCTTGGACTAACGTTTTCTTTATTAATGTCATTTCTTAATCGTATTACCAGATAATTGACGAAATACTTACTCATACACTAATGAATTTGGAACTAAAACGTCATTGGCCGCTGGCAGAGTAACGTATGATTGTGTTGGTGAGTTTAAATCCCAGAAACGTAACCGCATGTCAGTTCCACCCGCTAATAAGAAACCCGAACTATCTACCGTTCCTGAATGCATTGCACAAACGCTGTGCCCTTCTTGAGACTGACTAAGAGGAGGAGCGCTCGATGCCCAAAATACCGTTTGTCTAAAAGCCGTCTCAAGATTCCACATTGATATTTCGTTGTTGCCTTGAACTGCAGAAATTATCCACGAATTTTCCGTCGGATGTGTTATGACTTTTCGAACACGGGCTCCTGTAATTTTTACGAATTTATATGCAAAAAACTTATACCCAATTCGAAACAAAGGCAAATTAAGGTTAAACAAAAGAAAAAAAACAGAAAAATTAATCTAAGGAAACCGAGAAATTGTCAGATTGAAACAGAACGAAGCAACTTTTACTTTGATTTTTCCGAAGACGAGACTCTTGGAATTATAACAAATGAAAAATTAATTAATTTATTCACATAGAATGAACATACCTGTTGGATGTTTTATGCAACTGATCGGTAGTTGAAACCTCAAATCCCAACAGATATGAACACCGGAACTAGTACCCAGTGTCAACCATTGTTGAGAATTATTAACACAAAATGAAGTTATAACGCCGTGTTTGAGATCGTTTTCCAAACGCCACGTTGTTCCAGGACATCTTAAATCCCAAGCTACGAGAAAACCGTACAACGAAGCGTAAATGAGAACAGATTGTGATCCAGAGTCAAGATATTGAACATCTACGGCACATCCTTCTTCCTATAAAAATCAAACATTCCAATGAAATACACTATCACAGCCTTCCCCATTGTGTAGCTAAACGAGACTGTTGATTAAGTTAATTCTCCAATTAATTTATAATAACAAGAATTAATAAGAAAACGCGTGCAATTTTACTCTGTTGCTTGGTAAAAAAAAAGCAAAACATAATTATGTTTTTATTTGAATTTGAATCCGACTCGAAGATCGTTTAAAATTTTGTTCTTCTTTGTCTCTTCGTTCCGACTACGATATTAACATTAACGAATGAAAATGAACAATCATTGAGTGTACAAAAAAGAAAAAAAGGTAGAACATTGGTTGAACCTGTAGATCCAGTTGTCTCGAATAAAGAACGTTCATTTTGCTAGAATTGGGTTCGATCCGAAGAACAAAAACAGATCCTGATTGACTGGCTGAACTCGCTAAGGATTGACCCTGTTCGCAAACAGCGAGACCGACCAGCGGACCTCCCCTATGAACATAAGTTTGCCTCGAGCGATTCGTTATGCTTTTTCCCTCCATTTTACTAGCGTCCCAAATTTTGACGCAACCATCGGATGAACTGCTTGCAAATAATCCCGATTCTGATATGGAAACGAGACGGTTTACCGAAGCTCTGTGTTCGTAAAGATGAGCCACAGGTACACCCCGAGGCCTCCATCCACTAGGCAAAAGACGAGTTCCTGTTGAACGGCATGCACACAAAAAAGAACAAATAGGTTAAGCCTAGGAATGATTATTTGTTTCTTGGTATTTTTTAATATTCAATATTTACCACCGTGCCAGGATATATTGTCAGCCCAGTGCTGGGCTCTCAGAGCAGCAGCGTGTTGCTCTTGTTTTCTATACGTCAATTGTCGTAATTCTAATCGACAAGGAGCACATCTGTCTGAAAAGGCCAAAACAATATTATTTTTCAGTTAGTCATTCAGTTAGTAATAGCCACAGAAAGTTTTGCTTTTTTATTTATAAATCCGTGATTAGTTATTGATAAGTAAATATAATAAAGTGAATCATTTCTTTGACTTACATTGAATGTATGATCGTTCGTGCAACGAATGATCGTTAATGCTGTTCGTATCAGCGAGACTGTGCTGAGGTGAAAGATGAATATCTCCTCCTTGTAAACTCGGACTATGGCTTCCGCTACTTCCCGTCATGTCGGACATTTTTACAATAGTTTGCTGAAATAGCCAAATTCGATTTTTTTCATACATTATGATAAAAAACAAAGAATCAAAATTACGAAAGCGATAGTTTACTCACTTGGGAATTGTCATGAGCTGCAAACATCGTTCTCCATTCTTGATTCATAGTTGCATACGTCGTCGTTGAATCAGAAGTTCTACGATCAATTTTTTTATAACCGGGTACACACAATTCGTTTTTTGTGTCCGGATAAAGAACAACTATATGATGACGTATTTTATCCTTCATGCTGTTTAGTTCGAGCTTTCCATCGAGGGTCGATCGGCTGGTTACCTGTTTACTGTCGTTTGACAAACGATTATATTTGTTGATTTTTATAAGATGAGACTTCATCACGAGTAAATAATCTTCGACCGTTTCCGTCATGGAGTCGGAGCTCAGACGGCGAAAAAGCTGTTATATACAAAAACAAGTTTATCATTAGTCATGAAAATTTGAGTAATTTGAGAGAAAAATATGAAAGGAAAATTTACATTTCGAAGTGAAGTACTCGTTTCATTGTACTGCGGCACGATGCCCGCGATTGCTTTCGCTCTGGCTGCTTTTCTCTCGTCGAGTACATGAAATAGTTCATCAATGTCATTGTATTTTATGACAGAATCGTAAACTGCTCTTGGTATCGGAGCTACCAAAGCTTCCAGCAACAAAACTTCTTTTTCAATCTGTATCAATGAATGTTTTAGATATGGTTGAATGAGAGTTTGGACCTTGCACTGAACATCAACCAAATTTAGGGTTCTTGCTGAGGCAGAAACAAAACCAACTGTTGCGTGTCTAATCCACAAATTTGGATGAACCTACGAAAAAAAAAGTTGAATTTATATTCGGGAAAAGATTAAAACAATTATTGGACTGCAGTTTTTATAGAAAGGTATTTTAAAATTACCAAAAAAATCACAGTTTCTGAGAGCAGTTGATATAGCGCCGATTTGTGCAACAGTCCAAGTTCCGTCAGGGTCGCCATTGCATTTATCGCTTTTTTCGTCACGAATTCTTCGGGGTCTGTTAAACCCTGTTGCAAAAGAGGCACTAGAATCGGACTACAGTGCCAACCAACGTAAGCTGCTACACCGACGATACACTCGAAGAAAGACCCTCGCAGTTGCTTGTCCTCTTTGTCATTTAAAAACGTTATGACGTGACTTAGTAGCACATCGTTTGCTTTTTGTTTGCCAAAGAAAACGCATAACTTATTAATCCCATTCTCCATCAATGTTTGCTTTACGAGATTCTGCGAATCCGTTAGAAGCATCGAGACAGATTGCTGAACCTGAATTTTTCATGAAACAAAATCGTTACGATTATCCACCTTCACATTTACTCGATACAAATTTTTTTTTATCGTGTACACAATATATCAAAAGTTCCGAAACCAGTCAATTACAACTCGATACTCGAATTTCTATAATAATTCATAAATAGAATTTCGCAATTAGGCAAATAAATTTTGTTAACGAAACTACAAATACTGGGTAAACAAAATAATCGAATGACTTTCGAGTGTGAAAAATATATCAATAGTTCATTCAATAATTGAAGAATTTTTAAGATTAAAAATTGAATTATTTAATGGATATGGATAAGTTAGTTCACAGTTCTTTTTTTTACGTGAATACTTCTAAATTTTTGAGTGGTATTGAATTTTACCATTTCGTGGAGAGTTTGAAGTTCGCTGTCGTAACTCGGCTTGGGACCTTCGTTGTTTCCTAAATTCGATATATGAGCATTCTCAAGATAACGCAATGCTATGTGAGCCAAATGTGCAATGTTTTCGGCATATGCAGCCCGCACAATCACTGCTGAATCTTGTGTAAGATGGGCCAAGCCAGGCAATATATACTCGGGAAATATGTTGATATCGCTTGGTGGTATTGATTTGACGAGGTAGAGGCACTTTGTCAGTGTATGTATTGCTGATACTCGAACACGAGGCGCTGGATCATGAACCAAATGGAACTACAAATTTTAACACAAAATAAAATTACTATTAAGCATCACGTCTCGATAACGATTCTGCGATGAAATAATAGTACATTCACTTTAGGTAGTACTTACGATATACGGCAGTATTCTGTCAAGTATCGTTTCGTCGGAAGTATTTTCTGCCAATTCGAGTAAAATTTCAAGACTCTGTAACTTGGATTGCGAATGATGAAGTCCTCTGATGCAAGATGTCACGAGTTGTGTGATTATAATGAGACCATCGAGTTTGTCAGACGATTTTGATTCTCCATCGTCGTCGTCGTCGTCGTCGTCGTTAACGTCATTCTCTTTACTTTTCATCTTATTGCTTCGCGAATCATCACCAGCGACGTTTTCAGAGCGACACTTTTCAGTATTCGTTACATTTTCGTTCGCCGTTCCGTTAGATTCGTCCGTAACTTTTGTGCTATCTTTCATTTCGGTATTGTGCGAATCACACTTTTCCGAACTTGGATCACTATCACCATCCACAATCGTATTGTCCTCGCTCAAACAACCAGGCTCCTCTTTACTTACTTCGACGTTGGTTACATTTTCGTTACTATTTTTAACGCTCTCTGTTTTGTCAGCTTCACTAATAGCCTTCCTACTAACGTTCTCCTCGGCTCTTAATATGTTAATGATATTACCGATATCTTTCTTAAGCCGATTTATTTTCTCGTCCGGCGAGAGTATTGGCGCTGCCGAAAAAATTAACATGTACGATTGTAAGAAGGAGTAAAAGTATTCGGGGAACACTTTCCCTCTTGCTTGGGACAAATAAATCTCGGCACTCTTCCTGTTGAGTGGATTTCTTTCCAGCATTGATGCTAATAATTCCCGAATTCCAGGATCATCTATTTTGTCCAGATGCTTGCTCGCAGAGTATTCGCTGTTTCTGTAGGCTAAAAAAATATCATTACATTAAAAGTTATATTCACACGCAAGTCTAAAACTCCGTTTTTTTTTGTTGTTTTTTCATTCGATATTGACAAACCTAACAATTGCGAAAAATCGAATGGTGGATGACCCTCGTTGTACAGTTCCGTCAAAGCACAACCAGCCGAAAAAATATCCATTGACGGATGCAAGTCTCCAGTCTTTAGTTCTTGCTCGGGAAGCAACAACGTGTTGCTCAGCTCCGATGAAAGCGTTTTTACAAATCTTTCAGGCGCTATGTAGCACGTTCTAATGAAACATACATTTCAATTAGTAATTGAAATATTTAAAATAGATATTTTTTGATTCATATATTCTATTACCTTCTTCTTGATGTATCAAAGAAATACGAAAAATCAGCAGGATTGTCTTCAGGTAAATAAGTAGGTTTGAAACTTGCAAAATCAGTCAGTAATACCCAATTCCAACTTGTTATCATAATATTTTCCAATTTGATATCCCCGTGGCACACTCCAAACTAAAATAATTCAAGTTACTTTGAAATTGTTATTTCTTTTCCTTACACAACTAAATAATTCAATATTCGACTGAATTTTAATAACAAAAATTTTCAAAATTGTACAAGTTTTACAAATTCACAATTGTTTCTTCCATTTCGATCGTTTCTCCGTCATTTTACTAGAAAATTCGTTGCATTACAAAATCATAAACCCATAAAACAAAAAAATAATTAAATAGATAATCGTCAAGTTGGAATTTTTCTACGTTTCGGCAAATGATCAAATTTTTGTCATTCATGAATATAATATCTTTTCATTTTTCACTGAATACAACAGGCGACTGATTTATAACAACATAAATTCATAAAGATTGCAATTTTTTACCTTGTGAGCTTGATGAAGGGCGTACAGAACTTGGAAGGTGATCCATTTTTTTTCTATGCTTGATAAAAAAGGTCTGGTACTGATTCTATCGTACAGAGAATATTTGACATATTCTCTCATTATAAAACCAGCTTTTTCAGCAAGCTTGAAGAAAAACAAGAAAATAGTATTTTTAATTGATTCAAACAAAACGAATCAAAAATATAATAATCGTATTTGTATGTTTGAATCACAGTGGAAAGATTTTTCATTTATTAAACGTTTTATAAAATTTAGAACGTCTCTTATACTTTAGTTTTTCACACAATTCACAATTCACACAATAGAAAAAAAAATCATTATTGGATTTCAAAACTGAAAACTACAACATTGTTGTGTATATTTCTATTAAAAAGTGAATCCTAACCACCAAACTTACTATAGCTCGTTGGAAAGGTAGACAATTAACAGCAGAAGCCAATTTTGATCTGATTTCCTCCAATTTATCCTTATATGTGGAAAGAGGCAAGGTAGGATCGTGAATAGCAAAAACTTTGACAACTATGAGACCCTCTTGGCTGCGAGCTCTGGCAACTTTGAAGAATCTTGTGCTTCCCAAACTGCTTAATTCCAATAAAAAAGTATTAACAAATTTGAAGATAACCGGGTTGAAAATAAAACGTTTTCAGAGCTTCTTGAGAAAACATACTTAACGTCAAAAAGTAAGTCACTGTGATCTGTCAAATAATGCTCCACTGGGAATATTTGACTCGGAGCGATACCGACCAATTGATTACCCATATTGAACGTTTTGATAACGCAACCGAATATTATCACGAGGCACTTATATCCGAGCGTTAAACACGATTAAGACTTAAAATTCACGACGAGCTTAAGAGAAAGCATTTTATGAAACGTCAGGCGCACAAATTAAGAAAAACAGAGAGCTCGAGAGAAAAAAGTGAGGTTATAGAAGTCAGCTGTTTGTGTTCGATGAGCGCAGAGGCAGAGGCAGATGCTGACAGAAGCGCCACTGTACTCCCACGATTGTGGAGTGACGCGTGATGCGCAATGCGTACTGAATACTGCTCTCTCTCCCACGAAGCCCCAGGGATGCGTTCACTATTTTCTCCCAGTTTGTAGTACGAACCACTCGTTTGACAAGTGGTCTACGTCTTGATCTTGTGGCTGATCATGCGGTCTTAAAATACTTGTTTTGTTATTCTTTATTTTTCCATCGAATATCGAATAATCATTTGCAGTCGTCCTGCAGATGAGTCATCGAAAATAAATGGAATAACTTATTATATGGTTATTTTTATTCATTGTTGCCACTATCGTGGATTATAAATGCGCAGCAGATGCCGCTACACTGTATACAGTCGTAATAAATAATATAACTTTTCAATACAAAACTCTATACAGATGCTATCTTAATCGCTCTAAGCCGTGCTGATAAGGATGGTGTCATAGACGCCATTTTTTATATCCAAATATTGTTATTGTTTTATTTAAATCTGACATATGGGGCTTTGATGACTTTCAAAGTATTGAATCTTAGTACGAAATAACCGAAAAACATCACCAAAAAAGGATAAAAAATAAAAAGTCTACCCAGCTGATAGGACAACTATAGCTTATCGCGTGGAAAATGGTGTCTAGGACATTTCACGTAACTCTAACATTCCAAGAACCCTGACACATTTTTGAAACATGTGTCAGGTAACAAACGTTTTTTGAAATTAAAACTTCAACTGCCTGTGATAATCAAAAAACATTATTGTTTTATGGATAGAAAAATATATTCAAAATGAATCAAAGGGGAGAACACTTTTTGGAAAGTAAAAAAGCACTGAGCATGCCCCATATGTCGAGCAACTTTTTTGGAGGCAAAGTGTTTATGTTATGTTAATTTTTTACGTAAAATCCAGAAAAATTTAATATTGACTCTGCTCATGCATAAATACGAGTCTGAAGCCCAAAAGGTGATAATGAAATCGTAAACAAAAGAGGCAGCAAGGGAGAAACGAAGAACAAAGAAAAGAAATGTGCGATAACCTTAAAAAGCGGGAAGAGTAAAGACGAAGAAAAAAAACGAATTACACTCAATACAATAGTTTCATATTAATAATGCGGTGAATAAATCAGCTTTCGCGGTTTCTTTTTTTCCGTTACAAAATCATCCTCGATTCGTAAGGTGTTGGTAAACTTGTTTAGTAACAAAGTGTGCATTATGAAGTTGATTTCGTGGAAGTATCTTAGAACAGAGGCTTCGCATGAGACCGGTCGGTAGTCTCAGTTGTGTAAAAGAATTTAGCTGATGACGCGTTTCAACCACAGGCAAGAGAAACTGAACGGGGGTCAGCTAGTGTACATGAGTCACACAAATTTCTCGAGTCTCTCTCATAACGAGACAATATAAAGTAGGGAGAATAATATACGAGACAATGAAGCAAATTAACAACAATTTTAAAACAGTCGAGAACGAGATGTCAAAGAAGATTGAACCGGTGCGGAACTATTTTGAAAATAGACAAAGTTATCATGAGGTTTAAAAATATTTATTCAAGTAAATGAAAACTGTTGAACTTTGGAGAAGTGTTTATGGTGAATGCAGCAGGCGGAAGGATTTTTTTCGAGTGTTTTCAAGCGAGTGTAGATACGATATCAGCGAAGACGTTTCGGACGGAAATTCGAAGCAGGTCTGGTTGTTTCCGTACCATTGAACGGGAACTATACTCAAGAGGCATCCGTAGATCCGAAAGCACGTGGGAGCAGAAACGTATATCAGGTTCTCTGAAGGGGCGGTGAGTTGGAAAAAAAAGAGAAAAAAAAAAACAAACAAAGAAACATATCCATAGAGAACAGAGTTAACGCGTGAAAGTATAAACGCGTTTCTGGTACGCTGAATTCTGCGAGTATCGAGTACTTCAGTCGACACTTATCCAGTGGCCGAGTTGAATGTATCGAAGTATATAGTTGTTCGTTGGCTGGAGGTTGAGAATTAAGAACGTACGTAGTTGGCGAGTGGGATGTGCCGTAATCTTTGATCATTCGCGTTCCCATATAAATAACAAATTGAACGAATACACTCGAAGAAATCACTTTCGCTTCTTTCATCCGCAATCTCGATAAGGATAAATTGCCTGTTCAGCAGGCCCTCGTCTTTCAATCCGGCACGAGAAACAAAAAACCTGTTTTTTTCCATACGGAGAAAGTGCAAACGCGAGATAGTATTAAATAAAATTCTTTGTATTTGCGTACGCGTCAGTGCAATGTATTAGAAGCTCTAATAAAACTCTCGTGTCGTACCATTATTTGGGAATGAAGGAAAAAAAACTAAAACATTTTCAGCTACAGCTAACAAAGAAATAATTCGCACTTCGATATTTCTCTCGCCTCCACAAGTTTGCTCCAATATTTGTCGATGACTCAAACCCACAACGAGACCAGCAGAGACGAGTTTGACGAACGTAAGTTTCATCACTCATCATCATTGTGTGTATATCGGGCATTCCAGACCAAACATTCACTTTGGTTCGCGTCAAAATATAAATGTGAATATTTCGATGAAAAGCGACTAATTGAAAGAAAAAATATAAAATCACATTTCCAACTTTATTCTAACAGAACAATTTTTGAATCAGTAAAAAATTAAGAAAATTTGCTGAATAATAAAACAATAAAGAATATGCAAATAGAAAATATAACAACTGTTTTATTGTTATTATTATTTTTTGAGCGTTCTTAAACAGTGCTTAGCAAAGGGAATACTCAAAAATTAAATTTTTCCAAATGATTCGGAAAGGAAATAAATCGTGCACTGAAAAATCAGCAATTTTGTTCTCATATTTACTTCGACTTTGCAGTAAACGTATAATATATGTATTAATATCTACGGTCACAGGTCAAATGGTGATGACTGTACAAAAGAGATTTTTTAATAAACGTTTTTTAATATTCAAAATATTTGACCTTCACAATTAAACAAATCACACCAGAGTTGTCACGAATTTGGTTGTGTTAATTTTTTCAAGGATTACTCGAATTTAGGTAGAAAAATAAATATACTGATGACTCACAAAATCAATTATATGAAATTTTGGAGATGTAACTTATTCACTTAAAAGTAAAAATTGTTTATTTAAAGGAAACGAGAGACGACATTATTTGTTTTTTTTTTTTTTATTGAAGACATTTTAGTCTTAACGTTGGTATAACCTTTATGCGTAGGGTTACAAAAGTATTAAAATGCGTGTGGTAAGGCTTTCAAGGGGACAGATACTTAAGTATTATTATTATAATGTTGCGGTTTTGCGGCGAGTTATTCGTCATACTTGATCAGGGTAAAAGCATCAATAAAATTCTTCAAATTCAGTGTTCTTCTCATGGATACAGTTACGCCAATTGTTGATTACTTTAAGATCAAATTAACACAATTAAGTTGATTCGTAATCGCGTATCAGGATCTTTCTTTTCGAACGAACAAAAGTATATCGAAATTTGAGTAAAATTGTGTTGAAGATTCTTTTTTTTACATAACATAAATACGTGTTTTTCACTCGTTGAATGCAGCAAACGAGGAAGAGGTACTGAAAATACTTGTTATTGCTCCATCTCAGTTGCAATTTGCAAAAATGTCGTCGATTTGATGTTATGTTTGTCATTTTGCATAATTATATGAATATTAATAAATTTTTGCTATCACAAGGTTAAAAAAGTGCCAATTAACAACAATGGACACACAAAAAACAGAAAACAGTATCAGGGCGATATAAATTTATTATCAATAACGCTAAAATACCAAAATCTATTTTTAGAGCATTGTGGTGCGATCCAAAAAAAAAAAAAACGAATGCAAAACGTACTCATTCGATTAATACAGCTATCAAATTGCAATTAAGATATCAAGGTAAAAACCACCGCAATGACGTCACTATTTATGCAAACCTCTCATTAAAACAAACTGCATTGCACGCGCGAATATTGCGACAATCAGAGATTGTACCCTCGCTGAGAGTGAGAGAGATACCAATGGTACACAACTCTCGCGTTTAAAAACAATATATACAGCATATGTATAGGTCGACTCATGAAAATTCAGCCCACATTTGACTGCCATCCGCAATTTTTCTTCATTTTTTATTACATAATTACAATTTTTGAAGAAAAAAAAAACATCGAATGCTGTCTTGACAAATCTCAGGGACTCGTGGATTAAATAAACTCAATTGACAATAGATTGGCAACTTAAACAAAAAAAATAACAATGTTATAAAATTGACATAGAATAATGACCAATGCAAAAAAAAACTAGTTTTAAAATACGAAATAAAATACTAAAATACAAAGATATTAGTTTTTATTACGAATTTGGCTGGTAACATCTACACGTAATCCGGAAAATTGCGTTCTTATACTTAATATCATGATTCACTCAATAACATACTAGAAGCTTTACTCTGTCGTGATAAAAATTCTCTTCAATAAATGATAACGTTGTCATAAAATATTGAAAACTATCGATTAAGTTATGATGAGCTTTAGGCATATTATAATACAAATTAATATAAAGTTAAACCGAAATTAAATCGATATCTTTACTTCAAGTTTACCTTTGGAAAAATAATTTTGTATGAAAATTATTTTTTCTATTTTTTCAGTACGACTTTTATCACAGGTGAATAGTTTTCGATGTATCAACGAATGAGTCATCATGAAAATGAACGTATAAGAACGCGCTTCTATTTATTTTTTACTTAATGAATGTAGAAAATAGAAAAAATCCTGATATCCGAATGAAAATTCTGTACAAAATAATGCTTTCATGATTTTAATAATTTGAATATTCGATAGATAAAGTATTTTTGTACAGGTTATAGTATTGGAAAATTTTTACATATGGAAAGATGACTGCTTGGCACGGAAAACCTCATATATAGGAAAAAAAAAGCGTGATTGCAATACCGCGATTTACAGTTTACCGTGCGGAGAATCATAATAATCGAATCCGTGCAGGACGTTGAGCAACACGTTTAAGGTGACGCGAAGGCTGGTGCAGTTGAGATTCGTATGAGCGCGAATGCTCAAAGAAACGTGCGATATAGGGACACGCGGTAGAAGCATAACCGCAGCATACTCAAGAATTTTCTATATAGATATCGTAACAGAGAATTCGTCGCCGTTGCACATTCTCCGGCTTCTCAGGCTCTGTCCCACTCTTTCTCTCTCTCTCTCTCGCTCTGTCTCTCCGGTTTTCAGAATCTTACTCACTCTCCAGCTTTCCATCGAAAGAGCGCTCCCTCCTTGCTGTCAGATCACACAGCAGCGGGGCAACACTCCGTAGCTGGAGAAATTAAGACGCATTCTTCGATTGACTTCTTAGAAGCGAGGATCGTGTGTGCGTGTGGGCGGTCCAATTTGATAAAAAACGCATTTTTTTAAATTCTATCAATCGCGTGTTCTTGAATGTCATTTTTTATAATAAATAAATTTTAAACTATAATAGTGCGCGGTACAAATGTAAAAATCTACAAAACACGTTTTCTTTATTGTGTTATTATATTTTTTTAACGCACAATAACGTGTAAGTAAAAAAAGTTTATCTTCAGCCTGACAACTGCAATTAACAGTGAAACGAATGATGATTTTAGTTTAAGACTCGTGCTGAGAAACGAAGTTCATTCAAGTTTATAAACTATTACTTTCAGTGCAAATGATTCAAGTTTCGCGCCAGTAAACTTTATGTGTGTGTCTGTGTGTGGGTGTCTAGTCGTAAAAAAATCTGTTTGTTTCAATTCCTGGAGTGAGGACTGTTACTGTTAAGCCTCACATGTTAGTCTCAAGGGCTCGGGGGGGTCGAACCTCCGATGCACCACACAGAAGAAACTTAATTTTAGAATATCTCCAAGTTATTAACCCTGAGTGTTACATCTTTCTATCTCATTCTCAAGTCTCCTTGTCTATTTCTCTTTTCAGTTGAACACTTGCTCACTGAAAACTCACTAATGTTGGATCGCGTAAAGTTAGAAATTTCGTTCGTTTACTCCGACTATTTTTAGCCTGTTGCACATCTGTTGTGCATTTAAATGAAAACTAAATATATTTCATATTATATCTATACATTAAATTGTATGAGTCTGAAACGCCACGGAAGTAACGTTACAATTTTTCAGCATCAAATACTGATATTTTGTACTTTCTCATACGGTTCATTCGCTTCTTCCGCTTAACAATAGATATTAAAAATAAAATAAAAGTATTTATCTTTGAAGCTTAATAACTGTAATTTCGTAATTTCTAGTCTCGCCGATCACAAGCATTTTTCTTACTTTCACTACTGAGGAATGAAACTCGCTGTTTTATCCTCTGCACTTGTACTTGTGTATGATACTTTTGTTTTTTATTATATTTTTAAAAACAGGTGACAACGATTCGTGAACTCATGCAGTAGAAATCTTCGGTTGCATATAATAGACAAAAGGATACATGAACAGAAATGAACAAAAGTGAGCTGAAGATAGTACTGCAGAGTAACTCAATGGAGACTTCTCAATCGAGAGTATTATCGCCGACCTCGGTCAATGGAAATCACTCACACATTCCTATTCCAAAGATTCCAAGTCTTGTAAAGCTTCAGCAGCAGCAACAACAACAACAGAATGGTTCTGTCAAACGTTTTGGCGAGTCTAATATTTCAACCGGAACTGGACGAAACAGTAGAATCTCAGTTGCCGCACAAAGAGCCTCGTTTGAAAAACTCCAAGATTCGGTGAATCACCAGCCAACTCTGATCAAGTCTAACAACAAGCCTCAAAGTCCTCTTGGTGTCAATAACAATGGAAACAATGATTCTCCGCTCCCTCCGTCCTTTTTACGCAATCATGTCAATTACGACGACAGACTCCAAACCACTTCAACAACGTCCTTACTATCGTCACCTGTAAAAAGAAATAGTCATGAAAATTCAAAATTAAACAGAAGCAACAGCTCCGCGTCTTCGGACGCTCGATGGAAAAACAAGTACGAAGAATCTGAACGAATCAGAAAATCTCTACTCCAAAAATCAGAAGCTGGTAAATTCATTAACTTTCTATATTTTTAATTAAGTGTGAATTAGATAATCGAGTGAAAATTCTTCATACGTTAGAAGCAACGATTTCAAGTCGAAAATTAAAAAGATTCATCACATATCAAGCCTTAAAGTTCTTCAGACTTTTTGAGAGACTTTTAAAATTATAATACATTTTCATTTATAGTGATTTTTACTTTAGCTCTATTCTACATATGTGCAATTGAACAAGGAATAATACATTTTCTTTGTACAAAGTTGTAGTTTTCGATATCTTACTATACTTTTTCAATATAACAGTGCAACCTTCATGTACAAAGGACGTGACCTACATTTTATCTGATCAATCTTTTGGTGTGGTCGCACTTAATCTGCATGTACATTTTGTGAAATAATGATTGCAGGTAGAAAATATCGTACTATTATTACCATTATTTTTCAGAATTACGACAACCTTGAATTCTGAGCTGAAAAATCTGATTCACTTAACATTTTCTTCTTTTTAATTCGTCGGTTCCAGTCTCTTTGATTATAAATGATTGATATATTTGAACAATTGTTGTTTTTGTTCTGATTTTCTACCATCGAACGTTCGGTGGTAGAATTGACAGTAATCAGTGTAATATAATGTACAAATACGTGGGATAGGCTTGTCGAGTATGGACAGATTTATGACGACGTTTTGAGGAACACCGAGCTCACGTCTCGACGTCTCTTGATCAAGGCACACCCAATGTGCTTTGCCCCCACGTGGACCTTGCCCCTCGCGTGCCTGTTCGTGATTCATTCATACCTACGTTTCGTATACACATGCTTACCATACCGCAAGAGATTTTAGTATGCGTCCGAAAACGTGATTTTATACTGGTCTCGATGAAACACGATTTACAAGGGTATCGATCATAATCGCCCATCATTTGTATTCCACAACCGTGCTCGTTACTCATTATCCAAAGTATACGATTTATCGTGTGAAAATATTCACTACATTTCAACGGAGCTCTGATAACAGGTTTTCTAAAGAGTTTTAAAAAAATACTAATCAAAAAAATGTTATAATAATAAATAAAAAATTGATTACACATTAATAATGAATCCTTTATGAGGAAAAAAAATTCAATTAAATATTTCAAACTCTTCAAGTTACTGCAATACTGCCAAATGTAGTTTCGGAGAAAGCGCGTTATTTAGACAAATTTATTCATATATTTTTTTCTTATTTTCGAATTTATGAATATATTTTTCCGTCTTCCGATAGGTTCAGAGAACAAGAAGCGACAATTATTGAAATCGATTTTTTTTGAGTTCTAGATAACACTTCGGCTAAAAATTCTTATCGAACTTTCTTGTTCATAAAGAAATGCATTTGAACTTATAAAAGAAATCTTCCTGCAGCTATCCGAGAGCAAACTGATCTACAAAGAAAGTGCAGGCAGTTGCAGAAGGAAAATGAAACGTTACATTTACAGTCCGAGGACAAGGATCGGAAGCTCCACAAATTGCGAACAGGTAAATATGGAATATAGACTCGAAGATAATTTGATCACTGAATTGTTAACACTCGTGTCTAATTACTCGGGTGTGCCACGACCGTTAAAAAAATATAAATTATCTTTTTTTTCTTTCTTTTTTCTTCATTATACAGTCTCGGAAGCAGTTTGCAAGGAGTACGAACAGCTTAAACGACAGTATGACGTTGAGACTGGTGCTATGCACAAAGCGATGCAACAAGCGTCTCAGGTCAGTCTTGGTTCGGATATTGTTGGGATTCGAATTACTATCAAGACGTTCGCGAGCCTTTTATCGCTGTTCATAAAACTCATTCAGTGTACAGGATGTCTCAGGTTGAATAGCCAATAATTTAAACTTCATTTCGGAACTGTATTTCTCGCTAAAAAATAATATTCCTGGTTGATCGAATCCCGCCTCACCTTTCCCTTGACGAGTTAATAATTATTCAAAAGTATACTATTTTGCGCATGTTGTCAAAATGGTTGAAGGTAAAGAACAATACGTTAGCAAAATTTTCTAAAACAAGTCATCAACTGCGTTCTTCTAACCTTTGGAGTATATTATTGAGCGCTGCTCTATAAACAACAAGTTTTTTTTTATCGTATTGCATTTTCAAGCCCTTTTTCATTCTGTTTTCAAACCAAAACTACTAACGATTTAAAAAAGACGTTGGTGACTTTATTCTTGAGAGTTTTCTCCTCTACAAAACTGATCAAATACTTTATTACTTTTTATCTCCAACCGCTTTGCCAGTATACACGCGTAATAGTGAGGGAGTTTGTGGACTTTGATAAATGAAAATTTTTTTTGCAAAAACAAATTTTTGCATATTCAACCTGGGACATTTGTTAGTGCATCTGTCATTACGACTTTGAAGCTCAATTTTTCCCATACACAACTTTATATAATTTACAACTTTCTCCAGTCGCTATTATACAAAGGCAAACATGAAGGTATGATTTTTTTAACGGGCGATTTTGATCGTAGTGGTACAAACAAAATCGTGAGCTGAAGAGACGCTCTCAAGTTCTTGTGCAGCAATTTAATCAGTCGCTTCCCGATGGCTCACAAACAGACGTCGAATTTTCGGATGAGGTTGATGCTAATTCAGACGCCGACATCGAAGAACTCAGGGAAACTGTTCGGGGTAAGTAACGCCGATTATATATACCTGTAAAAAGAAAAGTTCATCCTCTGCTATTAATATTGAAAACATATATTTTTATAACTTTTGTAATAATTCATTATTTTCATAATCGAATATCTACGTATACGGATTTTCTTTATCTTTTAATTAAATTCAATCTGTCACAGAGCTCAGTCAAGAAGTAGCTCGACTTCAGACCGAATTAAATTCAGCAAGGCTACAGGAATTTGAAGCTCAGGAACAAGCAGCCCTATTATCAGCTCAATTGGACGAGGAACGCGCCTTAAGAAATAGCGGTATGATGTTTCATATTTTCTTTGGAATGGATAAGAAAAATGAATTTTTCTTTTTTTTTTTATGATCGGTAAGTGTCGACTCGAAATGCCATACAAGAGTAAAGCGAAAATAACGGGAGAAAATTCATTTATAAAAGCTTATATTGTCGATGTACACAATTTTGAAGAGATTTTAACAATTCGCAGACACACTTTCAAAAGAATTCTGTTAAGTTTTACATTCAGTATTCGGGGAAGTTCGTAGACCATGTCGCTTTTCCCTTTGTTTTATTACGGGAAAGGCCCTGCATTGAGTTAATCTCGGGCTTCTGCCTGCAAGGGATTTAAAACAACCTTTTGAACCACTCAAGGTTTACAAATTGTTTGACACCGCAGGCAACCAATTGCGATAATAAATCCTTAACGTTCTCCCTCCCCAACCGGAGGAGTGGAAATAATCCTTGCAATATCGTTTTCGTGTATTCTAAATCAGTTGTTAGCGAAAAGTTACCGAGTCGACGTCAAACATTATTTCGGAAACACACTATAAAATACTTGTAGCTGCTTCAATTTGTGTATATTTCTCAAGTTAAATTTCAACAGAGTTCAACATTTTCGAGAGTTTGAGCAAAAAACGGTACCAGATTTTTCGATTTACCGGAAGAAATTCGTTGTAGGACACCCCGTATACAAAACTCGGAAATTATAACGTTCTCTTATCTCTTTAATCGTTCTCTTATCTTGAAAAAAAAAAGAAAAAAAAAATTGACGAAAATTTCAGACAAATGTACCTCTCGGTAGTCTTTGTAATTTAAAAGAAGAAATTAAAAAGCCGCTGGTTTAACAAGTTTTGTTGGTACTAGTCTAACTGAAAAAGTATATTCATATTTTTCATCAGATGAACACAAACTCCGAGAATTAAGGGTCCACAAAGAAAATATGGAACGTGTGAGTAGAATGGTGGCTGACGAAGTACAAGCATTGAAAACTCAGTGTGATGGTGAAAGAGAAAGAGCCAAAGTGATGAAGATGGAAGCAGACAGGGTAAATATTGCGTGTCTCATATTCTTCTTACCTTAATGAATAGATTTAGTAAACATAATGATCGGTTGTCAATTTTTTCCTTGAATTCTTGAAGGTGCAAAAAGAGCGTAACGTTTTGGCACATCAGAGTGCTCTCTTAATGGCAGAAATAAGCGACGATCCAAATGGTCGTTTGTTGACCGTCCTCCAAGAAGTAGAATCTCTCAAAAGGTTGCTCGAAGAAGAACACCAGGAGCATCAATCACAGATTCAAGCTCTCGAAGAAAAATTGGAGGAAAAAGAAGCGAATCTTGAGTTTGAGATTGTCGAAGAAAAATTAAAACTCGCCGAATCCGAACTCGAGATGGTGATCGAACGGGCTGAAAGAGCTGAAAATACAGTTAAACAAATGGAAGAGGTTATTCGTAATTTGGAAGAGCAAATCCTTGAATTAAAAAATCCACCGGTTGTCGTACCGCCGCCCCCTCCGCCTCCGCCACCTCCACCACCATCCAAGTTCATTTCTTCTAATAATGCTCTTGCTTCGATACGACTTGCCACACGAGAAAAAATGAGCTCAGGAGATCAAGCCGCCAATGCAGTATCCGATATGGAAAACATGCTGGGCATTAATCCTAAAAAAACTCTTGCCGTGCCTCAACAGCCAGGTAATTCACAAACGACTCTGACTTCTCACTATTCCTCCATTTTCACTTGTGTAATTCTGTAAAAAACAAGAAAAAAACAAAGAATTAAATTTCTCTTATATCTTTACAGCCATTGATGATATAATAAACCAGATTAAAGGCGGACGATTTACCTTGAAACAAACTGATGTAAGTAAACTACTTCTTACAACGATTGAAAACTGTTCACAAACCATTAATTAGATTATTCAAAAAATGCAAATCCAATTTCATTACTGTTCCCTTAACTTCGTTCCCCTAAATTGTCACACTTTATGGACGCTGAATGAATTTGTAAGTGTACATTACGAACAATAATATTGATTCGCTCCCAGAAAAATCTTTGCATCGGTTCTTTTCGCATTAAAAATATTTTCAAAGAATTTTTATACGCCCATTAAATAACCCAATAGCGGATTCCACGCTTTTTGATAGTGGCTATCACTTTATTGATAAATAATTTTGTTACGATTTCGTATATTTGAAGAGACACTTTGATTCAAATGAAATTTTGAACAGCGTGTTGAGTCGATTCAGTTACGAGTTGGAAATTTTCGTGTGTCTAGCAAACTGGAGGGTCAGTCATATTTGAATCCAAGATTTTATTGCTCTTGGAGAAATCTTATAGTGCAATATTTAATTCGATCGAAGGTAGTGATATTTTTCTATAGTTTGAGTTTTCCATGTTGCGTTCAAAATGTGAATCACTCGAGAGAAAGAATGCAAGCAAACATTATGAGAAACTTGTAATGTGTCATTGTTTGGCTCGAAAAATTGTTCACTTTACTATTGTACACAATGTCCAGATATTTTTCTCATTTTTGTATTGCCTTAATGTCTTTGTTATGCTTGCAAATAATCAAGAAACAGTGAGCAATACTGAGATAACATTCTTCTATCTTTTTCGTATTTTTCTACGCTGCTTGTGTTAGTCATTTTTGCCAATTAACAGGAAAAAATTAGCAGAATTAAAATCCTAATTCTTTTTATTTTATTGTTTTGCTGAATTTGTTGAACTACCTGTTTCTTTTTTCTAAAATGATACTGAACAATGAGTAAGACTGAAACGACGTTTCGCTGTATTTTTAGAGGAGCTTACGCTCCTCTAAAGAAATGATTGAACAGTGAAAATTCGAAATCTTGTGTTCGTTTCGCAGAAGCAGAGAGAAGAGGAGAAAAAACGACGACAAGAAGCCGAGAACGCATCGCCAGCAGTCTCGGAGATGCTCAATATACTAGGAACGATGAGACGAAGAGCAAAACCAATCAGACAATCCTTTAAATTTGCTGATCTATCGACGTAACAGTTTCGTACAAATGAAGAAAGATGAAATAATCAATGAAGGAACACAGGTCGTAAGACGCCAAACGAAATAAAAAATAAAATAAAATAAAAACAGACAAATCAAAATGTATGAAGTTATTCGTAGCATTTTTATCATAGTTCGCAAAATGATCACATTCATTCATATTTTGTAAGAATAACATTGTTATATATAATATATAGATATATTATTAAAAAAGCTTGGTACACGTTGATTGCTAAGAGTAATGATTCACAACGATGCGAAATCCCGAGTAATGGTACGCTGTTTTTTTTTGCGCTCAGCGAAAAAGCTTATACGAATGAGGTATGAGGAACGTGTTTTTCTTATCCAGTCTCTTAAGTCGTAACAAACGTTCGCCTTGTTTCCGTATAAATACACTACCGCTTAAAAAACCTGAACGCACCGTTATAATACAAATAATTGTTGATTTATTATTTCAACAACGGTATCTAAAATCTTTCTTATGCCCAGCAATTCATTCGCTATCATCGAAAATGAATACCGAACATATCCGTACAGGGAGTACAATGTTTAACGAGTAAACAAAAAATAAAAATAAATCTCTTTACCGAATTAACAGAATAAATGTACACTTTTTAAATGAATGACTTCATTCGAAAAAATATGTTATTCGGATGAAATTGGAAAACTTGGCAACATGAAAAACATGCTAATCTCCCGCACTCATAGCGATGCATTCGATGATTCATTGGGCCTTGAATTATTTACTTGTTAAAATACAAAATTTCATTGTTTTTTATATTTTTTTAAATTAATAACCTAGATTTTTCATTCAAAATTCTTTTGGTTGGACAGAATTCTTATTTTGTTGATTATAACAAAAATTAGACCGCATTAGATTTTTGAACGGCAGTGTAAATATATATTTGAAAAATATATATATGTGTAGCTAAGTCGGTCTGCATAGTAATAAAGCTGGTTAAGATACGAGACGTTTTATCTCGTCGAGGCTTGAGCGAAGCTTGGCAGCTTCGAGGATGAGGACTCGTCTATACGGAACCATTTCCGCGTCGCCCTCGGTCCAATTGCCCGAAAGACCGCTGTCCGAATCCTTTTCAACGGAAAACTCGAAAGAGCAGTAAGCATTTTCAGCGAGAACCTCTTCTTCTGGATTGCTCCATAGTATGTCGGGATCGTCGTTGGCTGATTTTTTCTTGTTCTTTCGTTTTTTGCCGCTCTGGCCCTCCGCGTATTTGTATAATTTGCAGATAAGAATGAAATAATCGAATTTGAAAGCCATGTTTTTACGAGTAGCACGCTCCATTTCAGCGAGTAAATTCTCGAGAAGCGGTACGGATATTTGAGCTGGAATATTGACGAAACGCTCGTTTATCAATAACCCCAAGGCGTCGTTCTCGAGCACAGTTTTTACTATGTTGTTGGCAGCATCGGTGCCATGTTCGCTCGCCAATTGACGTAACAACTCTCGGAGCTGCGATATGCAAGGATTTTGCTATCAACAGAACAAAAAAAATTACAATTATTACTGATTACTCTGTTGTGGGGTTCCAGGGTTTAAGTAATTTTTCCATCCATTAAAAATCTATGGTAATTACCTGTGTTGACGAAACATTAATGACAGTGGTAATACCGAAAACATCATTAACGTCACTTTCGTCGTCGTCTGATGTGTTGCCGTCGTCAGACTGTTTGACTACAGACCCAACGTAATTCTGGGATATTATTATGTCCGTCAGAGTCCCAAGATCTATATGTGCTTTTAGGAATAATTGTTGCAGCAGAGTTTTTATTCCATGAAAATCGTTGTCCTGTGGGTTTCTTCCTTCAAAATCAACTTGGATCTCCATTCCCTTTAATTCCACAAAAGTATAAGAAAATCATTATTTGTTTTCATGAATTAAGACCGAGCTTACGAAAGAAAAAAACATGTGAATTGAACTTTTTTAAAAACCATCATTAAAAATAATTAAACTAATGATTAATAGAATTTTTATTGCTTTTTAATATTTTTGTTATACTGAAGTTATTTAAATTCATTAATGACGGCCAACGAAATTCCGAAGTTTTTCTAAAATCATTGCATTTGTGTACATAGATATGTAAACAGGCCACAGATAGCCGGCAACCCGAAATACCGGCATGGCTCATCCGAGACGTGCTCATCATACGATCAAAATTACGATATGTTGTGCAATGGCAATAAAACTAAATTGAAATGGAGAAATTTACACTGTTCTACACAAAACCGAGCATGTGATGTAGTAAAGATAAATAAAAAACGTATCAATTGTATACAATCGATAATTATCTCAAAATGAAAGCACTGAACAACCACATGTATTCGTTTAAGGTTATGTTCGTGGCGACGCCCACGTTCTGTTAATTAACCGCGTTATGGAAAATTAAAGGTTTTTATGACAAAAACTCACCTGTTGTTCATCGTCCATTTCATCTTCATTATCGTCACTGCTCATCGGTTCAGCATCATTGTCTTTAGTCGCTTCATCGACTTCACGTTTTTTCACAGGAGCCGCCATGATTATTCTCTCGACGAAGAGTTGTGACTGCAGACTGCTCTTGACGCGCACGTTTCTCGTACTCGACTAACTCGTAAACTCGACTACTCGTTTCTCTCTACTTCGCAAGCTTTTCACTACGATGCTCAATCCGGCGATCCGGCCCCCTTCTCCTTGCAAGCCGCTCGAGCGCTGTCGTCCAACTGCGGCAAGAAGTGACAACATTTCGAATGCATGCGAATATCGTCGGTGCTTCGTATTTTTTGCAAACACAGTCTGCAGAGGTCGACACCGCACGGTTTGTGCGTGGCTAACAGAGATCTCAAAAACTAAAGAGAAATTTATAGTTATAGTTTATAGTTAAAGCAAAAAAAATGCCGGTTATAACGCGTTTTCAAAAATATGCTATTATTGGTATCGGCACTTTGGGAGGAGCGGCATTTTTCTACGCAAATTCTTATGGCGATCGCCAACAACCGCAAGTCACTAATTCTTGGACAACAAATTTCACACCTTCGGTGAAATGGGATTCCAACTGGGACAGGTTATAAATTTTACAGATTAACATTGGAATGTATTAATAACGGGAGATTTATTGATCCTCTACCTCTACTGATTTTGAAAATATCCTTTCCCCAAAATAGCACATTGTGCTTTTACTATGATATAAAACAAGCGATTTTTCAAATGTAAGACGAATGAATGATATTTTATGTTTCCCATGACAGGCGGGATCCAAAATGTTTAGTTAAACCCATCAAATCTTCCACCATTGTTAATGAGACTGATGAAAACAAACTTAACGAGGCATACGAGTCAAAAAAACCAAAAGCTGTTAGACACTTACTTCTCATTCGTCATGGTCAATATAATCTTAATGGAAAAACAGATGCCGAGAGGGTTCTTACCGAACTTGGTAAGAATTAACTAATATAATAATGATTTGCTCCTTTATTTCCATACTGGTAAGAAGTATTGTAGTCTACACATTGCTAACATTAATATCATATTTGCCTATTTTGAACATAAATGTTGGGTTTTTCCTCTGAAACACTAGTAAAAAAAAAAATATGTTCAATATGCAATATAAAAAATTTCAAAATAATTTTTATCTAAATCATTTCACAAAAATAGTTGTAACTGTTCTTCTATACCAAATTGGAACCTTGCTTATAACTATTTGTTTTGAAATTATTTTCAAATTCTTTAATCATGTTTTCTTGTTTGTCTTTGGTTGAGAAGAAAAGAGTTGGAATTAACTGTTTAATTTGTTAGGCCTATTTTCATGAATTATCATACCACAAACATGAGGGAATAATCTTTGTTGAATTCTCTTCCAAATCTGACTTTTGGTAAAAAATAACAATGAAATTGGACCAAATAAAATGTCATGAAGATCTAAGACATGCATTCACTCTTTGCAACGATACGAAAACATTTTGGATACTTAAAAAAATTGTATAAAAGAATAAATTTCAAAAATTCGCCATTACAATACGTACCCTATTGAATCATGACTCTGTTATTGATAAGTGGTGTAATCATTGCTCCAATCCAAAGGTAGACGTCAGGCAGACTGCACAGGGGCAAGACTGGCAGAGTTGGCTCTACCATACACCCTGATAGTGAAGTCTACCATGAGCAGAGCCCAAGAAACGTCAAAAATCATTGAGAAACACTTACCCGAAGTTCCAACGATAGAAGATGGTTTATTAATCGAGGGAGCTCCTATTCCACCAGAGCCACCAATAGGACATTGGAAATCCGAGCGATACGTATGTTTAACAGTTTCAAATTATTCTTTCATGACATTTTTCTATTTATTTCTCTTTTCAAGGAACAAACGGTTATAAAAATTCTTCAATTTTCTCCATAGTTTTATGAGGATGGGCCGAGGATCGAGGCCGCATTCCGAAGATACTTTCATCGAGCGGATTACGACCAAGAAAAAGATTCTTACACGGTTTTAGTCTGTCATGCAAACGTCATTCGATACTTTGTTTGTCGGTGAGTCTTAGTTCAACTGATTAAAGCAAATTCTCCAATTTTTGTTCGATCCTAAATGTATTAACGTGAATATCATTTTAGTGCTTTGCAATTTCCACCCGAAGCCTGGCTCCGAATTTCACTACAAAATGCGAGCATCACATGGCTCAGTATAGTTCCGAGTGGCCGAGTAACCCTTCGATGTCTTGGAGATGCGGGTCACATGGTTCCTCAAAATCTTACAACCACATGAGTATTAAAGAGACAACAACGCCAATCATTCGATTCATCATTGATGATACTTCCAATACACGAGAATAGGACAAAAAAAAACATTTACGCGAATGTACGTTGGAACTTTAACGCGTCTCAAAAAAGGAGACGTACAATCCAGAGGTTCAGAGACAAAGGAGTGTTTGCCAATAATTTATCAGTTTACTAAAGTTGTCATTTTATTACGTTTGTTCTTTATTGTAACTTGAATTATTTACATAAAGCATTTATATATCAAACCTATGTAGTGAATTGCTCGAGGTTCAGTATTTCTCAGCAGGAGCCTCTATTTACTGTTCTCCTCTAGGTCCTCCATGAGAGACATCAGGAATGTGTTCCCGTTAATTAATTTCGTTGTTCCCACGACAAATTCAACGTTTACTGTACCAAAAAAGGGAGGTTGTGAAAGGAAATCTGTATTCACATTTTTTTCCAACACTCGTACAATTCGTGAACTTACGGTCTTCTTGTTGCGATAGGAAACGCAATGCTGAGATTTCCGCGTAGGTGCAACCACCGATAAAAAATACCAAAACCAATCTCGGAGGTTCCGAATTGGAGTCTTCGCTCGTTAAAGAATTTTCTGTTAATCATCATAAAACAACTGGTTGTTTATAAAAGTCGGTCATTTTCATAAGCAAATGATTTTCAATGTTCAACTGTAGGTTAGTTCATGAATTTTTAACAACTGAAATTGCCTAGGCCATGAAGACCCATGAGAGTAACAATCTGGAATAAAAAAATTGTGAATTTGTATTTTAATAACTTTTCTTACTACGATAAGTTCCGGAAGTATATTTCAAATCACTGCTGACGGCTGGTCCCGGAAGCAATCCTAAAACATCATTCAAACCTTGCCAGCCTCCTGGCTGTACGAGTTGCTCGGCTAAGCGTATACTCAGTGGTGCATACACAGAGTGTACATAACTTATGTCTTTTGGTGCAATCTCATTCTCGTCTTCGACTGTGAGTCTCAGTGCTTTTCTCAGGACGGCGTATTGCCTGGCAGACTGTTGCGATCGGAGCAAGCCAGCTTTTTCAAGATTCAACAAAGTTGGAAGATGTTGAAAACCATAAGTCTGAATAATTTCCTTTTTGTAATAATCCAATAACTTCGGCTTCAAACCCGAATTTGTGAGAGATTGAATGCACAGAAGGCGCAAAACTTTCAACAACGGTTTTTGTTGAGCTATCATATCCTCGATGTACGAATTTGGCTTATCCGTATCTATGCAGTTTAATAATTCTTGCTCAATTTGCAAAGATTCCAAAAACTCGCTAGAATCCGTAACTTCTTTAACCATCTCTGCTATAGTTGTATCTACAATGATTAAATGAAAATAATAAATATCTCAGCAATTCGATGACGTGATATTTTCTCGTTTGCCAGCTCAACACTTACGTCTGGCGAGTGATTGCTTGGTTGCTAACATGTGTGGCAATCTTGCAACAAATTGTTTTATTTCCTGAACGCTCTTATCCCCGTGTCTCTCATCGAATTGAGATGATATTATTTTGGCTTTCTGACTTAGAACTGGTCCCACGCCATTGAAATTTTTGTCTCTTCACAATTTGCAAATAGGAGTGTTTCAAAAATATTGTTGAAATTTAAATCAGATAATTTAGAGGAAAGTACTCTGTTGGACGATGATATTTGACTAGAGCACTTTTTCAAATCAGTCTCAATGCTCGTGTTGCATTATCCACATTTCGACTGTAATTTTTTTCTATATTTACCTTATCTCGGCAAATAATTCTTCTCCGGAATTAAGAATAATTTGTTCCTTTTTATCGAGAGAAACAACGGTTGGAGAATCGTCAGAAGTGTGAAATTTTTCAGGTGGCAAATGTACGGTAGCTGAAAAATAAACAAAATTTCTGGTACTAAAAATTATAACTATTGTATGCACAATTAACGTTTCTTACTATTTTTAATGCCAAATATTTCGTCTATGAGACCCTCATAGGTCAATTGAGTAACTAATGGTGACAAGAGATCGATGCTTCTGTCTAGCAACAACAAATGTTCAATGGGCGCAGATTGTGGATTATTGAGTTTTCCATCTTCCTCCTCTCGGTCTAAGCGTTTTAACAACTCCCAAACTTTGCTGGCTGCTGGGCCACGCCCTGTTATTCGTGATATCTTTCCGTACAATCTTTGTAGACTTTGAATGGCTTGAGCTACTTGGTACAGGCAAGTAGGATCATTTTCCAAATAAAATTCCTTGAAGGTATGAGTCAATTCCATAGAAACGAGATCACTATCAAAAGGGAATAAGTCGCATGGAAATTCCTCGATGAGGGTAAAACTTCCAAATACCCCTCGATTCTGTAATTTTTTCTCGCACAGCAAACTCTTCCGTGGCACAAAGAAAATGTGGAACTCTTTACGTTGGCTGTTATTCTGTTCCCTATCAAAAATTTCAAGCAGGTTTTGAGCATGAAATTTAGTCTCAAATTATTGGAATTTTTATCACTTACCCATGAACATTTTCTGCAATCAGGTCTATCAGATGCAACTGGGGTCTCGTTATAAATATTATGTTAGCAACATTAGTGGGCGGAAGTTTACCACCACACAGAGGATACATCTTGACAACATCATTTTCCTCCAGTAAATTATATTTGGCTACTAGGCCTGTTGGACCGGCAAGGGATTGATCCCAAACAATCGCCTTCATCAAAATTGTTAGTTTAATGAAAGAACATAAAAATTGACTGTTGATAATCAGACGTCATATTACCTTTGTCCCATCACACTTTTCCAACAAACATAGCAATGTCTTTCTTGCCTGTTCCTGTATTAATCCTATATTTATTCGTCCACCGGATAAATGTGCCGAAGACATTGTTACGTTTTATGAAAAAAATAAACGAAAAACTTGACAATTAATGTATTTCGTTTATTGTCATTTTGACAACACCAACTGGTGGGGCTGGTTGGTACTGGGGCTGGCGCAGGGTGTCGTTCGTGTCGTTTCGCCGAACTGCATCGCTGCAACTTGATCGAGAATTCTTCTTCTTCTCCTTTATTGGCCATCTCAACAATACCACCACCAATCCACCAATCGCAACCCAAGGATTCCAATCTCCTTGAGTTGCGATTGGTAGATTGCATTGGTAGTGATGCCTGATAGAGGGAAACAATTTTCGATCAAGTTGTAGCGGTGCTATCAGGATTTTTCCGTATGCTTGGCAAATAGATTCAATAAATTTTTATCTTCTATCGTTGCTATAGCTCCGGAATCATTTATAAAAGTTAATGAAGCTATTAATATAGTTTTTTTAACAATAGTTTCTTTATGATTAATAGTACTTTATTTGCAATACAAATTGCAAACCTGATATTCTTTGTGAAAGATTATTTTAAGGTCATTTTTGTCACGTGATGTTTGCACGGTGAAATGACCATCTGAACTATTTTTCTTTTTCCAATTTCTGTTATTTTTTTTTGTTTTTTTTTTTAAAGACCAATGACAAACATGTCCGGCTAAAAGTTGTTATTAATTATGGAGACAAACGAATGGGATTGATTGGCAATTGGAGAAATCGAATTGGATCGAAGTTGAAAGAATCTGACTAAATTAACAATCTTGTTTTCTTTGTTTTCCCGTCGAAAAATGTCACCAAAAAAAATTTTCTTTTATTAAACAATTAAGAACAAACGCCGAACCTGCCGAACAAAGTAAAAAAAAAAGTGCGCAGCGAAAGTCAAAATCGGCCGGAGGGTGTCAAACTTAGTTTAGTATGTCCGCTAGGAGCGCACGTGCATTATCTCTAATCGTACGTCCACACGCTGTTCAGATATAACCTAAAAAATCCGCGAAACAAAAAAGTAACTCGAAAATGTTTGAAAACTGTAAATAATATATTTGTTTATTTATCCTGTCCCTCAAAAACATTTGAAAAAACTCAACATGTTGCCTGCCAAACGGTTTATACCTGAAATACTGGCACGTCGAAATGTATTATTCAAGCCAACATTGCTTGCAAGGTTTGTATCACTAAATTGTTTATTCGCTCTTCGCTAATGTCATTACGTGATCTTGTGCGCAGCACTAATTATTTCATAAGTCTTTCTTTAAAGTTACGTGCAAAATCATTTGTGATGTGTTTATCTAATTTTTTCGCAATAATCTTGTTGACTCAGAGTCATCAGGCCAACTTCTCAAATTTTTGAAACGAGAAGAGGCAAGAAAAACAATAACAATAGCGGCCTTACATCTTTGTTTGAACCTGTGCCTGTCAAACCCAATCCGGATGATATCAATGTCGGTGCTGAATTAACAGGAGTATTAAAAAAGGGTGATCTTCTCAGAATACTTAATCAGTTTGCGCAGAAGAGAGAGGTTGCTGCACTTGCTACTGAACATGGAATGGATCGTAAGTGAAATTTTTTTTAAAGAGGACTAGAATTAAAAAACGTTACGTAAACAATTGTGTCATCAAAATTCGATCATTGAGTGGTAAATCAGCTGATATTGCAACAACCAAAATCCATAGTTTTGGGTTGAGTTCTAACTTAAAACTCCTATATCTCTGAAAAATATAAAATTATACAAAACCAGTGAAGTATCTTAAGAACCTAGAAAGATAGAGAGTTAAAGACTTGTTGCAAATTGTGTATCTGTCAGAAAAAATAAAAATTGTTCATGCTAATGAAATATTTTGAATTGTTATTGTTTAGATAAAAAACACTAAATTTAGAAGTTTTATTAAAATAGTTCAATAAAATAATCTTCATTTGTAGATTACCTGCAACAACAAGCACATGCAAGTTTTCGTCGCTATTGTTTGGAGGCAGAATCATTGCCAGTAGATCTCCATGTTGTATTGAGCGACATTCTCCAAGGTGCCGGAAACGTAGTTGACATATTTCCATATTTTACTAGGCATGCAAAGGAGATGTTTCCCCATCTGGAATGTATGGATGACTTAAAAAAAATTAGTGACCTCCGACTACCCGCGAATTGGTAATTTGCGCAAATTTTTTTTCTACAAAATTCGCAGAAAAAATGACGACTTTGGTATTCTAGAAGTATGTTTTTGACTCAGGTATCCAATGGCGAGATCAAAAACTAGAAAAATAATTTTCCACGCTGGTCCGACGAACAGCGGGAAAACGTATCATGCACTGGAACGTTTTATGAACGCGAAAAGCGGTGTATATTGCGGTCCTCTCAAACTATTAGCCACAGAAGTTTTTCATAAGTGTAACAAAATGGTAATTATGCGCTTTCTGTATTACGCGATTAATTTTCAATCGTTTGTTATATTTTCACTAATTTTTATTGATTGAAATTCGTAGAAAACGCCTTGCGATTTGGTGACAGGCGAGGAGCGGCAATACGCAATCGACGAAAACCACGAATCTTCTCACATTTCATGTACTGTGGAAATGGCCAAAGTCAATGAGACCTGTAAGATTTTCGAAAGTTTCAAATCATAAAAACAAGTATCGTTACGAGATATTGACGTTTTTTTTTAACTTTTACAACATAGATGAAGTAGCGGTAATTGATGAAATTCAAATGATCAAAGATGTCGGCCGAGGCTGGGCTTGGACGAGAGCTCTTTTAGGAATTGCTGCTGATGAAATTCACCTGTGCGGTGAGGCTGGAGCAATTGATCTTGTATGTTTTATCCTTTTATGTTTGTTTCCGTTCAGTAGTCAGTTTGTAGATATAAAAGTATTCACAGAAGCAGATTCGATTTCATAGTACTTTCAAATTAAATGCTATTTTATGATTTTGCACGACAAAAATGTCCGTTAAACAAATGATTTTCATTTCACATCACTGTTTCATCGAGCTCGATGCTCTATTGCTCAATTAATGGTCATTCATGATCGATGCTATGAATTGCCTGAGAACGGGAAATGGATTATTCATCAGAAAAACTAATTATGATGATGAAAAATAATTGCAATAAACGAAATGGATTGAATATCAAAAAAAAGAGTCTCTAACAAATTTGTTTTTTGAAGTTCAACCAAAATGATCGTCAAAGAGACTTTTGTTCATGTGTCTGTTACTTACAAGCTGCAATAATAACAAAAAAAGTACGAGCTATTCAATAATAAAAGTTTGAAAAAAAAATAACTTTTAACACTTTGAGTAACATGGGTCTCATGTCCTTCTTAACGGAGTCATGCGTTTTGGAGAATTGCGGGTCGTGACACTTCATACCTGACCAACTAACAAGTGTTTATGTTGACAAGGTACAAGTTTTATGCTCGACAACCGGAGAAGACGTAGAAATTCGACGATACAAACGTCTGACAGAACTGAAGATAGAAAAACAAGGCTTAGGCTCGTTGGACAAAGTTCGACCAGGAGATTGCATAGTGTGTTTCAGTAAAAATGACATTTACACGATATCACGAGATCTCGAGCAACGAGGAGTTGAAGTAGCTGTCATATACGGTAGTTTACCACCAAATACAAAACTCGCTCAAGCAGCAAAATTCAACGATCCCGAAAATCCATGCAAAGTTCTTGTAGCTACAGATGCTATTGGAATGGGTCTAAATCTGTGAGTGATAAATTTATATTTTAATCTTATATGAGAATTCCGAAAATCGGACATTAATAATTTTCTGTTGATAGGCACATACGACGAATAATATTTTACTCAATGATAAAACCAATGGTAAATGAAAAAGGAGAAAAGGAAATGGACACGATATCGGTATCATCGGCTCTGCAAATAGCTGGACGCGCAGGTCGTTATGGAACTCAATGGGAGCAGGTATTAAATTTTTCTTTTATTCCTAACTTTCAAAGATCTCGCGAATCAAATGCACCCAAAAACTTTGAAAAATAGAAGTGAAAAAACTTTTTTTTCCTAAACTATTCGCTTACTCGAGCTTGCTGGCTATATTATTTTTAAAGTATTCGTGTAACATTACGTACAAATTTCGAATACAGCGATTAATGATAAAATGCGTTAAAATTATTCTGGTTGCAATCAAAAGTTTTTAGAGCATATGTACTATCATAAGTTGCTTTACTTTTAAGGGACTCGTGACAACATTCAAGAACGACGACCTTCCAATCCTCAAGAGTTTATTAAGTCAAACTCCTGAACCTTTGACACAAGCTGGCCTTCATCCAACAGCGGATCAAATTGAATTATACGCTTACCATCTGCCAAAGGCCGCGCTTTCAAATTTAATGGAAATCTTCGTTTCTTTGTGCACCGTGGACGATTCTTTATATTTTATGTGCAACATCGAAGATTTTAAATTTCTTGCTGACATGATACAGCACGTACCTTTACCCTTGAGAGCTCGATATGTATTTTGTTGTGCTCCAATAAACAAAAAAGTCCCCTTCGTGTGCACTATGTTCCTCAAGGTAAGCATAATTATTTTGTCACAATTAATTCGATAAGAAATTATTACAATAATAATAATAATAATAATAATAATAATAATAATAATAATAATTGTATTTATCGTTTCAATTTCAGTTCGCTCGACAATATAGTAAAAACGATGCAATCACATTCAGTTGGTTGTGTCAACAAATAGGCTGGCCAATCGCCCCACCAAAAACTATTATTGATCTCGTTCACCTAGAGGCAGTTTTTGACGTTTTGGATCTTTATCTTTGGTTGAGCTATCGTTTCATTGATCTTTTCCCAGATACGAATACAGTCAGGGACATGCAAAAGGAGCTCGACGCGGTTATTCAACATGGAGTGTTACAACTGACGAGATTGTTAAAAAATTCGGAAGCAGGTTTGTATGTTTATAAAATCGAATCTAAAAAATGGTTTCCTTCAGTTCTTCAATACATTTAAAAAAAATATATGGTTCCTCTCCCGCATTAAAACAATAATTTATCAAGACACGCATTTTTCGTTGAGGAAAATGAAAACCCATTAATAGTGAATTGTTATTTGGAAGGTTCTGGTAGCGCAGCGGCTTCTCTATCTGATACAGAAAATTTCGAATTAAATACTCAGAAACAACACTACTACAGAGGTAATAATTGATGCGATATCAGAGCGTTTGTTATTTATAATTTATTTAAAAAAATGTGAGGATGCACAACGAATGAAAGGTGGTAACGTACGTTCATTCTAATTTCTCCTACAGCACCTCAATCGAATTATAATCCTAAGCAGCCTGTCGGACGTGGACGTTTAACCGAACGCCTGTTAGCTCAAGGTCTTCTCACTCCTAACATGCTGCAAGAATTACAACGTGAATGGACACAGGTAATTGAATATGATTCGTAACTATTTTCCTTGTGACATTGTGCTAAGCTTATGCCTTATTTTTATGCCATTAGGGAGCCACGTCGTCCGGAAAAACTGATCATAGGGTGGATTATCGAAAGTCTGGGAGAACAAGAAAACCGAAATGAAAATAAGAGGGAAGTCTGCCGTTGGAAACACGTTGTACATATTGAATATGTCGATATATATATGAAAAAAAAGAGGATGAATGTTTTGAAAATGTTTTACCAGTAATTGATTTTGTAGTATTTGATCCACTTGAATATCAATATGCGTACTTCCAACCTCAAGGGATGAAATTGAAGAAGAAATAAAACTAATAATAATTAAGGATGGAATAACCAACAAGGATTGAACGCGTCAACGTAAACCGAAAATATCGTTTTTTCCACTTATGTCAGTCGAAACACCAGAGTCTCAAGATTTCTTTTCAGTAGCACGAAACGTTATTGAGTGAACTGGATAGTTCGTTGCGCTGTTCATGTAGGCTCTTTCTCGTTGTCCCTCTCGATTGGTTGGAAAGGCTCGACCGTCCGTTGAAAGAGATTATAAAATTGTTTATCCGTTTTAATTTGATGAAGATATTTTCTTATAATCCTCATCGATGGTAAAATCATGTACTTGTTGAGCAACATGTATCTATACATTCGTGGTGATTCGATGTACAGTAGAAGACAGAGAAACACCCACGTTTCGGAATATTTGGATTTACCGGTTTCCGAAATGCTCGCTCGTACACATTCCTTTACCATGAGTTTTTGAATCTTGGGCATATTCAGCGTTTCTACAGTTGATAAAAATACTTCTGGCGTTGAGGATACTAACGATTCAAATTTGCTCTCGATGCTATCCCTCATCGTCTCGAATTTTTGATTTTTCTTGTTCATTTTTCTCAACAATCTGTGCAAGACTCGTATAGTCTTCTCTTTTTTCATCATTGCCGAGGCAAATTCTTTGACCCCGGCATTGTGTCTTCTCGTTTTACTGCGTGTCATTGAACTGTCGAGTGTGCTGCACTTGGAACATCGTGCTGATCCGTTGTTCACTATTATCGGACACTCTATGTGTCGCCACTTCGAACTCACGTCTCTGTACGCTACGCAATTTTCAATATCCTCTGGCCGCGTTCTTTCACTAGCACAACCTGTTACAAAACCAGAATGTAACGATTTATTTTCAACGTAAGAATACTTAGAAGACAAGGAGGCGAAAAATAAAAATAAAATCCATGGAATAATAACTACGTTTGTTAAAACTCAAATGTTTAAACCCCTTACAAATACGATATATTGGCCTTTAGTGTTAAATATTGTCAAATAATTATCGTACCTTCACAAACGATTCTCTGATCGAATTCCTCGACGAATTCTTCGACGTCGGAGAGGGTGAATACCATTCGATTTCTACCTTCTCTGATAAGATTGTGCATTTGTGGATTAAGTTCTTTATTGGCAGCGCCACATCGTAATCTCATATCGCTCTTTAAGAAAACTTGCTTCTCTATGTAAGGCATTCCAGTTTTAGTCATGCTCATATAAGCGTAGACGACCGTTGTTCCATGTCCCTTTGATGTGACCATCGAGGACCAGCCTGTTGGCAACTGTACTTCTGTGTAAATGTCAAGCAAGTCTTCAAAGAGCATAGCACTCTCGCTATCTTCGTACTGGCTCTCTAATTTAATATCGAGGGAATCAATCCTTTCGCCATTCCCTTTATCTCGACATTGACTGTTAGATTTTTCCTTCAAATCCGAATATGTCTCGTTGTCATCTGCTGGGATATTTTCATTGCTCAAAGAATCCCACATATCCATAGATGTTTCATCTTCCGCACTAGTAATTTGGCTCTTCACAGTCGTATATTCTTTGATGATTCGTGATTTTTGCTCATGCTCAGATTCTACCTCTGCCTCCATACATTCGAAATTCTCAGAGCCCATTGCTTCAATGTAAACAATTTGTGAACCCTCCTCGTTCGTCGTATACACGTATTTCTCCTCACCCTGCAGATTCACGATTGTTGCCATGTCTTGTTCTTGATCAGGGTTTTCCATTATTCCAGAATTATTTGTGTCTTCGGAACATTCCTCATTAGCTGTACAAATCACCGTATAAGAATTTTCCGGCTTGCATTCGACCATCGCTTCTGGCTCGTAAGTCGTCGGATCTACTTGACCCTCTAAATCACTCAGTAACGAACTATTGTCTTCTCTGGGTATCAAAAAACTCTCTCTTGAAGCATTGGAAACTATAGATGGCCGTCTCATTAATCCAGATCCCCGATTTACTGCAAAATCCTCACAATCCTCATCCTGGCTATTTTGCAGATTATTCATTGTTTCGCAACTGATGTTAGGCACTGCGCCTGGTCTCAGGCGACATTTTTTATACTTTATCTGTAGAGAACATAGATTTTGTCATTCATTTTTTTACTGCATCAATACATTTTATGGTTTTGAGATTCAAAAGTTTGGGACGATCAATAAACTTTGGTCGAATAACATTCATACAAACAGTCATTGAGAAACAAAATGTGCTGGACAGAACGATAACATTCTAAGGAAACAAGCGATGGGTAGTAAACAAAAAAAACAATTGATTTAAAAAAAACAAACACTTCACTTACAGTAACAACATGGGGTGGAACTCCGCTGACCCAGTGAGTTATTATGTCGGTAGGTGTGAAATGCTTACTACAAACGTACGTGTCATCACAGACGACATAATTTTCAATGCCCATGGCATCCGTCCATTTTTTTCGAGTTTCTGGATCTTTGGGTGCAGAAAAAAAGCTGTACGAATTCTTATAATTCGTTTCTTTGCATATGACGCACTTTCGTGTCATGTTTGTGTTTAAAATAAACTGAAAAACGAACGATGAAAAGATGTTTCAAAAAAATCAGATTCATACGTTTCGATGAAAAACGATATATCGATACTTAAATCCTCAATATTTACAGCGCTTTTGAAAAAATCGTTTCGTTTATTTTAACGCTTTTCTACTTTGTTTTAAAAAATTGAACATTTTTTGGTTATATCGCGTACGAAAATCACGTTAAATATTTGTCGTGTATATTAACACGAATTTTTGTGGCTGGAACAGAATTCACTAGAATTATTAACATCAAATTCGTCACAGGTATTTCACGTTCTATAATACAACTTTGAGAAAAGAACACAATTCAGTAATCCAGCAAGGAATGCTTGGAACCTAAGATTGTAGCCGTGTGTAAACTGCTCCCGTACATAACCCTATTATCTTAAAAACGAATCGCGCGCTCATTGGCGTTCAAACATCTTGAAGATAATGGCGGGAATCATGTTGCGTAGCCCATGTGTTTAAATTAAAAAACTCATTTATTCGCATTTTGCATATATTTTGGATGTTTATTTATTTATACAATTGGTCGTGCTTTGACTTCCGGTAAATCTTTATCCATCACCGAAGGATTTACTTCTGTGCTACCAGTAACGGTCGAAACTCCTTCGCCCTCCTTAGTTTCGGATGGTGGTTCTTCTTCTTCAGGACTTTCAATGAACGTTCTTTCTCCATACTCTCTTGGAGGGGCCCATGCGGGTAATATTTTCCCGTGAAGACGCCAAGAACCGTATTCGTGAGATAAATGCTTCTCGAACACCACGTACTCGAGTACGTCTTTTTTTAGTATTTCGCTACCACTCATCAATCGTCCAAAACGATCATAAATTGCAAGAGTCTATAATCAAAATACGATCATTGATCAACACATATCAGATATATACAAATAAGCAGTGCTCCGTCGCAGATGCTCATCTCCAACTTCAGGAGACATACAAAAGAGATAAAAAAAGTAATTCCAATGGTTTCAAGCACTACTTTTTCGAGGCAACTATTGCAGCAACAGGATAAAGATTTTTCGTAATTTAAAACATACATTTTAAGCAATGTCTTTGTTTCTTTTTTAAAAATGTTTGATGATCATCTCCCCATGAGGGGAACTATTCTTAAAATATTTGAGAAACCACTACCTTAATTTGCTAGAAATTTGTCATGATTATACTAAGCTCAATTATCTATCATGTAACATAAGAAAGCAACAGATCTTCAATCAGACATTGCTACTTTTTTGTCCACTGCAATGCACGAAAGATATCAATTTTCAGTTCAAAACCCATTGTATTTTTTTGGTCAGTGCATCGTTTACTGAGGTGTCATTGCTATGTAGCAGAAGCATTTTCAAAGATAAATTAATGGACATATGTATTAGATTAAAAATCACTGATGCCACTAACCTGTTGGGTGTGGAAGCGAACGGTTATTTGGGCAAAGTAGTTCGTATCTGTTATCACATTTGTGCATTTGACTGAAACAACGCGTGGTGGTTCTAACGATTCGATAAATTTCCAGTGAATGGTTTTGTCTTGTGCGTTATGTGTCATTTGCTGCAAATAAAGTTTTCTACTGTTGATCAAGTTTTTTTTAATTAGTACATTTCTCAACAAAGTATTGAACGCTTCATTGAACTTACCGGATAAGCCATCTCAGTCACATAGATCCCCAGTGCGACCCGGTCCTTACTACATAAAAAATATTATTTTTAATCGACCATTATCGTTAAAACAATAAAATGGAATTATTTACAAAAAATTGTCATGGATGTTCTTACTTCACAAGAGCTTCATGAGCTTTTATATAAATCTCTTGTGCCCGTTCTGGGAATTCTTTAACAGAAAATTCTTCTTCAAAGCTCTTGATCTTTCTAACGGCCCATAGAGCCTTTCCTTTTTTGGTGACAAACTCGGCTTTTTGTTGAGCTCCCTAAGAGTATTATTATTGATTAATAATTATCATTCCAAGTGCAAGGATATAATGCATTTGTTGTTATTGATAAATAGCTCACAGCTTTTGAAAGAGTGGAAAACTTTCCATCGCCTTCAGGTGGCACATACTCCTCGACAATGGAACCTGTGCAACTGATGAACATCGGCTTTTCCATCCATGGTCTTGGTGGTAAAAGCCCTTTTTGCTTCAATTTAGCACGCATTTGTTCCTCGCTAAGTTCCTCATTGTAATCAGGTAAATCAACCTTTATTACTTTAGCTGCTCTCAACTTCTTCCACTTAGGAAGCCAGTGTTTGGCTCTGCGCAATCTTACAGGCTGATAAGCGCCAATTGTATTACGAACAATTGGAAGCAGGAGTCTTGATGTACTCTAACAATTAAAAAAAATAATTCATAATGTCTGGTTGTTGCCTAATCATATAATTAACATTTTTTTAAAACTGCATCTTGATTTATTAATTCTTACATTAATAAGTTAACAAACTGAAAGATAAATCAATAATCTGTATGTTCATAAATTAGAGTTAAACACAATGATATTGTTTTTTGTAATAACTTGTAATGTATTTTATTGTAAACTTAATCCTCAAATTGTACATGAATGTTCATTTTCAATTATTTTTTTCGTTTGAAAAATAAATAAATTGAAATTTTCAAAAAATCAAAACGAAAGGAAGAAAATAATTTGTATGTATTTGCAGTAAAAATCAGTAAGCTGATTTCAAACGTTGTATTCAGCCATTCCTGTTGAAAACATTGCTAGTAGTTGTATAAATATGTTTTTATGGCAAAACTATAACAAGTCTTTGAGATATGGCAACAATAAAATTTTGTATACCCTTTAATGAAACTTCAAACCGAAATTATTAGAAGCCAAGTAACTTAGAAGGCTGTAATTGAAGGGAGTAGTAAAGATTTACTCAATGTTCTGCTAACCTGCACACGATTTCCCAATGCGGTGACTTTTGTCAAAGCAGCGTACACCGACATTTCAATTTGATCTAATGTTCTAGAAGTCCTCGAATGATGCCACCGCGTTTACGTAAAGAATTACAGATGGTATATATCGATATCTTAATAGAATTATGATATTTTTTCACATTTTTCTCTCCCGGCAACAAGGACAGATCCTATTTACGCCAGAGAGGTTATGTTTTTCGTGTTACCGAAAGGTTACAATTGTCCGGGATGCTATCTAGATAAATATAGTCTTGAATCTATATGATTCACATTATCTCAAAACGAAGCACGCATACTCCGAAATCGAGCATATGAGCCGGGCTCATTGACTATGGCGTACGGCGCGCATGGAACGGTCGTAACTTAGCAAACGCCGCGTGTTTGCGACGAAACTCCTTTGCATGTGCTGATACTGTGATTTCATTGCATCTATTTAAATATTTGATAAATGCTTCGAGCACTAAAAGAGACACGCTTCATCAAAATTTTGTCCTTATTCAGTGAGTAGTATATTTATAATCATAATTATAAGTGACAATGATAATCCAACGATACAACCCAGCGAAATTCAGAGAAAAAAAAATTCCAGTGTTTGAGTGTAAAAAAATGAAAAATTCATGTTCTGCATCATAAAATTATTAAAGAGTTAGTAGTTTTCTCGTTGCAGTTTTGTGTCAACATTGTAAATCTCAAATTAATGAGTAAAAACATGGACTATTTGTGGCACATCCTAACTGTGTTAATTTTTATAATTTATGTGAATGTCAAAAGTTGTAGAGTTATTGAAAAAATATTGAACATAACGTTTAGATTTTCAAAAACAACAAAAACATCCTTCAATCTAACTTCATGCAGGCATTGTTTTCAATGTTCTGAAAAAAATTCTATAGGAAAACGTGTTGACAAAAAAAGTATCTTGAGCGTATAAGAAAAAATTAGTAGATTGTCAAAAATGTGTTTATTTGGTGGTTCTAGAAAGAAAGCATCCGAATACTATGTCTGCTGAAGTTGAAACTCCTGTAGAGCCTACGTCAGTGTTACACGCTAACAAAAGGCCTGCTGTAGACGATGAAAATAATGGAACCCTAGCGAAGCAACAAAAAATAGAAGAATTCACAAGAATAAAAAAACGTAATTACGCTATGATGCTGGCTTATTTGGGAAAGGATTACTTTGGTATGCAGAGAAATCCAGGCATGAAAACTATTGAAGAGGATTTGATCAGCGCTCTCTTCAAAGCCAATCTCATAGGCCAGGAAGCGTTCGATACTATACAAACTATACACTTTCAGCGAGCTGCTCGAACTGACAAAGGTGTTTCTGCAGCAAGACAAGTTGTCTCTCTCAGAATGCGTAAGTATTCATTCAAGACAATTATTTGTAACTTGAATTTGTCAAAACCCACAGAAGTGAGAAACTCCTCTGTTCATGTTTATGTATAGTAACACTACAGCAAATTGTGAATGATGAGCTCCACACAATCAGAAACGATATAACGGAGCAGAATCGTTTGACCCATGAAATGCATGATTCTCAGCTATATTTTAATCTAGTTGAATGTAGTTTCAGTTTCTACTTTAAAATCGTGCACAAAATGAATGCAATATTTGCATTAAGTGAATATAAGTCAACAAAAATATCAAACTAATTATGTCTGCAGTTTGTTGAACCATCATCCATTGATTTAGTTGTTGAATTATTACTTTTAAGCCGAAGATGCCAACAAGGACATTATCAACGAGTATTTACCCAATACTATAAGAGTGTTTGGCCTGAAACGAGTAACAAAAGGTTTCAACAGCAAGATTCAATGTACAGCAAGGAGTTACACTTATACTCTTCCGTCGTATGCTTTTGCCCCCGATGACCCGAGCATTCTTCGTCCAAAGGAAGGTTGGGCTGAAGAAGTTTTACTTGAGGAACGTGAAAAATTATTATCAACTATCGATGGAAAGCCGTACACGGATTATCGATTAAATTCGAAAACCCGGGAACGGATTATTGAAGTATTAAAACTATTCGAGGGTACTCACAACTATCACAATTTCACGGCAAAAGTGTGAGTCTTCACGTTGGACGTGTGAATTACGTGTGAAAAAAAGCGTACATTTGCGTTCTTAATTACAAGTGTTTGATAATTTAAAAAAATTTCAGGAGGCCATTGGACCCACGTGCAAATCGCTATATAATGGAATTCACATGTTCCGAACCCTGGGTCTCGCAGGGAATGGAATTTGTCACTCTCGAAATCAAAGGACAAAGTTTTATGCTTCATCAAATTAGAAAAATGGTTGCACTCGCTATTGGAATCGTTAGGAATCTTGTGGCCGAGGAAACTCTCGAGGAAGCTTTTAAACCTGAAAAAATGGATATACCCATCGTGCCGAGTTTAGGCTTGGTTCTTAATCACGTATGTCACTTTGAAAATTTATAGTGCCAACGATTTTTAAAATCTTGTTTGACAAATCGAGTACAACTTATTTTCATGATTTTAGGTACATTACGATAATTATAACAAGCGATACGGAGGCGATGGTATTCACGAGACTCTTGATTGGACAGAGTGCGCTGAAGACGTTGTGAAATTTCACAAGGAATATATTTTGCGGCATATTGAAGATACAGAAATTCACGAAAAATCGTATCCTTTGTTTCGTCGTAAAAAAAAAAAGCTTATGAAGAAATTCAAAGAATATTATTGTTCACATAACTGATAATTCTTCGAAAATTCAATCTGCCATTTCTACAATTATTATCATAATTCTTGTTACGGTTCAAAGTTGTTTTATTACTAGATTTTCGAATTTTGGAAATCAAGTCAAATGGATCGAACACACACACACGCACACATTCACGCAGCCAAAAAAAGACATTGTGCATTGAACAATACACATGAAAATCCTCCTGTATAGCTCTTTCCCCAAATCTACAGTTTTGCCATGTTTGAACGAAAGAATATGACATTTTGGGTTTTTTCAACGGCCACTTTTGTTTTTGTATATTTACAAAATAATTCAAACAGCATGACAATGTCCAACAAAACGTAGAAATGTGGTCTCCTTCCGTGGATATGAAAGAATTTGAGACCAAGTTTTCGCAATCGAATTTTTCTCGATATGTTTTTCCAAGATCGAATTTTCTAGTTAACCAACTTTTCAGCCAGTACAGTAAAATATGATTTATCGTTTGTGCGAATTACTTACGGTGTTTAATATTCTCAATATTTCACTTTCTATTAGATCCTTAATTTTCGTAATTAGAATGCTTTTGTGGCTGGTATCGCTGGCGATGCATACTTACGGTGCGAGAGACCAGCACATAACGCAAAGCCAACAGGTGTAGGAATATCGCTATTGACGCTGTACTATTTCAAATTACAGAGAATCAGTATATTATATATTTATATAAATATGAATATATTTTACGAGTGATCCATTACGAATATATGGATCGTCCAATCTTTGATTTTTTTTTACTAACTTCAGTTTTGAACGTAAAAAAATATATATATATAATTCAACTACGTCTCAATGCATTTTAACTTTATCTATAATAGAAAGAACTTGTATAATAGTTACCATAAGTTATGTTTTTAAGGAATCTAAGGGGAAAAAAATCACACGTCGAAACGTAAAGATAAAAGGCCTCGAAACGATGTGGAGGCACTCGAAATGTTTGGATGTATGATATAGTCTGTGCAAGATGGTTCGGATCAGTGCGCGTTCGTTGTTCAACCGTGGAGGATATGCTTAAACGTGGAAAAGTTTTCCTCTTTTTCTCCAAATTATTTATTTTACCTTAAAGCATCACCGAGTTTTTGCAATGAAGTTTTCATTTGGGCTCCAAGGTTTTTCTACGATATTTATATTCGGTAATTATATTAATTTTTGTTGAACATTCAAGATCGTATGCTCGATGTTATAAAATGTGTTATGATTCCTTCATTGGTGAACTTTAACTTATTCTATATTTCTGACATCCGTTAATCATTGGATTTATTGTGCCGGCGAATATAATCGTCCGGTTCGTAATTTTTAACATTTTATTGAGCATATCTGTACGAATTACTTTAAAAGGATTTTTCATTTTTATCCAAAGTTTTAAATTAAAATTGCATACTACGATATGAGTATCACAGTCCCATTGACAATGATATTCCTTATCGAGGGCACAAATTTCACGAGGATCGAATGTTCCAATCGATCAATTTTTGTTTTATTCACCAACTTTTCTTTCGTATGTAAAAAAAAATGCAATTCAATTACGTCTCATTTTTCTTTTAAACGTTTTGTACAACAAAACATTGCGTCACGATGATTGATGTTTGAGGTACATGAGGGAAACAAATCATAGGTCAGAAGCGTACATTCCCAGATGAGAGGCCGCTAAACGGCGGGGAAGTACTAAAAGTGTTTGGATGCAACATATAATCTGTGCAAGATGGTTTGAATCAGTGTGCGTTCGTCGTTCAATCGAAGAGGATATTCTGAAACCGGGAAAAGTTTTTTTTTTCATTCATTCAATCTGCTTTAAAAACGTCGCCGAGTTTTTGCGATGGAATTTCCGTTCGGCCTTCAAACTTTTTACATGATATTTATATTCGGTAATTATATTCATTTAAAAAAAAACGATATAATAATTTCGTATGTTCAATGTTATAAAATGTGTTACGGTTCTCCGACCGGTGAACATTAACTTCTTCTATATTTTTATTGGCATCAGTAAATCACTGTTTACAGAGAAATAAAATTCGTTGAGTCTCCGAAATGTGACGAACAAAATGAGATTTGTTAATTTGACAATAATATCGTTGTATTGTGAGCGATATTTATATCAGCGAGTACATTAAGTGTAGTTTGAAAAAGCATAATGATAACATTATTGATGAACAACATCTGATGAGTTGTTACAACGAAAGTTTTATCAATTCAACAAATTTACTTTCTCAGATTGTGAGTTACTTCGCCAAATTTTTTAACTCTTTGAAAAGAAGATGATTACTATATTTTGCGGTGTTTAAATCGGATTCTTACGGTTCTTGGAAATGGAATACGATTGCACAAACAGGATAGTCGAGGTGACGTAAAGAAAAGAGAAAAAAAAATGCGAAGCGAAATAAGATTTATCGGAGAGGTCATCCGAATCTCGGTAACCGTTGATCGACGAAAATAAAAAGTCAAATTTTTAATCAGTCTTTTCCATCCGCGTTCATCAGCATATTTCGTTCAGTAAAAAAAAAAAAAACAAAAAAAAACAAAAAAAACGTTTGCGGTTTGTATACAGCGATTGTAGGATATTGAAACGAAGTCTAATAAGCATAGCAATGAGAAAAGTATGTGGACTACACAGCGTGCCCGAAAAACCGGTTGGAGCTCGAATGCATACAATGACCTTGAATATATCAGACAGATTTGTATAGTATAAAAAACGATGCTCCGAGACTCTGTAATTATATGGTGGTTTATTGTCGCATATAGAAGACAGATGTTTCAGCACATTTTTTTTGTTAGGACAGAAAAAAAAAACAGAAAAAAATTATTTTCCCATCTCTAGCCCTTACTGGAATCACAAATTCGAAAAGTCTATCAGTAGATCGTAATAGACAAACCTCCAACTGCGGGTAAGTAATTGGAATTTTGAAAAATTCTCATCACCGCAGATAACTAAATATAAAAAATATTTAAAAAAAATAAAAAACCCATATTTATCACTTTCAAATCGTTGCACAGATCTTTGAACTTTCGTTGCGTCGATGGCGAGTGCATAGCGGGTCATTTGCTGTGTGATGGTCGGGCAGATTGTAGCGATCAGTCGGACGAGACACGCGAGGAGTGTAGCAGATCCGAAATCGTTTGTCCGGAGTATGCATTTCGTTGCAATTACGGAGCTTGCATAGACGGTGACGCGACCTGCAATGGAATAAACGATTGCGTCGATAAGAGCGACGAACTTCTCCCAAAATGTAACAATTCCGTCAGTAGCGCGACCTGCACTAGCAATGAATTCAGATGTAACAATGGTCAGTGTGTACCAAGTAATGCAATCTGCGATGGCACCACCGATTGTAACGATCGTTCTGACGAGACAAACGATTTGTGCGGTGGAATTAAGTATGAATGATTTCTCATCATTATTTTCTCTTGAAATAACTCTCATGCATATATTCATGTACATAGACACAAACTATAATTAATGAATTTACTTTTTGCTGCAAAAACAATTTTCCTTCGTTTTTATGATCAATTAACAATTTCCAGGTGTAACGAAGTTGAAAATGTATGAAAAGTAGTAGAGTTTATCGATACTTCATTATGAATAGTTTTCTTTCGCTGCATAAAGTCTCAAAGTTTTAATTAATTAATTAATTTATTTATTACGGGCAAAATAAAGCCGATTTACGAAGCTGAAAACTAAATCAAAGTACAAACAATTAGATCCTGAATATAAATCACAGAAAGTACAAATAACAATAATAAAATTAGTGATACAACAACAAAGTTAGCAATAAAATAACGAGAGTGAAAAGTGAAACGAAAAAATAGCGAAGTAAGCACTAAGCAGTTTTTTCTACATTTCGTAATAACTCCGATTATCTTTTGACTTTTGACATAGCTGTCCAGGGTTTACATTTCGCTGCAACTATGGTGCCTGCATCGATATCAATTTGAAGTGCAATGGAGTGAGAAATTGTGCAGATGGATCCGACGAAGATCGAGATCTATGTCGATCATCAAGCAATTCACCAAGCGATTATTATACCGAAACCACAACAGAAAATAATCGTAGAATAACGACCATCGAGCCACCGAGACGATCGAGACCACCTTGTAGAATTCCTTCACAACCGAAAAATGGTCGTTGGAGATTGCACAAATCACAATGTCAAAACGATCAACATTGCGACATTCGTAGCAGCACTTTTGAACTTGATCCTGGTGCTTATCTTATTTACAATTGCAACGATGGATACAAGCTCAATGGCACCGCTGACGTATTTTGTGGTCCTGAGGGAAAATGGTCCAACAAACCTGAGTGCGTTGGTAAGATCATTATCGTTCTTATACTTTCCGAATAAATTCCTTCAAATCATTTACCCCTTTTTGCGAGTTTATTTGTTATTTTATTTCATGAAGATACTAATAATCAGCGGGTCTAAGATAATTTAGTTATAATTGAGACATTACTAAGACTACTTAAAACTCTTAAAAAATTATGATAACGAATAATCAGACGATTTTTTATCTGGCTCGTGAAATTATTTGATAAAATACTTCTATTTCTTTTCAATTTTATATAAAGTACTGCTACGATGAATAAAAAACATTTCTTGCAATAATCTTTAAAGAGTTTCTATAAAAAGCAACTAATTGATTTAATTTACGAAGTAAAACTGTGCTTGAATTTAAAAAATCTTTCATATCGGTGTTAAATGATTGTCGAACTGTAGAGGAAATGATTAAAGTTGATATAATGAAATAATTATTTGAATAAATTCTTAATGTTACACAGAAATTCGATGCAAACCTCTAAGCACAGTTTCAACGGAGGCTGAATGCACGTACAACAACGAATGGGTATCGTGTGAATCACCGGTTCCTCTGAAAACGACTGCGACTGTATCCTGTCGAAACAGCTATCGTTCGGACACTACAATACTATCAACACAGCGGAAGAACGTGAAATGCAACGCGCGTGGTCAATGGGAACCGGAGCCAATAAGATGTTCCCCAGGTCCGATTATAATCAACATAATGTTTAACGGAACAATTGTGTCTTTGCAAAACTCTTTTGACCAAATTTGTCTTTCATCGGAATTCATTGACGTTGTTAACGCTCGATTAGTTGACAATTGAGTTGGTCGAATACTGAAAAATGATTATCTTGACAGTGCCATTTAAAAGCGTGGATGAGATGACGACTCATTGATTTTGTAATTGTTCATGAGTCGCCTTACCAACCAATTATGTAGTACCAAAATTATACATTTGTTCGAACTGTACAAACGAAATTGCGTCAAAGCGTATCGACACTCCTATGAACTTTTAGTTTCTTTTTTTTTCCAAACAAAAAGATTACATTTTCTTGCCCACACCATTTTTAAAAGGATTATTAGTAAAAAAAAAAAAAAAAAAAACAAATAGAAATGTTAATTATCGAATGGTTCTTGATTTTTTTTTACCTCGAAGATGCGGAGAATCACTTTTGAATAATTTCAAAATGACTGAACAGGAAAAGCAATCTCGCGTTATACCAAGTCTCGTTGACGCATCCAGCTTGGTTTTTTTTTTTTTTTTTTTTTTTTTTTCATATTCTTGGTACATTCAAATGCACTTCCTCGTTGGTAATTTTAATTCTACGAATCTACCGTGCACTCTGAAAAGGAAAGAAAACGTGGGTTTTTGCATTTTTTCATGAATTTGTTGTATTTCAGAGTGTGGCCAAGTACCTTTGAAGAGTAAACCATTGATCGTGAATGGCCAACTACCAACAATATCCGATTTCCCCTGGCACGCGACTCTCTACAGATCCGATACTCCAAACGGACGTAAAAGATTTATATGCGGTGCAACAATAATTCAAAGTGATCTCTTGATTACTGCGGCTCATTGCGTCTTTGATGAATCCACCAAACAAGTACAAGACGCAAATAAATTTGCTATCGCTACAGGAAATATATTCCAAGAGTTCAACACCTCTTTGCACAATCCGAATATTGTGAAAAAGGCGAAAGTTTGTGAACCATTCAATCTAAAAGCATTAAAATCATTGACACTTTTTTAAAATAGTCATAGATTTGAAATATGCTATTGTTTCTCATATTATTTCAGGTTAAACGAATTTTCGTCAACTGTAATTATTTGGGTCTCGAAGGGAATTATGCTCGTGATATTGCGATATTACACATCGAGAAACCATTCACATTCTCATCAATTCTCATGCCTGCTTGCCTTGATGTGACAGCTTTTAGCGATCAATCTGTTCTCGAAGTTGGAAGTTATGGTAAAGTTGCTGGATTCGGTAGAACGGCAATGGGCAACGCCAGTCAAGTTTTACAAACTCTCACCGTACCATACGTCTCACTCAATGAGTGCAAAGCCTCCAACACTGATCTGGAAAATGAAAAGTTTATTACTATAGATAAGTTTTGTGCTGGATACAGAAATGGTGAGTATTCTCAATGCTTACCCGGACTTCAATGACTTCATAATGTTCAAAACATTATATTAATTTCATTCTAAACATCAAGTACACGCGTTACTTTCTTCAAAAACTGAGACCCATCAATATTATCCTCATCATCATCGTCAACGTTTTTTCTGTATATGAAGTGAAAATATACTCTTGCAGGCTCATCAGTTTGTGATGGAGACAGCGGCGGCGGACTCGTTTTCAAAACCGGTGGTCTCTGGTATCTACGAGGTCTTGTAAGTGTCGGACTGGGTGCGACATTTTCAGGTGGCACAAGAAGCTGTGACAGTCACGCGTATTCTCTTTACACTAAAATATCCAGTCACATAGAATGGATACAAGACATTATACTGAAGATGGAAATGTATAACACGGTTCCCTCGTGTCCAGAAAAATTCAGGAATCGTGATTCTTCGGAATAGTTTCATTTTATAGAATGAAGAATAATACAGATCTCATAATTCAATTCGTTCGCGTTCATTACGTTTCATACATTTAGTAATATGACAAGTTTTTATTTTTTATTTGATTTGTTGTTCACAGGACGCTCTGTGTTTGTTATTTCAAGGCAGGGCAATAATATCGTGTTACATAATAATAAATAATGAATCATAATCAATCACCTGATAATAATTGATATCCCATGGCAGCAATTTATAAAAATATTCAATATTTACTTATATGATATTTCGGTTTTTGTTAAGATTTACGTTTTTGCTGGATGTGGCGTTTTTCAGTTGGTACGAGTATAAATAAGTGTACAAAGACTTGAAGTTTATCAGGTCGGATTGTCCTTTTGCAACGACGTATAGAGAGCTTTTGATTGAAGATTATTTAGCGGCGGGGGCGGAAATTCTGCGGACAAACGATAACTTATTCATCTTTTGTTCGATGATATTAGTGTCAACGTTTCAAGTTTCATCAAGGATTTCAACTACCTTCCAAATTTAAAGCCGACAATTCACTTTGGAGATCAGGCAAATTCGTAAGGTCCGGAAGGCTCTGTTTGCCTTTTTCTTTAGACTTCGTTTCGTCAGGCGTCGTATTGAGCAAGTCCTGCAGTTCATCCTCCAATGCCGAATCCTCATCCTGTGTTCCTATCGCAGTGGATATTATGTCCTGTAAATCAGCGAGTTCGCCAACAGCCTGTGAAAATATTAGTATAAAGAAAAATTCGGTGAAAAAGTTTCTGAGTCGTTCATTGGAACAGAACTTCGAAACTTCGTAATAAGAAAAATATTTGAGAAAATTTCCCCATTTCTAAAACGTGACAAATATTGATAAACACGCAATTTCGCAAAAGCCTAAAGCGTCCAGAAAAAGTTGAAAAGGAGAATTAAAAAACAATCATTGTGAAATATTATAAAAAATTCAAGTGCTGAAATTTTGATGGTATGAAATTATTGGCACGAGTATGTCAATAATAACGAATCCTGAAAGGGTAAGGATTTTTCTACAAATATAAAAAAATGTCAAAAGCATTTGTACCTCAGATATATCGTCGATTGTGTTCGTCACGTTTTCTTCGTTTAGTCCGATATTCTCATAACTCTTCAATATATTGCTACCAGTTTTATAAGCGGCAAGAATTTCGGTATTTGAGTTAGCATCGTGTATTCTTGCTATGAGGGTTTGAACATTGTGTAACGCTGCGGCACGTTTTTCAATAGTCTTATCGATTTCTTGTTTCTTTCTAATACACGTTTTCGCCAATTCCCGCATACCATTGGCTACAGAAGTTTTTGCTTTTGTCAGAGCAGCATGTCTCTCAACTTCAAGTCGTTCAATATTTTTTATGAGAAATTTTTCTTGTTCCATCAGTTTGAACAAGCCTTGCTCAGCTTCAGAAACTTCTTTAACACCATTGACTGAAATTTTCACCAAAAATTCGCTCGTTTCCTGGAGAACATCACCTCTGAACGTCGCTTTGTTGGATTTCCTTAACCAAAGTAAAGCCAGCTTCACGTTGCTTTCAGTTATGTTTGTATTGCCGGACTTTTTTATGCAATTTTTTGTAACTTGCGACAGAGACAAGAGAACATTGTCGTTGGTCTCGTCAATAGTTGAGAGAATTAAGTTTGCCAATTCTTTTAACGTTTTCGTGTGAATGTACTTTGCATCAACATCTATTACATCTTTCACTATATAATTCTTTAATTTTGAAAATGACCACACCATAGGTCTCTTAACCATTGTATCAATGGCCCAAGCTGTCCATCCGATGCTTGATTCTTTCAAGAATTGTGTTTCTGACACTATTTCGCCATTCCTATATGATCGAAAAGGAATCAATAATTTTTAGTACAACAAATGTATGTTCCATTATTGTTTAGCTTGGTGTCAAAACAAAAGATTATTGGCTCTGCATATGATTGGCATTTTTTTATTTTGGTATTTGAAATAACGTAGAAATGACAATTTAAAAAAACTGTACTTCAAAGATAGATTCTAATAAAGTCTGTATATAAATGAACTTACCGCAAAAGTTCTTCAGCTACAGTGGCTAAGCAGAGCGGAGTCCGGCCATTCCTCTTGAATGCAACTTTCAAATCCGCAACTGAAAAGATACACCGTTGTTTGGAGCTCAACCAGTCGGATATAAGTTTTTCCCAAAATTTGTATTTAGAGTCCCAATCTTGGCTGTTTACAGAACGGTTACGAAATTCTGCGAACAGAGCGTTCATTCTTTCGTCTCTGGACCAACATTCTGGCATCGAATCAGCCGGCAAGGGAAGACTGTTATTTAAATTATCCTTCGACGTCATTTTTGTTAATATTTACTTGAATCGACACAACATTTGAGCCATCAACAATGCTTAACTTTGAACGTTTGCTGGTTTGAAGTTAAAGAGACATTGGCTCGTTGGCCGTCATCAGCTGTTTGCGCAGTATTATTTTTGAAGTTGAGTCATGTATGATAATACAGTTTTCTTTTATTCTGTACTCGCCGAGAGCGCATTTTGCGGAATGTGAAAAAACGACTAACATTCGTTCCGTTGGTATGTCAGATCACGTAGCAGCTTTTAAACTTCGGAAATCACCGACCAAGCTCTGCTGGTCGACTTGAAAAAATTATACGGAAGTTGTTACTCTTTCATAGAATTCCAGAACGCTACATTACTTTAGCGGCGGTGCATGACAGTTGATTTACGGTATACCTAAAAAATTTAATTCTCATTTATTCCAGTGAATAAATACACCAATATCAACCCTTGTTATTCGTCAAATAGCGTCTAAAAATGGTAAGAATCGTCATCGTTGTAATTTTCTTTCATACGGAACCCTTTAAATGCGACAGTTCTTGATTACTGCTTCGTCATTATAGTAATTTGGAGGTTAACGCGCGTCGAGAGACTTTTCAAATCATTTGAAATTATTGAGATATTTTTCTTGTTGTGAACTACAGTTTACCGTGCTACATTTTTTCGACTTCTTTTACCCCCAACACGATTTACTTCCTTCTCACCATTTCTCGTTGCTCAGAGGTTAGATGAGCGGTTTCCACCTTTAGAAGATTTTAATCATGTCTATTGTAGTTTCGGAACCAGTACGACAGCGATGTGACGGTATGGAGTCCTCAGGGACGTTTACATCAAGTAGAATATGCTATGGAAGCGGTGAAACTTGGCTCTGCTACTGTAGGGCTCAAGAACAAAACACACGCAGTTCTGATTGCCCTTAAACGTGCATCTTCGGAACTTTCAGCCCATCAAAAAAAAATCATTCCCATTGACAAACACATGGGCATCACCATCGCCGGCTTGACTGCCGATGCAAGAATGTTAAGGTAGGGACTCAATTCACAGCAAAGTCCAAAAATCTCTTTCTTTCTATTCATTGTTTTTTTTCCAATATCCATATTTTTGTTCCTAGTCGTTATATGCGCACAGAATGCTTGAATTATAAGTATTCTCACGACGATGTGCTGCCCATTAGCCGTTTGATAGCAACCCTTGGAAACAAGATGCAAACTTGCACTCAGAGATACGATAGACGTCCATATGGAGTAGGTCTACTGGTTGGAGGATACGATGTAAGTTTGATTAATACGAAAAATTCAGTAAATCACAAATCTGATATAGAAGCCCATAAATTGAGCTCTACAAGTTTTTTATTTATTTATCAAAATTTGACAGCATTGATCATCCAGTTTGAAAAAAATTATGGATAATATTTGCTGTAAAAACTATCGAAATTTTTATTTGTACATAAAAATATGTTTTCTTAACTCAAAATATCAATTTATGTTGGAAAAAGTTGTTCTTAAGAATCCAACTTTTCAGGACTTGGTATTATCTTTTAGTCTTGAAAATATATTCTCTGGCATTATCTGTTCTTCGTTATGGATGAGATTGGAATTCCTTTTAAAAATCGTGAAAGAACCATTATGCTTTCAAGAATTTAAATATTTAATTGAAATAAAATCATTTTTGCCAAAGGATCAAGGGCCCCATATTTATCAAACGTGCCCATCAGCAAATTACTACGATTGCAAAGCTATGGCCATAGGAGCCCGTTCTCAAAGTGCTCGAACCTACTTGGAGAAGCATCTTACCGAATTTTTGGGTTCTTCTTTGGAAGACCTAGTCAAACACGGTTTGAGAGCGCTGCGTGATACGCTACCGAACGAGATGGACTTATCAACGAAGGTATCCATATTTAAGATTCCCTGAGATATCTTGAGTAATAACTGATCAACGTTGTACCGAAAATATAATTATTTTTGTATTGCAGAACGTTTCGATCGGTATTGTTGGAAAAGGCACAGAGTTCACGGTTCTGGATGAGGCGACAACCGCGGTTTACTTATCAGAAATCGGTGACGACAAACGTGGTCGGCCAGCGGGTTCGGACGTTCAGCCGGACGATAAACCACCCCAAGGCCCTGACGCTCCCGAAGGACCGGCAGATCCTCGCGTGTCCGTTGCTATGGACACTGAGTGAATAAAAATGTATTTCCAATCATTCGCCCATATCCGTTGTAATAAAAATCAAAGGATCTCTCGCTTCTTATATACAAAAAATGTGGATTTTTGTTTTCTTATCAAGCTATATGCATAAATACTTTCTGTTAAATTTTTGTACAAGCATTAATGCTTATCGATTTTATTATTTTGATAACTCAAAATACATTAAATACAGTAACAACATTAATCTATCAGATCGAGACGAACTACGCCGCAACGGTTTCGTCTTCGGATTTCCGTAGTTTGCCGCGTTCCTTAAGTATATTCGTCAAGAAAAATTCACCAGCTTTGTACGATGATCTTACGAGCGGACCGCTTGCGGTATATAGAAATCCCAAACGATTACCAGTCGTTTCTAAAGCCTTAAATTTCTCCGGGGTCACGTATTCGATTACTTTCAAATGTCTTTTCGTCGGTTGCATGTACTGTCCTAAAGTAAGAGCGTCAACTCCTGCGCTTCGTAAATCTTTCATCGTTTGCTCGACTTCTTCATCTGTTTCGCCAAGCCCGAGCATTATCGAAGATTTCGTTATGATATCGGGGTCAGCTTTTTTCGCACCTTCCAAAACACTCAACGACTGTCTGCAATTTACAAATTAATGAGCATTTTTTAACATAATACTCTCGCCAAAACGTTTTGCTACTGAATTTTTTTAAATTGTCAGAAAATTCTTCAAGTCACTATCATGTAAATGACGTGCTAATTTTCAATTAAGTTCACCATCTCCTTATCGATATTTTAGTAATCGCAAATTGCTCAGTGCTACATGCGTTATTGTGAAGAGCAATAGAAAAATTCCCTTTTCACTGGATAAATCCGAAACAGCTTGAACAAATGAGTACTTTCATTGTCGGACAAGTTTTCTCACCTATAGCGTGCTCGTCTGTCGCGTACGAAAGGTGTTAGTCGCTCGACCGTTTCTATGTTGTGAGCAAACACGTCCAGCTTCGAAGCTACGATAGCATTCACGCAATCCAGATTACCACGAAAATCGGGGACAAGACATTCCACCAGAATGTTACTCCTGTAGAAATGACCACGATACATTTTTTATTTATTAATATAATAATCGTTGAGAACATTCTACAAATCCGTTCCAGTTAAGAGTTTACCTTTTCTTCAGTTCTTTTACTGTCGCTGCTATGTGATGTGCACCGCCATCAGGCAAGTCTATAAATAATGAAATTATCGTTAAATTCCACAGATAATATATAAATTTTCTTTGATTTTTAATTCTACAAAATGTTTTCTGCAATTAATGCAAATTGCAGTGTCAGTGACGAATGAGATTCGATTTAAAAAAATTCAATTTTAATATTTAAAAAATACTTTTCTTGTTAGACAACAAACTATACAAACTTTGAGACTTTTCTGGGATCATTTTATTTAGATTGAGTTATTGTAGAAAGGAACTAATAATGTACTGACCATCACGGTCGACAGATGTTAGTACAACGTAATCTAATCCCCAATCAGTAATTGCTGTTGCTGTATTCAAGGGCTCTTCTGGATCCAAAGGCGGAGGAGCTTTAGCTGTTTTGACAGAACAAAAGCGGCATCCTCTTGTACATGTGTCACCCATTAACTGAAACATTTTTCTATCAGTTTAGCAGTTCCAACAGTATTATAAAAAGAGATTATATAGGTACCATAATAGTAGCTGTAGCAGTGCCGTGAGTTCCACCTCCCCAACATTCTCCGATATTGGGACATCTTGCTTCTTCGCAAACAGTACTTAGTTTAAGGTCTCTGAGTTGAGCTTTTATTCTACTGTAATTTTGTCCCATTGGTATTTCAGTTTTCAGCCATGGTGGCAAACGCAATCTCCCCTTGTCACCTTTTTCCAGTTTTAATTTTTCTTTGTACTCCGGTATCGTACCATCTATGAAATCCGCCAGCTGAGGGCCACTTTTCAACTTTGTCGAAAATGTTTCGTCGCTCGATTTCGACGAGTGTCTGCACTGTTTTGCAAAACATTTTTCAAATGAATTTCCCTCATGTCAAAGTTTATAACATTGTTTACTCAAAGTTCATTTTCTGTATTTTATAACCTTAACTAAGCTTAAATTATTCGTTCTAAAATTCATTTGAATAACTTACTTTGAAATTGGCACTCGTCGTTCCGAAAGCCAGATTTCTTGTGTTAACTGAGCGTAGCATGATGGTTGTATGATTGTATACAAATGAGAAAAAAAGCTCTTGAAATCGCGCTCGAAAGTGTCAAATCAGCTGATTCTTGTTATTCAGTTAAGTCACTACAATTCACAGTTTTGTGATGTAACGCAATTTAATTGCATTTTCACTGTTTAACAAACAAAATAGATTGCATTCTTCGATATCTTTAATCTACTGTGCACAACGGTTGTATTACGAGGGATGACGAAAGCTTTCTATCGAGCAACATGGTAGAAAAATAAAGTTATGAAATCATTTTTGTCTTGCACTCCGCATGATGATGATAGCAGAAGAAAAAAATTTTGACGGGAGAAGAATGCGAAGTCGTCGATAATCCAGAATTCTGTGTGATCTACACACAGTCATCAATCTCGCGAACGGAGTTAAGAGGGAAAATCAAATTCTTGTTATACATTATTTTTTCTTGAATAATGAATGCTATTAATTGATAAAAATTACTTGTCATTTCGGTAATGTTGGATAAAAATAAAGCGAACATTATACAAGAATTAAAATTTGTAAGTTCAATGAAAATAGATCGTCAGATGGCGACACGTACCAAAGACTAATATTTTATTATCATGCAGTATTATCGCCGTTATCGAAACATCTCTTCCTAATGAGCCTTGAACTCACCCGGTCGAACTCAGTTTCAGTCAGCCACAGGCCACAGGCGACAGGCGTATGACCGATCATTGAAATTCACCATCTTTCAATAATTTTTTTTATACAGTATGGAGGAAGTTGACAATATAATTATTCATTCACTACGTGAAATAGGCTGGTGAGTATGCGACCGTTGAGGAATTAAAAATTGAATTTTTTTGATCAAAGTGTCAATGAGGCAAATCGAAAAAAGGCTTCGGCCGGAACACGCGAATGACAGATAGTGGGTGTTGCTCGAGTACTATTTGTTTTCTTTTCTCCAATCTCGATATTATTTTAACGCCAATAAAAGATATTGTTTTTAAAAAAATATTCAACGTGCTACAATTTTAATTTTTCACGAATTCAGTGATATAGAGGAACGTGTTACGAATTTAAAAGGCTTCGATACAGATCTTGTGGTCGATGCTACCGTAAGATGTTTAGAAATTATTCGACCCGGTCTTGGAATATCGAAAGTGCTTCCAGCGAACATGGCAGCTCGCTTTCGAGTAGGAGCTGCACTAGCTCAGGCTTGTTCGGTAATTGAAAAAAAAATATTTCAAACTAATATTTTTCCTTTGTAATTTGATTGAAATTATTTTATGGATCCCTAGGAATTAGGATACAGAGGAGACATTGGTTATCAAACATTCCTGTACAGCTCAGAGACCGATCTTCGAAGAGTTTTTATGTTTCTCGTTGAGAAACTTCCAAAGGAGAGTGACAAGACGTCAAACGAACCAACTAGTAAAATTGATCAGTTAGAAAAATCTATTGCGTCTGCTGTCACTCGCAATCTCTCCTCTCCCTGGTTACCTCACTATTGTCACAAAACAAGTTCCAGAAGAGGAGGGTACGTCCATGTGCCTTACAGATCTGTCGATATCGACATTCCATCAGCCAACGATGGAGAAGGTAACTTGAGCAGAATTGATAATGATATGTTTGTTGATTAATTGTCCATTTTCTACCTCAATATATATTTAGCATTTTAATAATTTTTTTTCATCGCTTACAGACTTTCACAGTTATTACATACGATATCTACAACCAGTGCCTGAGCAAACAAGGGATCGACAAAGCCTCTTGCCTTCCGTGTTATCGCACAACGCAAAACTCCTGCATTCGCGATCAACGAATATAATAGAACGATTGGATTGGCTAAATTCACAAAAGTCCAATATTTCTTCCGAGCCGATCGTCACCGGTAAATATCCGGAAATTTCTGTTACAAGCAGATTCACGTTAAACGATAGACTTCATGGTAAAAAAATAGAGTCTGATACTGCACGAAACACTGCCGAAATATCGCTACCGCAATCCGATCAAGCCAGTTCTGTAACGAGAGAAGAAAGACGTACTTTGGAGATCGAGAGAATTAAATCCGATTGCGAAAAGTTAAGAGTTGATATAGACAATGCACAGACGGAGATAAAGAAAGTTAGTGCACAGCTTTCTTACGTCACGAATAAACACGAGACCGATGAGAAAGAGCTCGAACTTCTCGAAGCCGAGAAAATCATCAAATCGCGTACTTACAATTTGTTGGAAGATTCGGACAACAATATAGCCAAACTAAAAACTGTTATAGATGCTGGACGGAATAAATTGATCAATTTAGCCAATCAGTGGGAAAAACACAGAGCACCGTTAATCAAACAATATCGTGATGGCAGAGAAAAATATTCTGCTAAAACTGTAAGTATATAACTATATTTCCAACAGCTGAGCTCAGTCCCACTCGAGAATCCTTGCAAATCGAACCTGTCCAATATGGTCTATTCACTGGATATTTTCTTCATAGACCGTATATGGTATTAAATGTTGAAAAATATGTGATGAATTCAAGTTGCCGGAAAATAGAAGGTTCCAAATCATTTAGAAAGGTCTTCTAACGTAAAAACGTGTACATTTTTTAATTTCGACGCATATTTACAATCTTTCGTATTAAATGACAAAATACGAAGGTCGTGACAATTAAAAATAATGCGTAAGGCTTATGCAAGTATATATTTTTTTGTCTTTCACAGAACAGTAGTCAGAAGAAACTCGAGGAATTGCGTTTATTGCGCGACAAAGAAAAAGAATTGTTAGAAGAGTGTCATATGAAGGATCAACAGTACTCTCAATTGTTAGGAGAGGTTCAAAAGTTACCAAAGGACGTTAATCGTTCGGCCTACACTCAAAGAATATTGGAAATAATAAATAACGTTAGAAAACAAAAAGATGACATTAACAAAGTATTGGCAGACACTCGCGAGATCCAAAAAGAAATAAACACTCTCACGGGTAGACTCGAGAGGTCATTTACCGTCGTTGATGAGCTGATATTTCGCGATGCAAAAACGAACGAAGCATCAAGACGTGCCTACAAATTGCTTGCTACTTTACACTCGGATTGCAGCGAGCTCGTAACTATGGTCGAAGAGACTGGCGCGACGTTGCGTGAAATACGAGATTTGGAAGAACAGGTAAATCGAAATAAAATGAATTAAAAAACAAGTTCAAAAAATATATTGGTGACTTTTCAATTGATATTTCAGATTGACTCAGAATCAACGAAAAACGTGGGTGCAAATTTGGAAAGAATAACTGCAGATTTGACACAGATGCGCCAGGAAACAGCATCGCTGATGGCACAAATTGAGAACAAAAAATCATGATTTTCATACCTTGAACGACAGCATGGAAATGACTGTCGAAATGTTTAGAGAACAAATAAAACTTTGTGCAACTGTAAGTTCACGTCATCATCTTGTTATGTTTATTTCAGGCTTTCTTATGAAAAACATTCTGAACAGTAACAATATTTTTTGTTTGAAGCTGATGATAATGGCAATGAAAAGAAAACTCTACAAGGAAAAGCAGAGAATACGGATGAGAAACCGAGCACAAAGCTCGTACATGTTGCAGTACAATTGACAATAGCACGTTGCAATAAATCGTCATTGGTGTTCCTATTTACACGAGCGCATTTGACTTTTCGGTTGAACGAGCCTTGGGAGAACCTTCCGATACCGGAATGGATAAACGTCCCAGTAATTGACGCTCAAAATACGGTATTTCGTACGAAGCCTAATGATTATTCTTATCGATTCCATAATTACACGAGCGATAATGCGATTGTATATGATATTGAGTCAGCTCGATGTACCAAACGCCAACGAGTTAATCAAGTATAACTGTCATTAGAATGTAAGGAAAGAATGACATAAAACGAGACTATTTAATAATGTACAGAAATGTAACGCTTGTATTAAATTTGCGATACGTATATCGATACTCATACATCACAATCTTCTTCTTTCTCCTCTTAAGTTCTAACCAGCATTAGTTCCTTCGCTCTTTAACTATTTCAGGAGGTATGTATGTGTTGTCAATTTCTTCGGCCATCTTTACTTTTTTACCATACTTTCGTTTTTCTCTCATCTTTTTTACTTGAATTTGTAACTCTATTTTTTTACGATTTTCGAAAAAGGTTAGTAATCGTTCGCGTGACTGTAAATCTTTCTTCATTTCATCCACTTTTTCGAGCCGTGATTTTTTATCTGCTTCTTCCAATTGAGCCTCGAGCAACGAAATCCGATTTTTTTCCCACTCCTCGTAAATCTAGCATGAAAAAAATGCACATTACATAAAAAAGGTATTAGAGTTTCAATTTGAGTGAATTTATAAAATTATGAAAGTTACAAACTGTATGTCAATGTTTCGGCTTATTCTAAGAATAATCTTTTGCAATTGTTCATCTAATTCCCAAAGAACCAACAAAAGCTCAATTTTCTTCAGACCAAAAGAAAATCCAGCATAATTTGCAAATTATATTTGTATTTCAGCTCCAACAGTTACCGTTCATTGCGAATACGTTTATTTCCTTTTATTCTTTGTCAAATGTAAATTATAGATATAATAATAAAAAAATTAAAATAACTTGGAAGTGAAATAACTTAGAAGATAATGTGTGGAAACTTTGATTATTATGTGTTTGCAGAAAATTTATTAGGCATTTAGAAAAAGTCATTTCAACTCTGAATGTAATCACAATAATATTTATAGTAAAATTATGATAAGATCCCCAATTATGTTTATATTAAATAGAAATTAATTTTACAATTGATATTTCTAATTAGTAGAGTTCAGTGAAAATATTTAAAAATTATTACCTTATAAGTCTCTGATATATCAGTTTCTTCGTGAGCTTTAACAACCACTTGTACTCTTGTTTCTATTTCTTCGAGTATGGAACCTTTTTTAAGGCTGTTCTTATCCAGTTCATCTAAAAGCTTACTCAGCTGTTTGATTTGATTAGTTATTTGATGTTCCGGGATATGAGAAATGTGTTCCTGTATCTGAGTCAATACTTCATCATAAATGCATTCTTTTTGACCATTTTCTATCCATTGTTTAATCAAATTTGAAGCATCTTCGTACTTCTTCCATAGTACAAGTCCCCTTAAGTGACAACTTCTGCCGACAACATCGTCGGTCGATTTTCCATAGAAAACAAGAGTTTTTCCTACAAGATCATACGGTTCTTTCAGATCAAAGTGATCATCGAAGAAAGGATTCCTAATGAAAGCAACTCGTACTTTAACTACTTCGCCCTTTGGATCTTCCTGTGGCTCTGGCTCAGGACCCTTCCAAGTATCTGGGTTTTCAAGGTATTTGTGACAAGAATACAACGCTAACGCATTGGAAATAGCATTAGAAGAATCTTCCTGAAGCATGAGTAAGACCGCAACTTTAGCAGCAGAAGCAAAATCTTTTTTCTTTATGAATGCATCCATGAGAAAGTTGAAACATATGTAATCAGGAAATATGCCGTAATTAATACGATCGTTCAAAATGGTTAGAAGTTCGTCGATTTCGTTGTTGTCAAATAAATATCGAATAACTGCATGATGAGTAGAGTCCAAAATATTGGAAGCTTCAGTTGTTAACCTTAATCTGAGAAGCAAGTCGATAAGACTCTCAACGTGATCAGGACTTTGAACGACATTTGCATAAATGTCAATGTCAACCGCACTCGCTCTACCTGAGCCTTGAAATTTTTTATCAACTTCGAGAAAAAATTCGTCCGGATTAATTTTACTGAGAAGAGGCGATTCGAGTCTCTTGTTCCATGCATCGGTACATCGATAAGCTTCCGACAAAAATGTTCTGTTCAACTTTTTCACATTGTTTAAACGTGTCAACACACGAGCGTTGTTTCTTAAGACTTTCCACATGATCTTTTATTTATTTATTCACTGTGACATTCTAATTTTCATTCGGTTTTCTTCAAAGTATTGTCGTGTTATATTGTATATTACGAAATGATTCGCACCGGATAGCCCGGCTAGCACGTTCGCGAGGCTTCGAAAGTAATGTAGCGAAGTTAGGAAACTGCTCCGCGCCTCCGCGCCCCGTGCCGGCCGCGAAGAAATCGGAGATACTACGCGCTTCTCATTTTATCCTCCAGAGCGCTTTGAGATTCGAATCAAATGTCGACGATGTTTTTAGCTTCATTTGTTCTTTTTAGAAAATTATGTAATTACATTGCATCAAAAGCAGCACCTACTCTGTTTGTGTTTCGAAATTTCTTTTAAATTCGACTATGAATCACAAGAATAATGCGAATGTTTTTAAAAAACGCTCAAATTTTCCCGCCAAGTTTGCAGAGGTCGCTACTTATCGGTTAGCATGATGAGCTATTTTTTTTTGTTATTCCTATTGCTCGAGTCTGTTTCTCGCGCTGCTCGACGAAATCACGATATTCGGGATTACTCCGCATAGTCGCATAGACACTTCGCATAGCCGACAAACGTGATTACTTCGCTAAAACAAGTTTCTTCACTAAAAACATCGTTTTTACTTACATTTGTTAATAATAAAAGTAAGTACGCTTAACACGATAGCTAAGCTCGTTTCAGATATAACATAGTTTTAGTTATTTAGCGTTTTTTGACAAAAGGTGCATCATTGATTTTCAATTGGAGCATTTGGCGTTTCCAGAGACGTCGATTCTTTTCCTCATCCCTTTGTGGTCTAGCCTCGTGGTTTGCTGTTAATATTCCCGATTGCCGAGCATTATTCCTATTTTTATATCCGTTCTTGCAGAAACGCTATCTCATTTCGAATAATATATGCATACGTAATATATATCTATATAAATACAATACCAAATTGTATATTCTTTCTCGCAGGGGAGTGATCTTGCCAAAGTGTTTAAACTTTTTTGTAAAATCCAGTAAACATAATCGTCACACTACTACGTTATTACTTGACAAATTGAAAAAAAAATTACAATTCATTTTGAATTTGAGCTGTTTTCTATCAAAAATTCCTTAGAAAACCTACCAGATTTTTCTTTACATCTTCGATTACCAAAATTAGAATTTTGCATGTTAAATTTTAGAGATACGTAGATGTGAGAAAAGTTGTTTTTTTTTTTCCAACATCAAACTTTCAATTTTTCATTTTTCACACGGTTTTCATGCATTTCCACACGGTCTAAGAAAATATCATTAGGAGATTCTCCACGTTATATCCAAACTTTTGAATGTTGACTAGAGTTAACTTTTTAATAGGGCTGTCGTGAAACTACTACCTTTATTAGGTTATCAGTCAATATCCATATTCATACGCACGTCTCAAAATATGATGAATCATGGTAAGAATATTATATGTTCTCATTTCTATATACCTGCACGTGACTTTTAGAAAAAACCATGTATATTTGCAGCATTCATGTAAAATGAGATCACGTTTAGTTGAACAATTTTATATTTAACCACAAACTTCATAATATTATTGTGATAAGCCATAGGAATCCATTGTAAGAAAGTCTAACTTTATGTATGATTCAAAAATAGTAAATTAGTTTGTAAATTAAAATTTAAAAAAATACAGAATGCAGTGGAAAATGAAATATTTCTTGAGATTATATTACAAGATTGCAAAACTTCTCTAGATTTTCTTAAAGCCTCAGAAAAGGAAGGTCCTTTGAAAGGAAATGATAGATTATGAAAAATGTAGACATGAATTTTGTGGAATATTGTAGAATCTTTTAGATCGATGAATCTTAGAAATTTCTACAAAAATGATAAAACATCAGAATTTTCAACAGTGTTCTACAATCTTAAAGGAGTTTCTCAATTTTTATTCTATCAGACAGTATTTTCAACTAGAAGATCATTTGAAAAGTTTTGTGTTTAGAAACCTTAAAATAAACTAAAATTCTGACAGATATAACAATTGATGTTATTAGGACATTTTGTAAATAACATTCCATACATTGATTAAAACGCGAAATTTTGTAGGAGGATGTAGCAAGACAACTGCTTTTGCATGGGTTTGCTTCGGCTATAGTGACGTGAAATATATTAATATTTTCATATAGTTAACAGTAAGAGACAAAAGTATTAATAGGAACGATTACAAAATAAGAAATGAAATTTGTTCAATTCATTAATTTATTCAAACGTTGCTATGTTATCGCTTACATAAGTTATAATAACATTTAACTCACTGTAACACGAACATATTAACGAAAGTTTTTACGATTGGGACAAAAGTATTCGTACTTCAGCAAATTGTAAGACTTAAATATATATTATTGATTTTACTGATTCTGCTTATTCCCTCCACTTTTTTACGAGGCTCGTATAACTTTAACCTCACTTTTTCCCCACTTTATTATTTCTGTAATGACCCTTAGAGTATTGTCCACACATACTCTTTCCAAATGGGCTAGTGTTTTGCATTTGCACGAATTTCACTTGGTTAGGGTCCTCGAAAGCTTAAAAAAATTACCTCTCACTCAGTGTTTGATACGCGAGCCGATGCATGGCTAAGCGGTCATAGAACAAAGTGTTGACCTCTCCCGATATTATATAAAGTGGTAAATACCGCGGAGCGATACACTGAGCGCGCACGCCATCGCCGGCACTATTCCACTCTGGATGCTCGAAAGATATATCAATTTCTGGTCTGATGAAAAAATCCAAGCAAGGAAATGTAGTGTCTATTTCCCTTTCTTTCAAAATTTTCAGGCATTGAACAATCAATTATGAAATTCTGGAGAAATTCCAATGCGTAATCAATGCAGATTCGCCCCAAAAATCCTGTTTCGATGTGTTTGATTTAAAATATTGCATCGTAATCTTGTAGTGTTTGAATAACTTTGTGCTTTGATGGTCTGAGTAATAGCGGCTTTTCATAACATCATCTATAAAAAGTTCGATTCTATATATTTATTTCCGTTATAATGTCTAGGCTTAAAATTAAATGGCACGAGTATGAATAAATAGATAAATAAAATTATTCCTCATTGTATAAAAATTTATTTTCCGTACCTGTGAACTTTTTTTTCGGTATTGTATGCAAATATTTACGAGGCATATACTCCACATTTATTTGAAGAGTGTTTACTCTTCAGCTCTTAATTGATAGCAAAACCTTGGTAGAAAATGTGAACCAATGTAAGAACGTCAGAACAATAATAATAACAATGACAACAAAAACACCAAAATCAATAATAATAATAATAATAATAATGGTTTTCGATGTATATATCGAAAATAATGAATTTCTCTGAAAACAGAAAACAGTAGAAAATTGAAGTTCATTTGAGATAATATTGCAGAATCTCAGATAAGATATTGCTATATTTTTCCAGAACGTCCTAAGAAAGAATAATTAATTCATAGAAAAATTATATTGTATTTTGGAAAACTGTGGAAGTTTTCAGATCGATAAATTCTAGATATTTCAAGAAAATCAATGAAATTTCGTTTTCCTCGAGATTATTTCAAAGACTCTCTCTCAAGCGTTCAAGCCATTTTTTTAGTTTCACTTTTCCGACGACAATAATATATTTGTAATATATTACAGGATCATGAAAGTTTTTAATACTTCAGATTTCAACTGATGACATAAAGTTCGAAAACATTTTAAGAACAGATGACATTTAAATAAAAAATATACATTGAATTAAATTAAATTAAATTAAATTTTTTTTTTTTCCAGAGTATGGCTGCCGAAGATATTTCTCCGCTCAAAGACGGCGGTGTATTGAAGGAAATCATAAAGGAAGGCTATGGAGACGAAGTCCCAAGCACCGGTAGTAAAGTTACAGTTCATTACACGGGTACTCTGTTGGATGGAACAAAATTTGATTCCAGTAAGGACCGTGATGACCCATTCCAATTTAGTTTGGGTCAAGGTCAGGTTATCAAGGCTTGGGACATCGGAGTAGCAACTATGAAGAGAGGGGAAGTAGCTATGCTCACGTGCGATTCAAAATATGCTTATGGTAAAATGGGTTCTCCGCCAAAGATTCCAGCCGATGCGACACTTAAATTCGAGGTAGCTATTCAAACCTAACATCTTTGTTTACAATTAAATATCACCGTTATTGGTTTGACAATGAAAATTAATTGAATTCAGATCGAAATGATAAATTTCACGGGGGAAGACTTGAGTCCTGACGACGACGGAAGTATTCAGAGATTCCTAATAGAGGATGGAAAACCTGGTGGTTATCCTTCTGACGGATCTATAGTAGACGGTAAGGAATATACCCTTAAATTTTTTAAAAAGATATCCACCGATTAATTAATCTAACGACTGTGAGTAATTAATTAATTTTTTTTAGTACATTTGATCGGCAAGTACAATGACAAAGTGTTTGAAGAGAGAGATGTACAATTTTCGCTTGGAGAGGGCGAAGAGTTTGGCATTATTGAGGGTATAGAAAGAGCTTTAGAAAAATTCAAAAGCGGTGAAACGTCAAGGCTCAAGATCGAGAGTAAATTCGCGTTCAAGGGTGAGGGAAAAGCAGAATTTGGTATACCTCCGAATGCGGACGTAGAATATACGATAAAGTTGAATAACTTTGAAAAGGTATGGACACAATTTTTGCTTTCAACAATTCCACAGGATATTGTGATATTTTATGATTTCTGTTTTGCAGGTGGCACTGCCTTGGTCATTGGAGGGTCCAGAGAAAATCGCTCAAGCCAAGTTGTACAAAGAAAAAGCAATTAATTATTTCAAAGCATCAAAGTACCCTTTGGCTATTAAAATGTGTCAAAAAGCAGTCAAATATTTAGAAGACAAGGACGGTTTCGAGGATGATCTCAAAGCTGAACGTGATGAGTTGATTCTATCGGTTTATCTAAATCTTTCCATGTTTTACCTCAAAAGTGAGCAATACACCGAGGCAAAAGCCGAGTGCGATAAAGTATTGGAAATCAATCCAAATAACGAAAAAGCACTGTTCCGACGAGGCCAGGCTCAACTCGCTCTGGCATCGCCTGAAACAGCGGTCAAGGATTTTGAGGCTGTACTAAAAGTTGAACCGAAAAATGCAGCGGCTGCTAAACAAATTAGTGTCTGTAAGGGTCTCATTAAACAAAACATTGCAAGGGAGAAGAAACTTTATGCAAATATGTTTGATAAGTTTGCACAAGCAGATAAGCAGGTAAGGTCCAATTAATCTTTTTTTTTTTTTATCAATAGAACCAAAAACATCTTTTTGTATTCAGTTGAAAACAACAACAACAAAAACAAGTAGATTAAGTTTCGAGAGAGAAAAAAAAAACATTCACTTTCATGTTCGACCGTAAACTGTTAGTAATATCGCAGAAGGAAGAAGAGGAACTGCGACAACAGCCTGATGTGATGCGTGGAACGTTAGGTGAATGGGGACAAGAGGAGAGACCAGGAGGCAGAGATGCGACAGCGTTTGAGAAAGAAAACCCAAACATTCTAATGCTCAATGCCAATGGAACCGACGAATTCAAAAACATGTGATTGTTCAATCATCTTCACTTTAGACACACGCATTTAAATAATTCATTCATTTTTATACAATTTATCGGTTTTTACATTTTCTCGTCCTTGTTATTCAATCAGAGGTTAATATCAAAATTGATGTATATCAATGTCTCGTGTACTGCCTCCAGTTGCCTAACAAAAAAATCAACACAACATTTCCAAAAACTCTGTATTTGCATTAACGCGTTACGATGAATGTTCATGTTCGGTGTATCGTGTATCAATAAACTTTTGTAATCTCAAAATAACTATATTCGCCTCCAAAAGTTTTTTTTTTTACACCCATAAGCCAAATAGAAATACTATCATTACTCAATAAAAACTTGTATAATTTCTTGTGATGATGAGAGGAAAGAATAAAAAACAGAGTAAACGTTAAAATTATTTTTCACCGAAAAACGATTTCGTGTTGAATAGATCCCTAGTAAAGCTTGCTAACATGAAAATAAAAATTTTCGGGTCTAACTTTTCGCGAATTCCAAGGGTCATTAGCAGTCATTATACTAGTCATATGGGTTTTAAATCGTTTGTATAGTTGCGTGCAAGGTTCCACACATAAATTGATTAAGTGACGCTGCATTCGTTTCAGCAGAATGTCTTATCAACAAAGAAAATAACTCATAGCTTTCGATTTGCTCAACCATCATTTGATAAATACGAAATTCGACGAATTCAGATTTTGGTCGACCTTGTTTGGATATATTAAAGAAACTTCTACAAATTCACTGTGTCGATTTTTTTTTTTAAACTGTCAACCTTGGTAAGCCTTGCTAGTATGAGAGATAAAATCAACACTGAAAATACCTGAAAAGTATGCTTCAATTTTCATGCAGGCTATTTCATGCTATTGAAATTATGAATTCACTCACCGGTCGATGTCTTGTTCCACCTTTCACGGACTCGCCATCTAGTCGTCACGTGTGGCAAAGCCCCAGGAGTATTGCATGTCGTTGAAATCCATTGCACGAGACCCTCGCTCCATCACATTTCACTAGTTCCCTTCCATTCAATGAAGTTGCATTCCATTAAACGATTTTTCAATATTTATCAATGTCAATCCCGCACAACGACATTCACCCTCCTTTGATTAATCAACACTTTGTAACAACCCGCACACTATGAGCTTTGATTTCGAAAATTTTCACACCTAACATTTGCGTTTTGTGATTAAAGTAATTTTGAATCCCAAACGAAATATCCAAAAAAAAGTATATACCCACGATTTCAATTATTAGCGAAAGAGTTGCATCATTATATCGGTTAGTTCTATCAAGAGCCTCGGTTTATTATGGAGAGAAATGCCTTCGTTGACAAACAAACTTGCGCGCGGTTGAAAGAATTTCGAAATTGAATAGAAAGACAATTAAAATTGAATTGAATTGATTGATTCATTTTTTTTATTTGTTTCAATGAAATTCATTCATTATTTATTGATATTATTTAATTTTAATTTTATTGGCAAAAAAATTTCAATCAAAAGTCCTCGGGATGTCCGGTTATTTATATTCATTGACGATGAAGAAAAATTTTACTTGTACTATTGAATACTTCGTTCAGTTAAATTTATTAGATTTGACGAACGATGAAGCGTAGCGTTGAATATTGCCCGAACTAGTAACCGATCGCAGTCTATCCGCAAAAACGTAACGCAATCGAAGGAATGGTTTACTCACACACCATTCGATGTTTTGTTCCAGCTCTCAGACGTGTGGCGAAGCTTTCGAGTATCGCAGAGTTACGATCCATTGCACAAGACCCTAACTAACACACGTTGCACTTGTTCGTTCCATTCAATGAAGTTGCATTTCATAGTAACGATCGTTTAATATATTTATTAATGTCAATCCCGCACAAATGATTTAATCAATCTCACCCATTATTTATTTATTTACGCTCCTTGGGCTAAAGAACACTTGAATTTATCACTATCCGCACTATGAACTCTGATTTCGAAAATTTCAAAACAAAATATCAACAAAAATGTAGATCTACGATTTTTATTTTTAACGAAAGTGTTATATTATTATTAGTTCTAAAAAGATTCGGTTTACCATCTAGAGAAATGCTTACGTTGACAAACAATCTTTTGCGCGGTTGAAAGAATATCGAAGTTGAATGGAAAAACGATTAAAATTGAATAGTTTTTTGTTCGAGCTGAAAATCTTTTCATGGTGAAAAAAATTAATTTCATACGAAATTGAACGAATGTACAAGACCAATGCTAAGTGACAGACAGTGTAACGACAGTTCTAACACATCTTTGTGGAGACCCGAGCATGCTCACGTTAGTGCCACGCGTGCGTACGTGCTCGCCTTTTCAATTGTTAAGCAAAAGCAAGTTCAAAAACCGTATATTGCTAAACATTGTGCGTAGATGCGTACTCGTCTCGCGCCGCTCGCTAGCTGTCCGGCGTCACAACAAACAAGTACTTGTCATGAGTCGCTAGGTATAGTACCGCGTCAAGTAACGTTCGGCACCAGGCGAGTATGTGCCATACTGGAAACAGATATACACACATACTGCTTCATGCTTAGAAAGCCAGACCTGTATGTACCGCGCTTTATGAATACCGCCGAGGCACATGACGACTTGAATGCCAGTCGGATCGCATTAACGGCATTGCTTACTTTCGGCTGCGTGGTGGGCGAACCCAGACGATGCTACGATGCACGCGGGCGCGCGAGCGTTTGCGCGAATCGCAAAGTTGTATTAGAACGGTCACTATACTGTCTGTCACATAACTATCGGCCTATCCATTCGTTCGCAATATTGAAACAGTATTTATGATGTACGGACGAATCAATAGTTCATTCGATTGTTTGTCAACGCGATTATTGACCACCGGGTCAAGAGACCCGGTTCATGATGTAGTTGCATTCAATAACAACGATCGTGCAATATTCATCTATATCAATCCCGCATAAATGATCGAATTCGTATCACAAATTTGTTTGTGGCTTAATCGATTAATTAACACTTGTATTCATGACAATCCGCACTATCAAGAGCCGCGCCGCACATCTATTCTCGAGATTCGACCCGTATCTGTTACGCTTACGCTTCAACTCGATGCTATTTAAACTTTCCGTTCGAAAATGTTCACAGCTAACATTTGTGTCTACTCACAAAACTAATTTTGAATGTAAAACAAGATACGTTTTAAGAGCAGGCTTTAAGGCTTTTTCGAGAAATGCCTACGTTGACAAACAAACTTTTCGCCGCTAAAATTTTTTTTTAATTGAATGGAAAAACATTTAAAATAGAATAATTGAATGAATGTAGACGAATGCTAAGTGACAGACAGTGTAACGACAGCTCTAACACATCTTCGTGGAGACCCGAGCATGCTCACGATAGTGCCACGCGTGCGTGCGTGCTCGCCTTTTTCAATGTTAAGCATAAGCAAGTTTCAAGAACCGTATATTGCTAAACATCGATGCAAGCGTACTTGTGTCGCGTTGCGCGGTGGGACAACAACCTCGACGACGACAGAGGTGGTCAGGTTGTGTCTGGACGTTGCATTGCTTACTTTCGGCTGCGACGGGCGAACCCAGACTTGCTACAGTACGCACGGGGCGCGCGAGCATTTGCGCGAATCTCAAAGTTGTGTTAGAGGGTCACTAGACTGTCTGTCACATAACTATCGGCCTATCCATTCGTTCGCAAAATTGAAACAGTATTTACGACGTACGGACGAATCAATAATTCATTTGTTTGTTTGTCAACATGATTATTTTTTGAATCGTATTTCTTCATAAATAAAATTTAAAATTTGACAACTTGGAAAAAAATGTAATCGCTATTACTAATTATATTTGTGTATTATTTATGAAAATAAAAATGTAATTCTTTTTCTTCTATTCCATTAAATAAAATTATTCATTGTTTACTAGTATTGTTTCATTTTTATTAGATTAAAAAAAAATTCAATCATAGAAAAGATCCTAGGGTTGTATAGTTATTTTTATTCGTTGAGGATTAAGAAGAACTCCACTTGTACTATAAGATATGACGCGTACCGTTAAATTCACCGACCGACGCTCAGACCGCACTCTCCGTGTATCGTCGGCCGGCGCCCGATTCGTACTGATAGCATTATCACGCTCTCTCGCTCACCCGACCGTCCCGTGCCCGCCCCACCAGTTGCGCTTCCCCGCTCCCCTTCCTTGCGACGCGCCGGCAAGGCGAACGTTCTCCCACTACGCAGTACACGAAACCGTAGCAAGCACACGAGACTCACAGGAGCGCGCAGAATGTAAACAAACCAAACAAACAAACCACATAAAGCTTACTTCGAGCTCTGTGATGTCAATATTTTGAAAAATAAATTCATAAAGTAATAATTTTTTTTTCGTCAATCGGCGAATATACTCCAAGGTAAAATTTTATTTAATAAGCTTAAGTATATTCAATTGATAGGCAAAGAATATAGACTAGATATTATTTGTTTACAACATGTATTATTTTTACAAGACAAAAATACTGATGATCCTTTACAATACAGAGTTGGATTGATTCAATGCAATTTGGTTTTAAAAACTGCCGTCATTAACCATGAATAGCTTTGTAATTGGTTAATTTTTCGAAAACATGGTTGAGGACTTGTCGGGAAGTGTTGATGGTGTTAGTCGTGTCTGAACTATTAAATCTTATAATTTCTCCGAATTCTCTTATATAATAATCGATCTCGGTCTCGCTGGTTGATTCCTTGGAGGTGATATATTTGTTGGTAAGCTGTGATAGTTTAAGAAGATCAGAACTAAAAGCCTCGTCGAGATCGAAGAGCTCCAGTGCTGGAGGTGCAAGTTCTTGAAAGCTCGGTGGAAATACCTGCAGTCGATGTTTCGATATTGAAAATTTTGTCAATTTACTTCAATATTCGTATCCGGAATAGTCACGAGTGTCTAATATCATTAGACGCAAATACAATTTTTTGGGGCGCTTGCAAATTAAAAATTATATCGAGGTACGTACCGATGCCTGAGTGGGTGGAAGTGGAGTCTCGAAATGTGGAGCAATGAGAGTAAGCGGCTCGTGTTTGACGCCAAGGACTTCGTAAGCTTTTATGCATTTCGGTATCATCGATAGGTTTATCGAGTAAAAATGATGCTTGAAGAGTTTGGTGTATTCACGCGGTACATCGATGTTGTCCAGATCTTGAGTACAAACTTTCGGGATGTCCGCTTGTTGCGTTATGTCGGGGACGAAATTGTACTCGGAATACTGCTCATGCGTTCGAAAATGTAATTTTGATTGTTAGCATAGTTAATGTGACCAAATGAAAGATTTAGAAAACGTGCACCGGCTTGAAAAAAAAGTTATACTGTAAGCTGTTCTTCTAGACGAACAAGTTCCGAGAAAAAAAAAGTTAGACGTTGTTCTCACGTGAAAAAAAAAGCATAGAAGACAATATCCAAAATAACGTTTAATAAACTGTCACAGTTCTTAATTTTTGGATCACAATACGAAGATAACATTCGCTCTCCCAATTGAACATGAAATTTATGAAATAAATATTCCCTCCAGCAAAAATATTTGATAAAAAGTTGTGCGTGTATGAAAAAAGAAATAAACGAATAACGAGAAGTTTCCCGTTCTTTTAAATCGATTAATAAAGTCGAATAAAGCACGATTCGGTAGAAGAAGGGGAGAGGGCGTAAAAAAAGAATAAAAAGTGAAGTAGACAACTGATTCAAACTGACATCGGTTTCATCCGTGTTGAGATTATTGATGGCCCGTTTTTCCGAGTAAAAATAATCGAAAATCATTTCTCGTAATTTGTCGTTGTGTTCCTTGTCGATGTAAGTATCGCTAAGGATTCTCGATGAGCCCAACACCAGCAATTTTCCAGAGGAGGCTCCGGAATAATAGCCGCAAATCGGTCGATTAGTGGGAACTGCCAGTCGTCCCGTTGATACTACAACGCCCGCGGGCTTAACTATGTTTAGTGTTGCACCGTAAGGGTACAAAAAATTTACCGTTCCTGCCGCCGTTTCCCTACAATCCATTTACATTTATCATTTCGAGCACCATTTTTAAGAATTTTTTTTGGCTACTTATTCATGTATTTATGGTAGTTGAGACTGAATTTTCAAAGAGTTAATAACTCACAACGAAGATTGATCGGCTCTATTAGAATTGAATAGTTCCGATGATTTGTGCAATAAACCCTTTGTTATGAGACATTCTTTCGGATGATAAATCTGACTGTAATTCATCCGAACGACGCTGTCTACGAAATGTGAAAATGATTATTATTTCGTAAATAAAGTTTAAACGTAAATTATCACGTGTTTGAAAATGAATTACCATTGTTAACCATTATACCGTATTCCTCAAGCAAAAAATTAATGTTCGTGTTGAAATTAGATTCACCACCTTCGCCAAGCATCACGAGAACATTACCACCTTCGCTAATAAAACTTCTTATCGAATTCATTTCGATTTCGGTGAATTTGCTACGTGGTCCAGCGAGCACCAGAACTTTAGCACTCGCGAGTGTTTCCGGTGTTAGGACGTCAGTATTTCTGTAATAAAACATATATTAAAGAATATATAATATATAAAGAGAAATCATTAATTCTCGTCTAGAAACGTGTATTGTGAATTTATCACAATATAAAATAAAAACATACTCCACAAACTTCCACTTTGGTCTTAACTTTCTCTGAAGTATCTTGAACTCCTCGTTCAGCCTCCGTTCGTTCTTCGATGCGTCGAATACAATCAAATCTCCATTATTATCAGCCCCGCCAAAAATCGAATTCATCGCGGTATTAAATCGAACAAAATTATTTCCAATTCACAGGCGAGTGACAGGTGCGAGGAATAAATAAATTTGAAAACTTGTGCTCACTAGTTTACTGCACGAAAGCAACACCGTTCAAAAGCATCATTTTTGTTGCCACTGGCAACCACAACTCCAGTCCCAGCTCTTTCCGAGAGTCAGCGCCAACGGCGAAAACAAACACTAATTCCACGGTAATCGCTAAGCAATAGTATCGTATCACAACCATGCTCCTGATATATGTTTGTGAAGTTGGTACGACATTCAAAATTGTTTACATATTGCAGATGCAAGTGCGTTTAACCTAACTTACAAGTATTCCGTTGTTGATTGTAATAAACAATTTCTAATATTAAGTATTTTTTGTGTGATTTTATAACGTGTAATTTATTATCATGTTAAGAGTGTCATGGTGAAAACGACGTTCCAGTGTCACAACAATGAAAGAGTCGCAAACAAAAATTGAGCAAAGTACAAACATTCAACACTCACAACACGTACAACATTCACGCTGCAAATGGCACGTTGTTTCCAGTGCAACAAAATGTTCACCGAAAAAGGTGAAAGATAGATAAAGAAATCCTCTTCACTTTCATTATTAAGAGTAATTCAAAAAACTTGAAAAAATTCATCAATTTAAGTGTATATGTCAAAAGCAATGGAACGTCATATCCTTTCTTTCAACAATACTGATTCGGATATGAAAAACACGTGTTTTGGATACAGTGAAAAAAGTGACGACACTATGCACATAAATATTTTATTTAACAATTAAACAAAAAGGAACTTGTTTAAAATGGATTCCAATGGAGACTATAACGTTGCCTCCAGGTACCGAACTATTCGAAAACATTTGGATAGTTTAGGTTATCGACAAGCACTTTCCCTAGACGCGCTTCCGCTTATTGAAAAGTTGTTGGCTGATTTGATACAAACGACTGATAGCCTCAAACACTTCAAGACAATAGCACAAGATAATGTAGAGGTAATATATTTCTACAATAGACCATTTCTTAAATTCTGAAAATTAATTTTTGCATGACCAATAATCCAAATGTCCTCTTAAGGAGTAAGTAAAATGTGATGAAAATATGATGTTGACGTTTCCATTATTCAAATGCAAAGAAATTATATTTTTTGTATTTTTGAAATTATCTCACGCTTCCTCCAAATTTAGTTTACCTTTCTAATGAAAATCTCTTCAAAATATCACAGACAAACACTGCAATTAAATTTTTAGCTCTGCTGTAAAAAAAAAATGGAATTTGGCTGTATATCAACTATGCAAACTTCAACATCAAATACAAATGGTGTATAAATTAATCATGAAAGGACAATGTATAAAAAGAAACTCAAGGGTACTATTTTTTTTATGACAAATAGCTTTAATGATAGAGACACAGTGTATATAGAAAATCAAAAATTATTGATCATCCATTTTGTATGTCAACTGTTTTTTTTATCTTTTTTTTATGTATAATCTGTTTGGTTATCTCAATCAAAGGGTGTACCAATTAACAAACACTTTAATGAAATATTGGCCTAATTAATTTTACAATCTCAATTACTCAATTCATTAAAATCCTTGCAGGCATGTAGTGAATTACAACTTTCCATTGATCCTTATAAATGCGACAATGCAAGGTTAGTCCAAGAGTGTAATCAACTACATTTGGATCTCATAGAAGCAAAGGAAGCTCATCAGAAACAGGCAAAAGATCTGAAGAAAAAGATTTACAATTTAGAGAGCGAATGTAACAATTTGCAATTGGCTTCATCTAGAAATCTTAAGCGTATTAAGGAACTTGAAACAGAGTCGGCGCAAAAAAGTAAAAGAATTCAGGAGTTGCTTGGAAAATGTTGCAAGCCCTTGATAAGCAATGCTGCCCTTGGTAACTGTTATTTATGTTTTTGTGTCTTTAATATTCCACATATGATTCAGGCAACATGTTAAAATACATTAGAGAAAAAAATCCATGGTCTGAAAAATATTTTTGCAGGATCTAAAAAAAGGCCTTGCTATCCATTGCGAAGGCCGTCTCTAGAATCCGATCCTTTGCCCAGATTAAAAGGAAATTCTTCTCTACCGAGTCTGACCAAAGTTGAACCTGGTGTCGTGGACTTATTGGCAATGGCTGATCGCAAAATGAATTCTCTTAATCACGAGGTAACAGCACTAAGGGCAGAGTTATCAATGCAAACAGACAACGTTTATACGTTGAAATCACAGGTACACGGAGAATCATTATTTTCTTATTTCCCGATCCTCAATTTCTGGCATCTTCATCCTCCTTCCCCAGGTTCACTGGTGGATACTATAACTAAACTTGAGTACCAGATTCAATTTTCAAAATAAATAAACTTAAAAATAATTCAATAAAAAACTGTCGTCAAGGAGACCCTGTATAATGAAGTGTTTATTTCCATTCATCCAATTCCTTTCACCGTGTGAAATTTCACGTTAAATGATCGGTTTAAATGATTAATCCGAAATTTTCTTCCCCAGTTGACTGTTAAGGAGAAAGAGAACTCGAGATTGAAAAAAATGTTAGAAGGTGGACGTCCTCAAAGCGCCGTTTCCAAGGACTGTACTTGTAAAAAAGCTGATCAATTCAACGAGCACAATGGATACGAAAAAAACTCAGGTTCTCACACTCTTCGCCACAGAGGTTCCGAGGCCAGTGAATTGAAAATGTTGCAACAAGTCAAACTTGATCTTGAGCAACAATTAAAGGGTATAAAAATATTTATGAATGGGTATTGAGATATTTTGACAGTAAAACAGAAAGTAAACAGATTGTACTAGTTTTTTTTTCGTCATTACAGAAGCACTCGATAAGCAACACGATGCGATGTCTCAAGCAATGAAATTAGCTGAAAGAAATGAGGAATTGGAAAAAGAACTGCGTGACATAGATCACATCGCATTGGCTGTTGAGGCCGATTGTAATTCGGCGGTAAAAGAAAACAACAAACGTATCAGCTATCTGCAGGTAAACAAAAAAAAAAACAATCGCCTAGGATTAGAAATTTCAACAACTTCAATAAAATTTAGTTGAAAATCGATTTTTCGAATCTGTGGTGCGACAAGGGCACCGAGCATTCAGCATATTTTATTTCGCCATTCTAGGAAAAATTGGACAACGTCATGACTCGAGTTCACGTTCTAGAAGGTGAATTAATGGTCGAACGTAGATCAGCACAAGAGTTACGAGCCGATTTAGAAGCCGGACGTCTGGAAAATCGTAATCTTCAGCGAAAACTTGAATCTACATTGGATGAAAAGAAACAAATGACTGATCGTATCAACGAATTAACTGTGATCGGTAATTAATGTGTTTTATTCAAGCAATTAACATTAATTGAGCACTACCGTCAATTCCCCTTCATATCCTTGATCCTCTCTAGAACATAATTTGAACGATGAGATCCGAAAATTATTGAAAGACAATGGAAATCTGAAGTTAGAAGTTTCTCGCATGGATTGTGTAAACAATTTGTTGAAAAAACAAATTCATAGCAATGATAAATCCCAGAGTATTAACGAACATCCGAAGAAACTTAAAGAAAAGGCAGATAAAAATGATAAAAATAAGGGAAAAGCATTGATGAAAAAAAAAAATTCGGGTACATAATTCGACATTGTTAAATATAATTTCATCAATTCATAAAGATTTAAAAAAAAAATTCAAAATACGTCTCGATACATAAATACAAAAATAAAACATTTCTCCTCACACAGCATCTCGTGGGCAGCGTCGTTCCCTTTCGCCGCCTGTCCATGAAAAACAAACGGAAGCAATGAGACGTCAAGAGGATTCTAGAGACGACGAAGTTACGAGAGACTCGAATATTGAAGGGACCAAAAGGAACAGCCAAAAAATAAGTGACGAAAAGGACTCTAGAATCAATCAACTTCAGTTGACAATCAATCAAATCCAGACCGATCGTGATTATTACAAAAACGAGTACAACAGTTTGCGAGAACAATGCTCGAAAAATACCGATTCGGATAATGTAAGAGCCCAGTAAGAAAAACGATTAAATGATTTGGAATTACGATTAATATTCAATTTGAATTTCGACAGGCGGAATTGTGGGCTCAAGTTTGTAAACTGAGACGTCAGGTCATTGAGAAGGAGCATGCAGTGTTGGATTTGCAACGAGAAAAGAAGGATCTTTGCCGGGAAAAGTTCGAATTGGAATTGCGATTGCAATCTGTGAGATCGGATCGTAAGAACGCGGTCAATTCTTGTGGTCAATGTCGTCCAATCGGCAATTGCGCTTGTTCGGCTTCTAGATCTTCATCCGCCGGCGAATCCAAGGTTCAAAATAATTTATTTACATCTTATTGCCCACAATTCATTATTCGCGATTACCAAATCGAATTTAAACGAGGACCTAATGAAACTGTATAAAATAAGAAAAACTAAGAGGCTGCTTAACTCGTATTGAAGGATTAGCAAAGCCACACACCGACCGTGCACTGATCACTGTCGACCACTCAATTAATTATTTCATTATCCAAGTTCAACGATTTTGACTCATGTTGACGATTTATTTTTGTAAATCAGGCAATATTGGAGCGAGTAGAACGAGAGCGAGATACTGCAAGAGCTGATGTCGATCGATTGGTTGAGGAACGAGACGCTTTACGCGAGAGACTTAAGGTATCGAAAAAAAAACGCAAATTAGTCTTTACAATTGCATGATATGTACAATCCTCGTACATTATTGTGGACACAGTTTTATGAGTTCTTCCAATAAGTTCAAATTTGAAAGGAAAATAAGAGCTTTGTCAATCGCTTCATCTCGAGGAGGAAAAAATCATTCTGACAAACAATCAATATTACCAAAGGGCCTGCAAATTTATACTTAAATTCTAGAGAAATTGGATAAACATAGAATTGTTTCAAAACTGGTGTCACTCAATCGATGTTTGCAAATAGTCGATGATTTTTTGAGTTCAAAATATAAAAAATATTGTTAATATTTTTGATAATTTATTTAGTAAATGTTTCATTTCATAACAAGACCGCGTTAAAAAAGGAATTTTTACGTTTTTGCACACGTGGAAATAGTCATACGAAATCTAAATTAAATTTGTTTAGTGTCCAGTTGTTTGTCTCATTGGTCCAGCCCACTTGGTTAAAGAATTATCAGGAAAATGAAACTCCTGCTTCTAATTCCATGCTCACATCGTCAAGTAGATAATAACTTGTGATTAATTTCTTCAATTATATCTGTGCATGCAAACACGGTTGCATTGTGGTTGTTGGTTTGGGCGTTTGGGCTTTGAATACTAATGTCTCGAGGTCAGCTTGCGGTGGAGGCGCATAAATTCGAGCAGCAACGGCTGAGGCAAAACCTATGTCATGTAGAAACTCGCTTGAGTCAATTAGAACGAGAAAGGCAAGATTTTTTGCTTGCGCAGGGAACACAGCGAGCTACGATCGGTGGTTTCGAGGATCAGATTGAAGATCTTAGAGAAGAATTGCGCCGAACGAAACAGGAGCTCACGACTCAGCGTACCCAATATTTTCAACTGCGGTAAGATTCCTCAGTTATATTTACACATTTTAGAACAATAATTTACTTACAAAAAAACTTCTTTCCAAAACTTTCGAAAATACAGGAAGGCCAATTTTTATTAAAAAATTTCATAACGTGGGAACACATTAGAGATTAATGTGATTCCGCGTGACGATGCTTTTCTCGATTTTTTTTTTTTCGCTACTACTGTCTCTGTGATTTTTCGGAAAGTTTCCAATGGTTTTTGATCTTTTTTTCGGTAAAAGTCATCGGTAGAAAAAAATATGTTCGATCCTCTAATTTTTGAGCATTACATTGTCATCACGGAATAGATTTGTCGTCGTAGAGATTAAGAATTTTATAATATTAAAATCAGTAGTCATGCCACAGTCGCGTTGTAAAATAATTTCTCCTCCTCCCCTGATTTTACCCTTAAATTTTTTAAAATATTCTGTACAAAAACACTTTGGTAAGATCACTATTTTTAAATAATTTGTGTTACTATGTTTTCAGGACATTGCAAGATCAAGCGGATCAAGCATTAGGCGATGTTCAAGGTCAGCTAAGTCAAACAGAAGCGGAATTATATAAAACGATAGACCGCAACAGAAGCCTCGAACAACAAAAGCTGCAGCTGGACAGTGACGCGAAAGGGTTGAAGCAGGAGATAAATACATTGCGAGCGCACGTATCGCGAGCTGAACAGGAGAAAGAACAAATACTGGTAAATATTGTTGAACGGATGGCTCAGGATATGTAGAAAGATGGGAGAATATTTTTTCTACCACATTTTGATGTTGCAGATGCAACTGAACGATAGAAATGAGAGAATAGCGTTGTTGGAGCGCGAGCTCAAAGCCAAGGAACAAGAAGTAGCCACGGTTGAGAAACAGTACGAAGAGCTTCAACAAAAGAATCAGTGAGTTTTTAAAATGGTTTATCTGTAATGATAATTGAAATACTGTACGAACACGGTGGGTTTTACAAAACAAAAATTGCTTAAATACAATATTTTACTTGTATAATTACAAATTGAAATATTTACAACGTGTAACAGAGTGAGGCACTTGGACGATAAATAAATAAGAGTTTTAGTCACACGTACAACAACGATCGCGAGCGAGAAACGTTTTGATCGTTGAATTCAGTCGAGTTTTTGTTGTTGTTTCGTAGCGAAATCATACACAAGCTCAACGCATTTATAGTTCGTTGACAAACTGCACTGATGCATCAAGTCTAAATATTACAAACACACTCAAAAGTTAATGGATTTTATTCTTGCGTTTAAGAATCTTGCTAATCCGACAGCAGGTGGTTGGCAATTGCCACTGGAAGTCAAAACATTGCTATCGACATCATTCGGTTCGGAATTGTCACTGATCCTTTTGTATCCTGGACGACACTCGCATCGAGCTTTTGATTTAGTCGGTTCGTTGTCCTGCCACAGACCATTTCTCGATGTTCTTCTCGCAACCAGCCATTCCCCGGTGGTACAAGGTCCTTGAGTGTATAGTTTATAACAAGTTTTGTTTATGACAACCATACCTGGCGTGTTTTCACAACTGTCGTCACCCTCGTCCGAGCATTTGCCTGAATTTCTCAAGTCATTAGTACAGCCACAAACTCCATTGTAACTAATGCCATCGAGAGATGGCCTGACGTTGTGGTCGTACAGAACTATCTGTCCGTTCGGACAAGGTCCTTTCGAGCCTATTTTGTAGCAAGTTTTTTCACTAGGAAAATACAGCCTTCCACGTTTGCAAGGGACAGTCAAACACGTCGTTGAGTTTACGAGCATTTCACCATAATCGCATGGACCCCGTGTATGAATGCGATAACAAATACCATTTTCGTACAATACGTGACCGGGCTTGCAAGTACATTTGGCACGAACCATCTCCTCGTTCGATGTATCATCCGTCGTCGTAACGACAAAATTGTGACCCGGTAAACACGGCCCTATTCCACCAAGTGGATAACACATTTTTGTTTCTTCGTCGTAATGCGGCAAAGCACTATTGCAACCGCAATAACCACCAGGCAAAAATAACTCCCCGGGCTCTGTGCAAGGACCTCGCGTATAGTGTTCGTGGCAACCACCTTCGACACCAGGCCAATGATATCTTCCCAATTCACCCTCAACGGAACACGAACACGTTGCTAAACCGTCTTCCCCCAAGATCAACAATTCACCACGTGAACACGGTCCTCGCGTTAATTTTGCGTAACATTTTCCATCACGTGGCCAATAAACGTCACCTTTCTCTGCGCATACCTCCACGTTACGACATACGCCCCATCTTCGTTTCGAACTGTGGATAATAAACAAACGTACAAATTAGACAATTGATTGGAGGAAAATTTCGCAAACTTTTTCTTATCAGCCACGATTTTATTACTTTGTGTGAGGCTTTCAAATGGTTCCTCTAAAATGAAAAAGAAAATGCTGAAAAATTCAAAACTGGAGAACTCTGAACTTTTCATTGATAATACATTGAGCTTGATGAGATTTTCAGGAAAGACGAAAAAAAAAACCAAACAGCAAGCAAAACCATTAAAACGTGAAAAACGTTTTTTTTTTTATCATTATCGATTTGTGGAATTTTTAACATGAAAAACTGCAAGAATTATGATTTATTTTAATGTCTTTTGCATTAAAAACATTGTGTATGGATTTTCTAGAGAAATTCAGAGTTTAAAGTTGTTTTTTATTTTCATGGATGGAATAAAAAATTAAAAAATTGTTACCCAATGCTGTTGGGTGTTTCCGGCACCGGTGCAAAATATTGTCCTCGATCACATGAAGCTTTTGAGAAAATAGGGTGACACAAAGCGTCTCTAGGTGATTGTACAGTGCCTGGTGGACATTTACACTCCGCGACAGTACCGCCGCCTTTGGCAGCGGGTCCTAACTCCATGGTTTCGGGGCACGGTGCTCCGATCTGTAGTTCATGATAAAAAATAATACAAAAAAAAAAAATAACACTATGTAAATTTCGTTTAATCGTAATTCGTATAGCGTTTCGAGGGATTCATGAGAAAGGAACAGCGAGAAAGAGCACTTTCGCTTGAAAATACACTGGTCTATGGACTGGTGAATTGCGAGGCTCTAAACTCGTTGAAAAACGTATTTGACTGCATTCTCATTAATCAATGAATTACCTGAAATATTTTGTAACATTTTCCATCCGCTGGCCAATAAAGAAGTTGCCAACCTCGCGGCTGCGAGGCGCAAGGGTTGCTCGATGGATTTGCCCAGGGTGGTGGTACGATCGCTGTTTTAGCATCCGCAACCAAAAGAAGACAGAGAATACTTCCCAAACAAGTCTGCATCGTACTGAAACATATTTAATTATATTAATCCGAATCTTTACTTTCGAAAAAAGAAGAAAAAAACAAAAAACAAAAACAACATAGTGTCAATTATTTCCAATTGAAACTGCAACACATTTGGTCTAAAACGAAAAGTAAAGAAACAAACAAACAATTAGTAACAATATCATACCGTTTAAAATGAATTATTCTACCGAATAGTTATGAAAAATGAAGAATCCTCGACGACGAGTGAAAATATGTCGCGAGAGGTTGGAGCGTAGCGAATCACTCATCACTTACTTTCGTGCAAAACGTAAATGCTCGCCTCTATGTGACAGAACACTGGGCGAGGAGAGACAGACACACTCTGCTATCCGGTAAAACACCGGTTGAACTCGCGAGCTGACGACTTTAAATAAAATGACCATATATACTTTCACTGTTTCGCTATGGCAATGGCATTGTCCCTGACGGCGGGGGCTGAAATGACAGCACGCATACTAAATAACGCAAGAATGTGCATCGTACAAGAAATAACACTCATGCCGTTTTTACACCTACACTCGCTATTCACTTTTTTTCATTACTTTTATATTTTATATTAAGGATCATCACGAGGAACACTCATATATGCAATGTGTCTTCTTATTTCACTGATGTTACGGTATAAGTCACTTTGACCGTTTAATTGCCATTGAACATTTATCTTTTGGTCTTTCTATCGCAGGTTTTTAAATTTTATTAATCGTGCTATCAAAACCCGAGGAGATGATATTTTCATTAATTCAACTATGAAATACTAAATTTCTGTATTCATAAATATTCGAAAAATATTGAGTCACCAATTCAAATTCTATCATGACTATTTACCCTCCTTGGAGGAATTGTACAAACAATTTGTTCTAAATATCATTAATTCGGTAGCATCAGTATATTCGAAAAAATTTATATGTGATTTCATTAATACATATTCATTATTTTTCACAATTAGTGAAGAAATGTTGTCTTTCTGAACAATTAAACAGTGATTCTATCGACTAGAAAAAAAAATGTTCTCGACCGCATAGTCAACAAAGAGTTCCATCTTGAGTTTTATATTTAACAAGATATTTTTAATTTCTTTTGTTTTTTTTGTTTTCCCAGGGAATCTGCGTGATTTTTTTGTTTTTCATGCACGAAGAACGAGGAAAGCCTACATCAAAATACTTTGCTGGTTTTTGCGTTCTAACGATATTAAATGCAACTTTCATTCAGTTATGAATCCATCGGTTTCGTCACCGCCATAACGGAATGTGAATTAAAAGAAGAAGAAAATATATCGTATATCGTGAGAATTACGGATCTAGTGAGGACACAGAGTTCTGGCCTTCGACAGCGAAGGTCACTGCAAGTGAAAGTCCACTGCTGTGAGCTCCGGTTAGATCGAGTTTGACTTGTCCCGTCTCGGAATATTTGGTCATCCGAAATCGCAAACTACTTGATGGCAAAGACAAAAATTTGTTGATTGCTATTGAAACTTATTGTTTCATTGCGAGATTGAATGCAACATTATTACTTGCCCAACAGAAAGGGAAAGAAATTTTGAGAATAATTATATTCTCTCGTATCCCAAAATTTAATGGCCAAGTTGCAGTAACGGAAAAATGGAGCGAATCAGGTCAAGAAGTTGTTAACGATGGTAGCCGGTTTTCGTGTCTCATACCCGTTCGCAAAAATTTGTTACTCAATCGGTTAATTGCGAGCGTGTGCTAGTTGGATTTTTACGGGTAGAAGGGAGGACGCGTTGCGTCAGGACTTTCACGTTGCGTCTTATTATTTTTGTTGATCGTATACAACGATTACTTCATGACGAGATTTTTGCTCTATAATTTCAGAGAACATCGCGATATGTGCTATTTTCGTTGTTGCTGCTATTCCACATTCTCACACTGTTGAATAATGAGCACATTTCTCGCTTCCTCATAGAGCTTTTACTTTCCTTGTTTTTATCCTCTTAATAATTATTAAGAGTATAAAAAATACATGAGTACAATTGTAGATTTTGGAAATTCACACGATTATTTTTCAATCTTCTGAAAACTTCATCACAATTTCTTAAGAGATGTTTAAATTGAGTGAATTTTCAATTATTTATATTTTTTTAAGGCTCGCGATTTGAAACATATTAGAATTTGCCTAATATAGATCGAACACGTTAGAATTTGTGAAATTTTTCAAAACATTTATTCATAGATTCACATTTAGCAAACTTTCTCAAACGTTAGACAATATTTTCCTATTCAAGTTGAATAAGAACTGTTCGATTTTTAATTTGACGAATATTCATTTATTCACGATTATCATTTTTACGTTTTCAATAAAAACACGGTTGTTTCTTGAAACTTAAATTGCCTGTGGTGTTCAGACTTTTCTTTTTCATAGAGAAGGTATAAATGTAGTGTTTACTTTTGTACAAAGGAGCGTTGAAAATTCAGAAGTAATTACGAGAAAGTAAAAAGTCCGTTTTTTTTTACTTTTAAATTTAGAACCGGTCCGGATTGAGAAGGATCAAAGTCTGTATGAAGAGATAGTAATTATTTTATTCCAAAACAAAAGTTTAATATTTAAGAGTTTCTTTTGTTTTTCTACAATTTTTTCTCCTCGATAAATTGTAAATTTAAATGTCAAACGTAGACTGACAGTTTCGCGTTTTAGCCAACAAATGGACACCGGCCGTGATCATGAGGCTATTTCGTTGGCAACAATCATGACACCATTTGGCAATAAATTGTTAGTGCACGGGCACGAAGCGCCGAGTATCGTTTACGACGATAAACGGTGGCTTTTTTTACATTTTGTTGCGATAACTATCGTCTAAAATATTTTCAGTGTGTTTTTGTCCACTTTTTCGTTTTTGTCCCTTTCTAAAAATTCACGAGTTTGTGGATGACACGAGATAAGGTCTTCGAATCGAGTTTTCCGACTAAAATAATGGATACCTGTTATCATGTTTGTCCGGGCTGCTGCCCTCCTTGCGGCGATGACGTTAGGTTCAGGTATGAAAAAAAAACACCTCAGCTAACGAGCTTAGAACGTATTGAAATAGAAATAATATTGAAAACTTTTTTTTAAGACTATAACTACGAGTTTCCTGCCAAGGCAATTAAAAATATTTAATTAAGAGGGTCCTTGAGGCTATCAAAACATGTATCGGGTTCATCAAAAACTTTGACCCCTTGGTTGACTCGTAAATACGACGGTGTCGAGCGATCTATGCAAATAGCGTTTCATTCATGATTTTTTAAATAATAATATGCAGATTCATAGCTCTTACGAATCGCATTTACGTATTTGGTTCTTCAGATCCAAATAAATATAGAAATACTCCAAATAATTATTTTACTGCAAATTCCATCCAACTCCATTTACACACAATACAGTTGAGCGACTTTCCTCCAAACAGCTTCCGTAATGTCTCGTTTTTCTCCCTCTCGTGATATAACTCGAGGGCACTTCAACACTAGCCCGAAAAAAACGAGATCAGGAGGCTTGGTCCTCGTTTCACTTCCAGAGCATCGTAAGCGATTATACAGCTTTATGTAATGTCATAATAGTGCGAAATGGTCCATCCGGACTACTTAGTAATCGCGAAAAGTGTGCTTCGCATATTGTTGCTAATACAGTTTCGAGTGGATTGTAATTTAGAAAATGCTATTGCGATTGATTTCCACGAAGTTCCAATTACTCAGTATTATTATTACTATTATCGATTGAATTATAAATTAATTTAGTTGAGAAACATTCGTACATTCTAAAAATAATTTTTCAATGAATTTAGATTGAATAATTAGAACACTTTCACTGTTCTATACAAAATTCAATCTATTACTTACAATCGAGACATTATAGGGTCGATAAATAATCCAATGTTGAGTGAACTCGATCGAGAAACTTTCACATCACTCGTTGAATATTGAATAATTAAGTTGAAAGACAAATCATTGGAAAACTCGGATGAAAAATCGTATATTTATATGAATTAAATGTTTTTTTGACTCTAAGAGAGAGAGCCACTAATCGTATCGAACCGGAGGGATCTTGCCGGTCCGAAATTCTCGTGTAGACTGAGTCTCAACGACTGAAACAGTTGAACGTGACTGTGTTACACCGGTTACCTAACTACAAACCTCGACACAACGAGTTCTGAAACTGAAAACTGTCGAACCCAACAGACTCGACTAGGAGAACGCACTTGGGGGATCTCGGATACTTAACACCGCGTGATACGTTATTGAACGGCGAAATATCTTTTCGATATAAAGACTTGAAGTACATGTGTAATTCTTCATTGAGATCCGGCACATTTACCAGTATTTGTAGATTCGTAGAAAATTTGAGTGTTGCGATAGGGTTTACCCAGTTCGTGATCTCAAACGTATCCACAGTGTCCTTGGCCCCGTTTCGATTTTGCAATCGTCACGATCCAAGATATGATTGAATCATTCAAAAATTCCGATTGCATTTTTTATCCACTTATTTCTACAACTATTTGAATGAACAGAATTTAGGAGAAATCTTTCGCGTACATGCAAAGAAACATATATGTGAAAAAGTATCATAAAATTATGAGAATCAAGGAACGAGACACAATATTTGTTTTTATTTAGATTAATTAAATCGTCTTCTCTAGGCTTTTACTGGGTTATACTCATAAATTTTATTATTTTGACCGTATTCAAAAAATGAAATGGTAACAATCATTGTTTTCACACTTGTCTCCTATTTTTTTCTATCCCGGTAACTTGTATCATGAAAGTTAAAAAAAAAAACTATTAAAATTTTTTTCTGTTGCCCCAATTCTGTGAAAATTCAACCAGGACTTAATGTGTCTATTGAAGATTTTCACAGTGATAATCGTACGGGTTAACAAAAGTCCAAGGAAAAAAAATTAGTTCGAAAACCAAAGCTTCCTACGCGAGTAAAAGAAAAAAACCAGAAGAGGTTGCTTTTCTGATTGAAAATTTGAAGTGTGTGTAAATATCGTTTTGTTCGCGGTGCCTGATGCGTATTATGATAATTATCATAGTGTCGTTGAATAATTCTCTCTATTTTAAAATGCAAATGGTTTTTTTTTATGGCTCATATAGAAGAGATTGTTCTTTACCAAATTTGGAACTGAGGCTTCGAAGAGAGTGAGATCGCGCGAAAGAGAGGGGAAGAAGGAAAGGAAAGATATATATCTGTAAGCGTGAAACGTTTACTTTGTATGCGCTGATGCAGGAGCGGTATTGCGTGATGTGGTCTCTCGTTTCAGTACACGCTGCAGTTCATAAAAAAAAAATAAAAAAATAAAAAAGAGGTGAAAAGGTGCTATAGCCGCGAGCCCTTTGAGTTAACGGTATGGAAATAAGAGTCTGGGGAGGGATCTTCGGATCTTCCGATGTGCCGTATAGACATACAAGAGTATGTGTGCTTTTCCTCTGTCCACGTCGTTCGGGGCTGAACGAGTGTCTCGTGAAGCAATCGCGAGGAGCAGAATAATAAAGAGATTGAGGGATCTTTCAGGGCGATGCACTCTGTTCGTGAGTCATGGGATACTCCTATGTTCCTCATTTTTCTGTTTCTCTATTCCTTTCCTTTCACTCACTCACTCTCTCTTTCTCTCTATTCCTTTCCTTTCCGTTCGTTCTCGTCTTTTATGTAGAGTAGCATCATGACTCTACGATGCCTTGTTCATATAAGACTCAACATATTCGTGACGAATTCAAAACCCATTTCCATTGTACAATGTGACACGAATGTCGATATTAAAAATTTTATTATTCGTGTTCTTTCTCTTTTTCCATACGCTGTAACGCTTGCTTAATTCCATGGAATGGTGAAGCTCGCAAATACACGTAATTCATTGCAATTATATACTCGCGGAAGTTGAGCGAGGATGAACTTCCGCGCTCACCCTGGTTGTTTGTTTTCAATTGTTACATCTATTCCATAAAAGTGTGAGGTATTCAATCGGTGCGAAATAATGGTAGAAATTGTGTTACAGAATCTTTTGGTTCTTTTGAGATTTATTGATTATATTTCGTTCACAATATTTCATAACGTTTCGTAATGATTTATTCTTTACACATAAGTCATTCATTTTTGTGGTGGAAAAAAAGGGAGAACGAAGAATTGAAGTGTAGATAGATTTTTTTTTTCTAATAAACAAATTATTATGGATTTTCATGTTAATGAAACTAAATAAGATTCTTTCATTTCTCGTTTGTAGAAATTTTAGATGACTTTTTATTGCAAAGTTTTGATTGAAAGTAAAATGCAGGAAGAATTTATTTTCGTTTATTTATCATTTGAGTCATTGGAGGGATTAGTGAACTCAGGGATTACCGCTTATCAAAGCGGTCAGTCGCCTCTCGTAGATTCACTTTCTACGGTGTGCTGCTGTACACACTGTTTTTTCCCCGCTGCTTGTACATCCGTGTAGCGGTATTTTTATTCTTACAGCAGCATCGAGTCGATGCAGCATCCATTCTCGTCTTCCGTGCCAAGCAGTGTACGGATGCACTAGTCGCGTTTTCAGTGATTCATCTAATCGTAACGAATGACTAAGGATTTTTTTAGCTTATAGGATTCGGCTAAATAATAGGTACTCGGAGAAACTTACACACGTAATGATTCAATTCGTTGCTCGTACAGCGTTAAAAAAAAAACTTCTGGATTCCCACAGCACTCCATTGTTTTACGTTTGAACGCGTGTAGAACTGTTGAAAGCAGGAAATACGTAACGTGGATGATAAATAACTTTCGTTTGATTGCCAGATAGATAAACAATCATCGAAATGCAACGATTCGCGTAACGTAATTTAAATTGCTGATAATATTATGAAATGTCGATTAACCAGAGATCCCAAAGGATGAAAATGAAATTCCATTATTCAGGTTTGCCTCTAACAAGTTTGTTTTAACTCGATATGGCGAACTCGTTTTCATTGCACGTCAAACGGATGTAGAACAAATTAAAAAAAAAAAAAGTATATACAGGAATTTAAGAATCTTCGTCAAAAGGCATTGAAGCGAGTGTAACTAAACCAATCCGTATAGCTTATTGCAATGCGGATTAGTTGCTCTTGGATTTTCACTTTCGCGCAAGACTCGTTGCCTTGCATCGAGACTCAGCTTCTTTTTTTTTCTTTTTTTTTTTTAACTTCATCTTTTTGTTACACGCTCGGAAGCTGCAGGCAGTACGGGTTGAGTCGAGATGAGAGAAAGTCACTCGCTTATGCATGTAGGATTAACGTCCTCGAGTGCTGTACTCTTCTATATACAGAATTCTCTTGTTGATTTGTTTTAGTTATTATTGATTCATCGCACATTACGCAATGCACGATCATAACAAACGTTGCGGGGTCGCTGTATTTTTATTATAAAAAAAAAAACTGTTTGAACGCTCCATCGTCCTGGAACGAAAAAAATCAATTTTTTGCTTCTATCATCTTCCGATATTTGAAACTGTACTCGTTCGTTCAGCTGCAATCTCATTGACGTTCGATTTTTTTTCGATTTATCTTTGATTACAAAACCTACTTTTTTAAAGTTATTACATCCTACCACGATCGTGAGAAAAACCGTTTGAAAATCGCTTTCCCCTTCGATGAATCATGGAGGGAATTTTTTTTCTCTCCTCTCCCTTGTCAGCACTTTACATTCCGTTCTTCTGGTTCGAAATATCTCCAATATGAAAGAACTTTATTCCAAATGATCTCTTCCGTATCCGCAGTTTTCTGAATCGCGGTATACGGAACTCGCTTTACCGGATTTCTGTAATTGGATTCAAGCAGAGTCATTTGATCATGCAAATGATGGGCTATGTGGAAAGGTGGAATTGAAAAATGTTTTAATCGTAAATGGTTTTAACTTCGAATCTTAGAAAGTGACGTGCCCAAACTTTGACTTTTCTTTTTCATTATAATTATATGCCCGAAAATTTCTATAATACACGATGAAATCAAGCGAGGATAATTGTTGGTGATTGAAGTTAAATACTTTTAATCATGCGTATAAAGATGCGGAACCGGAGATTTATTTTTATATACAAAACTTATAGAAAAATCATAGCTCGTATATATACGAAATTATAGTTTGTATAATTTGAAAAATATGAATGTTTTTTTTTTGTGGAAAGTCCCGAAGCAGGAAAGTTCCTGGACACTTGAATTGCATCATCACAAAATATAATTATCTTGTGACCAAGTTCGAACGACTCACGTTCGATTGAGCAATTTAACGCGAGTAAACCTCAATACGTGTTTATCAAATTTATTTTTCTCTACACGCACTACACGACATGCACTGCCCTTGTCCTCTTTTTCTACCAACGAGTTTATTACGTTAGCAATAGTATATGAGAATTCAATGAGTATTGATATAATGATTGTCGTTATGTTTGTAGAATGTCAATTGACATTGTGATACACGATTGGTATCTTCGACTCCAAATTTACGAAACAGTAGAGGCTGAATAATTATTTGCACTATTCTTTACATAAACGCTTAAGAATGTTGTAACGAATAGATATATCGATGTATATTTTTTGTTGTCTAGAATGTGCGTTGATCAGAGTGCCGAGCAAGAACGTCGTCTTCGAAACATGCAGATGGAGATGGAAATAAATCAACGACAACTGGCTGCCGCATCGAACGATCGTGATAACGCAGCTCAGGAAAATCGAAGACTTCAGGATGATTTGGCTGCAGTTACTTGCGAAATTAGGACTCTCCAACGCGAGCTTGAAGTCTCGCGTGCCGAGTCTTTCGATCTTAAGAGACAACTGCAAACTTACGTCAGTGAAGTTCGACGAGCCGAAGATCTCATAAACAGAAAAGTTTGTTTCTTTTTTTTTAAACACTTTTTTGAACGAGTGAACGAAATGGTTATTAAACATTGTAAAGATTTTATTTATTTATTTTAAGATTATTCAGAAGTTGAACGAAAAATGTAATTGTCTTGGTAGCTTAGCGGCAAGTGCTTGATTTCAATGGTTAAAAAATTGTTGTATACACACAAGATCGACAATTAATTATATAGTTTCGAAGTAAAGAAATCGTGGATATATTCATTGAATATACTTTGAAAAATGTGAGGTTTCGAACCATTTGGAAAAAAAATCAGTTAATTTATTACGAATGTTCCAGGAGAACGAGAGAACAGAGATGTTGAATCATTTCCGTAGTCTGAGCCTCGAGGCAACGGTACTGGAGAACAATAATCACAGCTTAGAATCCGAAGCTGCTGAGGCACGAGGAGCTCTTCAATCAGCTCGTGATCGTGCCTTGGATCTCGAACGACAGCTTGCCGATCGAGATTGTATGATAAGAGGATACGAGACACAAATCACAGAATTGACCCAGACCGTGGCTAGCCTCGAAACTCAGATAAGGCAACAAATTGAGCAACGACAACGAGCGGAAGCTGATTTGAACGCAGTCCGAGATCTTTGCGTTAAATTGGACCAGCAGAAAGACTGTCTTGTGAAAGAACTCGGCGACAAAGAGGCGATGAAAGCGCAGGTATTGTTCCTTTACTTCGCCTACTCATCGATTATGATGTTATTTTAACCGTAAAAATACTTAAATGCTGATGAACAGGAAGAACGTGCAGAAAAAAATGTTCACTTTCACTTTCAGTATGAGGCACAATTAGCCAGACTCAAAGCCGAACAAAATATGGTCCAAGATCAGATCAATCGTGATCACGTGACTGTCGCAAGATTGGAGACACTACTGGATCAAGCGAGAAAAGAATCCATGGATAGTCAGTCCGCTAATCAAGAATTACAGTGTGAAATGTCGAGGCTCAAACAAAAGATGTGCGACTTGCAGACGAAATTGTAAGTCATCTTTATTCATTTTTCAACAAAAATTATTTATTTTATTTAAAAAAAATTATTCATCGATAGAATAAATACATTTTTGTTGGTGCTGTTAAACAGATCGAGCGAATCTACGGAATTAAGACGTTATCAAAATCAAGCTGCGGAATACAGTAAGCAGATAAGTGAACTCCGAAGACAAGTAACGAACGAGAGATTCGATCGAGCGAGAAAAGATGAGGAGCACAGGAGGTAAATTTCTTTACTTTCTTTTTATCCACTAGCCTTCTATAATTTTCTATCATGTCATGCTGAGCAATCGAGTCCACGTCCGTTAGACATTCCCATGTCCGATTTTATTATCCCTAATGAAGCAGAATGTGTCTGTGTGGAGACACCAGTAAATCTACGAGAACGGAAAATTTCGCAAGCGAATCTTTACAAGGAAACATACAGCAGAGACGTTTGGATTGTAGCTCGATCAACGTACAAAGCGGTTCGTCACCAAGGTAGACACGATAATCGCTCGTTAATTGCGAATGTACGTTGAATTTATTCATCACAAAATATTTTTTAATTCAATAAATGTACGAGGCTGAGAATGTGGCTGAGATACTGTACAATGCAATTGTAAGAAACGTCTCGCTACTTTATTTTGCGAAAACTGCAAAACCGATGACGAATCTCATCGTTCAGCAGTTACAGCGAAAAGACACAAGACCGCTCGGTGAAAAGACGATCTCTAGGTTTCCGTCACATAAAAAAACTTGTTTGTTTTTTCCCTGAAAATTTGGTTGTTTTGGAAAAAAATTGATGAAATAAAACAGAGCAATTGCTTTTGTGCTTATGTTAAATCTACGAGCATGTCATTTTACCAACCAATCGACGTCTAGTATTCTCGTGTTCTGTTGAAAAATTCATCCTCAATTATACTGTCCTTTCCGTCCCAAAAAGATTTCCTCTCGATTTGCTCTTTGACGTTTGAAATTCACTAATAAAAAGGAATATACATGCAGCTTCGTTCAATATGAAACCACCTCTAATTCCACTTTTGTATGATTGCAGGTCCTTAAATTCCACGCCGGACAGTTTTAACGTAGATTTAAACGTTGTTATATAAGAAAAACAAAAATTTAGATTAAAACAAAGAGATAATGATTTGAAAAAATCGATTCATGCACTTGATTGAAAATGCAGATACGCGCAAAGTGGCAATACTGAGGAGTATCGTTCACGGATTGATCTGAGAACGGAAGCCCAGAGAACAAACAGGTTTGACACGAACAACTTGAGCAAAGGTTCGCCGAATACAATTTGCAAGTGTACGGATTACAACGGTAAAATGTACAATGGCACAAAGCCTCAAAGTGAAGTTCATAATGTTGCTCAAGGAACTCATGCAATATCAAATCCAGATTTGTCCACGGGCCAAGCAGATCGTGACTTCGGAGAGTCTTTGAGGAATGATGGAACATTGGGGTCTGTGACAGCTCGTCAGGAGACTAAATTCGGTGGTTTGTGCATTCGTGCTAGGCTCGAAGAGGATGCGGATCACAAGGATATAAGAGTAAGAATTTCGGATTCTTCGGCGTGCAGTCAGAACAAAACTACTGTACTCAAATTCTGCACGCCACTGGTTGGGGAACATTCAAAAACACAATATTCATCATTCAACGAAGCTGCTAGCAGTAGTGAAAAGCAAAATGATCTTAAATTGGGATCAACTGAGACTAGCAGTGTAATACAAGAGAATATGGCGAGACGTCGTGACGATCAATTGAGCGAAATCGATCAAAATTCACGAACCATCAACAGCACAATCGATACTACTAAATCCTGGAGTAATCGTGACACCATATCGCGACAACGATTGGAACCTTTAGGTACATCAAAAAAAATGATTGGTTTCATGAACGACGACACTTCCGGTTACAAAACATCAGAATCGTCAAAATGCTGTTGCTCAACCTTCAGAAAGTCGAATAATAATGAAACGGGAGTAATCAAAGATAGATTGAGAGAAGTTTTGGACAATGAAGACAGTACACTATCGTCGTCGAGAGAACGAAGCAGGAGCTTACCGAGAAGCCGAATTTGCGAGAGGCAATTGGATTGTTCGAAATCAAATATTTCATTTCCTGTACGCGTTGATTACAGCGAAGCAACTTTAACTGCGGCAGATCTGACAAGGCCCGAGTTTGTTCGAATGCTTACGGAAGTCAAGGAGCACACGCAGAACGTCGAAAAGGAATTATCGCGAATGAACAACGCAATGAGAAATACGAGTTTGAACGGGAATTCGTCTGATAAAGTGAAATTTTCAAGCGAGAGAAACAGAGCACGAATATCGTACGATTCATTCGATAAAAATCCTTTTCCAACGAGTGATCACACTGCTGCAGGAAATTCGAATGATTCGGCTACTCCAGCGTCAATTAGTGCAATGTCGGAAAAAGAAAAGATTAATAAAAATAAAATAGAGCAAGACTCTGCGTCTGATCCAAAAACCTCGAGGAAGTTGGGTCTCGAGTCTACGAGAAAAAGTGAAGAATTGCAAGAAATCGACAATGAAAATGTAAAATCAAGTTCACAGAGTTGCCATTGCGAAGGAGCTGATAAAAATCAGCACGTTTCGAAAAATCGGATTTTCACAGGGGAACTAAAAGATCAGCCGTTGAGGAGCACGCAATTAAGGATGGATCGTAACACCATGTTTCCCGATCCTGTGATCACCGTCGATGAGTCCGTTTTAGTGAAACCGTCGAAAATTCACAAACTAAAAAAGCAACCTCTCACCATTCCCGGCGAGTCCAACGGAATCGAGAATAAAACGTGTGTCGATGATCCACAAAGCTTTCCTTGTGCTGACGAGTGTTTAGGTGCTTCGAGAAGTCTTTTGAGAGATAACTCGCCAACACGACAAATTATTGTTAAAAGCTCTAAGCCCATGGGTCACGCAAATCCTGAGAGGGTAAGAAGCTCTTCAACACAGTCAGACGATAATCGTGTAGCTGCTTCAACTTCAATCGCTGATGTAATTCCAATTGCTCCACCTACGACTCCTGTTGATGGTCCACACGATTCATCTATTCAACGTGCTCGTCAGCCATCTCGTTTCGCCTGTATCCCTTTCAAATTTCGCAATACATCGAAAAACCAAAATAAAAAAATAGAAACGAGATCACAAAGCGCTGATTCCAAGAGCAACCCGTCATCTAAAGACACTGCGAATTTTCACACGACCAACGAAACCACCGATCCCACTGTAAAGTCGAGACAATTTGGTAAAACAGAGGAGATTCAGAGTAACAAAGTTTCGAAACCAAAAAAATTGGGCAAAGTAGAAAATCCATCAAAACTCCGATCTGCCTCCGGAGAATCTGGAATATATCGTGCTAGTAATAACCGTGATTGGCCTTCCAGAATATCATCAGGCACTACGGGGCACCCTGATTCAATAAACGAAATTTTACTAACGAATAAAGACAATTCTTTGCCTTCAAAACAATTGAAGAGTCAAACAAGCAAACCGTTCGAACGACGTACATCAGGAATACATCATTCAAGAGGCAGAAGTCCGTCAGAAAATGAGCGAGATAGTTCGAGTGGTAATCCACAAAAATCTGCGAGCCGTAAACCATCGACGGAAGACAAATTTTCGTTGACCAATACCAGTAACAGATTGGAAGTTGTCGGTACTGTTAAATTTCCTAACGACACTAAGAAAAAGCCTGACAACAGCTCAATGAAGGAACATATAAAGAAAACAAAGCTTCAACAGAGATCTCGATCGGATCCGCGTGAAACAAGGAACAGTACAGAAAAAAGTTTCGAACGAAGCGAAAAAAATGTATGATTCGATGAAGTTGACGTCCCCAAATTGTGTCGAACTGATAAGTATTGTTAGAGATCTAAGATATTACGTTATTTGTATGGATATATATCATTTTTTTAACAGAAATCTTTTGTACGACATTGTATTTTCTTTTTAGTAATAAACCGTTTTTTGTGTATTACAATAATTCGCCAGTCGTCATGGAAGCAATGTCACGTCAAACGTTACCAGTGAACGGAATGTTTCGTTTTTTGAATGATTTATTCGTTTTCTTGTCGTGTTATCAGAGCTTACAGAGTTTAAAATTCTCTTTGATTCGCGAAGAATTATACGATTCATACTTTGATCGATCGGACTTTGAGGAAAAAAAAATTAACGCAATGGACATGAAAAATGAAACATTATTCGCCATATTTTAGTTACATATTCAAGTTGCACAAACGCGTAGATTATTTCACGTCTACGTTTAGCATGCAATGTGACAAATAGGACGATTACCAATGTTCACGAAATTTTATGTACGATCCCCCAACCCTCACCTCTCGTTGAATGTTATTGAAGATTCTCGTGACACTTTACACGAGCAGAGATAATCGTCTAGAAAAAAAAAATACAAAAAACCATTCACTCGCTTTTTTTTATATACACTTTGTTCGTATTTCAGTCAATTTATTACATTGCTCGTTCGCACCCATTACACATAATTATTCATGAAATTTTTTAAATTTTATTTTATTTAACCACTCATCTTTCTCGCTCTCTCGTTCTCTCTTCCGCGGTCGTACCAAACGTCGAACATTTAAACTAATTAATTACAAATAATAAAAATAAAAAGCCTCTTGCAAGATTTTTCGTCGTTCTAAACGTTCAGCTATTAATCTCGTTTTATATATATATCTTTATATATAAAATACATGATCGAGGCTCGTACGGGGGAGGGGGGTCCATTATTATACTATACGTTCTTAGTTACACATTATCGGCTGCTTCATAATACTGACCCAGCCCGCTTTAGCATTTTCATCGCTCTTTCATTTTTAAATAATTCCAAAAGTTCTTTTTTTTTTTTCCTTGCAACTTCTACGTCTTGTCATATGCCTACTATAATACAGAAATCTCAGTTCAGTTTTCTTAGACGCTTGAACCTACAGCTGTCAGAAAAAAAGTAATAATAATTAAAAAAATGAACAACAAATGTACACACAAGATTTTTCGTGTAACATTGTAAATGAGATACAGGCGTTTATGTACACGTATGTATATTAGATATTCCGACGTATCATCTTATTGTTTATTTATGTATAAAGTTACTGTTCTCTCGGAGGGGGATATCGTGGTAAACAATATTCGTGTAAATGCAATCGAATCCCGACCATCGAAGTACAAGACGTCCGTTAATGTTAAAAAAAAAACATAAAAACAAAAAAATTTGCACAGTAACGTAAGAAATTAAAAGTCAGATAGTTTGTGATTTACATACATTATTACGTTTGACAATTCGCTTTTTTTTTCTCTTTCTCTTACTCTCTCGTGTTAATCAGCACAAAGATATTTGTCATTGGTGCTCAAACATTTAATGGAAGGATCTGTTTACTGTGAAAGTCGAGACGAGGTTCCCTGTCGCGTCTTCACTCCTCGTTTCTCTTTACAAAAAGGCACAAATAAATGGGGAGGTGAAAACAAAAAGAAAGATGACGAAAAAGCACGTTTGTGTTGTAAAATCAGCGTTAAGTAGATATAAAACTGTTTTATGCGAAGAACCGATTTTCAAACGGTTTTCCGAACACGTGGGCTTCGAGTCTAAAGTGATCTAAATTAGGGTGTTTGTGAATTTTTGCAGTGATATGAAACGTTCCTTGTTCTTTTTTTTCTTCTAATTAATGAGCTCGCTCGTCATCAGTTTTTTCTTTCTCCTATGCATGTGCGTATGTTAGCGTCGTAATATTTTACAAACTTTTGTTTTTCTCCATTAACCATTAATAATTATTTTTCACAATTAAAATCGAGAAAGACAATAGGCTATAAGCGACGAGATTGCAACATGCAGTCAAAAGCAAACTGATCGTTTCACAAACGAATACATTTAATACAAAAATTTTGTTTGTCTAGTGCCTAGATTTTTCGATGACTTATGAAAAGAAATGTTGTCGATAATAATAGTAGTGATAATAATAATAATAATAATAATAATATTAATAATAATATTAATAATGGTAATAATCATGGTTATAATCAACTATAACGTCCATAAAGTATTTCCTTCGCCACTTTTTTGTACACGTTTTACTAAACACATTTTTTTCCGCATCTTGTTGAGAAAATAAATATTAATATTAAATCTGAAATATTATCTCGTTCGTTATCACTGTTCTGCATCACTTCTACTTCGGTTTTTGTTTTGTTTTCTTCTTTCATTCATATTATTTTGTTGTTTTTGTTTCTTTTTCAATGACACTAATTATTATAGTTCGTATTAATTATAATCTAAATTGGCAATGGTTTTTTGCCTAGTAAGTTTATAGGCCTCATTTTATATACGGAACATTACTGCTGCGTCGTCCTCCTTCGCAGCATCATCAGAATAATATTTTTTTTTCTTTCGTGTATTGGATTGTTTCTTTTTCTGATTTTAATTCTACACAAATCCGCAATATTGAAATTTTTTGGGCAATAGTAACTTTTTTTTTGTTCCTTATTGGGTTTTGTGTTTTGTCGCTTGTTCGTGTTTGTCTCGCACTCACTTTACACTAAAATTCGAAATGTCGATGCTGATCGGTGCCCGTAAAGTTTCGGAGAGCTTGTTTAGAGGCCTGTTTCAAGAGGTCACCTGTGAGTACTGCTACTCTGATCATTCATGTCATACAGAACCTGGGCAATTGTCCTTGACGATTCTACATTGCTTAGTGCCACACCTGCCAGATGAGGTTCGTATGCTCGGAGGTGTCTGTAATTATGAAAAATAGTGAAATGAAAAATGTTATTCGATGAATACAAAGTTTTAGTTGGAAGTAGCATCGGTGGTTTCATCAGGGTACAGTTTCGTTGGCGAAAGAGAAAAAAAATGGTTAAATCAATTTTTTTGTACCTTCTTCCATGCGCAGAGTATATGACTAGGTTTCTAAGAATGAGAGCTGCCGTCAAACGAATACTTTTGGTCACTGGACCTTCGTTGTCATCCTGTAAACGAAATTCACACATATTAAAATTCGCTTGATTCCTGACATCAAAACAATTGGCTGTTAACGGGAAAATTATTTTCAAAAACCAATGGAAACACTTTCACAACATTCATAACATCAAATGATAATATTACTTGTGCATGTATACGATTTCAATCCTATTAATATGATAAACGTAAAAAACACTCAGTTGTAACGTAGATTGAGTCGAATAAAAGTAAGGTGTTTCCATGTATTTTTAAAATGAGACTAGTGAAAAATTGTCTATCCGTATGAAAAATCTTGAACAAGTTTTCTCATTGTGTCTATGTTCCATTGTTTGGAAACATACAGCTCCGACATTTCGTGCAAAAGAGCACGTTGAATTTGCCCTCACAAAACAAGAAAAAAAGTTACAATTAAATTTAATAGTTGTAATTCAATAAAGTGTGCAATTGAAATAAATGTAGCATGCCAAGTGAGTGTATCAACGTGTATTGTACAACAGGAGAGTGAAAATTTACAAATTCATTGAGAACAAATGATGATGATATTTAGATGATGATTTTATTTGATGGTCGTGCGTCCACAATCGATCTACATAAACATTGTCACAATAAGAAAAACACATATATTCATGAGGCAGCGAGTGCTGGAAAAAAGTGAGTGATAGCGATATGGAAATTCATGCCGGAAAGCTCATAGTGATTGAAAAACTAATAACAAAGAGGTGTTTAAAAATAAATGAGAAATTAATGTGATGCAAGAATGAGGTGTTGAAGCGGAAAATAAAAATAATAGAGACACAGCGTTTGCATGGCTCGCAACAGTTGTTGGCACCATTCGGAATTTTTGAATTCTTGTTTACCTGTTCTGGCGGAGGGTTTTGCCCAGGTCTTGGGGAAGAAGAGCTTGAGATGGCTGCAGCGGGCTTGGTTGGCCTCTGCTGCTTCGCCAGGAGAACAAGAAATTCGGTTTAGTTTTTACAGTAAAGATGTTGAAGTTTAAATAGAAATTGCAGGCACAAATAGCTTTCCCGGGATTTTTAAGGATGTGTAAGATATATTTATATATGTATAATTTTATACATTGGAAAATCCTTAACCAGAATCCTTCTGGGAAACTATCGAAATTGGCCACCTTACCCTTTCAATCCCACGTAACTATTTGCATATCTAATTTTTCAAAGATAAATTTAGGCTGTATTTTCTTTGCAGATGTTAGTTTATGTTATAGTCTTGTTTCAATGTTACTACGTATCTCGCTGTCACCGATTGCCAGCCGAGAGGATTTCAATCCGCATACAAAAAAAAGAGAACCAAGAACGGCATCAAATTTTTATCCGAAGAACAGCTAGAAATTTTTATTAAAACAAAAACAAAACAAAAACTCACCATCAATTCTTTCGGATTAACGAATTCAAGGGCGTGCCTTTTGATGGCATGAAACGCCGCGTTCGGTGCGTAGCCCGGGTGATGGGGAGTCGGTGTTGTTGACGTTGAGATTTCTGTTTTTCCACTCACGGTTAATTGTTTTCGCCTCATTGCCATACTCTAAAAGAAAATAAATGAATAATAATAATACAATATTATGGGGTATTTCGTTTACTTCTTAAACATCGAAGAATACTCGTTATCGTTTATATTCGATAATCTATAAGAAACTGTAAAACGATACCTCTGAATTGCAGTGCCTATCGTACAGATGCGTCATAAGAGAAAATTTTCGTCGCTTAAGTCCGTCACAACTCGCCCAAAGACACAGGATTTCTTCTCCACTCGTAGGACAATGCGCTTCGCACACGTGCAAATAAACCTCGTGTGCCGTCTTGAATTGCCTTGAAATACGAAACAATGAATTTTATAAAAATATTTACACGGAATCAACAAATTTTGGAAAGAAATAGGAAAATATCGAAAAGATTTATATATTCGAAGTTGAGTGGAAAGGATAAAGCAATAAAATAAATGACTGTTTGAATAAATACCTTAAGCATCCTCGCCACTCGCAAAGAAAGGCATTAGGATCGATTTTTATAGTAATAGTCTTATTCTCCGATGTTTGTTGACTCGTTGAAGGTTTGGATTCGGGTTCCGTAGACGTTGACGAGCTAACCGTTTTAACAACTTTGACAGTTTGTTTGACAGGGAGACCGTGAGTCGAGGCAGCTTGATGAGGTGTCGTAGGTCTGGTAGGTGGTGGTGTGGATGCGGGTGTAGGTGTTACAACGCGAGATGGTAAGCTCGTGGTAACAGGACACTGTTGAGCGATCGCAGGAATCGTCACAGTCATTGCGTTTGGAGTACTTTGTGCTACCGAACTGTTGACTATTATGGAAGCTTGGGAAATAGTCGCTGATGTCGCAACGAGTGGCGGTGGTATATTGGCAAGTGCCGAACTTTGCAACAATGGCCGAGGAACTTGGGTAACAACGACTGGTTGTCCTTGCGGCGTCATAGCGACCATTTTTTGGGTATTTTGCGTGGGAGCTGATTGGGGCTGAAGTATTATTATCGTTTTAGCACCAGTACCCTGTTGTTGAGTAGTCTGTGCTACGAGTACAGTTTGCGCTTGGCCCTGTACAAGAGCAGTTTGTGACTGTGCTAATACGTAATTCTGACCTGGTACACCACCCGAAACAACGTATTGTATTTGTCCACCGGGACCCTGTTGGAGTAGAACTTGCGGTTGTGAACCGTGCGCTCTACCCTTGAGTTGCGTGGCCGGAATGATGATCTGATTGTTTGATTGTATCGCTTGTTGCACGACTATTTGCCTGGAACCGGTGACTATCAGTTGTTGTTGAGGTTGTTGCTGATGTTGTTGATGTTGAATCACTTGATTGATGAACGTCCTTGGCTCGTCTTTTATAATTACCGGCTCTTCTTTAATCGGCGGTGGTGGTGGTGGTGGCAACGGTGGCGGTGGTTCCTCGAGATCCGTTTCGTCCTCTATGCAATCAGCCGCCAATGCTGCGTACAAATTTGCCGCGGTGGACGATACAGTTGCCTTGTCGTCATCCTGGTCTTCCGATTTTATACTCGATACCGTAGATTCGATTGTCGTAGAGTCCACCGCCGGATCTGGCGACGTTGTACCGTTCGAATACTTTGGCTTTTTAACGTCAATCTCGTCACTCGCCTCACTCGTTCTTCTCTTCATTCCTCGCGGTGCCTCGATCAACGCATCTTCCGATACTTCCGGTTGTATAACGTTTATACCGTCTACATCGTTTTTAATTTTCGTATCTGTTGGAGATTCTTTAAGCACCTTTTTTATATGATTTTCTACGAGATCCATACCCTCCTCGTGTATCGAACTTTTTCCTAATACACCATTCATTATAGGCTCTTTGTCGACTTTTCTCTCCAACAAATCTGCGAGCATCATACTCTGCAGTGGTTTGTCTTTTGAACCAATGCCCATCGAATCCTTCGACGAACCATCATCCTGCACGTCCAGATCAACACTATTTTGCGCACCGTTTAAAAGTATACCCTCGAAACTCGTCAAAGAATTTTCCTCTTCTGCGCCAACACCCGAACAATCGCGACTACCACCGATACCGCTGCTCGATGCCAACGAATTGTTCGTTGAGTCCGAATCTTCGGCCAATGGCGTTGAGATTACCCGTTGATTGTTTTTGTTCGATGCCAATATCGCTACTTGCGGTGGACGACATACTTTTGGACTTGTCGATATGTGATTATCAGTCATCGTCGAGACTACCATCGTTGACGTTATTGTTTGGCTGTTGTTCTCATTATCGTTTACTTCAGTCTATTGACAAACGCAAGTTATTCAGCATTTTAATTAATCCATCAAAATATCTTCTTTTACTATTCCATAATATTATGTTATAATTCATTTTATTATCGCTCTATAGGGATTCAATTGATTATCAAAATAATATGTATATTAAAAAATAACGAACCTTGTCACAGTTGTTAGTCACGATGACCTTGGCTCCGTTGAGCCTTTGTATCTTTCTGGCAGGAATAGTTGCAATTGCAGGCTTTTGCGATTTCGAGTTTACCGGAGCTTTGATTAGTATTGTGGCCGGTGTTGCTCCTGGTGCGGCGGGTTGTACGACCCCGGTTAATTGTTGTTGAAGTAACCTCTGTTGTTGTTGACGCTGAGCAACCTATAGTAAAAGAAACCAAGTTAATAATTTTCTATCGTACCTCGGGAAGCCGGCAACCCTGAAGATGCTAAACCACTCTTTGCGAAAAATATCAAAAAATCAATAACTCTTCATGCTAATTATTAGTGTTTATCGTATTATCATCAGTGCCTGTACTGAAAAAAAAACATCAAAAATCAATTTTTTGTTAATATGGACCTAAAAAATCGGGATATTTTCAAGATTCTGTTTGAATTCAGATCGATATGTCTCTTTGAGGATATGGTTTGAGTTTTTGAGGTTGATTGAACGGGACAGTTTTCCAGGAAGCAGGTAGACGAAAAACACAAACTTGTCAGGAGACACGACGTAATAAAGCTGACGAGTAAAAAATATATACACAAGCAGAAAGAATAAAAAGAAAATGTGATGATAGGACGTGAAACTACATGAATTATTTCAGAGCTAAATAAATGAAACTTTCTATAAATGATAATATTTTCCAAAGGAACAACAGAATCAAGTTATACTTTAACGTCGGCCAGACTTTTCTCGAAATACTACGTGTCGTTCTTATAATGGAACATCGCAACTTGTCGGGGCGTAAATGATCACTTGGTAAAAAATCCCGATTAATTCTTCATGCCCACACGAAAAACGGTACAATTTTTTAAAACTTCAATACGCAAACACACTCGCACACAAAACACCATTTTTAAATGAATATTATTTTTTTTTAAATCTACTGGTTTGTCCATACGATAAAATCCATGATTTTCAATACAATGAATTCCTAGAGAGTTTCCAAAAAGTCGTATGAATTTTCGTAAAACGAATAGTCGAGAAAAATTTTCTTCGTGTTATCGTACGACAACAATACCTGGTTGTTGGTTATTAGCTGGTTGGCACTGATGCTGGATGCGATGCTAGCAGTAGTGTTTGTTACGCAGGCAGTAGGGGCAGACACACAAGTCGCAGCGGCGCTGGGCATGCAGTCGCCGCTGACCGTTACCTTCGTAGCCAGCAGGCTTTTTATAATCGAACTTGACGTTGCTCCTATTCGATTGTCTTCTTTGGCCACTACCTGGATTTGTTGGATCTGTTGTTGCTGTTGATGATGTTGTTGGGGCTGTTGTTGTTGCTGGTGCATTTGCGAGCCACTGGCAAGCAACGCTTGACTTAGGTGCGGGTGCGTCACGGACACCTGATCCACATCAATCACAAACAATGCTCAACGATTCTAGCGAGATACTATTTACGATTACGATACGAGAAAATTAAATCTATTTCTATACTGCGAGCCCACTCCAGAGTTTATGTCCTACACAATTCATCATGACATTTGTCCTGATTACGTGATCTATATATACAACATGATATTGCTATTCCGAATGAATACCAATGATTACTAGCAGTGAAACAAATTGGGCAACTTCGATTGATCAGTTCATGTTTAATATGCGACTATCACCACCACCACCGACACCACCAGTACCATGGGAAAAAGAAAGAAAATGTGAAAGAGAAGACAACACCAAAGTCATTGCGATGAGTGAGAAAGACAGTATGACGTACAAAAGGCAGAATAGTGTATGGATAATTTGGTGTAACGTAAAAAAAAAAAAAAAAATATTACACCAGGTAACTGAGAAGAGAAAGAGAGACAAAAGGAGTCGTAAAAATAGGTAGAGGCCGTGAGACACGAGTCTCTTTTGGATCGAGCGTCAACGTTGATGCGCCATGGTCCGTTAATTATTTGACTGATAATTACAATGGTTTTATTTTTTCTTTTTGTTTTTCATAATATTGATCGTTTGCTTCATGCTTGCGGAAGACGTGTTATGTCATTCTTCTTCATTTTAATTTCATTTCGGACGGAAGGTCGATATTGTGTTAAAAGAAACAAAGTTATAATCGAAATGATAAATAATAATAGGAGGCGTTTGTAAAACAAAAAGCAAAGCTTTCCGGGTGAAAGAAAAGATAAAAAGTATTACGATCATGATGTAAGAACCAAGGGCATGAACGAATGACGTACAGAGAACTAGGACTCGGACCCACCTGACTTTTAGAGTCAACCTTGGTGACTGGATTCTGGGGTTGATTCGGAGCGTTTGAGGATGGTTTCGGCGGGGCTGACAACTGGGCCTTCAATATGGGTGACGCGGGTGCTTGGATTCTTGGGGTTACGGATATATTGGAATTATCGGAATGCGTGCTATCGCCAACGGGACTTATTGGTTTGACTGTACGCTGTTGAACGGGATGCACCTTTACTGGAGTTGTGTTTATCGATGACATCGTTACGGTATTCGTTCCAACCGCGTTTTGGCTCGGATGTGTCGTTATTGCGGCATTCACTCGTACTCGAATTCCCTCGTAGTACTGCACACCTGTTGTTTCTCCCTTCAATGGGTTCGGTCCGATGCTACTACCAAACACGCTTCTGCAATTTAAAAAATCAAAACATGTTTAATAATTTTTCATAAAAAAGGCTCCAAACCTTTTATGAGGTCAAAAAAAAATTATGAAATTACTGGATAAAGAAATATAGACTGGTTATCGATCGTTTTGTTCTTACCTGACGACCTTCGGAAAATGCAGGGGAGCGATAACGCCTCGTCTTCCAATTTTCGTGCAACAGCCCAGATACTTTTTGTACAATTCTTCCTGCTCGATGCGGACGTTTGCCGTGGGCTCGAACGTAGCTTTCAGCCAGCCAAGGGCGAATTGTTCGTTTTCTTGTATTACTTGCTGATGTGCGTGTATCGGATGATGTACAGGGGTTGTTACTTCCGTCGGTTCTAAAGAATCAATAAGGTACCATTATTCGAATATTCCATCGACTGTAACTATGAAATTCTGTGTATCCTTGCGGGTTTATTTTTACAGGGAAGAAAGGAAAAGCATCTGAATTTTTTCATAACCTTTTTGTACCGAATGTTATGAATTATAATTGATAGTTCAATCACGTTTACTGCTGTCAGAGCAGAAGGAAAATTAAGGTTTGACAAAATGAATGAAATGTTTATAACGCTTTATTTATCGCATTGTGAGTAACTTACTGTGCACTACAACTTTTGTAACTGGTGTTGCAGGAGTACTTGGTCGCGAAGGTACTGGACTGACCGCAGTTGGCGTCGGAGGTATGGGAATCGGTGGGGAAGGAACAGAAATCGGTCGAACCGGCGTTGGCGCTGGAGTCGGGGTTGGTGCCCGGGTTGGCGTGACCGGTACTGGCACCGGTGTTGTAGCAGCCGGAGTCGAATGTCCTGCTGTCGATGGAGTTGCGGGAGTCAAAGTTGACACTGTCTCAACTACCCTCATGAGAATACAAGCCTTTGGGCCATAACTCTGAGCTTCAACAGTTACAAGAGCAACCAACGTGTCGATTGCACCGCGGACTCGGGCAACGCTCGTACATGGCCGCTCGCCTAAAGATGTAAGCGCGTACAAACACTCGAGAGTATATACGAGTAGGGCGATATCACTCAGAGCTAAAAACCTGTAGACAGAAAAAAGGAAAAATTTATTTTCAACCAACGCAAATTTTTTTAAACTTCCACCGGCACACCCCTTTCCAGAGATTAAAAAATATGTGCGAAATTCAATATCATAAAAGTTGACAACAAAACTCATTCAACAACTGAAGAACGCGACAAAAATCCTATTTTTTGACATTCACTCGAGGGTTGAAATCATCCATGGCTATAGTCACGGTCTTTAAAAAAAAATTCAAGAACATATCGATTGCGCGTTATCGATTGATCTTTTAGATCCTCTAAGAGGAAGGAACAATTTTTTCTCGAAATAGTCCATGGGTTTAACAAAAAACATTATACATTTAAAAAAAAGTGAATTGTCTGTCGTTATCGAGCATAACAAAAATTTCGTAAACTTTAAAATCGTTTTTGATGTACATTTAGTCGGTTTTCATTAGGTCTTTTTACCGTATCCGAATGAAAATTTCCGATCATGAACAAAACGCAATGAGGAAATGAATATTTGTATCCTCATGTACTTCGTTATAAAAAATTGAATGCCGATCTCCCTTTCATCATAAATTGCAACTGTTTTGTGTAACGCCATAATTATTGAAATATTAAGACTAAATTATAATAAAATGGAATAGTTATCTTGAAATTCTCACCTGCATATAAGTTCGTAAACTTCGTCTTCAAGACCGAAAGTAACGACTTCCTCGTTGCTGTCCTGTTGGCTGACTTTGTTAAGGATCTCAAGACAGGATATAACGATAAACCTATCCTGCGAACTAACGCCTTTTGCAACGCATGATAATACCGCATCCGTTATTCTCTCTCCGGCTTCCTTGAGAACAATTTCATTAGCAATATTGCCAAGTATATCAAAACCGAGTTGATGCAAATTGCTCCATCTAGCTCGAGTGCAAAGCAACACGAATCTTAGAAAGCATCTATTTCTTCCAAGAACCGCAGCGTTTTCGGGGGTGAAACTGAGATTTCGTAAGATTGAAGCTATCTGAAGTACTCGTTGTCCGTATGGATCCTGAGTACCTAAGGTTCTACCGACGCAAAATAAATCTTTGTCGTCGTCCTCGAATTTAATCGAGTTTTGATTTTGATCGGTCGGACTATTGTCTTCAAGTGACAGGGTTGGCTCGAGCCGCGAACAATCCGTGAGTGGCTGGAAAATAAATCATTTGTTATTATAAATCATTTATTCCTTTCTCTTTTCATAGAAAACAAAGCTATATGTGGATTGAGCTTGCGAAAAAAAATCGTCAAATAGCTATTATCACTTGTAGTGCGTTTCAGAACGTACACATCAAACTTTCCAAGTGTATTGTGTTCTGCGTGCGATCGAAATTATTGTTCAATGAAATAATGTCAAATTTGCATTGTGATCAAAAAATATTGTCGGTCTAATAATTTATCGTTTTTTTTTTGTTGAATTTTTGTTCATTTTATCTATCATCAAATAATTGGACATAATTAATGATGGAAACTATTGAAACCAATGATCAGTGGTCAGTGGATTAAAAATACGACAAAAAGTTGATAAAATTTACCGAGTTTCGAAAAGTCGGGAAAATATTAATGTTTTTATCGGAAAAATAAATATCCACTAAATAAAAAATTATCTTTGGTGGAGAAGAACAACAGGTTCTATTTTTTTTTATGAGACACTTCTCTTTTCTACTGATATTTTAGAAAACGAAAATATCTTGTGTATGATTTGTTGTGTTTTTAGAAAGATAATGGAATGTCTCGGATCTCACCACATCAACGTCCATAAGCACCGGTTCAACATCCTGACTAACGCCACTCGTCGTTTTGTTGTTTTTCTCTTTTTCCAATATTTTTCTACGAGAAAACGTGTTGAGATTACTCGTTGGTTTTTTCATAAATATTCTCTCGTCCGTAAGATCAATAACGTCTTGTGAGTCAAGAACATCCGACCAAAACGAGTTTATCGAGTAATTTCGTACTCGGGAGTAAACTTCAATAAACAGTTGACGGGTACCCGGTGAATCGAATACACCAGCATGGGCGAGGAGTATATTAACGAGCCTCGGATATTTGTCGAGCCGTAATGTGTGTTTTCCCTCGTTTGATAATAATGTACAAACGTTGATCGCAAAGTCCTGTTCGTTTGGCAACGGTGAGAGTAACGAGAGTGCCAGTTTGTCGTAATTCGATGGTTTGTAGAGATCCGCTGAGAGACCGTTGTAATCCCGTAAAGATTCTGTAAAAATACAAACCAGAAAACAATGTATGAATAAATGAAGACTTCGAGTGAATAGAACGAAAAAATAAATATTCGATCAATCGAAACGAAAATCCTGCAATATTGGTTCGTAAAAATTCTCCATTTTGTAAATAATCATTATTAGTTTTTTTAAATTTATTTATTTATTTGTCTTTGAGTAACAAAGGTCGAAAAAAACGTGACTAACTGTTGTTTAATTTCGAAGGATGCAAAAAAAAAAAGTTAAAGGAATACGTATTCCAACGACGCAAAGTTCAACATTGCAACGAATGCGTAGACATTTTTGGTGTACAATTGATTTGTCATTAGAATCGCAAGTAGAAGCACGTGGTCAGAGGGTAGAGAGAGCTTGCATATGTGAGTTGTTTAAAATTCTCTGATACAGGTTCACCTTGACTCACGTACATGCTTTCATACTCGTGCAATTTACTTCAAGGTCTCTTTCCATGCGCTTATTCCAGGAGGAGATTGTTATCTCGCAGTATTAGAAAACGGTCTGAGATTATTTCAATAAAAATAATAAATAAGTAATAAATGATTGAATAGAAGAGTTCGAACAAAGTCGTGGACAAAGTAACGACGAATACTTGGCACAAGAATCCGTATTTTTATTTTACCATTTATTTGGCGCATTTGACACCATAAAAAGCTAAGCAGAAATGTTCGAAGAAGAAAATTCGTGTTGCAATGAAAACAAAGAAAACGTGAATTGAAATACGAGGCTCGAGAACGAAAAATTACGATAATCAATCGTGGTTGAATATATTTGGATGAAATTTTCAGGCATTATAATGACTTAGGACCGGTAAATGAGGAATGATGAGTAAGTAAGAGAATCTCTCCCGCGAGCGCTACAAGGCAAGGTCGTTCGCGACATCGTACCGAATGAATGAACTCTCTCCTGCCTCCTCCTCCCTTCTCTCTTTCTCTCGGTGTTCGTTGATCTCACTCGTTCGCACGTGGTCTATATACTACTATATACTCGATCTCTCAGTGAATACTTGTCGCCCGGTAGGGTGTAAGGAGGGGATAGAACGTGTAGATCCGCGCCGGTCCTCGTGGATCGCCAGGTCCTATCGGTCGGACCGCGTGTTCGCCATATAGTACATAGTAAACGCTCTACGCACACATCGCCGTTCCAACGACTTCTTTCAAGGTAACCTTTCGTCGTCTCTTTATATATATGTATAAATACAAAGATACGAAACGCCAGAGCACCGCGTTGCGAGTGCACCGAAACGAAGGACGTCGAAGTTGCTTCGATGCGGCGTTCGATGTTGTCGCAGGTCACGATAACAAACGTCGATCGACGCGACATCGTTATTCGACAATCTCGCGTCTTCTATGTAAACAAACTCACCGCCTAAACTCATTCAGACTTCTTCAACGCCCAACACTGAATTTACATTCCAATTTCTTATCTAAATTTCTTTATCTTATTATTTCATTATCTTCGTGACGTATTTTTTCTGAATAGTACCAAGTTGATTAACGGTGCGGAAATTTTCTTTTTATTCATTGATAGCTAAATCGTGATGCTCGAAAAATTAAATACATTGAAATTTTTCCTTATTTTCATTAAATTCTCCAATTCTCCAACGCAGACTACTCTGTGACAATAATAGTTTAAACTCTTGTTCATTCCCTTCTCGAAATTCGTAAATAGAAAAATCTTCAATGCTATTATAACAGTCTAAGAAATGATGCAGAAATTATCAAGTTCCAAGAAAAATTTTCGTCGGTTTCTAACAAAAGCAAGTTCAGTGCCATTTTGGATTGTAATGCTCAAATTTTGTCGAAACGGTATTTTTCATTACGCGTTAGAAAATATAATATAATCTCTACGTGGCGAATCAATTGTTTATTCTAAAAACTGCAAAATCATGTTTGTATCTTTTACTAACTTTTTTTGGATTTAATCATAAACAGTTTTTGAGAATGAAGTGTACAACTAAATTTCGAGCGATTCCTCTGACGGAAAGATAGTGATTTTTCGTTGTTGAACCACTGATTAAATAATGCAGACAAATAAGCAGAATCGTGAATTGATTAAAAAAAAAAAAAAATTAGTTTCGACATTTCTGATGATTTTCGTGGCCCGAAATGTCTATCTCGGGTGAAAATAGCAGTTCAATTAGTTCTCAACATGAGGAGAATGAAATGAAAAAGAAAAAAAATAATGAAATATAAAAATAATGGACACCAGACGTAGTTCGTCATAGCAAGAGAGAAGAGAGCCGTTGGGGCATTTTGCCAAATTGTCGAGTCCGTCTCGCGTGTAAAGATCATCATCTCGTTCAGACCATCGTCTAGTTCCGGAAAGAAAGAGAAAAGAAGAAAAGACTCGGTCACATAATGCTGTTCGGGAGTCTTTGCTGGTGTTTTCTTGCGGTCTAAAGTGAGTGAATGTTGAAAAAGCAAATTCTTAAATACACACGAAGCGCGAGATGGCTAACAAGCTTTCTGAGAATTTTTCATCCGAAGGGTTCTTTCGAACGAGAATATTTTCGAAGTGATCAAAGCAGTTTCTTTTCTCGTATGTATTTTCGTTCGTTCGGTTGAGAATAAAAGAGAGAATCACAAGACAAAAAAAAAATACGTATAAAAACAAAAAACAACGAAAACAAAATAGAATAAGAATCGAAGCCTAAAAGTTAAGGGGCGCAGGGTCAACACATTGATCAAGTATTCGTGGCATAAGGCGGAGCAAATAGAACTTGCAAGTTCCTGGGAGTCAAGGGGCTTAATACAGTTGTGTCTTTTGGAAAGTAATACGCAAGCGCTGGACCAGGGGGGATGCTGTGCTGAGAGGTTATCGTAGTATTCGTAATAGTAACAATATTGAGTAAATGTGGGAGTCAACCTCGGTCAGAAACCATCAGATAATATAACTCTCACTGTCTCTTTCTATATTTCCTGTACAAACGCTTATTGATCATGGGACTCTGGACGTTGCCGACTGTAACAGCTACGTTTCATCTTTGTCGCACTCGTTTTCACTATGCAGATCTTTCGATTTATTGAATTTGTGTTTATCTCTCTTTTCATTATCTTTGCATCTCAATCTTTATTCACTTGTATTCTGCTTCACTATTGACGAACCAACACCCACCCAGAGACAGTCCTTTAACCAGAACTGCAGACGAAAAACTAAATGTCTCTATTCATTTATAATCCACATGTAATTATGAAATCGCAATGGAGACACGGAAAATACAAAGCTAGGAAGCTCTTCTGTCAATCAAGGTTACAAAAGTATTAAAACGTTATGTTTATAATCATGGAGTTCAGTTTTAATCTCTGTGGCTGATGAAATAACGATGAACGATAGGAAGCAGTGAAACTTGATGATCACGGAGATTTTTTTCGATAGCTGGTTTTTATTAATATTTCCATAAGAGAGGTTTAGTAATCTCATGACTGATTGCAAAAATGTAATATTGTTAGCCTTTAAAATTGTGCAAAAGGCCGCAAAAGGCTGCAATTTGTTTTTTATTGTCCGTTTTAACTGTTGATTATAAATTCTGAAATTTATTCTTCAAGATTGAATAAATTTTGGTCGAGTTTGTAGTTCGATTTTATTGAAAATGTGAATGGAATCATTGGTGGAAAAGCGATCTGTACAAATCTCACGACATTGTATTGTACGAAATGATTTTGGGAGACGATATTTGCTGTTTATTTATTTTGTGTAGTGACAAAATAATGGTTGATTGTTGAGTTTGCGCGTGAGGTTGAAATGTCGTTGACAAATCGTCGTGGGGGGGTTGACCCATGTAACAATGGTGTTTCATTTAGCACCCTCTTGGCACTCTTGTTTCCGGTGAGCCTGCACATTCGACCTGGCACTTTTGCTGGCGAAACAAGCCAGACTAGAAAGAAGTTGAAGACGCGCAAGCGCGACGATTATAGACCGAGAAGCTCGTATTTTCACCCGAGACTCGGGCGTCTACGAAACCGAGAAAAGGTCCTATCATCGCGTCTCGTTTTTTTTTCTTTTTATACATTTTCTTGAAAATTCAACGCCTCGTTGAATAATTTCATTCCTCTAATAATTTCATTCCGCATGATGTCAAACGGGCCGTGGGCACTCAAGAGAGGATTGAAAAAATTCACTCCAGTTTTGAGTTATGGTCGAACATATCCAAAATGTCCTAAAATGTCTCATACATTCCAAAGTCAAAATCCACAAAATATATAAACCCTGTTTGCAGTGTTCAGATGATTTTTGACGAATTTTTCAAGTCTGTTATGTTTGAGGATTAGGCCAATAATGATTTTTTCTTGAAACTTCGTTTTCCAGATTTGTATGTAAAAATATCTTGCCACTTACTCGAACTGTTTCTTTGAAATTATTGTTGGTCGCTACATGGAACGTACGATTTTTCTTATTTTAATACCAACCATTTTTTTTCCTCGCAAATCTTTATGTCGGCAGACGTCTCCTATTTATTTTGATAGCGGTGTTGGAGACGTCTCCCGACATCCTTTAGACTCGAATGTGATTAAAATTCTTTTCTATATTATGTGAATTTGTTTGGTTTTATTCGTTGCATCAATTTTTTCCTTTATTCTTTTTCCATACTCTAGAAATTATGTTTAGGCTGCTCTTGAGATTCTACTTTAATTCTAGTTAAGTCTTTCATACACAAACCTGCAACGTTGTGCTGATGGTAGTTGTAAGTTAGAGGAACTGAGTGTAATGCTCTCGCTGACCATTTCCGGTGCCGAGAGTCTTCGTCCTCGTCGTCGGCCTGTTGACCATCCTCGCCAAGAAAATGAACTTTTTCGTACCTATCGAGATACCTGTGAACATGAAAAATAATAAAATCAGATGTTTTCGTGAATAATAAAATGACTCTCGACGGTGAAACGTTCATTGAGACTCTTCTGAGGTAATTTTGTTTCTGAACCAATGATCCACTGATATTGTTTCTTCGATCGATTGGTAAAAAAACATAATCATAATCATCAATAGATATTTATTCAATAATGAGTGACAAGCAAATGCAAATAGTGTTTTGAATAAAATCCCCAAAGAACGTAATTCAAATTTTTCAAACTTAACATTCAAGATTTGGAAGAAAAAAATGAAAATTGGACGATTCCTGATGAAGGTAAGTAGATTCAAAATTTGACAACACTCATGGTGGGGATAAAGTGCCCCATGTGACAGGACATAGAATTTTTATAATATTAAAATATCGAGACGTTGGATGGATCATTCTGACTAATTGCAAATCCGATTTATTTTGACTGATTACTTTCGGCAATATCTCTGCTAAGAAGGTTTCCGATGACGAGGGTTATCGAACGGATAAATATGATTGAAGATTATAGAATCAGAGTGTTTAGGAAATGAAAATATTTGTTGTTTGAGGCACAGAAAGTGCGAAAGAAGAGCGAAAATAGATGTCGAAGAGATGAAAGAGAGCTGGTGGGTGGATCGCGGAAGAAGAGTTGGGTTGGTACAGCGAAGATCGTAGGGAGGAGGGGGAGAAATGGTTGTAGGGCAGCCCCATTCATGCAACGAGAGACAGTAGAGTTCGTCGTCGTTTCAGTAGGTGCTCGACATCGTCGGAGCGAAGACCGTAGGTAGGCAGTAGTCGTCGTAGCAGAGCCAGTAAGAGAAGAGGAGAGTAGAGTAGCAGCGATGGACTTGGTCGTTCTCATCCAACGTGGCGACCACGTGTGCTGCGAGACCGGCAAAGTGCGTCGAGTGCCCAGCCCCCGCTACTGATCGTAGGGTGTAGACGGAGATGGAAGAAAAATGAACAGGAGAGAGAGAAAGAGAGAGAGAGACTGGTGTTGCCCACTGGCTCGATTGTAGCCACGTGACTCTCCTCCTAGCAAGTATGAATGAAGTTAGCGAGTCCCGAGACTTTCGCGATGTGAGGAAGTCCGAAAACATACACTTTTCATACGTTCGGGTTGTTATCTTTCAACAGGTATTGTGACGTTATATTTTTTGAGTAACGTCACTTTAGAATCAAAAAGACGGATCTCCGGTATAAAATACGATTTTCCGTCTCTCCCGCTCGATGCTCCGGCCACACGACAACCTCACAGGGCTTTCTTTAAGAAATTATTGTTATTATTATTAATTTGCGTCTCGTCGATATTCTTTCTATATTTTTCATGCGAGTTCCCGGATAAACGACAGCTAAAATCATCAACTCGATCCCAGGAATTTAAATAAGGAAGGCCAATCATCGCAATATTGCTGTATTTCGAGCAGGGCTCATACAGTTGGCCGTTCCCGTATTATCGTTTCCAAGGTCGAGCTTCATCGAGACGGTTAAACGAAGGAAGGCTCGAGAATTTTCGAGAACAAGGAATTTTCGGTTGGCTTCAGCGAGCGCACTCGTCTCCCGTTTCATAGATCAGGGCGGTATCGTACAACATATCTCCCGTGATTAATTCCAATTATTGTCATCGAAATATTGTCATCGAATATCCCGTGAAACATTGAGGTCCCGTCATTATTAAAATATTAATCGAGCCAGGGGTAAAGAATAATATAAACAACGTTGAAATAATGTCCCGATAAATTAATAAAATAATCGGTGCCCTGTCTAACGCTCGCGCGAGTATTTAATGTGACGGACCTGTCAATCATGTGGGGGGGAATTTTGGAAATTGGAAGGGCGAACGATCAGCTCGACGGCTCGCGAATTCCCGAATTCGAGGAGATTTTCGTGAAGTACCGAGCGGGACGGACGTGTTGTAAGAAGCTGGACAATACCGTGAGTTATCCCTTCGTCGCTTTCCGTCTTGGTTAGTGAGCTTCATTGTGGATTTATTCCTTAAGGAATAATTAATTATTAGAGATAATGGACAATACGTTGTCCCGAAAGGATCTCGGGAAATTGGGTCACGGCGGCGGCTCCGCCACGTGTGATTTTAGATGCTATCATTTTCGTTTCTTTTATTGTTCCGAGTTCGACGTATTGCGAAACGGGTTAAGTTAAATTAAATATTATCGGAAAATGAACGTTGTGGCCGTACGCGAAAATTCTCCTGTGTAAAATAATTGTTCGTTAAAATTATTCGTTGGGAAGAATCGCGAGCAAGGGTAAGAGTGAGTGAAAGAGTGAGTGAGAGCGTGAATCGGCCGGTGAATTCGTGAATTCAAATAGCTCGACCGAGTAACCGATTATCGGGGGCTCGGATTTATTTATCGTAATTAACAACAATTTACCTCAATAACATCTTCGGTAATTCTTGTCTACGAGTAGTTCCGTAGCAAGAAATAAAGAGCTCGTGTGTTAGAGTGTAAAGAGTGTAGGATTCCGGCCGATGTTGAATGTGAGTTGACGAGTGTGCGTGTGTTCGTGATTTTTCCCCTCGAAATATCGTAGAGTCTCGCGTTGGTTAAAATCCCGTAAAATATCGAGAATTAATCCCGAGCGTAACTATTTCTTGTATCACCAAATTTCATTCAAATAATCCCGTGTTAAAATTATATTTAGTTAAATAAAATATTGAAATTGTTATTGTTAAACGGTAACCTCGTGTCGTAAAATTATTTCTGGAATATTCTGAAATTATATCTGGAATAACCCTGCCCATCCGCTGCAGCAAAGCTGGTCAACTATCTTTTCTTCTTTTGGTCGTGTCGCTCACGCGACTGGCGCCCAACAATTTTTGTAACAACCGAATTAAATAAACGGCCAAAGGAGGAAAAGTTTTGTGACATTAAGTTGGCTAAAATTGAGGATCATTGAAATTCTCGTCACAAATTTGGCGCCCAACGTGGGGCTAACGTTGGCAATTTTCGGACAAATTCCAGAAATAATTTATAGAATCGAGTGTGATGAAATCAGTTTCGTTTGTTTTGTGTTTTTTTTTTTCTTTGTTTTTCGTGGGTGAGCGACGGATTAATTTCTCGTGTAATTTTTGGTGATAAAAATATTTTATCCCGCGCTAATTAGAAAAAAGAGAGCTTGTAACGGAAATTTATTTGAAGAAAAATAATTATTATTCGAGAACAAACGGTGAGAATTCGTGCGATCAGAAAAATAACTTTTTCTGATAATCCGTGTTATCATTTTCGAGCGGTTCGCTTCGCGAGACTCGGACAGCGCGAGTCCTCCCGTGTTTACTTTTTTTTTGTTGTTCTTTCTTCTTCTCGTTCTTCGGTCGTGTTGTGTATTGTTGTTCGATAAGTCGGAAACCTTGACGCGTTTAAGTGCCTGAAAAATTTAACATTGCTATTCGTAATAATTCTCGGTGAAATAATATTTCATCAAATTTAATTTTGGTCGAAATATTATTTCGAAAAATCTTTATTGAGAATTCTCGTTGTCCAGTTTTATATACCGGGTGTCCGAAAGGTGATCCCGAGTTTAGGACGAAATTATGATCTGAGTTTCTCATTAATATCAAACATTATTTCCCGAGATTATTTTATTGTTCGTTTATTTATTTTATTTATTTATTTAATTGTTTTTTCTTTGTTTTATTTCTTGACATTATTAATGTTGAATGTTTTATGTTTTCTATTTCGTGTCGTCCGTTTGACTATTTTTATTTATTCATTTTTGAATTCACTGTCTAATCGACGACACGTGAAAATTTTTCAAATTTATTTTCTCTCGTGTTTATATTTGATATTGATTGTTTATATTTTCCTTTCGACGAACAATTCAGGTACTTAATTTACAAAACTTCAAAAGAGAATAATAAACAGAGGAATTCTCGAGTTATCTCCCGAAGAAAATTTTAACGACAGGTTGTGTGGAGTTGGAGGAAGAGAGAGAAAGATTAGGAGATCCCGTTTCAAGGATCATAGAGATCTTCATTTCCGATTTTGTTTGTTTTTGTTTCCCTTTGTATTTCCGACTACAAGTAATTTTGGTGAGTACTTTGAGTGTTTTCGACTTGATTGACTTGGCATAACAGCCAGTCAATTTATTCCGACGAAATTTTTGAATTTATCCATCGTGAATACTTGACTTTTCTTTGACGTTATTCTTCCTCATTTTCTTATTTTTATATATATTTTTTTTTACTGTTCCCGTGACTTACAGCTTTGCTTTTAGATTTAAAATTTTTATTGATTGAGAATTACTTTCGGAAAAATTAGTTTCTTTAAATTTGGGATCATTTATTTCAAATTCAATTTAAACTTTAATCTAACTTTTATTAATTTTGGACTCTAGGCGAAATTATAAAACTTTAAACATTTTTTTTTATATATCGATTTGAGACTATTAATTGCTTTTATATTTGATACTTGTATTTGATACAATCTTGATTGTTATTTATTTTTTTTATTTTTTTGACAATGCATTAATAGACCTAGGACTTAGCTCAGTTTTGAATATTATTGACAGGTGGCTAATTAGTTGCTTTTTCAAAATTAATAATCCCGGTTTCTCTCATTAATAAAAATTAAATATTTCCCTTCAATCTTTTTGTCATCGTTGTATTTGAACGGAGTTATCGAATTAATAATAGGGAAAGTGAGTCAAGTATATTAAATTGAAAATATTTCGGAAAATTTAAATTGTTGAAGGAATAAATTCTTCTGTTGTCCCGTTAAGTTTCGTTACGTTTTCAGGGAAAATTTCAATAAAATTTAACATTTTGGGCAACAATTAAAAAGAAAAATTATTCAGAGGGAGCGCGTTATTAGAATTTTAATCTGATTTTGTTAAAAGTCAGTTAGGACGGGTAAAACGATCGCGTTGATAATAAATTAGGAATTTATTTATCTTTTTGCTTTTAACGAATAATTATGATTACAAAAAAATATAATTGTGAATTGTGAGTTTCTTTTGGTTAATTCCAATTCATGATTACGAGTACTCAATTGGATTTGGGACGTCATATATTTTTTCTTTATTATTTAAAAGCGCTATAGATTTAGTTGTTTCCCGTGTTTCCCGAAATGATCTTTTGGGCGGGTTAAAACATTTGGACTATTTAATTATAAATTTTTACGGCCGTAAATAAGTTAGTTTATTAGGATAGTATAGGCTTTATTTAACGGTGACAAGTTTTGTTTGGCGCGAGTAATTGCTCAGCAGCCTAGAACTCCCGTGGAATAATTAATTATTATAAATTTGTTATTGAATGTTCAATTTTCTTGTTTAATTAGTTAGTTTTGAAAGTTTGTTGATTTTGGAACTTGCTTTCCAGTTGTACAAATTGATTATTTGTCTGCAACGTTCCTGATTGTTTTTTTTTGAGATTACCCACAACCACAAGCGAGTTTCTTGTAACGATCCCGCTTACGCTTTCCTTACTGATTATTAACTCCCGTGATGTTTTTTTTTTATTATTTTCTCGATTTGGTTATTCGAGGGGAAGATTGATAATTTAAATTCAGAATGGATCGACGGGAGAGAATTTATTTACCGATTTCGTCTCATTCAGTTTACGATATAATGAGAAGATAGAATTTGAAGTTCTCAAGTTTTTCAGGTGAGGTTAGTATGACGCTTATATCTGTCATCTCGAGTAAATGGAAACATATTCTTGATTTTCGGAAAACACGTCGTGAAACTTATTCGGATTTCGTTGGGCAAACCGGAGATTGTTCAAATAGACAGTCTTTCGGAAATAGTCAACCAATCGTTACCGTTGAGTTTACGAGTTGTATCGCTGTTCCGTGTAATACTACCTCCCGTATTCGAAAGTGGTCTAGAACCATGATCCCGTGATATAGACGATGTTAGTACCTGATTTGTGTTGTGTTGTCCTAATTTATTATATTTCATTTGACTTTTCTTTTGACTTGGTAACAGTGAGTTACCGGATTCATAAAATACTTGAGGATATCCCGTTGAGGGGACGTTATGTCGTTCGGTTGGTAGTGACGGTTGATGAAATTTTGTGTTGTCCCGTGTTCGTCTGATGTAACGGGAAGAAGGACAATTTTTGATATGCTTTATTGAACTTTATACGGAAGAAAGGCGTCGTGAGTTGGAGTCGTGCCCGAGACCTTTGATGATTTTGATTTTTGAGAATATCCGATAGCTCGCTGACCGGGACGGTCAAGCGTCTGGAAGGGGGGAGTTGTGACGTTATATTTTTTGAGTAACGTCACTTTAGAATCAAAAAGACGGATCTCCGGTATAAAATACGATTTTCCGTCTCTCCCGCTCGATGCTCCGGCCACACGACAACCTCACAGGGCTTTCTTTAAGAAATTATTGTTATTATTATTAATTTGCGTCTCGTCGATATTCTTTCTATATTTTTCATGCGAGTTCCCGGATAAACGACAGCTAAAATCATCAACTCGATCCCAGGAATTTAAATAAGGAAGGCCAATCATCGCAATATTGCTGTATTTCGAGCAGGGCTCATACAGTTGGCCGTTCCCGTATTATCGTTTCCAAGGTCGAGCTTCATCGAGACGGTTAAACGAAGGAAGGCTCGAGAATTTTCGAGAACAAGGAATTTTCGGTTGGCTTCAGCGAGCGCACTCGTCTCCCGTTTCATAGATCAGGGCGGTATCGTACAACATATCTCCCGTGATTAATTCCAATTATTGTCATCGAAATATTGTCATCGAATATCCCGTGAAACATTGAGGTCCCGTCATTATTAAAATATTAATCGAGCCAGGGGTAAAGAATAATATAAACAACGTTGAAATAATGTCCCGATAAATTAATAAAATAATCGGTGCCCTGTCTAACGCTCGCGCGAGTATTTAATGTGACGGACCTGTCAATCATGTGGGGGGGAATTTTGGAAATTGGAAGGGCGAACGATCAGCTCGACGGCTCGCGAATTCCCGAATTCGAGGAGATTTTCGTGAAGTACCGAGCGGGACGGACGTGTTGTAAGAAGCTGGACAATACCGTGAGTTATCCCTTCGTCGCTTTCCGTCTTGGTTAGTGAGCTTCATTGTGGATTTATTCCTTAAGGAATAATTAATTATTAGAGATAATGGACAATACGTTGTCCCGAAAGGATCTCGGGAAATTGGGTCACGGCGGCGGCTCCGCCACGTGTGATTTTAGATGCTATCATTTTCGTTTCTTTTATTGTTCCGAGTTCGACGTATTGCGAAACGGGTTAAGTTAAATTAAATATTATCGGAAAATGAACGTTGTGGCCGTACGCGAAAATTCTCCTGTGTAAAATAATTGTTCGTTAAAATTATTCGTTGGGAAGAATCGCGAGCAAGGGTAAGAGTGAGTGAAAGAGTGAGTGAGAGCGTGAATCGGCCGGTGAATTCGTGAATTCAAATAGCTCGACCGAGTAACCGATTATCGGGGGCTCGGATTTATTTATCGTAATTAACAACAATTTACCTCAATAACATCTTCGGTAATTCTTGTCTACGAGTAGTTCCGTAGCAAGAAATAAAGAGCTCGTGTGTTAGAGTGTAAAGAGTGTAGGATTCCGGCCGATGTTGAATGTGAGTTGACGAGTGTGCGTGTGTTCGTGATTTTTCCCCTCGAAATATCGTAGAGTCTCGCGTTGGTTAAAATCCCGTAAAATATCGAGAATTAATCCCGAGCGTAACTATTTCTTGTATCACCAAATTTCATTCAAATAATCCCGTGTTAAAATTATATTTAGTTAAATAAAATATTGAAATTGTTATTGTTAAACGGTAACCTCGTGTCGTAAAATTATTTCTGGAATATTCTGAAATTATATCTGGAATAACCCTGCCCATCCGCTGCAGCAAAGCTGGTCAACTATCTTTTCTTCTTTTGGTCGTGTCGCTCACGCGACTGGCGCCCAACAATTTTTGTAACAACCGAATTAAATAAACGGCCAAAGGAGGAAAAGTTTTGTGACATTAAGTTGGCTAAAATTGAGGATCATTGAAATTCTCGTCACAGTATATAGCTTCACGCTGTCGATATCTTTCGAATAATCAGGAAAATCGAGGAAAAAACCCTGGGCTTATGTGTTAGTATAAAACGTCAAATAAACTTGCAGACGATTGCCAATGATAATCCCTCGGAACAGGCATAGTAACACAGTAGATCTTTCGTGAAAATTCTTTGACGGTACCAATCTTATGATGTGTTAAAAATCTTCACCACAAGACAAATAGTGCAAACTGACAGATAATATGGATAATAAAGTCGAAAGAATCGATAAGAAAAGCATAAAATCCGAACTCATCATTTCCTTTAAAAGTCATGCTCCAAGGTCAGGATCCAGAATTAATACATTTTGGGACGTAGAGGAATATTGTACGCATAATTTGAAAAAAAGAATAGTAATTAACGTTTTAATTAACTGCACAATAATTATCAGTTTGGAGAATGGAGATTTCGAAAGGAATATGTGTCCTAGAAAACATTTTTTTTTTACAACGGATATCTACGATCAATCCAAAGTGCTGGGAATACTGACAGAATTCATTTTCAGATGACAAAAATATGAAAATTATGAAGAAATCGTCAAAAAATATTGAAATCCAACAAGTACGGATAACTTTTTTTTTAAATTGATACTTTATTTATCCTTTTGTGAAAATGCTCGAGCTCGAAAAGATTTACCCGATGAAAAGCGTATTCCAATTCACAAGTTTCAATTGATTTCGTAACGCTTCCAATAAGGAATATTGTAGAAGACAAAAATTTGTTGAAAATTTATGAATAAATAAATAAAAAAATTTCATGTGCTTTCTGGATCTCTTGATGAGCAAACTTTTTGACATCACAAATAATTCATTAAAAGTAATTATTATATAGTGCATGGTGTGTGCCAGTGTCGTTGAAGGTGATGTGGAAAATTCACTTCGTGTAAAAGAAACATCGCAAAAACATATGGATAATTATTTAATAAATTGAAAGCTCGAAAAGGATGTGGTAAATTAATCGAAATTAAATAACGATTTGAAAGGATTTTTCTTTCGATGCTTATAAAAAAGAATATGTGTCTGTGAATAAATATTTGTTGTATTTGATTAACCTTTCGTGCAACTGATCACTGGATACAAGATACGGTGGATTATATATATAAACGTACCGGAGATAAATTTGCTTGAGTCCGACACCACTGTTTACACAGCCGCCAGGCAGGTGAAATTGTTCGCACAACGTCGACCATTCATTTCTCGTATTTACCTGTAACAAAAATGTAAATATACAGAAATGATAAAAGATTTAATCGTGTTGAAATAAAATATCAGAATTGAATTCATTTTCGATTGATACATAATATAAGTTTTATCAGCAATTTTTTGTGAATCCAGTAAAAATAGCAAATCATTATATAAAAACAACACTGTGTTATGAAAAACGTGATTAAAACAGTAGCTCATTATTTCCAATATTTTTTTACGTTGACAATAGTTCACGTAATTATTAGTAATAATAATATATTGAAAGTTTCGTAAAACGAAAACTATAGTATGATAATAAATCGTAAAAAAATCATTTGTAGAAATATCAGTTCGACAAACTCGTCGTTCAACATCTAGAAATCGATTCAATGGAAAGTTAAAGAAAAATAAATAATAATGTGATGGGAATTGTAAGGGAGTACTCAAGAGTAACGATAATTTAATATTTATTTAACTTCTGACGATTATCGTTTTTTTCTAGTCTGAAAACGAAGGTTTGCTAAATAAATTGTACGACTTCGTCGAGGGGGATCACTAGGGCAGTGATCTCTGGATCCAAGCCCGAAGAGTCTATTCTGGGAGTCGCGACGAAACGTCGTCGACGGCCACGAGAACGAGGCGCCGTACTGGTGGATGACCTCGTCCACGATTTTATTTTATAACCTACGCTGACGATCTGCCATATTTAACAACAACACGGTTCTCAATGTTGGAAGAGAACAGAAATAAACGACGTGGAATAAAATTGCTACTAAATTTGAATATTTGCATGTGGCTGTATCGAATGAGCAGCACAGATGGCACTGAAGGATTCAACGATAGAATAAAACTGCTGCAATGGCATTGTCAATTTTACATTCAGTTTATCTTTTGGAAAACTTCATGATTTTCGATCGAGCGAGTTTGAAAAAAAAAAGTTTACGGACCAAAACGTCTCTACGGCATTTTCTTCAAATGAATTCTATTACTCAGTTAGCAGTAGTTTAAAAAACTGATAGGATTTCAAGGTATAATTACTGCTAAATAATTTTTATTTTGTAATATCAAATTTACAAAGAAAAATAATATATTAATTGTTAATTATTTCATTGATGTATTTTCCAAAATTAACAACGTTTTCACAGTTAATTGGTAATAAATTTTCACTCTTTTTCGTTGATGCAATTTAACGAATAACGAGAAATTAATATTTCATGTTCTGTTACATCTTAAATTATTAATTCTCACAATTCTTCATTTGCATACTGTCGAATAAGATAAATAAAATAAAAATATATTTTCATTAATCGGCGCTTGACAAAACTTGATGATTGGTGTGGAAAAATCGATTTGATTAATAAAAAGCGACGATACAGAAGTCCTCGATTATTGATCTTAATCTTGCGACATAGCTCGACCTTGATAGTATTCGTACGAATACTACAAAGAGCTTTACGTGATGTACATGCGTATGTATATGTGCGAATCAACGGAGAGAGGTAGGGGAATGATTTTGCAAGCGCAAACGATAAACAGAGAGAGCGCAAGCGCGGGAAACTTCTTAGGGCAAAGAGAGTGAAGCGCGTCGCGAGTCCACGTGGTCGTCGCCGTCGCCGTCGCCGTCATCGTCGTTCCGCGAGTAGAACGCGAGTGAGCGAACGCCCGCGAGCCGGTGTATCTTCGTCGATGTTTGTTTGTATGTGTGAGTACGATCACCACGTGCTGTCTCGTGGGGTAGGACATGGTCGGTTTCTTTCTCACTCGCACCGGTTTCTCTCTTTCTCTGTCACGGCCCTCCAATCTTTCTCTCACTCTCTAGCGAGCTTCTGAGTTCCACTTCCTCCCACCCAACTTGCCTCTACCTTCGTTTCACGGACACACTTCGTTCGCTTAACCTGTAGACGTAAATTTCAACGAAAGAAAAAACCCCTAATTTTTTTCTGTCGTTGAATCAAATCATTGCTGTCATAACGAATTAGTGTAATCGGATTTATTCCGGTTCTAAGAAATGTAAGAAACCATTTTTCGAAATATATATTCACCAAATAAATCGCATCAAATTTTCGACATATAAAAACATTTTCGTATATCGTTGCGTTCATGTTTGAAAATAATTTAAAAAAAAAACCCTAGTGTCGACCACACAGTCAACTTTCTATATGCGTTTATTTATTTTTTATTATTAATACTTGATACGAAGGTTCCGCGGCTTTTCTTATAATTATTCCAATACCAAACTTCGTTATAATGATGACTATTTCGACAACAATTGATTATATGTTCGCTTAGACGAAATACAGAAATTCATTTCAACTGCCAAGGTCGAACTTTGAAGTACTTTAGATTTCACGGATTATCTCGTGATATCATATACAGTTTCCTAAGTTCGATCACTGCTCAATTCGATTAAATGTCATCTAATCGTTTGATTCGATGATGCACGAATAACGAACGAGTATGTAAATGGAACATCGAAAAATTACGAAATCTCAAAAGAAGCATCGAATACGTGGTTCAAACAAACCTTTACAAAATCTCATTAGTTCGTAATAAACACACTCGAAAGGACTTGGAATATAAATTTGAACGGTTGTCTCTAGAACTTAGTATTTATTATACAGTGACTGAGAATAATTCCCAATAACTGCTGTTATTGAATGGGTTTCGAAACATTGGTTATCGTATTATCTTGATGAACAGAGGACAGTACGATGTATTCTTGAAGCCGAATATCAACGAGCTCGGGATAGAGTTTAGAGTTTCGTTCATTGGAGTACATTGTATGGAGAGGGAGAGAATCGAAGATAGAGAGAGAGGGGGGAGAGGGATAAAAGTAGACACATATATACAAAGGATCGCACACGAGTGGATGGCCACGTGGTTTAACCATGCAGCGGGCCCAGAGTACAACGCACGACTGACAGTTCTCTCTCTCTTCGAAGCGAAGCAACAGCTGATCGTTCGAGGTTCTCGGAATGCTGAGGGTGGAGGAGGGAAGAGGGAGGTGGCGCTAAAGAGGACGAGGAGGAGGAGGAGGCGTCGGTGGAGGTTGTGGAGAGAGCGCAATGGCAAGGGGGAGAGGGGGTTCGAATGTCATGTGGAGAGGTTGGAAGTAGCGGAGAAGAAAATTTGAGAGACGAAAGGGGGAGGGAAGCGGTTCGAGAGAGAAAGAACACGGCAGGGAAACACCGAAGAATCGAAAAGAGAGAAGGGGCAAGGGTGGACCCGCGGGTTACAGGGGGAGGGAGGGAAAGTGAAGTTTCGGCGACGCGCGGTCTACCGACTCGTCGTCGAAATCAGCTGATCACCGGTCGTCGTCTTCCTTCGTCAACATCGCGTTGTCGTCTACGTTGTTGTCAACGTATCTTCTCATACGCTTACTATATATCGCTCATATTTACTATTAACCGTCATATTGACTCACTCACTCACTCACTACTCATCGACCTGACTGATTCGTCTGCTTGTTCATTTTTACGCGTCGCGGTTTAACGTGTGGCAATTCGTTTATGGAGAGCAGGATCGTGCTTCACAAACTCGTGCTGTTTATTGATAAACAAACCAAATTCTCTTGGCTCCGTGAGAACTGTGAATTTTACTGGTTTATTAATAAACAAACCAACTTTTTGCTCCGTGAGATTTGTGCACTTTATGATGAGATTTTGTCTATATATATAACAAACAGGACTATTTCAACTACTGTTTTGAAAATACATTTTTATTTAATTTCGGTCGGGCGAGCAAGCTCTTGAAATCCCCAATATATCCGATCTGTACTTTGAAACATTGAATACGAATCTATCTGATAAATTCATTTTGTTATTCACCATTTTTTTAAATCCAACTATTTTTTAATTGTGATCGTAGGACATAAGTTGACATAATGTGAACAAAATTTACTGTTCAAATACGCGACTAAATTTCAGTTCACTTCTTTCATATATTTATCGATATGTTCGTTTCTATTCATGGAATATTTTCTGTTTCGGTTCTCTCATTCTTATTTCAGTCCGTTTCATCTCACTCGCCATAAAATCTTTACGACTTTCTCCCGCTCGTTTATGAAATGAAAGTTTTTTTTTGTTGTTTTTTCTGTACAGCGAACCGTCTACGATAAATATAAATCTAAAAAATTCAAGCAAATAATAAGTATGAAGTTTTATTTTAAGGGTTTTTATTCTTCTTCATTATTCAAACAATTTGGTAAAAAAAAAAAACAATTTCATAAGCAACTCAAATATTGGACGTTTTTTTGTCAAAGAAGGATGTTCCATCCTCGTCGAAAAAAGAGAAAGACGAGACAAAAAAGTCGGACAGAAAGCGATATAGCTATGTTCTCAGCATTAGGGCTATTTTCAATACTCATGTCACACGTTGCATTAAGTGAGTTGATAGATCCGAACACATGTGCATGACATTTCCGATGCATCGAAGCGTTTGTTGCAACGGTTAACGTGAAACTAATCAAACAAACCCCGAGATGCATCTATTTCTGCATCGTAAGTTGTGCACGTTTTTCTCGTCTGTCTTTCGACACCGGGTCGAGGGTGTGGAAGAGCACATTTCGAACATAAACTACAGTTTACAAAGTGCATACAAGTGCGGCATGTTGTGTCTCATGGTTTCAAGTTTAAACGTTTGCCAGTTGAAAAAGTGAATAAAACTATTTTCCACTAACCAAATGGATTCTGGAAAATTAAAACTCAAAATTGGCATGTAAAGCAATGAACCAAAAATCTAGTCTGATTAAGAATTAAAGTTACTTATTTTAGTTCGAATCAACACCAACGTTATTGACCGAATATAATATTTTTGAGAGCGAATGTTGAAAAAAAAAAAAAAAAACTGTAAAACGTGACATTTTTCGTACATGCTGACCACGTGGAATGACGCTCTGAGTTTGGCTGACGAGAAGGGGAATTACCGCAGATCTCTCGTGGTAAAACTCGGTGATCGGAGCTCGCGTCATTGGCCCGAGAGCCGCACACATGCGAGTCTCACGAGCATACTGGTGTGTATAAAAGTGCAGTGACCCCCCTGGCTCGTGCTGGCCCTGGTTGACGAGGAGGATCGACCGAAAGAGAGAAAGAGAGAGAGAGACATGGAACGAGGGAAGGAGAATTGAGCGGCGTGCGCGCAGCATCGCAAGAGTAATGGTTTAGCGCAGAGGGTCTGTTGATCTGCGATACATGTATCTAACTATGTTCAATGGTCTTCGTGACGGCCAAGGCCATCATTATGTCGGTAAGGTGCGCGGGCGCGAGAATTATCCCAAGTCTTTTCGCGGTAGAATGAGCGAGGGGAAGAATAAGAGAGAAAAAGTGTGAAGTTAGTGAAGTGCATGTCCTTCATCGTTTTCACTTCTTTCATAAGAGTTTCGTGTTCCACTTTACATCAAAGATCAAATAATACATCTCTCTTTGTGGTCTCCCGAGGCAAACATAACCGATGCTCCTCCTCAATTCCCAAAAGTAATTCTTTTCAGTCACACTCCCTCCGGGGACTTGAAAACTCGATACACAACTGCCTGAAGTCTCTTTCAACATTTTAGTCTCGTAATTCTGATGTATATTTTTAGCGAGATCTATATATGAAAAGTGTCTATTACGAGCAACTTTTCTTTTTACACTATTAACGTTTACAATCGTTGTTATTGAACTCAAGATATTTTTTTTATCAACTATTTCTCTATTTCCGTTATCGTTTAGTCTAAAGAAAAAATACCAATGAAAAAAATCGTAGACGAACGCTGCACATCAACTTTTAGGGCTGGTGTAAAAAATAAAATATAAATAATTTCATTGCATTCCATTTTGCTGCATTGCAGTTTTTGTGTGCCAGCGCATCGTTGCTCTTCAGATTATTTTCTGCACTACTTTTTAAAACGTTTCAATTTCGAGCGAAGTTGTCACCATCTTGTGTTTTTCTTCTTCTTATAGAATGACTTGCATATTGCGGGGTAAAACTTTGTAATAAAAAGAAAAGAAAAAAAATTATAGTTTTTTTTTTTATTTCAATTTGTTATTTAATTCGCATAATTCATGTAAATACGCAATATCCTAATGAACTTGAATATTTGTAAGAAAAAAAATAATTTCGGTATTTTGGGGATGTATTAGTGATGCAAAGTTTTGTAATATTCTTCTTTGGTTCATATTCCAAATGTATACATTAAGATCGTGGGAGAGACAAAATACAGTTGGAGTGTGGGCTCGTTTGACAAACGCCTGTAGAGACAGAAAGAGAGAAACAGAGAGAGAGAGAAAAATTGAGACTCCCATGGAGAGACATCAGTAGTTCGTGAGCATAAATAGTCCACTCTTTTGACGATCTGTATTTCATTGAGTTACTGCATAACAAAAAAAAACGTCTGTGTCATGAAAACGATTGACATATAAAAAAAACCTCTAATTTGGTCCCATGATGAAATTTATATTGATATTTGTGCTCGTACTTTTAAGAATAAGAAAAAGATGAAATGACAATCAATCGAAGCAACGTGGTATTTTGCGAATTATTGGGCAAGAGGTTTCTCTCGGTTGCTTAGATCCTAATAATTCTTATGACTAATTAAAAGAATTTATCAATCCTTTTTAAAATCGGACACAGTTTTATAAATTTTTCAAGAACGTTCTACTCTCCGAGTTATTTTTTTCTTCAGTTTGGAATTACCAGTTATTGGTACAAACTTCCGTTTGAGGTGAAAATTTTATGCAAAAATAAAAGCCAGACTCGATAAAAGACTTTCGCGACATTTTTCAACTGTAAAAGTTCTGATTGGCTTTGTTTGGAAATTTGATTATCGATGGAAGTAATCCGTCTCACCTTGCATGATGACGATGGCATGATTTTAATTAAATTTGCATGATTTTGATGCTAAATAGTTTTATAAATAAAAAATCGCAAAAATACATCATCTTATAACCGCACACACATAAAACTAAACATTTAATTTACACGACGGTATATATTCTCGATTTATGTGTGGCTTTCTTTAAATGCTCTGTTTCTATCGTCCTACAACGATGCTGAACGATATGATGAAAGGTTTTCAAGTGACAACGTATCTAAAACTGTACTGAGAGGGTCAATTTCATCGTGCGAATGTTTACGTACGTACATACAGATATAAAGTCATACATTCATAAATATATATATATGTATAGAGTAGAGGAGAAAAAGAATAAACAAGGAGAGCACGACACAGGAGGATCGACGGAAAAGCGACGTTGCCGAGTCCAATGATGTGATCAAGCTTTTGAAGTAGTCGGTACGTTGTAACGTGGCAACGTTTCAAGAGCCACCCCCTTCTCTCGTTCGCCTCTTCGCAGTTAACCAATGTACACTCCGACGAAAGTGTGTGCTTGTGTGTACATTGGTGCAAAATCCTAACCTAAATGATCTGATTCCGGGATTCCTTGATATTTGATAATTATTCAATGAAATAGAATCCGAATCGAAAGAAATTTCAGTAAATTCTCGATCATTTTTCCATAGATTGCTAAATGAGTTATTTATCACAAAAAAAAAAGGCTCAATAACGTTACTTTCCGGTGTATTTAATTCGCACATTAGCGGTTAAAGAGAGTCAAAGTAAAAAGTATATACAAAAGAAGGCAACGAAGAAAAAAATATTGAAAGAGAAAGAAGATAAGTTTCAGAGAGACTGTGAAAATGTATATTTGAGTTTGAAAAAAATGTTTGTGGCCTGTGCATGACTGATTCCGACTTTTTGGACGGTCCGGTGTGCAGCCAGCTCTCTCTTTCGCTCCCTCTTTCTCTCTTGTCTGGTGCAAAATCTCCCGGTGCACGTGTGTGCAACACGAGGTCGCGAACTGCTCTCAAGCTGTGCGCGATGGTCCTCTCTCCGCTTTCTTACTCTTTCTTTATTTTCCTCTTTCTTTTTCCCCCTGTATGTTTCTGTCTTTCTCTCTCGCCCTTGTGTCTCATTTTATGTTACGTTCTCGCTCTTACGCTGCAGGCTTTGCCGAGCCTCGCAGAACTCCGGTTCTCGTATTTAAACAGGGTTGCCGGATCTCTAGCTCTATCTCACTTACTCTCTTGGCCGACTCCGCCTCGCTGTTGGGTTAATAGCTTCCCGCAAGTGTATGTGTGTCCTGTGTTTCTCTCTGTGTCGTTCGTCTCTTTCTATCTCTCTCTCTCTCTCTCTCTCGCTCTCTTTAAATCTTTCGCTCTCTTTTGCTCTTTCTTTCGTTCTGGTGGCCTGGGTGCGCACTGGTGGCTCTGCGACGATGCCGGTATGCGCGGCAGGCAGGGCGCGGTGTTGCCGTATCGACCGAACCACCGGAGAGAGGCAAGAGTCACCAGGCTCTCCTAGGACGATCGCTCGTACCTCGACGGTTCCCAACTCGCGCTTCGGCTTTGTATGTCTGCGTAGCCTTTACAAGTCTCTCTGTGTGCGCTCTCGTTCATGAGCGTCCCCGGCACCGCAGTACGGTTTGCATAGCGGCGTACCATCAGTAGCAATAGCACGTATGAATATAGATATGAACGTCGAACAAACCTAAAAGGAAACGTTGCAAGAGAAACGTGCTCACACGTACGAAACTTGACGTTTATGTTTTTTGTTTTGTTTTTCTATGAAACTGCCTCCTTTTTTACATTTAAATACGTCTGCGTTTTTTTTTTCCTTTTACACTAAATTCAAATGATTTTTTAATTTTAGTGCGTTTGCATCTCAACAATTTTTCTTCGGTTTGTCATGAGTGAACAAAAATTCCCCAGTTTTAATTTTCTGCCGGATTATAATATGCAGAGCTTTTGTTAAATTGGTTTTTTTTTCCATTTTTGCCTTTCAAGAGCCAATGAAAATTTAATAACGTGTTCTCAAGTCTTTGTTCAACGATCACACACAGAATTGAGAAGGAAAATCTGAATTATTTTTTAAGTTACGAGACTATGAGACACATGACTGCACATTCAAATGTTCGAGTATTTTTACTTTACTTTTTCGTGTGTTTGTGTATTTCAGTAAAAATTTTGTCATTCTTTTTCTCATTAATCCTTAAGATATATATTAGAGTTAGAGAAAAAATTGGTTCGTTCAACAAAATCCCATTTAGTTGGAAGCCAAATAGATGATCCAACCATTTCTTTCGTTGTTTGATAAACTCAACCATTTGCCAATCTGTTCGATGAATAAATTCTTTACTCAATGAAGTAATGAATGAAAGTATCCAAAGTGATCTCCCAGTTTGATTTATGGAAAACGAGGTTTCGTTATATTATTGATACGCAAGCAAGGTTAGGTCGGACCTTCACTGGACGCCTCATCGGTGAGAACGAGGTGATGCCGGTCAGTTTTATTTGAAGCGACCCAGATATGATAAGACGATGAGCCCTTCCTCATTATGCGGAAGTAAAATTATTTCTCTTTATTTAAATATTCAAGTTTTTCTATAAACAAATGCACGCGATATTTATAAATTTACGTTTCTTCCTATAAAAAATATTGACAATTATTCTATTAATTTCGAATCGAATGACGTGCAGATAATAAGAACGATAATTTTTGAAAATTGCTGCTCATTCGACATCGTTAAAAAGAATCATTCGGACAGCCACCGTTTTTACGTGCGAGATCGCTCTCAATCAATTATCAAACTATGCTTGGGAACTCAAATACCACAGACACTGTTTTAATCCAAATTCCAACTCCTGGTTGTCGAAAAAATGATAATATTTTCTTATATGTTGAAATATTCGTTTTTATAGAAAGATAAACGTTTTTATTTCATTAAAGAATGCTTCAAAATGATACACAATTTTGTTCAATCCTTAATATTTATAACTTTTAATTTAACTATTATTTAAAAACGTTGGGTACGTCTGGACCTTATGTGTACAGCCTTCGTGTTACATTAGGCACAAAAATTCTTGCTTATTGACCTAAATTTCACTCCGTAACACACTGCAGATGGATTATTATGAATATAAAGTTTAATTCGATTTCAACTCGATAAAGATCGAGTCTTTAAAGTGAAATTGCAAAAAATATTATCACTGCAAGTATTGTTTGGGTTTGAATTAGTGAATGCTGCGTATATTTTTGTGTTACGATAAAATCCTAGATGCTGATGACTGTTAGGACTTGAAAATAAGAAAAATAATTATCGTTCCTAACGAGTACAGCAAGAATAATTAATTGGATATTTCCCGCATTGCATCACAACTTATGATTCGTTTTGACACTAATTGCCGCGTTAAAAAAAAAAAAAAAAACAATAGAAATCCGACAAAGTCGGGGAATGAAGAAAATAAGAGAAAAATTAGAAACGACGTCAAGTTGTGTGTTGGACAGACTCGAGAATTGCAAGTACACTGCAAACGGCACCTGCTGACTCACACGCCAATCCAACACTGTGTTCCCCCTCTTTCGGCCTTTGAGCCCTGATTGCCGTCGGCGGTTCACAAATTCAGACCGCTATGAATTCGTTTTCATTTTCAACGAATTCTTATCACTTAGTTTTCTCCCATAGAGAGTAAGGAATGAAGGATCACGAGAGAACGGAGTGATTAATCAATTGATTAAATTCGTCGTGTCTTGGAATATTTTAGGGCAACTACAAAAGTTACGTTAAAAAAATGCTTTTCGACCATGAGTTTTTATTTTGTTCTCTCTCTGTTTGACTCCGTGATAAATCGAAAAGCATCATAAAACGTTGAGTGTTCTTAGCAGCCTACAAAGTAAATAAACGATTTTTCTTTCGTGACATAGAGATTTGAATTAAAGAAAAATACATGGGTCTAGAGTGGCGAGAATCGAAGGGAAGACGAGCTAGAATAGAGCAGAGCATCGGTGACTATGTTTCTATAGAGACGACCATGGCCGTAAAACGTGTTCGTTCGCCCTTGAGCAAAACGAGATCGCGAACAGGATTGCCTTTTTTGCTTTCTCATGCAGAAAACTTTCGTTTTATGGAAATAAACATATATTTCCTTCGGATAATAGATCGAGAGCGTTTGAAATGTCACAAAAAAACTTGAGACATGACTGATATTGATAATCAAACTGCAGAGAAATGAGATCGATTTTTGACGGTGAATGGAAAAATGTCGAGAGAAAATACAGAGCGTAATATTTTAAAAATCTATGGACATTGTTTATCAACGTCATGTACTTGTAGTTTTTGACATTTAAAAAATCACACTATGCACGAGGCTGATAAGATTATGGAGAAGTTTAAATTGTTACAATACAATGTAATTCTTTTTCCTTTTTTTTTTTTTAAGCCGAATTCAATGTTTGTATGCAGTGCTTGGCTGCGATAATTGTACGATTTTTTTTTTAGAGCAAATAACTAAATCTGAAAAATCAATTGGAGACTGATACTAAATTAATAATAATTGTTCATCAACGCGATAATATAATTAAGTTGGTGAGCAGAAAAAAATGATAGAACACAGAAGTAATTAACTGATAGAAAAGAGTGTATTGTGGAAAAAAATAAGGTAAACGAAAAAAAAAATAACGTAACAGATTACAGTTAACATTTTTCATAGTTTCCATGAACTTTTATTGATTGAAAAATTGAAAATTTCGCATACACTTTTATTCTGTATTCAAAGTTTGTTATTCACTTGAGAGACTCAAAGTAAGAGTCGAACGTTCTTTTCATACGCAAATGTGGCATGAGTTTGAGGAGAATTTTGCCTTCCTTTCTCATGCGTGGAAACGAAGTTGAGAAAATGGTTGTTCGAAGATGTGTCGTCGTGTGGTTGTAGCAAGGAAGATACGATAGCTTCGATGTAGAAGAAAACAGAGGAAGCGAAGGTAGACAGAAAGATGCGAAAAAGGGAGGGAGAGAAAAGGTGAGCAAAAATGAGGAGAACGAGCCACACAAATGCAAAGATGGGAGTGCGAGTTGCTTCGGTTCTAAAGACGTGATAAAGTTTTGTCCTTCATTCGTGGGACTATATTTTCACGGGAAGCCAACACTGTGGTATCGCACGGTATGGTAAAATAGGAATTTTGCGAAGAGGCGATAAAGTACGCGGACGGGAGTGAGGAAAGGAGGACAGAAATACGAGTAAGATGAGAAGAGAGAGAGAGAAAGAGAGAGAGAGAGAGAAGAGAGAGAGAGAGATCGAAACTTTGCAAAGCTGAGAAGCAGCCCGAAGACGAGCTTTGAATTTCCGCAGAGAATATGAAAAACCCTTACCATCTCTTCCTTCCTCCCTCTCTACCAAGCAACCACTAGTTCAGAATGAATATAAATTTAAATTTATCGTTATATTTCATCGTGTATATATATATATATATATATATATGATTTTATCAATGTGTGAGGACTAGAGTATAGATAAGGAGAATATTTCTATACTGTAAAAAAAAAAAAGTATGAAGATGTGTTCGAACTTATCGATCGTAGGAAGCGATGCTCGTCAGAATATGTCTTCGAGTTATTATTTGTTGCGTTTGTTTTTGCTTGTTACCGATATTGCGTCAACATGTTAAGGAAAATTTAAAGAAACATTATACAGATTCGGATAAATCGTTGAAAAATAAACAAAAAAAAGTATGGAACGGTCGTCAACAGTTATTCATCGTAATTTCAAAGAAGCACCAAAACTACGAGATTATTTTTCGAACTGTCCAAATGTTTCTAGGCAGATATGTCATAACGCATTGTATCTGCTGCAATTATTTCATTTATTAATTTATATTATGAACACCCAGAAGCACGCACAATTACAGAAAAAAAAAATTGTTTTCTAAGGAACCCGTGGACGCGATGTTCTGCGAGCTAGTCGTTGGCGATCTGCTACACAGTCGCTCCTCACATTTCAGTTTAGCTGTACGCTACACCGGCCTTCGGTTCACGCGGTCCATTTTCCGTACTGACGTTGGGAACTATCCCCCCTCCTCTGAAAAACGCGACTATGCTCGCGCTCTCGGGGTCCATTCTCTCTCACTTTCTCTCTCTCTCTCTCTCTCTACCTTCTCGCGCGATTGACCCTGACCTTCATGTTACTTCCGCTTCGTCTCTATACTCGATTAAGCCTTTTCTCCCTCCCTCCCTCCCTCTCTCTCTCTTTTTCTTTCTTTCTTTCTCTTTTTCTACACCACCATATAGAACATTCACAAGTTTGTGCGCGATTGCTGCGCTTCGGAATCCAAAGTACATACGACGAGCAAAGAGTGAGGGCGCGCGCACGTTCCATTTTCGACTATCGCGATTACGGAGTGGGGAGAAAGATGTGCATACGCGCTCTTCATACCAGTGTCGATGACTCTTTCTCTCCCTTCCTCGTTTCTTTCTTCTCTTCTCACATCTTACTCCTCTTACGCTATCGCGTCCGCATTTTTCTCACTTTCTTTCTCTCTTCTGGTTCCTATCGTTATGCAATAAACGACAATGAATCTACGAGAATCTTCTTATTCTTACACGTCTCGTCAGCAACCGGCGCTGAATCTTTTATGCTCGATGTGCTAATTTCAATATTCGAACGTAAAACGAGCATGGACTTTTTTCACGCCTTATGTATATCAAAATTTCTCTTTCAATCGGTTGGACTAAAGCTGAGAAAACTTCAATAATTATGCAAAATTTGTATCACGTCATATTTTATTGAGTTTATTCATAATTGAAGTTATTATTATTATTATAAGGTCGATAATAAAATTAAAGTTAAAAGCTTTCTTCTTTGAGTTCAAACACGATACGAAATTTCAATTTTTCTTTTTTTATTGTCACGTGTTTTATGAACATTTAAATCCAATTCGAGCGTTTAACATCAAACATAAATGAGGCCGACGAGAATGACGGAAATGAGTTATGAATAAACGACACGAAATATGTGGATACGAAGTTATATATTGAGGGCATTTTATTTAGTTCAAAAAATTTGTAATAACGATCCTTTAACGAAGATGAAAAATATGATTATTTAAAAACTATAATACTCGATATTTCTTAACGCACATTTCGGGTTGCGTTGCCTCGCAATAAATGCAAAGAAACATACACGTGTTGTGAATTGCTTTTCTCTTTCCATCTCATTTGAATCTTCTTCCACTTTACTAACCTGCACACACATCGCGTACACGTAAATATTTTAAGCTCGAGCTTTTATGGGTCACGAGTTAAAAGTGCGACGTCGTCTTTTGCGTGTTTCGTGTATCGTTTTTCTTCTTCATGACAATTAATAGAATAATTTATCCTTAAATGCCTTGATAGTTCTCTTGATCAACCGGAAAAAAAACGTACGAGCTAGTGAAAGAAAACAGAGTTGGTGTAGCCAGAGTCCCGTTCTTCTTTAATTTTATAAAAATCGTACTGGTGATTTATGCTCTTTATCAACATTGAATAACTCTCTTTTCACTCTACGAACATTCATTTGCACAAAAGATACTATAAAGTGCAATAACGTCGAGTTTGAAAATGAACATTTCAACTTTTGACAATGTTGGATCCTCATAATTACGCGAATTCAAATGCAATGATAAATGATTGATTAATGGTTTGAATAATGGGATTCCCAATACGTCGATTACGTCATATCCCTAATGACTATTTTTTACTGACACGAATGATTTATTAGCAAAACAGGGGCATGGATTAGAGATAATTGAGCATAAAGGCTATTCCGTAGGTTTATTAGAATTTTAGAATAAAATAATTTATTAAAAACTACTAACACTATCTCTGTTGTTTTGATTTCTCAAACTTAGAGTGCCAAAATTACAACTCAACGAATAGAAGCTCAGGGAAAATCTCTTTATTGAGACGACTTGTGATGCAATCTGAAGAAGAACAGAATCGATAATTGTATATATCGAAGTAAATGAACCGACAGCGATAGGTGCACGCTCGGTGTATCGTTCCGGCGATCACAAAGTTAAGCAGCCTCGTGTGAGGTCAGTACTTGGTTGGGTGACTGCTTAGCCATGCATCGGCTCGCGTATCAATGGCTGAGAGGGAGGCAGTTTTTCTGAGTTTTTCATGGTGCGAACCAAATGAAAGTGGGGTTAAATAATGTGAAAATAAAATATACTTAACGAAATAGGATTTTGTTGAAAAACAATAAATAAATAAATATTTATCGCGATTCCTTCAATCGCATGAATGAATTACAACAGTTTTCTATTTCTCATATTTTTTTTCAGGGTTCATAAATAATTTCTCGATCTTTCGTGATCACGAATTTTCAGAAGAGGTAAAAAAAAGCGAAAGTTAGAGAATTGTTACAGAGGTTTACAACTCTGATGCAGAGTCGTTGCAACGAGCATTGTAAAGTTCAACTTTTGCTCCTTTGTTTGACCTCGTGCTGGTCGCTTGAAATTTGATCTAATTTAATTGATTACCGCAGAACAGTTGTGTTCCAACTTCTTTTTTTTTTTTTTTTAATACAATCCAAAAGTTTTACGTATTTTGTACGTTGTGTAAATACACAAAATACAGAAATAGAGGTAAAAAAAAATCATATTAAGGAATATTCAACAGCCAAATGTTAAAAATCGTGTAGGAAGCGTGAAATTTTTTTAAAAATCTTGTTTCATTTATAAAAATAGGTTTAAACTGATAGAACTTACTTTCATCCATCCACCATGGGCTGTGACGAGGACATACAGCAGGTACAGATCGATGTCCTTGCCACTGATTTTTGGAGATTTCTTAAAACCCGTTCTGCAAAAAATAAGTTTACGTTATATTCGAAGGATATTTTTAAACAAAAGTAAGAAAAAATAAATCGCGAAGATATAACGATTTGATAAAATAAACGAATCGTATTATGGAAAAATAATAAAGTGTTTTTTTTTTTTGTTATAAAGCAACAAATCAGTTGGCGTTTGTTTAGTATCGTCAAAAAATGTTTCAAACTTTAAAAATTAAAGAAAAAACAAAGTGTTTGATTTTTCGTACGTCAAGTGTTGAAATACTGAAACTATCGATGAACTTATTCTCGTTTTTTCTCTACGTTGATTCTCTATACTTTCAAGTTTTTCTAGAGGGAGAGAGAAAAAAAGAGCTTGCAGTGCAAAGAGTGACTGAAATATTAACATGTGAACGTGAACGACTCGTTTCAAACAATCGACCTCTGTAGAGGTATAATGAACCCTGAGAAACGATCTGGTTTGAACGGCAGGGAGAAAAAAAGATAAAAAGTGGAAAAATACATTTGTTCAGAAAACATTTAGTACAAAATTAATAATCTTTTGAGAATTAATCGTTCAGAAATTCAATTCGTAAAACATTTTCCTTATTGTGGTGCATTTTGACTGACAGAGACAGGTTAGAAAATAAATAACTCGAGGTGACAGAATACGTAGTAAGCTTGATTCAATTTCCAATTGTTTCGTATGCTAGCAATTAGTCAAGCCTGGACCAAAAATTTTCTAAATATAAACCTACAATTTTTCCGTCAATAAAAAATCACGAAAAAAAGCAAAATTTGTCTAGAATTTATTAATTATTTTGTTGATTTTCATAGTGGCTCAAAAACGTTGACAAGTATTTAGTTTTGTCGATGATATTCATCAACTCAATGGATTCTCAATGACTCAGGAAATGAGAAAGAAAGAAAGGAAATTCAGGTCGAATGGTTTTTTAAAAATATTCAGTAGATAACATTTAAAAAGTTAAAAAAAAAAAAAAAACACCTTTGATCATTGTAAGTCCGATTCAATCGTATTGTAATGAATTTATGATTTTTTCGAATCACTATTATATATTTATTGTGTCAAAGAGAAATAAATATTCGTTATAAATTCAACTTCGGTCTGTCAATTTTTTAATTAATCGGAATAATACCAAAAATATGAAGTTTTACTGTATGAAAGAAAAAAGGTAAGGGGTTGTTTCGGGTAATCTTGAACGGAGGTCAAAAAAGGATGCGCAGCTGTCTCATGTGAACCGGAAACCCCATATCTGGGCCATTCCGGTCATTCGTTTCCTCGTCAAATTGACGGGCTTGGAAAAATTGTTTTCATTGAAATTTTAGGTTTAAAACTCAAGAAATATTTTGCATTTTTTGTTTATAGTGAAGAAACTCGCAGAGACAGAAACATAACAAGTTTTCGTGCAAAAAAAAAAATTGATATCCGTGACACGATAAATAATGTACTTATTTGACGTTGCAATTGAGATCTTTTTTCGTAAAAGCTCTCAGAACGATTATCGTACAGATTTCATAGCAAGAATATGGAACGTTCGATACTAAAATGAAAAAAAAAAAAAAAAAAAAAAAAAAAAAACTAATCAGTAAATTCAAAGCAAAGGAACGTTTTGTAAACATTGCTAAATGAAAGTAGAAAAAAAAAGCATTCGCGTACCCTCTGGTTTCGTGAAAGTGATGAAGCTCCCTGAGGAAGCTGTCACGTTCCCGTTCATAGGTGACAGGGTCCTTGTTGAGAATATTTGCCATTTTCGTAGCTCCTTGTATCATCGGGCCGTTTATTTATTCAATAATTAATATTCTTTCGAAGGAGAGCGCAATTAAAAAAATTAGCGCATACTGACGAAGCACGACGTTGATTTCAACATCGAATCTGAGGATGGCACATTGGGCCGTATACCTACGAGATTACATCGAGGATCGAGTCTGGACGAAGTAACGCGTTCAAATTTCGACATCGGCACGCGTAAACTTGACCAAAAAAAAAGGAAGAAAAAAAAAGAAAAGATAATTCGCACGATTAGTGCGTCACTGTAAACCGTACTTTTTACGTTTCTCAATTCCGTCACTTTTCACTCTTTATTTCACTTCAATCTCCGAACGACACACCAAGCCTAAACATAAAAGAAACACCAATAAAAACATACTATTCGGTACGTCAATTTCGTCGCATCGCGCAATTTCCCCTGCTTTCTCTCTCTCTTTCTCACTTTCGCACAATTTTATTTCTCATTCATTCTTATCCACATCTTTTGTTTCGAAGTAAAAAAAGAAAGAAAAAGGAGCAATGCAAAAGTCGAACACTTGCGACGCGTAGATCATTCTCCGGTCAATCACGGTTTTTTGATATTTATTTATAAGATAAGAAAATATAAAGTGCACGATTATACTTTTTCGGACGACGAATGAACCCGAGCGAGCGCGTAGCCCATGCAAGAATTTAAGAAACGAGATATTAGCAAAAATCATTCACGTTTTATGAGGAATGTACCAAAGGTTGACGAGCGTGTGTGAATTTTGTCGGATACATGGAACGAAGGGAGTCGAGGGATGGGGAAAAAATAAAAAAGGCGGGTTCCCGAACGCTCAAGAGCGCGCCTAATTTTTACTTCTTCCGTTGTCGATTACTCTTCCCCTCTCTCGTTCGTTTCGTTTTTTCAATCGAAAGAGTTAGCCACTGAAGAGACGACCGAGGGATCGAAGGAGGACACAGCACATGCAGATTCGTAACGACACATTCGAATCGGCGCAAGAGAGCGATACGTTTTATGTCGAGGTGAGATTACTCAGCGAGGGAGGTTAACGTACTTCGAGGGCTGATGTTCTCGTTGTGTAGTCGAAAGGAGTACAAATGAATGTAAAAAAATAAAAAGACAAATAAATAAAATGAAGCGAGTTCACGGGTTGAAACACTCGAGAATTGGGGACCGGGAGAGCGCGATCTTTTGATGAGTACGTTGCATACACGTACACTACACAAGAAATATACACTTACGCACCGACGAGAGAAGATATCCGCGGACGCGACGAGAAAATACTCGGGTTAGTTCTGCGCGCGTTCTATCTCGCGCACATATACGCGAGATGGCGCTCACATGCATACATACACACCCATACACACGAATACATGCGGGCGCATATACGCGGAGAGACACGCTGGACTACAGTACTACAGACAAGCGCATACACCAGCAAGACAACGTATTAAGCTCCGCGGATCGATTCACCTGTCACTTGTCACAGCGTGTGGCACCAGGCAACGTCGACGCACGCTAACCAACTTTTACACTCTCTGACACATAGATACACACACACACACACAGAGGGATTGTTAACACGGGCGTATACACATGCTCGGTTATACTTAAGATCACACAACTTCACAAGCTCCCTCTATACTTGGCGCTTCTTAACATTATGTTATTTTACATTTGCTCTCCGTCAACAGGGTACTCGTCCACACTGTTCTTGAAAGAAACAAAAAAATCCTTTCGAGAGGAACCCGGCGTACCGCGACGCCCCCAGAAACTACGAAAACCCCGAACGTCTGACCCCACCCGACCGCAGAGCGTTTAGTGAGGGAACAAAAAACAAATAAATAAAAATGAAATAAGAAGGAAAAAACAATAACAAAAGGTCAGAGAATATGAGAGAAAATTATTTCACGATTCCCTCTCGGTTATTCGTTCCTGTTTGGAGATACGGAATTGCGAGGGAGGGGATGAGTGTGTGTGTTTTCTCTGTTTTTTAAGGGGCGGAAGAAAGGGCCTATATCTGACGACTGTATACGTCGAATTATGTTAAATAGGAGCACGCGCGAGCGCGCGATTTTGCGTTCGCGTTTCTTGACGTGCGAGCGTATATCAAAATGGCGTCGTATCTCGCCGCTCTCTGGCATCCATTGCCTGTTCCGAAACCCCCCTCCCCGTCCATCCCTTCGCCGCGCGGACGATATTTTCACCGTTTGCAACAAACACACGTACGAACATATACATACACTTTCTCACGTATACACAGTGCTTCCGCCAGAGGCGCGGGTTGAGTTAGGCGGCGGTGGCGCGCCACACGCTCGCGAAGAATCAACGACAGAGAGAGAGAGAGAGAGAGAGAGAGAACGCGTGAGGAGATTCCCGAATGTAGTTGCTGAACGCACAACGCACGGAACTACCACGGACAGGACACTGTGACCACGACAATGACACCCAATCACATACCTTCACGGCTTATTCTACACACTCGCTCGCGTTACCCTTCTTTCTTGGGATTTTTTGTTCTCTTTCACGCACCCATACACTCACTGACGTTCCACTATTTCACTGTATCCTTTTTTTTTTTATTCGTTCTCGTCTCACGTCATTGTCAGTGAACCGGTGTTCCGATCGAGAAAGCCGGCTTCTCGACTGACACCTATTACAAAAAACACCACTGGGGGTACGACACAACCTATTTTTCCTTCTAAATTTCCTTCTGTATGTATATTATGTATGTACACACCCGCGTCAAGCACGAAAAACTCCCGGGTCACCGCGGCAGTAGTATTTTTACTTTCAAAATGGATGTTCCTCGCGACAGAGCGGCGGACGTTTGAATTTCCGCGTTTAATGCCACCAGAGGCGCTAGTTACATTCGTTGTACCGCAACGTCATCTCGCGGAGTTTTTATTAACTTTGGATACTGTACTCTTGGAGGAGGGGAGAGGGTTTTTTCTTTTACAACATAGCGCGCGCGTACTATATCCCGATTACGATGCACACTAGCGTGAAATGTCGACGCACACACGCGTTCGAACCTGTACGGTGACCGAGCGAGACGGACGAAAGGGAGAGAGACAGAGAGAGTGAGCGAGTGCTCGGAGGACCAGGCACACTACAAACAACGAATGGTTTACTCACTCCCACCCCCGCCCGCGGGAGAGAGTGAGGTCTGCGACGACGAGGAGGCTCCTCTGTGATAATTCTCGTTAAGGCAGCACACGAGTAATTACAACTCTTTCGGCATCTCCCTCTCTATCTCTCTTACTCTTTTTTATTTTTGTTGTTTTTTTTTTATTCCCAACAATGTCGCATTGTCTTCATCTTTACCGCCTTTCCGCTCTTCTCGTTAATTCTCCGCCCGAGATTGTTCCTCTCTTGCTTTCAGAAAAAAACTCAAGTGTTCAAGCGAACACGGGAAACTCGAAGATTTTAGCCAAAGCTCACTTTACTCGGCCGCGAGCGAACATTTGTCTCTGAACGGTACATACACACACGCTTTCACGAGAACTCGTCGAACGTACACGCGACTCGCGAATCGAGAGAGAGAGAGGGAGAGAGAGAACGAGCGAGACAGGGTGGTGGGGGGAGGGTCCAAGCGACGCAGTCAAGTCTCTCGTGCTCCTTCGGATAGATACTCCCAATCTCCCGACGCGACGACGAGCACAACTCTCCTCTACCGCGCGCGCGATCTGTGTATTGTATCCGCACTCCTTGGAAAATCGAGCGCAGTAGTAACGGTGTGAAATATGGCGGAGCTAGTCACTGCCAAGCGCGCTCCGTTCGCGGTACGATCGTACGATTTACTGACGAACCGGAACGGTACGTCGTGCTTGGACAGTCTGGCCAACTAGCGACACCGCTTCCTATATAGCTCTTCGTGTAAAAAAAAAAAAGTTGTATTTCAATACATATCGCCATTTTTTAATGCTTTTTACGAGCGTTCGATAAATTTGATGGAGGTTTTTTAATGTCGTTTATTCCGAAACGCTCGATTTATTATGACCGGCGGAAGACCCCGCGCGATCTATAATCTTCCGGATCACACGCTCGATCTCGAAGTACCGCGCGCGGTACTTCCTGAGCGACGTTTCTACCCCCTTCTCCCGTTCCCTCTAGCCTCCTAATTCGTCCGTATCCCACCAGATGTCGCCAACGTACGTGCGCAGCAGTCTCCACGTTTTCTGACGCTGTCGCGCAGTCTCGCAGTCTCCCGCGTACGCCATTTTTTTTACCGTCGTAAATGTTCTAAAATTCGCTACTTTAACCCCGTTTTCTTTTCTAAGAAATGACATACAAGCGAAGAAAGAACGTCAGGGGCGATGGGCATCTGAAAAAAAGTTGGAGAACTAAGAGACGAACGAAAGATCTTGACGAGGTGAGTTACAAATAAATAAACCCAGTGTTAGTTCGACTGTGAAGCACGTGCGCGCGCGCGCGGTTCCACGTGGTCTATCCATCCTTTCTCTTGATTTTCGGCAATTATTTTTTATTTGTTATTTTCTTACGTCACAGATTGACGAAGATATAAAAGATGAGAATGCGAAAAAACTTCTAAATCAGGAGATCGACCTTGACAAACCCGGCGCGGCGCAACATTACTGCGTTCATTGCGCGTAAGTTTGACTTTTTATGCCTCTTCGAACTTTTCCAGAGTAGACATAACCTAACTTTTGTTTATTCTCATTTTTAAGGCGCTATTTTATAAACGAACGATCGTTGGACGATCATTTTCGCACCAAAGTTCACAAGCGCAGGTTAAAAGCACTCGAGCTAGAGCCTTACACCATCGAAGAATCAGAACGTGCAGCTGGTCACGGGAATTGGCAAGTTGCCAAAAAACGAAAGATCGAAACCTTAAAAGCTTCCGACGTCGACGTTATGGACGCCGATGAGGATCGCGTATCTGAGGCCAAAATCGCGAGGACGGAATAGGTTCGTAATTTTCTCACTCTCCAGTTCAACGATCGTAGCAATAAAATGACAAGCGTCATGCTAAGATTGTCAGGAAGAGCATGGCGACTTTGCCTCTGTCAGTCCACAAAGAACGCGGTCAGAAGTTACACCTCCGCGCTCTTCATTCCTGGTAGCAGAGCCAGCGAAACTTTTGCTTTACTTTCGCCTTATTTGGACTTTGACGAGCGTTTCAAAGATCTAGAAAAATTGCGTAGGGAACTTAAGTTGCGGGGGGCGAAGATCAATGCTGATGAACTCGCCAAAACTTGGCAATTTTATAAATATATCAATGCCAACAAATGGGCTGTGGAGCACAAACGAACAGAAATTGCGCACAGAATGAAGCAGTTGCATAAAATAAAGAATATGAGCTGCGAGGAGGAAAAAGAAAAGATACGCTTGATAACTCAGGCAAAAGTTTTAAAGCAAGAAATGAGAATGATCAAAGAAGCCCTTTGGGAAATGGAAGAGGACGTTGTGGTCAGAAGTCTCAAATTACCAAACGAAATACACGAGAAAACCCCACCGTCTAGTCCAATAATATTGAGACAAGTCGGTGAGATTCGACAGCCGGATGCGAATGAGATTGTAAGTCACTTGGACGCAGGTTCGTCTCTGGGACTTATAGACTATAAAAATCCATTAAACTATTACTTGTGCGACGAAGCTGCACTCTTCGAACTTGCAACATTAAGTTACGCGGGCAAACATTTAGCAGACGCCGAAATGATGAGAGTGGCTGGAACAGACTTTGCACGCAGTCTTGTCGTCGAAGCCTCTGGCCTTGATCACCAAGATCCTACAAAAGCTTTTTTGCTTGAAAACAACGAAGGCGTTGATCCGGGCAGCTGCAATCGTCTTCATCTCGTCGGCGGTGCTACTCTCCTCTCTTTTCTCGCCATGCACACCAAACAACTCATCAATCCTAATCATTTGCCTGCCAAATATTTCGCGACTGGACGACAGTACGTGCCCCACGTCGAAGGCTCTACGACCAACGGACTTTTTACCGTTTGCCAATCTTCCGTTGTACACGCTTTTGCATTGGTACGAGACCCTCTCACTTCCGAGTACATTTCTCAGTTTGAACTCATTTTGGCTGCTGTTACTTCCTTGTACAACAATCTTGATGTACATTATCGCACTGTCATGAGATCTGCCAATCAACTTAGACCTTGGGAAAGCCTCAGAGTCTCCTACGAAATGTGGTCTCCCAATCTTCAAGAATACTGCGAAATTGGTCACGTCTCTCTGTGCGGACGATACTTGAGCAAACGACTTCTCATCGCGTATCAAACACCCAATGGCAGAGATTTTCCAGCTATTATTAGTGGCACTGTTCTCTCCGTTCCCAGATTACTTGCCTGCTTGCTCGAAGAGGATCCTAAACAATTTCGTATTCCTACCCAAATTGCTCAGCATATGTGATCTTTTGGGTACGAAAAAAAAAACAATCAACTCGATTATGAAGTTTTCATCGCTACGATCCAACGAAATGTATCTCCATTTTTCGGACGTTATAAATTCTTTTTGTACAATTCATTCATTAATATTAATCAAACTTTTTCCGAGTACTACTCGATTTAAAAGTTTGAAAAGTAAACAAATATTCTCGTAGCGTTCTAACGATGTTTACTTCGGGAATATGCAATTCTTGAGAATCAGTACATTGTTATTCTCTCGAAATGTAAACGTCCACACTTTTCCAAAGATACTAAATATTCTTTGAAATTACTTTGTTAATAAAAAATTTTAACAGTTTTTTACTTAGCATTTTTGCTGTTTTCCTTATAAAGGTTTGTTCGTTTTCATTTTTATGAAATGAAAATTAAACCTTTTCGCAGTCAAACGAAAATGAGATTTTCGTTGGTAATTTTTTTTTCACAGATTCATCAAATCACCGCCAAATCGATGTAGTAGAAATATGTTTTTTTTCTTTTCTCTAAAGCCTCCTGTAGTACACGTCATGATACTAAAATGGCTCAACTTTTTTTTACCCCTATGCGTGTCATTGACAGTCAAAGGGTTAATTAAGTTCTTGCCAGAGCGTTTGTCTACAGACTTTTTTCTTTTCGAATTTTTATGATACATTCAAATCGCTATTGTCGAACTACGTATAAAATTTCAAAAGGATTCAACATCTCGTATCAGAGAACATTGGCAATCGAAGATTGCACGCAATTATTTTGCAGATTTATTTAGAGAAGATTTATTTTCGAACAACATTATAGCCAAAGTTTTTTCATGAATATCGATAATTCCGTATGGAATATATTGATATTTATTTCGAAATTTTATTGGTCAAATGAAATCATAATTTTGTGAATATTTTCAACTAGTATTATGAAACTTTTGCACTTATTGCCTGAATTTTACAAGTTATTTCGACCCAACGGCTGGGTAGCATGTTCCCGAAAAAGAAAGCGATGAGGAGAAGAAAAATAATTGTGAATGGTTTCTGCATTTTTAAACGTAAAGGACGTAAAACACCTGATCAAATAAAGTTTGACGATATAAGAAGGAGAAATTAGCGTTTTGGGATGCTGGGTCGAAATTAGTTGTGCAGCTAAAGGGTTAAGGTGAGGGACCAGTCGCTATTTTGCCACCGTGAGCACGAGAGAGATAGCTGCAAATTTCGAAAAGGAAATTTTTCCTTTTCGAAAAAATTTTTCCAATGTACGGTGTGAAATTTTTTTTACTTTTTATTAACAATTGAAATTGAAAGTAATTATTTAGCGTCACAAAAACAAAAAATAGTGTTGATTTGGATAATACACGAAAAGTTGTTCAGATGTCAAATGACAGAGAATTGATGGTTAGAATTAAAGATGGGTGGTGAATTTGGTGCATTGGGTGTACGTATTCGTCGAGTAGCTTATTACAGTCTGTCACCTTTCGAGCAAAAAGCGTGGGTTCGTGCTATCTCGTGTGGGTTGCCAAATTTGGGAAAACGTTTTTTATCAGCTCTGCCTACGGTGCTCCCAGGTAACGTATTTATATGGTTAAGTCTCAAGAGGCTTTGCCTGGTAAAATTTCATTTGAACGATAATTTAATATGCGAAATACGAAGTAATAGTTCGAACGAACAAAAACTGCGCAGGTTTTCTCATGGGAGCTTGGACTTATCATTGGACTGTGACGGAACACGAGCGCTTGTTGCGAAAAAATCCAAAGGATTTTGAGAATGACGAATAAACTGAGGATTTAAAGATATCAAATGAGACAAAAGAGTTTCGCTATAAAAAACTTGGGCAAAGATTTTATCCGCGTTGTTTTTTGTGCCACGACAAGCTCTAGAGAAAACAGTCCGACTAATATTTTCATTATATATTAACATATATCGCTCGCACACACAATGAAACAACAAAGAATAAAAGTTTTAGTAAAAAAAAAAAGAGCTTTCAAACAACGAGGCGATACCATCGGAGAGCGAGTTTTGTCACTAAAAGCTTTTTCGATACATATTGACATAATCGACCGAACATTGGATAAGTGATTGCAACCAAGCAGCATTTGACGATAAAATTGCTGCGGCTTTTCATTCATCATATAACACAAAGAGTCATTCGTGAAAAAAAAAACACCAATTTTCATATTATCGTGACTATATATATTTTTTCGACCAATTTTGTAGAACTGATCTGTGACATTTCAAAATTGTGGACTGTAATGAATATCGTTGAAATACCTTTTGCATTATGAGATTTTCGTCGAATAGAAAAATAAAAAAATTCACAATAATCGCAGGTTATAAATTTAGACTGTCGCAAGTTTTTTATTATGAGGTAGTTTCGTGATTTCATTTAATAATTAAATTTCATAATATAATGGTCAGAATTTTCGTTTAATTCGCAAGAGCCAATGGGAGTAGAACACGGAATTTTTTCGGACGAAAAAAAAAATTAATAACTACGTGAACTTTTTTGCCTGTTAAAATATGGTTTTCCAGATGAAATCCAGAATAAAACAGAGGGAAAAATAATATTCGAAGGTAAAATGTGCGTTCATTTTAATACATTGGACATGTCAGGTCTGTTTTGTTAATTAAATGTATTTCGAAGGTCTCTTTAAATTTTAAAACACATTTCATTACCAAAGTACTTATAATATTTTGACAATGGTTGAAAAAGTTCCGTTAACAATATATTCCCGTTGATGGAAATTATTATCGTAAAAATGTAGACTTCCGTGCTGTATCTTCGAGGCTCATCAGGTGCCATAAATACGATTTAATTTTTTGATGCCAAAATTGTCGAAGCTTCGTAATGATATGGATTTCTTAACAAGATTGTAATTGACAATTTTTTTTCTTCGTTCATTTCGAAAGTTTTATTTCTTAAATACATTTTTGACAGTAATCGATACTGAATAAAGTATTAACAAGTTTTGAGTGCTCGAGATAAATTCTTATCCGTAGACAGCCTTTTTATGCCAGTATTGTCATCTTTGGTTGTGTCTTACGTTCACTAACGGGCATGTATGTATGTGTGTGTGTGTGTCTGTGAGTTACACAGTGTACTCCACTTGTTGAAGATGGGGTCAATCGCTTACCTCCTGGAGGTGCGGTCGATCTATTATAACGAATCACCGTCGTTATCGTTCGTTCAATCCACCCACCAATTCTCTTCGTACACTGACCCATTTATAAAGTATAAAGGGATCCCTTCCATTTTTTATTTTCTACACATCGCAAATATTCATTTTCATCCCATTCTAGAGTTAACGTAACATCAACATTTATTTTCATATTGATCCGTTAGCGACTGTGGTTTGGCAATATCACTTTTTTTTCTCAATCAAGAGTCGCTAAGTATTAAATTAAAGAGCAAAGCCAGCGCGAACCCTACCGCACTCTTATATTACTCCAATATGACGATGTTATGACGTCACAAAAATTTCAAATCGCACTCACGGACAACCGAGTTGAGCGAAAAATCTCAAATTAAATTATAATTTTTTACAACTTTTTATCTTTCGATTAGTCCTTGTTCGAAGTAAATCCATCGAACCAATACTGAGAAATCTAATTTTTCATTCTTACGATCGGTTGTTTCGGGAACTTGTTTTTCTTGGAGTCAGAAAGACGTGAGTCCCGCTTGTTTTTTTTGGACTATCTACATTTGTCCCATCTATTTTTCCACATAAAAGTTCATATTCGTTACGAGAAAATTTGAGAGAGCGCCAGCGATCTGGCTTCGTTCCTAAATATTGGCATCAATCGGACTGGGATCGATGGAATCGATGTAATTATGGAAAATTTATTTTTTCTGCTTGCACCCTCAATTCCATGAAACGTGATTTACCCTCGAAAGAAAGAAAAAATCGTCACTTTTTAATTCGCACTACATGCTGAGGTCGATATTTATTTAAACATAAATGACAGTGAAATTAATAATCGAGAGCACAAAACAATGCCGCTCCTCTTTTGATCCAATGAGCTTGAGGTTTGTTGCTGGGAATATCCACGTTGAGAACGAAATTTGTAGAATGTCCAGTCGTACTGAGAGTTCCGGCACGTTCGATTGTTTTGTAAACAGGACAATCGTAAATTCCACTTTCAGGAGTTTTGTGATTCACTTCCGGTAGCAGAAGTATCGGTGGCATTTCTAACGAACAGGGGAGTCAAGAGAGGAGGAGAAAGAAAATAGATACTATAATTTATTAGGCGTATAATCAATAAATAGTTCAAATTCATTAATCATTTAATGGTTGAGTCTTTCGAGTTTAATTTATTATTGCTAATTATACCGGTATATAGTTCTTTGGGATAAGACTCGGCAAGGGTATTTCCACCCCAGCGACATCCTTCGAGATAAAGTCCATACACGACACAACCGTCCTTCGATCTTGATATTGGTTTTTCACGAAGAATCTTGATTTCGTTTACAATTAATCATTCAAAACAACGTTTTTGTTTCATGACGAAGATTAATTTAGTACAAACATATGAAAAAAACAATTCAACGATTCAATTTTAATCCGACGATCACTTAAAACGTTTTTATGTATAAATAATCCCACAACTTACGTGAAAGCTAAAATCAATCGTATCTATGGACACAACGTGCTTTCTTGCAAAATTTTGCAATGTACCAGTAAGAAAAGCTTGAGGAAAATAAAATCCTGATATCCAGAATGCAAATGGGATTCCCTCGTTTTGCCATTTATTGATGAAATCAATCCTGTCTTTCAAGTCGATTACCCATGCTCCTGCATAAATCGTGTTTCAACACAAACGCAATTTATCGTTCTTTGTTATCTCTCTAATTGATATTTATTTCTACATATATTTGATTTGATACTACATTCCATTTTCAATAGAAGTGATCAATTTTGAACATTTTGCATTGCTCATTTTGATTCGAGTATTTGAGATGATCAAACGATCATTTAATCGTTCAATGGTTCACAGTAATCTCAATGATCATCGAGGGACCATCACAGTGTAATAAATGAAAATGAATTGAAAAAAATCCTTTGTCGTTGTTAATCCGTGGTCTCATTCGTAAAAACGATAATCATCCAGATCCCCCCATTCAATTCATCCGAAAAAAAATGGCGATTAATTAATTGTTTTTCAGCCGGTCACACTGTAATGTACCCTCAAATAATCGCCATAGCAGCCATGAAACTGCGAAGGCAATCGAGATGAAGCTATAACGAATGTATTTATTTCAATCAACTATGTAAACGATCAGGGTGCATGAATGTTGACTAAAGGTTTGGACACGAATGACCGACGTTTATGGGATACAGGTTGGTTATTGATTTATGAGATAACATATCAGTTTATTTTTGAACTTCATGAGTAAATAGCTAACCTAGAGGCTTTAGGGAGGCATAAGCTTTATCCTGCCAAATTTTCGGTACTCTGTTGTTAAAAAGACTGGTAGCCATAGTTTCCAAGTTGTCGGACATAACAACGAGGCCCTTAAGAGCTTTCAGTAAATCGTTTAAAGTTGAGACTATTACTTGTAATAGGGCGTTGTAACGTTTTGCTTCTTGTTGCAAAACTGTATTAAGCGATTCCTCGTAAAGGACTGGATATCTGTTGAATAATTAGTGCAAAATATTACACCAAGAATCCAAATAATAACACGTTATAACTTTTGAGTTTTGAAGTGTGTTGACTAATCTCAAATTACTATACTCACTGCTTTCGAATAGTTGTCAGATCAAGAGGGTTTGGAATGCTCTTGAGAATGTCTCTGGCAAGCTGATCAGTAACTTGATCGATGCTTATTGCTGCACCACCTACTTCTCTCGGTTGTAAAGCAAGTAGGGTATTCAAACAGGCATAAGTTTCAGCTTGAGCGCAGCTAATATCAGCATTTGCGTGCAGCCCGAATAAGTTTGGATGATCATTTAATGGTAACGTTTTAATGTAAGATATGTATTCTTGAAACATCGAAGTTTCCGGTAACTGGAACGAGGAAGTAAGATTGAAAAATATGTTTTTGAGAAATGCATTAAAATGATAAATGAATATGAAGATAAATGATTGATAAGGCTTGCCTGGTGATATAAGCCTTCAGGATCAAATTTATACTTAGCGCTAGCTACTTCGGCTTTGTAAAAATCTCGAAGAATCGTCAAAACAGTACGACGATCCCAATCGTCCGTTATTCGCCCGCCGTAATTTATGTGGCCAGCCGTATAAATGAGTACCTTTATCATTTTTAAATTATAATGTAAAGGCTTGTTTGTTATATTTTCTATCTCGTTTTCAACAGAGTTTTGTACTCTGTTGAATTTTTTTTGTATTTTCTGACACACAGTTAAGCAAAAGCATCGTAGCATTGTAATCAGACATGGAATATTTTTTTTTTCATCCAGAAAAGAACAGTGGAGTAAGAAAAAACAAAATTTTAGACTCATGGTATAAGAAATAAAACGAAAACGATACGTTATCGGGTAATTGAGATAAGAATGGATGGAAGAAAACAAAGTAAATAAGAAAATGAAAAAAAAAAAAACGTATATAAAAAGCCCGCGGTGATGAGCAAATCGATGAGATGTCTGAGCCACACAAACGTTTGATACTTTGTGCCAATTTTATTAGGTTATAAAATAATCGTGACCCAAGTCATAACGTGTCTCAAGTCTAAGTGTCTTCATTGACCATATAGCTCCGTTGATTAATATTTGTTTTACTGTCGTGTCTTTGTTGTGACGAATAAATATCTTGCCTTTGAAATTTATTTTATCGAAAATATATACTCCTAGGAATATAGCCTTTGAAAATAAGCGAAGAAAAAATACCTTAAACGGAATCGTTGCGTATTCCAAAAGGAACATTTGAAGTTGAGAGATACATATAGTCAAATCGCCATCGGTAAAATCGTACGGTATATTGAAACCCAACGCTCCGAATTTTCTTCTCTCGAGCAATGTCGCGTGGAACATACACAGCGAAAATAGTAAAAACTTGAAATTTCCAACTTTAGGATTTTCTGAATGCAGAAACTCTTGCATCTCAACGACTTGAGTTAAATAAGCTCTCAGCATGTTGGCCTGAGTTTTATATAAAAATTTGTACAATTGTATTTTATCCGATAAATGATAATTATGATGAAGAGATTAAATTTGGTTAGAATTTTTGTTAAATATGAATAAATCAAAAAGATACAATAGTTGTTGAGTTCTAAGCAGACATTACAAGAAAGAATAAAATGTCTTTTGGAAGACATTCGCGAACAATACTAAAAAAAAAAAAAAAAATACTAAATCATGTGAAAATTGAATTAACAGTGAAATGATAAAATTTCGAAACACGTGTCTGCTGATTTATCATGTAGAAGAATAAATAAGAAAGTAGAAATCAAGAGAATAATTAAAAATGGAGTGAAACGCTCCATGTATGTTACCAAATAAGTATTTGATGATTGTTTTATTATATAAATGAATAATATTGTATTAAAACTCGCAATCATACTTTAACACCACGTGGTGGTTCGACAGTCATTTTGCTTCCATTTTGAAGTATACTCGCCGGAAAATCGGGTGAGGGTGTTGACGTGAGCCAGAGTCGAAATTCTCGGTGTACACTATCCGGCGGAAGTGTTTCAACGAGAAATTCAAGTTTTGGCATCCAGCTCGGTGCTAAGTGACAATTCTTAAAAAAACATAAGAAGAAACTTGATATATTTGTGTTATGATAAACAAAAATACCATTAATGGGAACATACGGGGTAGTAAAAAAATACGATGATTGCGTCTTTTTTTTTGTTATTCAATATACTCCATCTAGCTGTCGAAAAAGTATTGCATTCACCTTGAACAAACGGTTCGGTCGATTGGACCAAAACAAGACGTCATTTTTGTTAGCCTAATCTACGCCGAACTCCGTATCATATAATATTATAACGTTACTATCGGAATGTGTCGAGAAACCGGAGATCACTAGTAATCAGACCCTTGTCATTATATCTTGTAAATCAACCTTGTCGTTCTTAGATAAGGGACAGCATACCGAAAGGGTCCTGAACCAAGTATAATGGACCGAAAAAGTGACAGATGAGAATTTACGGTAGATGTTCTCTGCTGCGATAAGCTATTGCGATCAAGCTTTGTTGTATTGAAAAAAAATCAATAGAATAAACGGAAAAAATGTGACGTAGCAAAATACATCGAGTAAAAGACCCGACTGTTTTTTTTTTCAAGGGGATAAATTCCTGAAACCGTATAGAGTTGCTTTTAGCCTACGACCTTCCAAGATGAAACTTTGCACGGCTAAGTTATTGATGGATCTAAATATATTAAAAAGGCATTGGAATAACGGAAATTCTATGCAAAGATTCAAGGTACAGTCCATCCTCTCCCCCGTCGACCCGATAGGACAAAATCCGTTCTTTCGTGTCAAATCCTCTTTTATCCTTACTCTTAACGTCGCAGATGAAGGGAAAAAATAGGATGCAGGATGAGCAAAAGAGCAAATATTCCTAGCGCCGGAGAGTGGGATGAAAAAATTGATAGTCGAAAATGAGCGGAGTTGACGTAAGGGAAAGTGACAGATGGGAGGGTCGACCAACTTTTGAAGACGGCCATTGAAATAAATCACGAAAATTTACATGGTTGTTTTCAACTTAGGCAGCAACCCATGCTCAGCAATGACGATTTCATTCTGGGGTTATGAATCTTTTTTCACTTTTTTCAGAAAAGTTATGAAAGATTAATACGAAGTTTGAGAGACGATAAAAGCCAACAAAAAGTAAAAGCATTAAAAGTACAGCACGTGATGATACAATGGACGAAAATTTTCGAGAAATTCTTGAGAGAAGTTTTTGTTATACAGAAAACTCATTTGTCAGGAACAAAACGAACATTAATAATACGTACAAAAATCTTATTCGCCAAACATGTCCTTTTTTTTCTCTGACACTCTCCGACCACCTCCTCGATCTTTCTTTCCCCCTGACAGTTTTTTTAAATTCTTTTTTACGTCAGCAAAAGCTTAACTGAATTTCAAAGTACCTGAAAAAACACCCAATTCCCAGCTTCCATAGAGCTCTTCATCATCAGCTCTGCACGTGGACCTTGACCCTGTCCAAGTGAGATCGTGTATAATTTCTTTGCCATTTTCAGCTTTTCAGCAAACTTGTAAAGTTCGGCGGCAGGATCTGTGCCAATAGATAGTATAAAAATGAGGGGCGTGGTCGGGGAAGATTCTTTGTAGATCGCTGCAAGATCCGTCGTTTGTGGCTCCACGAACTGTTGACCGAGATAACGCGCCAAATACAGTTGCATTGCGTTTGTAACTTTGTCCGGACGGAGACACTTCAGTACAATCATCCGTTGAAAGTCGTTTAATTTCTTGTCCAAAGGTTCCGGATATTTTTCTCTAGGCACACAATTTTTATACGTCATGTGAAACAATTTTTTTTTCTATTTCTTTTTTGCTATTAACGAAAATTAGTATTCAAGAAATTCAATTGATTTTAATCTTTACATTCTTCGTTATTGTTTTTACTTCATTTTTCAAATTCTCTTGCTCAATCACAAGAGGTCAGGAAATTCGAATTATTCGCAAATATATTTGAGTGAGTTTTTTTTTTCATTTTCGTTTTCGTCAGGCAAATGACAATTTTTTTAACGAAGTATTGAAATCAATCAGACCAAACGATTCGTATACCATTTCAGGGTTCGAGAATCTCATCGATCCATTTAAAAAACAAATAATTTTACTTCGAATGTAATTATATCTAATTTTCACAGCAAGTAAAATTCTTACATTTCTGGTTGTAAAGAATCGAATATTCTTTTAAATTCACTAAGATTGCTCAAAAATATTTTTACAAATCCATCGAAGTTACGAAGTGTTTCCAATGCTTTAATCTCTTTCCAGCATCTCGGTGATATCCAATCGGGAGCCGGATTTGGCAGATTCTTTTTGAAACAAAAAAATTTGATCACGATTTATCCACATCAAGAGTAAAAAAAAAAAAAAAAAACTATCAATGCAATTAATACCCCTAACCAGTTGAATAGATCGCAAATGTATTGGACTGCAGATTGAAAAATTACTTGGAAAAATGGTTTCAATGTTTGCAATACTGAACAAATCACGATTTTACGTCGAACATTTTTTCATCAGAATTTTGTAATCAAATAATACAGTTTCAGTATTATGATTGTTCAATCATGCTGTTTGATACCGTTGACGTGAATCCTTTTTTCAATTAGACCAGAATATCAAACGAGCTTTTTTGCCAGTTGGTTGTTTCCATTGCTTTCTATATATATCGTGAGCGATATCAAAAGAGGCTGATCAAACAGTTGAATTGCACACATTTGGACGACCCGACCTCTTTGAATAACTTTTCCACGCTTCGAACTACATGAAACGATAGTTTCGTTGCTTGCACGTTCATATGAGCGATTTACCTTTTCTGGCACGGATCCGGAGAGAAAAAAGCGCCATTCGGTTGAATTTATGAGACCCTCATCGATGCGTATCCGGGCACAAACGAGAAAAGCAAAGTGTAACTTGTGTCTTTCAAAGATACTTCGGCATACGTTCGAAAAAAGAGAAAACGTGAAATACTCGTTCACTCTTTCAACCCGTTTCGTTATGTCAGCTGTTAGGTATTGTAGAAAAAAAGAGATTTTTTTTTTTTCATTAAAATATTATTACATAACTGCAACATTCAAATCCTACTTCAAAACGGTCAATTCTTTGCTCTAAATTCGGTAGATCAATCCGTGCATGGAAAATCATAATTTTTTTCTGTATTCGAAACAGTCATTAATTGATTACTGAAGTATCGATTTATGGATATTGAATTTTATTCTTCAAATCGTGTGATTCATAACATGGAAATCTATTTTTAAACAGCTGTCCTTGCGACTGTCTTCCAAAGACACAGCTCAATAAAACATTAAAAATTACGCAATTTTGAATTTTTTTATTAATTCATGAAAATAGCTGTAACTTTTTTTCTATCAAAAATTCCAAACTCGGTCACGACTCATTCTCTTCGATTTCGAAGTATTTAAAAATGAGTAATTTGTGTTTTCTAGTCATTTATACTTTTTATATACAAGTGAATTTTTAAAGTTGATTTAAATTTAATTTAAATCTCGTATAAATAATGAGCTTCAGTTCTGTGATGATAAATTCATAGTAATCGCTCCACGTGTTCTCGAGTAGAAAGCGGCTAAGTACAGTTTTGCATTACAGATTCTTACACATTGAAAGCAGATGAAATGTGCCGTTTGACAGAATCAGGCGTACTCAAATTATGAAGATTATTTTACATATTTAATTAATAATCTGATTGATCTACAGAGTTTAGTAAAACTGATAGAAGATAAACGGAATAAATATATTGAAAATCATTAATTGAAAACTAGTTTTGATGTAGATACTCACGAGTTTTTTCCGATCCGAGGATGCTTGAAATGAAAATATTGATGAACCATTCGAGAGAGTACTGATACATGTTATCAACGAATTGCAAATCGGAGAGGCAAAAGAACAAAATTTGGGCTCTATTGGCTACGGGGATATAGAGGGATCGTGTGACATCAATATCTTCTTGTGTCATTTCTGCTGAGGATACTTTTACCTTTGGAAAAAAAAAAAGTTATATATACGCGATGTGTTGTTTATTTTTGGTATGAAACCGCTATATACGTTAGTGTTTTCTGTTTCAAGACGTTCTATTATTTATTTATTCAGCAATGATTCTACTGCACATATTTCTTCGACACAGTTGAGTTTCCGAGAAAAGCGCAGCCACAAGCTGTGTTCTTTCATTCTGATAAAATAAGTGCAACTTTTTGTTTCCTCGAAACACCACTAGAGTCTCCCGCATTCAGGAAAAATTTGCATTTATTTTCATATGCTATCTCTCCCACACTCGTGCAACTGATAGAGGATCACCTTCGGGTGTAAAGAATGCTCACTAGATATAAACGTCGAGTTTTCCCAGATCGAGAGAAATGCGTTTCCGCAAAATACCAACAAGTTTCTCCAGAGCTGGGGGGAGCTCTGATACCGATAAAATTACGTAATTTCCTATATTTTTGCACGACATATTAGATCCGCCATTTTGAATTTACAAAGTTCGCGATCGCACACGGATGCAGTGATCTCAAAAATTCGCCAGTATACCGAATTTCATTAATATCACACAATTTTCGATATTCTATGGCCCGCCAATTTGATTAAGTACAGATTTCGCGTACGCTATAAGTTTCATCCATATCCAATAACATTCTTAAGAATTATTTAACGAAAATACAACCTTTATTTCCTCGCTTTTAACTTTCGAAGCTTCAAGAGTGAGCATCAAATCAATATCATCAACCGCCGATCCTTCGGATGATGACAGTTTCTGCAATATTCGATCCTCGATATCTTTTAAATCTTTTTTCATCTGTGCGTTCGATATTATGAGGGCACCTCGAGTTTCCTCGAGGTCGGATCGTTCTTGCATCACGACCAGAGATAACATCTGATCTAGTAGTCCACTTGAAGGAATGAAAAAAACGTTACGTGTGCAATATTTAACAAAAATAATTTTTCAATGTTCAACGGTTTCTAAGTATTTGAAATCAAGTAACAAGGAGTTTGAAAAACAAAATTATACGAAGGCTCACAGAAGTTTTGTACCTTGTAGTGAGCGTAAAGTTAACGAGCAAAACTTTGACAGCGACCTCCGGGTTGTAGTGAGGATTCGAGAGTTTCGTCGTAATAAAGAGACGAAAATCTTGATTGTAAGGAGTAACGTTTTCACCGATTTTTACGCTTAATTGACCAGCATGCTTGAAGAGAGATCGCAAGAGAACTCCATCGAGGGACGGTTCGAGATCGAGACCGATGTTTTCGATTAAACATGGCTTTCCGAATCTTACGCAATTTTCAACTACGCGCAATATATCCTTATCAGTCATTTTTGCAATCGATAATCCTTGAGGTTTACCCTGTAGAAAAAACGTGTTTTTGGTGTAGCGACTATCGAAAGAATTCGTAAACAATAGTAATTTCAGTAAGCACTTTGAATTCCTAATAGTAGAAAACTATTTTTTAGTTAATTATGTCAGATTTTTATGCCGATGGGAAAGAGGATTGGATTTAAAAAAAGTAGAGTTTCATGTGCTACCCATTTTGGCGGGGTGCATAAAATATCGTTGTCATCATATTTCCCTTAAAAAAAAAAATAAAAAAAGAAGCGAAAAAACGTGTTATGCGAAAACACTTTATAAAAATAAAATGCAAATTATATTCACGTTGAACGTGATTGCCATATGAATGAAATGTATAAAAAGTCACGAATGTTCTGTACCGACTTTATTGTTGGAGATTTGTCTGAATATTTTTTTCTTTTTCAACACCCAAACGAAATGCACGTACCATATTTTTTATCCACTTATTGGCCTGTCCCTGAGGATCGATAAATAAAGGCCATCTGGCAGAATTTTTTACAAGTACAGCGTTTTCTACGGAGAGAGAGTCACGTGGTAACCCATCAATTTGCCACTTTCGGATCTCAACAGGATCACCAAGTACCGAGACAGGATTACAGCCGTGCGTATGCGGCACTCCAGTGCCGAGGATCACGTGCCATGAGGCCAAAAGGCTCTCGCGATACGTGTCCGTGAATGGAGTCAGATAGGCTATTGCCCCTTGGAAATAAACCAAATAAATAGCACATGAATATAAATGCGTATCAATATTACAATTGTCTCAGATATTATAATAGAGGAAAAGAGCTTCGATAGTTCGTTTTGTTACCATCATTACCATATTTTCCCATTAATAATGTCCCTGTGTGATCGTTAAGCCTTTGGCTGCCCATGCACTGGTCCATGTTTTCACAGTTAAATTTGAACTTTGTCTAAATTCTGTGCAAATCCCACTCGAGAAAGCTATAATACTTAGCTGTATAGCGATAAATTGCAAACTAACCGGCACCCCTAATCATTTTTCATAAGCAACTGAAGAAGAGTTTTTCAGAGGTGTTTTCATCCGGAACATCGTCCCTTCGAAAGTGACAATGAATTGTTTACTAGTCTCAGTGACCGTATAAACACCAAAAACTTTGTAATCAACTTAACAAAAATTGCTCATAGGCTTTCATATCAACTAAATTCACGTGATGCTGGGTGTTGACTTCCAATTAATCGTATTCTTCCTAGTTTCGTTAAAACCCAAGATAAAGGATCAGAAAACAGTTAAAGGAAGTACCACGAGTTCTCAAAATTGACAATTATTTGCCTCTGATGCAGTTCTGTTGTGATTGAAGCTTTGAAGTCTATAGCTTGAAAGCTTGATTGTTTAGGCTGCGATTCCACAACATGACGAAGGAAAGGAACATCTTTCCTTTGCGGAATTCCTCGAAACTCTTAGATCGTCTCTTAGTGCCTGAATGTATAATATAGTGCAAAACTTTTACTAAGAAAAGACGATATTGCTTCTACGCCGCACGCGAGTCTGCTAGTTAATGGAAATTTCGTACAAATACATGCAAATGCGATAAGCTGGCACTAAAGCATCCTCTATTATTGACCTACCCACATAAATGGAACAATCGATTACGTTGGCTCCTTTGTGATAAAGGAAAGAATGTTCTACAAAACAATCAGAACTTGTCATCCAATTATACATCATCCTTTGTACTCGCAGTGAGCACCGACGTCATTTTCAGGCTCAAATCGCTATAATGTTTGCACGATTAAGAAACTGAGTAACATACAGAAAACAAAAACTCATTTTTTCGCCTCGATCGCGAGGAGTCGAGAGTTGATATAACATCACCTTCAAGACTTCTCTGAATAATAGCGACAAAATTTAAAATCCGAATGCTGTCTAAAACTCGATCGCATTAATTCTTGACACACGACTTGGTCAGTCGCCCCACAAGTTGGAATCAAAAGTTAATGATGATTGGGTATCTCCAGGGAAAACAAAAGCCATAAAAAAGTTTGAAAACTTTTTACGAGAAATTTCAAAGACGAAACAAATCTCGGCAGAGTTCGTGAACAAAAAAATTCATGGGATATGAATTAAATGAATCTTGGGGTATATAGCAAAGTGAGAAAAAACAATACCTTCGGAAAAACATCCCCTTTCACAAGGAAAAAAAACCCCCATCCTTGAAGCGATTCGGAAACCCAGGAAGTATTTATTTTGACATTTTGTGAAATTGGTAAATGTTCTTCCACGTTGTTCGATGCTCCGCAAGATTTTTTTATTTCAAGATGAAGAAAGATGTATTCGAAGTTCAAAGATATGTGTGAACTTACCAGAAGAAATGAGTATGTCACCAATGACATTTTTCAACGACACTTTCATATCATTCACCGCTATGGTCCATCTTTGTTGTTCCTCTGCGAGACCCGCTACAAGTCTTACAGCTCTGCCCATTCTTTCCTCGCAAAGTTGTTTTTGTTTCTCGAGTTCGACTCTGTTAGCCTCTCCAGCACGAAGCTGAGATTGCAATTTTTCAATACCCTCTTCAACTTCCCTTAAACGTTCCATAGCAATGTCCAAAGTTTTCTCTGTTTCGACAAGGGCTTTTTCTGCTTCTCTAAGTGCAACCATTTTAGGCTCCACTTTCAGATTCACAAAGTAATAATTATACATCGCGTGAACCCACAAACAGAGAGAATGACAAGCTCTTGATACTTGTATGACCTTTGAATATACCGAAAAGAATTTCATTAATTGTAAATATATAATTCAAATAAACTTTTGTTAATCGATAATTCAGGCTATGCAGAAACAAAACGACTGCCAACAACTTTACTGTTTTATATGAATTTGGAAACTATTTCGTTGATTATTCGTGAACTATATCAGGCTTACTTTGGTTGGATGAAAAGCTGGATCTTCGACGTATATTTTTAGTTTATTGATCATTTCTTCAGTTATTGATTTTTTGTCAAAGTTTTCAAGTTCATTCAGAAAATGCGAAGGATCAGCGAGCATCTGAGTTCCTGGTGTCCAATAGTCCAGAACTTTTTCACCGGGAGCTTTTCCCGCGACCTATTTATTGGAAAAACTTAGTTCCGAAAACGCACTGTGATATTCCGATAAACAATAAAGGTCGAATATCGATTTCTCACTTCATCCGAATGTCAACTATTTTTTGTTTTATAATACATTTTCATGAATGTTTTCGTTACTTTTAAAGGTTTGACATCCTTTACGATACACATTGCTTCAATGACCAAAGTGACACCCACAGGAGGTCTTTTCATAGCTTTTACTTCTGTCAAGTCATTTTTGTTCAATGATTTTAGACTCGCTTCTGCAGCATCCAGCATCGGTTTTGCTTCACCTGTGTAAATCACAAAAGTTTTTCAATATTCTCCGTCCGATATACGATGAACAAATTTATGAAAATTTTCTGTGCAAATATATTTTTTAATGGTTTTTTTAAGTTCCATAAATATTAATAGGAATTTATGATTTCACGGAGTATACTTTTCAACCAATAAATCAACGTTTTCATTCAAGTTTCAAAACCGTGTTCCCCTTCGAACGTCAACAATCAGGAAATTATCGAGTTCTTTCAACATCGGCATTTGCTTTTTTGTACAATAATCTCTATCCAAATATTATTTATATGAAGTATCCTCGCACTAAGAGCAAAGAAAGATATGTCATGACACAAGCAAGGTCAATTACATACTTAAATCAGCTTCGGCCTCGTCCTTAATAGCTTGATTTTCACGCTTGAGCTTCGCAGCTTCGTTTTCCTGAAGGACGGCTTGTGCCTTCGTTTTCTCAGCTTCGATCTGCGTAGAAGATACGAATAGATATCGGTTTTTTTTTATCTCATTTTGTCGGGGATACGAAACAATTGGGATTCTGGTATAGATAACAAGTTGAATTTTACTCTGTGACTTACGGTGTCTTTTGTGATACGATCTATCATTTGCGCAGTAGCAATAGCCGCTTTTTCCAAATCCGGTTTCATATTTTTTAAAACGATTTGCATATCTTTTACTTCCAATTCTGTTTCAACGAGTTTGTTCAATCCTGCAAAGTAAAATTTCATTCGAAAGCGTTGATTATCGTTGCTTGATGAAGATCATTTATCAGCTGACTGTCTATATTAATTCGACATGATATTATAAACATCTTAGTGAACGATTTATCGAGACGTTTATTATGAAAATAATCTGGCGGACGGTATTAGCTTCATTTCTACTGTGCCAAAAATGGCCGAATGGAAATGAATTTTATCCGGATTTATTCGAAGCGAATTTCATATAATGAGAGAAGGAAAGAAATTAAAATCCATGTGGCGAAAATTCGGTTGCCTTTGCGTTCGTATTAATTCAGAAAGATTTGTCGAATATTATTTCTCTTGATAATTAAACGTCTCCCAATTGAGCGCTCTGGCAGGTTCATTTAACGAGACTGATTACACGCTCGATGAGATGAGGAAAAGTCTTCGTTAATTAGTTGGGACAGACCGGTAAAAGGCCGTTCACGTACTGTGCCTGACAATCATAATCCTAAAATGAGAAGAGCATCGGCAGCGAGTTAAAAACAGCAAAAGAGAGAGAGTGAGAGAGAGAGAGAGAGAGAGAGAGAGAGAGAGAGAGAGAGAGAGAGAGAGAGAGAGAGAGAGAGAGAGAGAGCGTAATGATGAGAATCGATACTTCGATGAACTAATTAGCAATTAGTATTGCCAAAAAACATATTGCTCGCATTATTACGAAAAATATCATTGTTTCAATTGAAATTCATTCAAAGACTGTGTTATGCTCGACAACCAGTTCTCAATTCTGGGTTCCGATGTCTTCAAAATGGTATCGTAGCGTGGGATCAAAAAAAGTTTCGCCAAGGTCAAAAAATCGTTTTTATTCAACTAGATTCATGTCACACGTTGCAGAAATTATTTAAAAAAAGTAAAAGTAAGTGGGTCTCGATGATGAGTTCGAAAAATGTTTTCAAATCCTACAGTTCAATCGATTACTCCATAATTCAGCGTCGCACATGCACCTGACTATATTGTTGTGCAATATTTTTCAATGATTTTTAATTGTTCTTAAAAAAAAAGGTCAAATATGAGTTAAACAACGATACAGCAGAACGATCGATGGAGCGAAAAGTTTAGATGCATTCGGTATGCAGTCGCGTGCACGCTTAGTAGAGCTTTCGTCGAGAGCAGGTGGAAAAGCATCGAGATCTTAAAAGACCACGTAACTCGAGAGTGTGAGTGAAAGTGTTATTATCGTTGACAATTCTCTAGAGTCTTCTTATAGTAAATGGAGATGCCCGTAAAGAGGCTACGGAAAAAAAGCAACCCTGCTGCGTCTGGTTAATACCGAAGCAAGGACGCAATTGGGCTAGACGTTATTTAATTATCTGTTTAAGAACCGACGCGACAAAACAAGCCTCTTCACAAGCCGTTCCTTAATACATGATAATCTGATAATAAAAAATATATATATCTTCGGGTGCGCGTGTGTGCGCGTAGGTAAAGATTATAGTTAAGATTATATACGTTAGAACTATCGAAATGTTTCTAATATACCTGTTGATAGGCGAGTAATTCCCAACGATAATTCTTCCTTTTGGTTTGTTAGGAGGTTTCCATAACTCGATAACAATTCAAGGTAAGATGTCGGGGTGACGTAGTTGTGCCGATTTAAAGCCTAGAGAACGTGAAAATTTTTTAAATTATTGATCTAACTTTAGAATAAAAAATAACTGCTTGATATTACAATTTATTTGATTTGGAAACTGTAATGATAATGGCGATGGGAATTCAGACAGTCCCCAATGACATTAGGCAACAAAATAAACCAAGCATTAAGGGATACTGAGAGAATGCCTCAGGGGATACGACGAAAGAAACAAAATACAAAATTATATGATGGCGAGACTGTTGTGTTTTAGGTTTTGGGTTCAATCTGTCGCCGTGTTAATGTAACCAGAGTTTGAATGATGCCTCTGCGATATAGGACTCTACATTTTTCTCATAACGACCAAGTATAAAATATATTTTATTATTCACATATAACTTTTTCGTGATGATACAATATCTGATAGAAAAACTTTTCCGATGGGAGAAATTTCATAAATTTCAACGGATATTGTTGCAGCAATCATTACGAGGAATGCAATGATAACAACTTTAACAAAACCTACGGGGAAAAAAACGCATGAAATCACGTACACAAACTACAACGTTTTTACTTTAAAGGGGCTCTCTAACTGCGATTTTCATCCTTCAATACCATTTTACTTTCTTTGTACATCGCTCTTTAACATGAAATTTTAAACATTTCAACGATAATTTTTTTTCCAATAAATCCTTCGATCAGATTGCTACATTTTTGCAACTCGGGTTTGCTCTCAAACACACTGTTTATTTTAATAGGCAAAAACTATATACTTACTGCAAAAAATTTTTCACTCAATTCAACGACGCTCGTGTGCATATATTGACAAGTTTTGACGATCGATTTAAATACGTCACCGACTATCGTTGGATCTTCGATTTCTAATAAAAATTGTGTTGCTACACTCTGCAACATGATATGAAAATTAACATAAAATTTCAATTTTCTTACTTTTTAATATGTTGCATATTCGCTCTATTTCCAAGAAATGCTTTCGCTCGTTCGTGAAAAATGAATAAACATGGTTTGATTTGATAGAAAATATACGTGTATGCAATTACTTGGAGTGCATTTTCTGGCCATGGACTGAACCAATCAATCGTGCAACAATTTACCAGAGCAGGAAATTGTCTGATCCGAGCTCGAAACAAGTCGCCTATTGGGCTGCACAACAAAAAGGGCAAAGTTTATTAAATTTTTCAATTTAATCATAAATAATGTTAACAGATATTAATAAACTGTATCGATAAAATATTGAGCTGCATTTTTTTCCTCGAAACATTAAGTGCGTTCGAGAAAAGAGTGTATCTGCTTTTTGTTTATTGCTGTCGCACTCATGCAACCGATAGTCTCTTCATAGAAGGGTACAGTGAAAATATATGGTTCATTCAAGAATTAAAGTTTGTTCTCGAACTGCAAACACTCATGTGACCATAAAATTATGACGAAATTATTAATTTTGTCAAAACATAAACACCTCATTGTAATGACGGTGTGAAGATTGTTGCGAACAAATTTTTGATAAGCGGCAAATAAGTTGCTCCGATTAATGGGTAATCCAGCTTCTTGAACCGGAGCTCTCATTAATTGATAAATTTTCTCGAGTTCATCAATTTGATAAATATTCGGTACGTCACCACTGTTGAGGATATTGTTCAAATCTTCGAGGAACGAGTCGTTTTTTATCTGGGATGTGAGAAAATGATGATACAGAAGTGCATGAAATAACGCAAATAAATTCAAGCTTAAGAAAAAAATAGACTGAAAATACTGACGAGTTGAATGTTGCGTCAAAAACTCCATTCTCATCGGTACCTCAGTAATTTCTACTCCGAAGGAAAAGCGTTTTGGAATGGAATTTTTTTCAATAATATACTTTAAACAATTTTTTTTTCTTGTGATTACCTGTGTATCCGAGAACAGAAAAACAATTTGTCGATTTTGCAAGCCTGCTTGGAGCATAATGTTTTTAACGTCTTCCCGCCAATCATGATTGGAATAAGCTTTACTGAGTTCAATTTGAAAGCAAAGATATTCTTGTATGTGCGACGCAAGTTTTGTCAAGCTGCGACGACCTAAAAAATTATTTATACATTTATTTGTTTATTATTAATACTTCAAATATTTGAAATTCAATTTTTTCATCTTGTGCGTTTTTTCTTTGTATCGGAATTTATTGAACATTCATGAAGCAATTTTCTCTCCAATAATAACGTATACCGATCGTGTAACGATCCAATTTTTAATCGCGTATCATGAATAACAGCTGTCAGCTCCACACCAATAGCTTGCTGTGCTTTCCGCCAGAATGCTAATCGATGATTGAATGCAAAAGCTACCAATCAACGATACTAATTACAGTTATTACAATTGGTAACTATAATGTCAAAGTCGAAGTTAAATTTGATTTCTTTTTCTTTTATATCAATACAACTTAGAATCATATCAATCAAACATCTTCCATTTATATTAAAAGCACAACTCAGTGCTACGTAGTAGTCTTCCCATATTTAAGTCACAGCCCCTGACACGTGCTGAATACACGGATGTCCCTGAATGCGCGAATTCTTACAAACACGAGCGAGGCTCGAATAAACCAGAGTACATCGGTCATAAAAACTAAACCCTAGCAACATCCCTAAGACGCAAAATGTTTGACCCTTCCTTCTAAGAGAGCTAGTAAATATACCCCTACCGTTTCCCGAATTTGGCCCTAGAAAAACCCGCGATTTTTCACTGCGACATGCACTTCGTTCGCACATAGAGTCGCGTCTATAGTATTAGCAGGACTTCGGTTGTCATTCAGTTAAATATCTTATAGAATTAATCTCTGGCAGAACTTCGGGTCTTCTGAAGAAGAGAGCAAGTCGAGTCTATAGAAGTCCCAGTATTAAAGTATTAAAATCAACATTTTGGGTTTAAAAGATTTTCAACTCTTTCCACACAATTTATTCGAATTGTATTTTACTAACAATTTGTCTCTAATACAGAAAATCCTAGATCTCTCTATCCATCCTTGTTGTATTTTCTTCTAACAATTTAGTTTCATTAAAAAAACGCATAAAAAATCCTTAATCTTTTCATTCAGAACCTTGAACTCATCCTTTCCCCAGTCGCAACTAAGATAAGGCAAGAACTATTACGAAATTCATCGAGCAACAAACAAGAGCAAGAAGTAACGAAACAGGCAAATCTATAGCAAAAGTAATTTTCCTACAAATTTAATCAAAACTCTCAATGATGGAGATATTGGATCCTGGTTTTTCAATAAACTTTATTCTTGAAATCAACTGAATTCTCTCGATCCTTGAATTTTGTTGGATTTTCTAGGTATCCAGTTTCGCTTTGACCTTCTATATATAATGTGGATTCGTATATATGTGTCATGTAGTTTTCACAAGTTACCAGATCCTCCCATTCCAAGTAGAAGAGCATTTCCACGAGGCTGACGTAAAATTCGTGCGATTCGACAAACGTGACTCATCGCATCTTCAAATAGAACCAATTTCATAGGTGATGTTGTAGAGTTGTTATAATCTTCGAGATATTCGATTAAAATTTGTTCCATCTATGTTGTGTAAAAACGATCAATCATTGATATTTGTTGGTTCACTGATTTTCCAATTCGTACAATTTTCGATCAAATGAAGGGGTTAGCGATTATACAGCAGTTTTGACGTCCTTCACCATTATTACACATTTTTATTTGTTTTGACGTTCTTGACCATTTTTTTACATTTTTATTATTATTTGTGATATTTGGTAAGAAGGCAAGACTGTAGAACTTGCAGTAAAACGAATGTACGAAACGAGGATATCATATTCTCAATAATTACATTATTTCGTTCTGCTTAATCTGTCTTCCCTTCCCCCATATGTGTGTAACTGCATTGATCGATCGAATAATGAAATATGTATGGGATAATTAGCGAAAAAAGGTCAGAAAATAAAAGACACATAAATTGATAGCTCGTCAAACCTTTCGAAGATCAACTATACGTTCATACTGCTCGCTCGTTCCGCAAAAACTACCATAAAAGAGTGTTGAGCCGTCGAAATTTTCATCAGATAATGGATTTCCGAAATTTTCTATCAAAATCTTGTGTAAAATTTCGTCAAACCATTTGCGGTCGACTTCGTTTACGAGGCGATCGTTGAACACTCTCAAGTTCTCGTGGTACCATAGAGAAAATAATTTATCGGGTGACTGTGACAGAGTAAATTTGAAGCCGTTAATTTTGCCGTTGATTAATCCATCAATTCGTATCATTAATTCAGTTGAAATTGTAGAAGATAAATGAATTATTTTTAGACGATTTTTATAAATGATTCATGAGTTTCTGGATAGAATAAGTTTGGAAATTTTTTTTTTTATATACGCGAACAAAAAAATGAACAAATATTATTTCATAGATATGTTTGAATTATTAAAACTGTGTGCGGAAAAAAGTTCTGATTGGCGATTAGAGTTCCCGACTTCTATGGGTCCAAAAGTAAAAACAAAACTTATTCTCATTCCGTGTCAGTGGCGCGACCAATCGTACCAATATCCGACATAAAAATCATTTTTTTTTATAAAATAGTGGCAGGCTAAACTTTGATTATCAATTTTTGATCAAACATTAAGATGTTTACCAAGTTTCAACTTAATCGGCCTGACTGACTATTGAACTATCGAGCTCAGCAATTTAAAAATCCAACTTTATAAAAAATCTCTCCCAAGTTGAGTATTATTTTCTCTTTTTCTTGGAATGATTGGCACAAGTTCTTGAATTTTATGAGTAAAAAATTGAAAAAATAAATAAAAAATATCCGAATAGTTTCAAATTTATTCTATCCTAAGAACGTTCTTCGAAAATAAAATTCTAAACAACAATCCGGCCTTGATATTGTTTGACGAATCTATTATAAAAATAATACATAAAATTCACACGTTTTAAATGGGACCAATATTTATATCTAGACGTACGTCAATTTTCGTAGGTTCGGCCATTAAGATACCCTGAAACACTTTGCTTAGATCACGGAGATTGAAAGTGTAATGGGACTTGTCCGGAGTGGGAAGCAAATCACGACAAATCGTAGAAAAGACATCGAGGGTTGCGTCCACCATTTTATTAGCCACAAGATTGTCGAAGCCTGTAGTTCGCAATATCCAAGAAACGAGAATAGTTCCGAAGATATTTTTCTGTACGTAAATGAAAACAAATAGGATTTTAAGAACAAGCGGAAGATACACATTGAATTGAAGCATTTAAAAACCATATATTTTGTGCAAACGAGATGTGTGGATATTTGCGATTATATTAAGGAAATATTGTTTTTTTGTTTGGTCACCCCCTCGTTGTTTACGTAAGAAAACATGTATGACTCAAAGAGTTAACGTGTGTAATGGTAAAGGCACTTGATGTCCATTTTGGAATTCTGGTGCCGTAATAAAAGATGATGAAAGAAAATTGACGAAATTTTTAAATCACAACAATTCGTCTGAAAACTCCTCGAAAAAAATTCACCATCTTCTGATGTCATTATCCGTATGCAGTCAGTGCATACACTTGCATTTAACATGGTATAATATTCACATATAGGTTTCAATGTCATATAAATATTTGATGTGGTCGGGTCGAGAATTTTCCTTGCGAATTAGGTTATATTTTATAGGGTATATAAAAGTTTTGTCATAACAAGATCATTACAATTGAGTGATGTAAATAATGTGGTAGGGGAAAAAACCACCTTTACTGGTTTCTCATTTACTTCGATATACAAATATATATGTATACATATGGGAGACATATAAATAAAACATAAGGACAGCATAACTCGAGGTATCATTTTTCTAGGACAAGTTGAAGCAGAAGGACATCGATCTTTATGCTCTCTGGTCAAAGGGTCTCGAGCATAAACTTTCGTCTTGTGTATTGAAACGTATCTATGCTTATATATAATTCCGAGCTGAAGCTATCATTGATTAACTCGTCACACTTACGGAAAAAGGACATAAATCAACGTGTATGTAAAGTAAAAATGTGTTTGTGCTGGTTTCTCGACCGAAGGATGTTAAAGACGTATGGAAAGAAAGATGTATATAATTTGTTCGTATATATAATCGCTGTTGGAGCACGATGGAAAGAATCGAAGGGTGAGTAGAAATGTTCAGTCGTAGAGGGTGAAAAAAGGGAAAAAAACTGTAGATACTCGTGTCGCGCGTAAGTTATGAGGCATAATTGACCAAGGGGAGAACATTGATGCGTTATTAACGAAAGGGACCCCCTCCCCGCATGTAAACTTTGCGTCGGTCTACGAACAGTTGTAACTACTTGTACGTTGGATGTCACTGTAACGTGTCTGCTAAGTGAATGAAGAATTTGGGATCAAAACGAGTTTGCCTTGGTACATTATTGAGAAAAAAAAGAAAACTAACACAAATCTTTACTGTTGAAAAATGTCTGATCTAATCGTCGCACTTATTCAACAATTGTTCATTTTATTTTTCATATAAACTCGTGTTTTATCCAATTTTAAAGCCTTTTTAAAACATGATACCCTTTTCTTTTCAAAACACTTATTTTAAAGATTATAATGTAGGGTAAACCGAGGCGTAACAGGGGGCAAACCTGAATCAAGTCAACCTCGCAAACATCAGGGTAAGCTTGCCAAAACAATGTATATTTTTTTGCTCTTTTTTATTTCATTTGTAAAACGAAAATACATTAAAATTATGTGGAAAAAAATGTACAATTTTCCGAAGGTACTCCATCCGGCCCAATTTTTTTTTTCTTCTCAAACTATTCCTTTTTTCGTATAAATTCCTTGGTTGTAAGTGGTAAGAAACATCAGGCAAAACTTGTTAAACTTCTAAAAAGTACAATATTTTGTCTACGTTTGTTCAAAATAAATCCCAAAAATAAAAATAGTTCCCATCAGAAGCCAGGTGGAACAAAAAATGGGTTCAAGATGTAATCGCATTAATTACGATCCAGAGAACCGATCTTCAACGCTTCACTTTCAATTGAATTAAAATTTTGGTTCTCCATGCTTCTAATTTAACAACTTACTTTGTGTTTTTGAAATAATGCATAAAAAATTATGAAATTTTAAAAAAGAAGGTACGAAAGTACATTTTCATTCTAAAAATAAAATAAAAAAAAGAGCAAAGAAGAATTCATTGTAATGGCAATTTGCTCCGAGGTTCGAGGTTTTAACTTGATTCAGGTTTCACTTTTGTTTCGCCCCAGTCTTCCCTATTTTGAGGGAGGATTTTCTCCACATTTTTCAAACAGTTATGATCAATGTTCCCAATGCAGTTTCCTTTCGTGTTATCATGTGGGTGTTGCGTTTACATCGACGTGATATGAATATAACAAATATACATATTGTCTTTTAACCAACACAGAGCCGTAGTTTGTCTAATTAGCCACGAGAGGCGTGTACTCGATTCCATAGAAAAAAGTGAGACGGAGCACAGACGTTTGTAAAAAAAAGAAAAAACCGAAAGAAAAACAGGAAAAAGAAATGAAAAATTACGCCGTTGAGAATTATTTCATATATCGTGGAACTTTTCAGTTTTAGTAAAAGGAGCGGTCCGTCACGCGATATATCAGGTGAATTTCAGAAATTTTGTGAAATCAACTGAGAGAAATATATTCTGGCACAATACACAGTGACGCAACTATCGAGGCGTTATACTACAAAAAAAAAAAAAAAAAAGAAAAAAAACTACAATTATGAATCTCTTTGACTTGGGCTTACTTTAGCGTCGTTCTCCATGTCCGGAAACGAAATGAAATGAAAATGACGCAAGAGTCTGGCCGTGATAGGATTTCTTCCCCCACCAGGTGGACCCATTGCACACACGAAATTCACATCCTCGATGTTTCTAAACGAGCCGATCTCTTTCCGGTCATACCATCCTTTGATGTATTAGAAATTCATTAAAATTCTTGGTCCCGAGGATATTTTTTTGGAATTTCGATGCATATTACAAACGCTGTTGTCAATATTAATAACTACTTTTTATTGACTCACCTTCAAAGTCCATGAATTGACGAATCAGCTCGATTGGTGGTTGAGCCCCGAATATCTCGAGGGCTGGCATATTGAAATCATCGATGAAGAATATTTGTTTCTTGAGAACTGGTGGCCCGTAAACCCCTTTGCGTCTCTTATCCAGCTTCGAGTCGATTAAGTCCTGTGGGTGATAAAAAAAAAAATCTTTTACAAAAATAAAGTTTATGAATCAGAACAAATGGTGGCTTGTACAACATTTCAATAGATTGATTAACACGGAAATTCTAACAGAAAATTTCTTTCATTCCATGCCCATCTTTGTAAAATTCATCAGTAATAAAAAGATGAAGATAAACCAAAAACATGCAATTCGCTAGCAATTCGAAGATCATTGGAAAGGAAAAGGTGGTTGAGGCTCAAGTTCTGAATGACGAAAAGTTATAGAAATTTTTGTCAATTTGTTGAAGTTTGAAAATTTTTTCATTTTCAATATGTTTATAAAGTTTAGTTTTGAAATAAAGTTCACATGAATATTTATAGGGCTGCTTGTAAGAAAAACTGTCCAATTAGAGATTGGACTGACCTGAGTTTGATTGGCAGTAGTTCTAGCGGAAAACGTGATAAAATCGCAGATATACTTCTTTGACATATTTCGAGAAAGCTTTGCAGTGACCGTGAGAGTTTTTCCGCTTCCGATTGGGCCGACACATAAAACGTTGCTCTCATTTAGAAGCAAATTACCAATCAATTCGGAACTTCTAACATTATCCATGGTCGGTACTTCGATGTCTAGTGTTTGGATATTTTTTCAAAACTATATACGACTGTAATAACTTATAAAAACTATTGATTAATATTTTTTGATGATTTACTACTCAGAGTCGAATTAATAATTGAACTCTTATTTGAGTTCAAGATGCATCATCAACTACGAGAATATCGAGTTTTCACTTTGTATAGTCATGTATTTGGATGTAAAAAAAAGCTTCAATGGGGACATGTAATAAATGAAACCTGCAAATTTTGTGTCCGGTGTTATTTTAACGCTCGGAATGTCCACGTGCCATTTGCGCCAAGAAGGTTCCATTGGTTCATTGTTTTCAATCGTATCAGTGAATCCGCCATCGTGGAGTCTGAAAATATGTTGGTTTTTCTAACGATCAGCAAATTATTTTCAAAGAAGCGGGAAAGTGTTAAATCTTTGTAGAGAAAGACCTGTAATCATAAACCAATCCTTCATTAGGAAATGGCATAGGATGCCTGGTAAGCTTATTTTTATTTCGCAACCATTCGTCGAATACCCGACGTCCGACGTAGTCACAGCTTCCTCCGAGGCTCCAGACAATAGCAAATGATGTCCACGGTGCCAATAAATCGGCTATTACAAAAAATTAGGCGGAAACAAATACTTCATACGATGAGAATATTTCGTGCTATTTTATCAAGTTAATGACTTTTTTTTTTACTGAGCAATTGTTTTGGCTCTTTTTTTTTTAATTTGCAACAGCTCCTTTCATAAAGTTTTAATGGCTGACACGAACTTTTCCCTTCGGAATACACAAAGGGCATTCCAGGGGTTTCAAACTATTTCTTAACTAGAAGTGTGCAATATTGAAACCCAGTTCCAGTAGCCTCTTATGACTACGTTTGATAATAATAGAATATTAATAAATTTTCTCGTAAATATTGAATCGGTCAAAATAAAATTCAAGCCTCGTGTCATCTAAAAAAAGCGAGTGCATATTTCAAGCTACTCATTGCAAATATTTTGGGTTAAGTTCTTCACTGCGTGAAATTCTGGTAAATGCAAAAACATAATTCGATGTTAATTGAACTTTGGCATCCTTACGAATAAGTCTTTGAAACGGGAAGCTCGGTGGAGATTTTCCATCTCTGCCAGACATTGGTAGTATTCGGAAGTTCATCAAATTTATGTACGATTTCACGATCGATACGTCAACTGTTGGAACAATCTCACGCAAACTTTTTCGTAATAAAGTGAGTCCATCAGGAATCAACTGATAAGTTAGGCTTCCGATTTGTTCAGTGTATTCTCGCATATTCTGTCGAAAGATGATAATACTCAATACCATTCGAAGCAAAGAATCGTGAAAGGAAAATAAGGAAACATTTTTAGCATGTTCTTTTTACCTGAACGAAAAAACAAACACACAAAATAGATGAAAAAAAAAACGAGAAACCGACAATATTCAGAGACTTCAGCTGTTTTCCTAAAAGCATGTTGGATACTTCGAAGTGCTTTTTTTTTATTTTTTCTTATGGTTCAAGTCAATAATAATTTTATTTTTCAGGCAATTAATTGAAAAGGCACGTAAGCGAAAATGTATGCTTCTAAGGATTTTAGTACTCCCTCAGAAAAAATGTTATAGTTTTTTTCTTTCATTCATAGCTTCCGAATCATCGCAATAGCTTTAGTATTATTATTGGATGTGAAAATCAGACAAATGGGAGTTTCTAATGGAGATATGTCAGTAGAAGTGTTTATTGCTATTAACTTGCCCAATTCTTATGGTTATTGTTTCAGAAGTGTAGTTTTTATTGCTACTTGACCTGTACCCATAGAACTACACAATCCATAAATTCATGGAATTTGAATGAAATAGTTGATTTTGTTGGTACTCCAGATTGAAATTCTTAGATAACTCGTGCATATGTTGCATGTGTTAATCTCGACTATATAAATTATGAATTCTTGTTACGATAAAGTGAAACTGACAGTTTACCTCTGGTATAGTGTTTAGCCAACAATCGATCACAGGATGAAGTCCAAGTCCTTCAGGTTCTAGATACACCATGCCGCATCTAGATTAGCAATGTGGGAACGAAACTTTTACATATATACCTCGGAAAATCTGTATTTTTCTTTGCTCATCCATAATAAATATGTTTGGATATTTGACTCCAAGAATCGTTGTTCAATAGCCATTCATCGCGATTATGTCTACTTGGTATCAATATGTTCGATAGCTCGAGGGTGATTCATTCACATCAATGTCATTATAAATTGAAAGAACGTGCTGAGGAGGACGAATGTAAACGACTCGAGAGAGGCGTACTTATGAAAATTTACGAGATACACTCAAGATGTTTATACATTTTGGTAATGATTTATCGGATAACAGATTCAATTTTATCACCATGTGACTTTTTACCTGGAGACAGTAGCAGGCGATGCAACTCTTAGATCAGCAACTTCGAAGATCATTGTTTGAGTTGGCATAAGTTTCATTATTTCACCGGAAGTTAAACAAAGCTTTTTGTTATCGTCGAGAACCGTGTTCATATTTTCGATCCATACAGCATCAACGGGACCATCGAAAATATACCAACGCTTATCGTTGTCAGTTGCCGCTGTACCAGCTCTTATTAAAGTCGACAGAATTCCATCAGTCCTACGAATTAATTCGAAACAATTGTTTCATCTACTTAATATAATTGATTGATTCGATTAAATTGATTGCTCGAGATTCACGCATAGCGAAGTGAAGTCAGATAAATGGGTTTCCACGATAATAGCATAGGGTTTCCTGGAAGCTCATGCAGCGGAATCTAAGAAATGTATAGATTGATAGCAAGTTATCAACTATTTCAGTCCACAAAATGGACGGGCTGTTTATTTTAATCAATAGACGTTACACCTTGAAAGTTAATATACATTGAAAATGTTTGAATAGGATATTTAATAAAAATTATAAAATGCAAGTAATTACTAAGCATATCAAACTGCAGTCACATAGATCACAAATTTCGATTTTTTGGAGAATAAAAGACGTAAAAATGATATTACATTTTTAAATAACAAAGCATTAATATTATATTGAACTCGTATTTTTCGAAACCGTTTTTATGCCAATTGAGCCGAAATTGTGAAATTTTAATGAAGTCTTTACGTTGGAAATATGTGCTCTAGAGTTGTGACCGTAGTTTGTTCTAGAACAGCGAGTAGATGTTGAAAAAATTGTTTACAAATATAATCTGCATACATTTATGGGGGCCATTGCATCTAATATGTGTTTTGGAAATGCCTATTTCTGATGTCAACTAAAAAGGAAATCCTAACGATCAAATTCGTTTAATTGTTTTAAACTTTCAGTATTCTTGGTGTAAAATCCTTCCACGAGGTTTTTCGAGCCGACCCCATATCACTCTAACCTGGATTTTCTCTCACTAACTTTCAGGGTCTTGTGAAACCCCTCTAGCGTGTTACCAAAGTCAATCAGAACTATATTATTCCTGATTTCATTTGATTCTCTGACTTATGCTTTCGTTGAATGTCAATATGAATAGATTCGTGAAAAATATTGACAAATAACATTAACGTGACTGACCATTCGTGTGTATCCAGATCAAATTCTCCATAGAGTTGTCCCATTGTTATAGATTTTGGATTAAGTACAAATGTATGTACCCCGACGAATGGCTTTCCGTTTGGTTGAGGCTGATCTTTCAACTGCGTGCATGCAGTTTTCAATACTTCATAGCACTGAAACATAAAGGTGGGATGGGTTTTTCATAAGAAAATGCATCGTCATTGATGTTAAATATGTGGGAGCAAACTTGAGTAGTTAATCAATTCTGAAGTACTCTATAGCAGTAATTTCATGTGCTGCTGGTTTACCAAGTTTCGTACTTTGTGTCGAAAGCTACGCTACCCTGGTACAATAATTTTGATACAAGATTAAATTGCTGTGGTATGATGCAGTGTACTTTACTACAAAGTAAATCGTACACATAGTTTCAATATTCGAAGTTCTGTTTAGTTGTTCTATTTAAAAAACATAATTTTCACGTCAAGCGAAGCGCATGGATTTATATATAATTTGACAGAATGGAAGATGATAAACCGGCACTAACTATACAGGGTTGTCGAAGTTTAAAGTGCATGGTATTCCAGTTGAAATTTCTAATATGAATAATTCAAACATTTTGAAAGATTGATGAAGTAGTCGAGTTCAACCTCCAATTGTTCTTATTTTATGAGAATCGAGCAAAACTTTGCGATAACAATGGGTCGTTGAAATAATACAAGATTGTTGCTACAAGACGAGGGAAGAAAACGTCTCGTGTTTCAGGCTTCCTAACAGTTAAATTCTGGAGGGCAGTCATTGAGAATGGCTAAAGGCACAGGAAAATTTTCTTCATTGAAAGCATCATGGGAGTGATCCATTTCGTAAACTCAAAATCACCATGAAATGTTAAACCACTCAACTTGGTATAAAGGGTCAGTAAAGACTGCAGGTTTACAAAATATTTGATATGTTCCGCCCGATTCACTACGTGCTTAGAATAAGTTAAGTAGATGAGATTCTCGTTAGGTCAGACGGACTGTTTCCGATGAGGGCTGATTTTCGGCTTGGTTTCTTTTGTAAATAGTTGTTATTATTATTTTCTGAGTTTCATGTGATTGGCTCCGCATCAGAAACTAAGAAAAACTGCCTTTCGTTCAGTCATTGGGTCAAAATATCCCACAAATATCGTTTTTCATTCTCATGAGATGAAAGTTAGGTTATTATCGCAATCCATTATGTCTATAACCCATGCACGGATGTATTTTTGAAAGCAATAGTGTTATTGAACACTGTTTCATGTATAAAATGGTTATTTTGAGGAACAATGTTGCTCTCGAGGATGATACTCAACAAATTTCCGAATAGCAGTATATTCAAGGACAAATAATTGAATTCAATTTTTTAAACATTCAAAGAATGTGAAATATATTTTCGCATTTATCGTTCAAACGCTCTCACGTTCAAATCTTGAATTTTGACGGAATTTTCGCATTTATTAGTGGATATTTCAACGAAAAATGTTGTGCCCCTGGATACTTTGTGCTAAAATATTTTGTTCCAGGATATTTTGCCTGTTGGTGATTTTTATATTTAAATTCTAATTTAATGATTGTATGAAGAAATATTTAAAAATTGCGTTCTCTGACGATGCATTGAAACAGATTAATTTTATTGGAATTTTGTCGGTTTAATATAATTCAATATTCTGAATATCAATATTATGACAACCTATACAATAATTATAAATGAATTATGAGACACAAATATACACTCAAAATGATGTAGTATAATGCTTCTCTTTAATTCATAAAATGATCCTAAAGTGGATTGTATGAATATAGCAGAAACTTTAGATATGATCAACAATCGCATCTCATGGATGAAAGTTACTGGTCGACTGGCGTGTTTTTTTCGTCCCCATAACTCCGTGCATGAGATATCGTCCATTATCTCGGGAGGCGGAATCTGGCGCGACAAGGCAACAACACATTCAACACTTCAATAAAACGAGATGCCCTAATATATAACTTTTAATGATTTTTTTTCAATTGTAAAAAACTTCTATGAATGATAATTTCAAGAAAGCTGTGTATTGAATCGATTGATATATTCATTTAAAACAAAAAGAAAACGAGCACAAATCGTAAATAATTGAAAAACTTATCGTTCTCGGACATGCTTGCACAAATTTGAAGTAAAAAAGAAGTAAAGTAAGAGCGGTTCTTCGTGCAAATAGAAAAGACAATCGAGATAAACCTTTCGCTAGCTCTGTCCTAAACGAATAAACCAAAAGAGGGAAAGATATTAATTGTTGATGAACTAGTTTGTTAAGCCAAATAGGGTAGCTACCATTCCGGGTTGTAATTCACGGAGTTTCCATCGGTTCTTCCTTCAATTTTGTCTGACTTGTTATTTACTGCAATGAGGGGGGGAAGTCGACCCTTGAGTTGAGCCTTTCTCTAACACCCCTTAATATGTGCGTATCCAGTTACACGACGAAAGTAGAGAGTAAATATATGAGTAACCGAACTAACTACTATTATAATCGATATTTTAAACAACATTTTGTTTCTCAGGGTAAAATTATACTATTTCAACAGGATGGAATAATCGCACTGAAAAAAAATTTGTTCATTGAATAAAATGCCCGTTGGCTTGTCTTAATATGCTCGATCGAATTATTGTTATTAGTTGATTTTGTTGAACCCAAACAAATCAATTGTTGGATCTGCCATTTTTCATTGAATCATGTAGGATTTCGTTCGATGTACACATTTTTTCTTCTCAGGCCAGAAAAGGTTCGATTTATAGTTCAAAGGGTTGACACATTCGAGACATCGATTTGCAATAATTGTTATTATGAAGATTATGTTTGCCAATCGTCGTCGTATATGGAAAAGAACGAATTTTTCATAAAATTGTCACATATGTTCAAATAAAATTGCTGCGAGAATCAAGAAAAGTGGGAATGTCTGAAGTTATTTACAGGGGTGCTTACAGGGCGCATGCGGAGAAAACTTTTTGTCGGGGGTACTATATGATAAGCATTACGTTCCCAGTCGATCTCACGCTTCTCCTCATCGCGCCTCGTAGAATAGCGTTGCCTCTGACGAGAACAACCAACTTCCGAACGTTAAAGAATAAGTGAAAATATAAATTAAAACAAAGTTGCGGTCTACTTTGATGGAAAAATTTTCGATTCCAAAGTTTTATTGATTAACCTTGAATGGAATAATAAAAAAAAAGTAAATGTTATTAAATTGCAAACTATAAATCAGAGAAAAATCGTGATTCGGCCCAATAACATTGAAGAAGTGAACAATTTAAAAAAAAAACACATTTTCTTTGTCATTATTTTTGCTGTGAAAAAAGAAAATTTAATTTAGGAAGATTTATTCTGCATATTAATTAACGCTAAATAATTTAGTTATCAGTGTCCAATTCAATTGTGTGGAAGAATGTTTTGAAGAATAAACATTAACCGAATTATTACAGTGTTTAACAAAGTGAAGTTGTGCGAAATAATGATGAGAACTAATGTGTAGTGTTAATGGAATAAAATATTTATAAAATATATTTTATGCATTGCGTTACGATGAAATGTGTCACTCGGAAAATAGTTTGAAATTCGTGCACGATAATAGTTTTTCAGTGATCTAAATATTTGATCGCGAAGGTTGATGATTTTCGATTGTAAACAGTTGCCGAACATTTTCATTAGATTCCCCTGCTCGTTGGAAGCCACAGGTGTCTCGGAAGTTCTCCCTATAAAACGTGTAAATCTTTCGATTAGTTCGAAACTTTCCAACATATTTAAATATAAATGTTGCATTACTTGATCCGAAAATCTATTGGAATTGTGGCGGAGACGTAACTTTTTTCAAACTTCGATTTTGTCGTTGGAGCATGTGTTGAACTAAGTTGTAAAATTTTTAGAACATCACTGAGTGGTCATGTGGTGAGTGATTAAAGTGAACTACTACGAAAACGATAGCATTTATCACGTCAAGAACCATGTTACACGTGTAAACGGAGTAAAAAAAAAAAATAACGTCGGATGAACAGTACGTTTTTTCAAACAAAATTATATTCAGCGATGTTTTTTAATGGTTTTTTTTTCCACACATGAAAATGTGTATGTCGTTAATGACGTTAAACGTTGAAAACGCAAGTTTTATAATCGTCGATAAATTGAATAGAATAATAACGAGAAGCAAATAATAACATTAATGAAAAATTCCATCTTAAGATATACTCGTTATTGGCATCTGCAAGTTTCAGTCTTTCAACCTTACGTTGTTTGACGCATAGCACGTTTTTTCGCGATTCTTCGCTTTATTGAAACGTGGCGTCATAGTTCGGATTTGGCCGGAGGAAGAAGAGGAGCGAGGGTAGAGAGCGATCGGGATGATATTTACATCTCTGAATCGCCGAAGGGTATGAGTCTGCCGATAAGATGAATAACGTATTCTTCGATGAAATGCAGCAACTGGAGAGCATTGAAACTTGATCGATTTTCGTAAAATTTCAATTCACAAGGAATAAACTTGTTTTTATCGAGCACGCAGGTTGAAATTTGGAATACAAAGAAAACAAGGTGAATGATAGCAGGAACGGATAAAATGTTTAAGAAAATAGGGATTGGAATAATAGATCGTTCGATGACTCTCGAGTGGAATTGTTTCGATGATTTCGAACATCCAACGCCGTTTGGCAGTCTCTTGACGAGAACGAGGCGATCAACGATGAACTACGCGCTTTCAAATGCGTCGATGAATTATACAAACGCGAGTTACGAATACATGGACAGCGATGAGGAATCAGGCTGCAACGCTGTATTTTTTTTGCTCGATTTTTTTCACGCCTATTACATTCCTTTTATAATATTATTGGGATTTGTTGGAAATTTATTGTCGTGCGTAGTTTTTCTCAATACGCATTTAAAGATGCGAAGTTCGAGCTATTATCTGGCTGCATTGGCGACCGCAGACTTTGGATTTTTGGTAGCCCTGCTTTGCGTGTGGCTCAACAACGCAATCGGTTGGCGAGTTTTCAACAAGGACGGTTGGTGCGAGATTCTTGTTTACATTAGCGCCGTTTGCAGCTCACTGAGCGTATGGTTGATCGTGGCATTTACGGTCGAAAGATTCATAGCCGTACAATATCCACTTCATCGACCACACATGTGTACAATAGCACGAGCAAAAACGATTGTACTCGTTCTCGTTGTTGTCGCTTTTACTCTGCACTCTTACGCTTTTCTTACCGCCGGGGTCGTGCATAAGGATGGCCAAGAAATATGCGACCTTAAACCCGAGTGGTGGGAAGTTATGAGAACAATCAGCATTATTGACAGCATCGGCAGCCTCATCGTTCCTCTCGTCCTTATCGTCGCTATGAATACCATGATTACGAGAAATCTACTCAACTTTAGTAGAAGATTTAGACACTCTTCTGAAGGATCGATTCATTGTCAAAGTCGCGACAGATCGGACACTAATCTCAATCAAATGCCGGTACGTATCACAGTTTTAAGCACATACAATTTATTAAGTGTCATCTGTTCATTCCCACGACACAGCACAGTTGAATTTCGCCTACATCAGTTAGTAAAGCATCGAATGACTTTTGTCTTGGATAAATAGCTTTTGTAATCATTTCGAAGGTAAATTTAATGAAAAAAGAGTTTAATTCAGTTGGAACAATTATTCATTTTTTTAACCTTTAGATGGCGCAGATTTGAGAGTTAGTTTACATTGTATTTGAAAAGTCCCAAAATCACGTATCAATTATACACGAAGCTCATATTACAGGGCGAGCCGATATATCGGGTTTCCGATCCTCTAGAGCTTATCCATTCAAATTGGAGATAAAAAAATTGTTCTGGTTGAATCAAAACATTATTTTGATCGAATAAAAACGAATGGTTCATCCAAAGGAAAAGTTTTCATTCGCTATTTTACGAAACATCGAAATATTCAACTAAAATTCTTGGTTGCTACTTTTTCCAGTGTGATACAGTGCTGGGAGAATTTCCCTGGACTTTGAATATGTCAGTTTCACCGTTTTTCATATACTTTTGAACAGATAGGAATTCGCATAGACAAGCAGTGGAAATTCGTTATGTAGTGCTTTTTGCTATGTCGTTACATCACTTCACCCATTTTAATGTTTCTGTCATATCGATTACCTTTACTTACAATAATTGAAGACAGAAAATATTGTTGGAATCAAACATTATACGGACGGGAAGAGATAATAACATGAGGTTCGGAGGGACATCAGTTTTCGTTCAACTTTTAATTACAACATCAACATGGTTATTTTTTTAACTCGTCAAATTTGTATTCACACTGTACGTGCCTCTGCGTAGTGTGCAAACAAAGGACCATAGAACACAACAAAAGATTATAACACAATGTTCAAACTCGTACGCGAACAGTATTCGGAATACTCGGAAAACGAAATGATGGAATACGAAGTGATAGTTTGAACAAGAATTACTCCGTTTTCCTCATTCAATTATAACTCAGGAAAATCGAATAAAAATTAGTAACAGTTCCGCGAAATTGATATGTTAGGTAAATCGTGAGGCAAGGATTATTGTAGGCCCGAGGCGTAAATTCGTGATTCAATAATTCACATAATTTAAAGGATCGACGAAACGTATGAATTTCAACGTCGTTCGCAAGACAATGAGAGCGTGAGCGAGAGAGAGAGAGAGAGAGAGAGAGAAAGAGGGAGAGTGCAGGTCTAAATTACGCACGTCGACGTAGGATACAGCAATTAAACGGACTTCGGCACTTTCAATAGTTCACCGGGCTCACCACTTTACCTCACAGTCGCATGAACATAATTCTTCATAAAATTTACGCTGTACCTTTAACAACAATACATAAGTATTGTTTTGCAAATAATGACCTGCTTGGATTCTGAGCTACTGTAAATATTAGAAGTTGGAAAACCTAACCGGGTAAAAAGTCATTATTGGGCTCAGAAGAAGAGACAGTCTTCGTCAGAATTTCATGACAAGAACGTGTCACACTCGATAAATAAAATGGATATATTTCATTAATATCAATATTAATATATAATATAAATAAATTGGAAATATTTTCGCGTTGATTTTTAAAAAGGAATAGTCTGTGTTATTTATGTATTTATTGTAACAATACCGTTGAGTTGATAATTGAGATTAAAACTATCATTGCCCGAAAACAAATAGAAAGTCGCGTGTGCACACGGAGAGAATTTAATATAAAAAGTGATTATGGCATCATTGCTCTGTGGTACTATGTCGTCTCTCTGGGGCTTTTTTTTTGCAAAAACATAGTCATCTATTGTTCAGAAATGAACCAGAAACATTTTTCGTCAATTTCAATAGAATATGAATGGGAAATTACGATCTTTTTCGTAGAAAGCCATAGAGGGACGATATGATACCACGGAACTACGATGTCAAAGTCATTTCAAATTTTATTTTCTCTCCGTGCAAACAATTATTTGTGAACCAAATCGTTTTTGTACAGTACATAAATTGCATGCATTGTTTACGTTCAACGGTATACATTTTCACATATTTCGAGTTCTTACAACATTTTTATTCATTCTCAATGTGGGGACAAGCGTTGGTAACTTTCCATGGATGGTATATTTTTGTTAGGATTTGTCAGGAATTAACAGAATCGGCGATAATCGAACGCGTATTATTTTATTTGCAGTTATTTTTTTGGAGGATATCGTTTATTTTTCAATGTTCCTTCCATCACGCTTGTTGATGGTTGTTGCGTGTCGTTCTTGGAATATATTGTTTTTCAGGACGGAGATTTTTTTTCTTTCATGGACAAACTGAAAGGGGGGTTCGGATCGATAAGGGTGTTACCCACAGTCATTCTTTTTTATTGTACTATTATATCTTTTTTCCACAGGGGCCAAGGGAAACTGTAAAAAACTGAGCTGACACACGATATTTTTCTGATGAATTGCAGTTCCATTATAGTAACGGCTACTGGTCGTAGTTATGAATCATTGATCCTTGTTTTCTATCGGAATATGATTACTAAACTACGCGGAAAATACTCCGCGAGCGCCCAGGACATCAGACGACAGAACGGCAAATGTGCTTGTCCCGAAACTCTATCAGTTTCTCCGTAGAGTGCCTGTTTATGTCATAAACGATTACCATTACGTACAGTTCAATAATGATTTCATTAAGAGTCATTAGAAGTGATTATAAGAGTTCGGCAGGGCTTGTGCTGATGTTTTCTTTCAATTCTTGGTGTCGAGTCGCTCTACCGCGTCTCACGATATTTTGATAAATCCTATTAGATGTTGATAAATTATTCTGATAAATATATTCCGGAAAACTTTATATATTCTTTGACTCTAAAGTTTGCAAGAATTTCTCCATACAGAAATTCTATCATGAAAAATCGTTTGCCGTTTTATCGTGTGCACGTCAAGCCTTTTTAATTCAGTTTTATTAATTCGTCAGAATGTTTTGATTTCAGGATATAATAAATGTGATATTTGGTTAATCCCTTAGAATTAAATCATTAAGATCCCTTAAAATTAAATGATTAAGAAGAATATGATTAAGATTGCGCAGAATGGAAAGAAATAGATGAAGCTACAAAAATTATTGAATACCCGGACAAAAAATGTAGCGTTTTACTAGACATGAAAAATTTTGGCCGAAATCTAACGAAACTTGTGTTGAATAAATATGGTCGTTTGGTCAGATTTCACGTTATTTTCCGTGCAGAAATATTTCTTCAGTGTTCTAAATCGTTGATCCACTGCTCCCGAAAGTATTTTTGGATTGCTTGTAAACAGAGCATCTTATGCAAGCTTGATTCATTCATCTATGCAAGAGTAACGCATTTTGAGAAGGGAATTAAACGTTATTCGGTTGGATTCGATACTACATTTGAATCTTAATAATCCAGATATATCTATTTATGATATTTTTTTGTTGATCTTTCATCATATATTTCATAGTGATATATCAGTCGTTTAATCGATTAGAAATCCTGTAGATTTGAGAAAAACTAGCGCTGCAAAATGTCTTGCATCAACTTAACTTATCTTTTTCTCGATATTTTAAACATGTTCAAGATAATAAATGGTAATGATCGGATTTCTTTCAGTTATTTCTGTATCATGCTCATGCATGCAACTGATAGAGCACTTTGTACATTTCGTTCGCCATTATACAGTATTACGCCATGTTTAAGGGAAAAGTTGATCTGGCTTATATTGGAACCTTTTCTTTAATAATATTGTAGAAGAGAGATATCTAAAATCTGGAATAACGATTCCGATAAAAAAATAACAAGCAACGAAAGTTTTTATCAATTGAGTCTATAAGTACCAGTACTTGCAGGTCTGGGTCTGGGGTTTCTAGGGGCTTTAGAAACACGCATCGATCGTTAAGAGTAATGAAGTATTTTTAATGGCTAAAAAATAGTCGAATACTCAGAAAAACATAAGAACCAATACGATCGTAGGTTTTTCAAAGCTTAACTCTGCTGCTAGTGAAACGCAGTCGTATACACTCTCCACGCTCTCCCAATGCCTCTTTCGGTAGTTTCGCAGAAATCCGAATTGATATAAAAGTGCTGGAATACGCTTATAAAAATCAGCTCGGGTATGAATAGAAATGGTGGTGGATAATGGTCGTGGCACTTCATATCTCCAATGATGAAAAAAAAAAAAAACAAAAACAGAAACAATTGATTCTCTCATACTTGATTTATTTAAGTTCTAGATTGTCTGAAAATGATTGAACCGAGGATTGGACTGTTGAAGATGTTTGTAAATAATTTTATATTATTGCATATAATTTTCAAATATTCTGCATGCTTTGGTGCATGTTTCTTTATGGATTTTTTCGACTAATTACACACGTTTTCGATTCCGTTGTCGCATTCAATGTTTAACTGATCCTATAGCACTGTGAACGCTTCACAATGTACTCGCATCGGAAAAATTCCCGGGCAAAGACAAAGCCCAACTTTGATCGATGCTACGTGGTTCGACGCGAGTTCGATCGCTCATCATATTTTTTTTTTTTCAAATACCCTATTTTTATATACAGGACCAATGTGAGGTTCTTTTGGTTCGTTAGAATTTACATGAAAATAAAGGTAAATAAACTCTCCATTCATGTGAAACATGGTTCTTCGATGAAGATTTTTCTTCAAAAACAGGAAAAACTTGAAGAGTTTGGAATACTTTACATTGATCGCATTTCGTCCTTGATTTCTGAGTCGAGTATTTCTCATCATTAATACATAAAAACCGCGACTAATAATGAACCGATGGCTTTCCAATATTGAGTTGAACTTCAATCAATTATTACAAAATTCAGGATAAAAGCTGCTGTGAAGTACACGGAAGTATTGATTCGATGAAAGTTAGTGAAATTACAAACAGAATGGAGGGAGCAGAAACAGGAATAAATTGAAAAAGACGAAAATAGATCCACCAGCAGATGAGCGTAGGTTGGATCGCCCGCCGGCGGCAATCCGACTCTTATAGTCTGAATTAAGTTCACCTTTTCCGTGGGTATCATTGTATCAATACACTATATATACGAATAGGTACATGACCAATAATCCAGTATCACGAGGTCATCGACTGGAGAGGTGTTTCCCTTATTAGAATTCGTGACAAACAGCAATAATTCGCCACTGTACTATTGGATTTTTTCTGCCTTGAGCCAACTTCAGAAAATGTTTTTTTAGCTTCTGTGTCTGTAAGAATTTACATTTGCAGCGAGATCATTTCCAAAAGTTTCCATCGTTATTAAAAACAAAAACAGAAAAAAGAAGAACTTTTTTTGTTCTTGCATTTTTTCGAACAATTATAAGTTCCAATGAGTTATTCAACGAAGTTTCAATAATAAACCGTTACTATTAAGTTTATTGGAAAAAAAAAATGATGACGACAATGGAATGACGATTAATTTTGTGTCTCCTCATTTCTCCGCACCGATTATCAACATAACGTTACTTAACATTCAATCTTTAGCTTGCACCGGCAATATTTATTCGTATTGAAAAAATAAAATGAATCAAATTGATTTGTTTTTGGACACACGTGTCGGTGTAACAACTATTGACGTGCCTGTTGGAGGGTTAATGATGTGAAACGTTCGGCACGTGGATGTGAGGGCGCCCAAAAGGGCACATCACACGCGCCGGAATGACCCTCTGGTACGAAATCATCCTCCCTACAAAAATAACATATCTCGTTGGAAATGACTCAGGAAATTAACATAAATAATATGTACCCTCGTTCAAAGGTGTCAAATAACTTAAAGTACATGCATTTATACGTGCTCTTTAGCGCAGAAAACTCACATAAACAAACTTTTATAAGAGAATCCATTTGTTTCTAAATTAAGTAATTTAGTAACGAATTCATGAATTTTGAAGAATAAATATTTGTGGTTACAGTGATTTAAGAATTTTAACTCAGTCAACACCGCAGGATAAATAATAATCGTAATATCGTTAAAGACACCAGCGATGCTATCGTATGATATATTCTTATAATCTCGTTTTAATATGAACGAAGTATTCTCGTGTTTAAAAAAGATAATAAAAAAAGAAAAAAAGAAACAAGAAATCAGCACTATTTAATATCAATAAAGATCCGAGCCTGAAGAAACATTGCAAAAATGTTGTTCGCCTGTTTGTCATTTCGATCTGGCTATCCCCTTAAGACATGTCCTCGCTTATGGCCCTTTCTCTTGATATGAAACAATGTGGGTGGTTTTGCATGAGAAATGATATCGTTCTGCCCTAAAGCCATTTCCACGTCTTTTGACAGATCCGATTTTGTGTATTTCGATTCGAAAGTTCGACCTGAGGCGAATCTTCATTTATGAATTATGATGTTATATTATCAGTACATTATCAGAATTATGATGTTACATTATTAGTCTCGTAGGAAAATCCTTTCATTATATTCTTTACAAATATAAGGTGGCATGAAACTTTCTTATGTATAATTATACTCAGGTGAGATTTTATTAGAAATTTGTTCTATTCGTACGAACCCGATTCACTGTGAGAACCTGATTTGGTTTCGGTAACACATAAAGTCCTCAGCAGTGATTACTTCTCAATATCACCACATAAATTACGGTGTGTAGTCTGTACGCCTACTATACAGTATACACCAAAGTCACGTCCATCCGAATGACATTTTAACTACTTCGAGATTAATTAAACTGGGAGTAGTAATGAAACTCAATCAAATTAATTATATGATTATGAGGCAGGGAAAGGTCTGTTCTTCATTTTTCTAAAAATATATCTCTGATTAAAAAATATATCTCTGTTTAAATATCTTTATTTGAATATACATCTCTCATTCCAAACAATTATGAGAATTTATTTACACAAAGAGTTTTTGCACATAGAATTATTCTGAAGAGAGTTATTTAGGGCTAGAGATGTCTGAGAATAGATATTTTCACCTGTGAGTTATATATCTCCTCCTGACGACTATGGATATTTATACAACGATCGTTCGCATCTGTTGAATATAAAAAATAAAAAAAATCCAGAACAATTAACATCTCTGATTAAGCGAATGTTGCGTGTTAATTAAACCTTTTTGGCAACTTAGACTATACATGAAACATAAATTAAACTCTCTTATCAAAGTTTGAATGATTTTATAGATACATAAATAACATCTCTATTCAGTTTGCGTTTGTGAAATATCACTGTGCGTGCCAAACGGAGCTTTAATGTTTCCTTTCAATTTCTGAAGAGAAATAAACGATCCTTCGACCTCTCAAGCATCGAAAGTAGGGTGCGTCATGAAACATACACTTTTTTAAGCATCATATTTCATCCATGGATGATTACTGCGAGGGTTTCAAATAAGGGCATGGTATTGACACCCGCGATATGTGCATGTTATTTACGAGAAACCATTTTTCTTCAAGTTTTTGCTAATCGAGATCGATAAATTGGCCATATCGACACAGAAGACGAAGAAGACATTGGTTTCTATTGTCCTATTCTCATTGTTCCTGCTTAGAACTTTGTGCATATTTACGAGTTCATCCCATTCCGTCAACCCTATATTTCCGTAATGCACTAATCCTGTTCCCAGGAGATATCACAAGAGTGTTGACAGTAGTTACTCTTCTCGAATGCACTACTGATTCCTATTTGCATGAGGGCGAAAATAAACTCGGTTCAACAGTCAAACGATATGTTAATACTGAGTTAAAATTGGTTAGCTCTGTTAGTATCAGAAACGTAGAAACTGCCGGTGCATATATGGCTTGTTTGAGTCTGCTCAACTTTGATGATCGCTGAAGCGATACATCGACCGTGCATTCGTCGCAATCAGTCAGTTTATATTCTTGTATTTTAAATACAATATGACAATGAGATTTTTGGACTTTTACTATAATCGATGAGTACTGTGTCAAAAAATATGATAGCTATGGATTAGTTCGTCAATGCTATATAGAGAGACTGTATCGAACATAATCTGTCAGCTGGCTATTTTCGATATAGTCCACCTTTGAAATTCTATTTACGCCAGAATCTCTCACTTTAGCCCTTCTCGGATGATTGATTAATCAGTTCCCAGTGGTCTCGAGGGAACACCGGCTGTGTTTTTTCATATGCTTTAAAGATTAATTGGTGACCGAGGATACACGTGTGTTCGTGGGTCATAATATATGAATAAAGTACACAGGAGTTTCAAGATATCATCCATAATTAATAATTCTGCTGCGTCAAAAGGTCGTTAAGTCAAAGCTTGAATAAAAATATTATTGCTTCATTTGCTACTTTCCAATCAGTTCAATATTTTTGCATAACTTCGAGCCTAAAAAACAATTACCCACTTTTTTACTTTCAAATTTACATGAAACAAATAGTCGTTCTAACGTCAAAAAACAAAAAATTTCGTTGTTTTCCCGACCGAATTCATCAACGCATGTAAAAGAGGGGCTGTGGACGACACTCTTTAGAGGTTTCACACGTACATCGGAGTTAGTACAGATAGGAGAGAAAGTGGAGTTACAATGATGAAGTGAACTCGTTAAAATCCATAAGGGTATAAAGCAGGAACATTAAATTATAATGATTTCAATCATTATTGACTAGAACATTGATTCAATAGAATATAACGGCATTAAGATATTATTACCAGCAAATATTATTATTAACCAAATATCTTGTCAGAAGCTGGTGTAAGCGATAGTGAAGTATAGTGTTAACAACTTATATATTTTTTGAAACATAAAGGTATGCGTTGAAACATATTCATTCCAATTTCCCATGTTTAGATTATTAACCATGGAAAGAAAGGGAAAATGTAATACATATCAAGTTTTCAACACTATGATTTTAGAGCGGAAGTAGCAGTAACAACGGGGTCGTGAACATACCAATGGGAACTATAGGGGGTCGCCGGCAAATGTCTCAACAATCATTCCAGTCATCTAAGAATACTCATTCACGAAATCAGGCATCGTCTGCAACACCGATTCCTTCTACACCCAGGAATATTCAACAAGTACCAGAAACATCAATGAGGTGTATACGTGAGTTGTTTCGAAACATCCATAAAATTTGATTTCGAAAGCACTTTTCACAGTCCCTTTTCCAGTTCCCGCAAAATCTTTCATCAACTTCAACCCTCTCCGGTCGTACAGGGATTTTGCAGACAAAGTCAAAAGGTCAACTTGTCATCCCGATTTAAATAGAAAGGGTTGAAACGTGATTTTTTTTTTTTCCTAAAAATACGAGATCCTAAAAATACGAGATAATCGATCGGATACTTTTGTCGACACATTCATAAGTGTGCCCGCAATACCTGATAAGACTAGACTAAAACTCAAATCCCTAGTTTGGTGACGGAAAGTTTGAAAATTCATTATTGCTTTTAAAGGGAAAATTATGTTTTTATTCTACTGAACATTTTGATAGACTACTTTCTTAAATTTGTCTTATTCGAAATTAAAAAGATAAAAATAATATTTCACCCTAATGAATAAAGTATTGAAATCTTCCGATTAAGAAGTGATTATCGGAGAATTTCTCATTATGCAAATGGGTGAGATTTATATTTGTTATTTTTAGATGTGAGATCTTCGTCGAGAAATCTCGTCTCGACTAGAAATCAGCAGAGCATAACAAAAATGCTACTCCTCATCAGCACCGTTTTTATTCTGCTAAACCTACCGAGGTATGTCAATATATCATATACGAAGAAAGAAAATAAAACTCTTAGAATTTCCCCTATCGGTATAGAGGCAGTCCTGGTGATCGAAAAAATATTCTAGTTTAATTTGTATCGTCACACGAAGTTGATGTCTTGACGTCCGGATATTAGAAAAGTAAACTTGGCGTTGTTTCTCTTCGAATAATCGTTTTCTATTGAATGTCTAGCAGAGTGCAATAATTACATTTTATCGGTTGAGGGACGTCTCGTTAAATACTGAATGAAAGAGCATTGATCCAGCAATTTCTAGCTGAAATATAAACGTCAAAAGTTCAAACATAACAGAGCTATATTATTGGAAAAAATCTCTAATCGATTTATTAATCTATATTTTTTTTATGTGCTGCGCATAAAAATATAATGTATATATATAACGATATTTGCATGTATTTGGGATGTTAAAAATTCATTTACAAATTAACCCAAATGTTTTCATTGGAAAAATGATTGATACTCAACTAATATATCAATATGATGACATATTTTTCTTTAGTTACGTGATACGACTGTGCGTGTTTTTCTTCACGTTGGCGCGCAAGGAAACCCCAGCACTGCTATGGTGTTTGCAGCAATTTTTTATGCTCCTGTACTACACAAACTTCAGCATTAATTTTCTACTTTACGCCATGTGCGGGATTACGTTTCGTCGATGTCTGGAACAACTGTTACGCAAAGCACTCAAGAGCATCACCAGGTATCATTGTAACCCTCAGAGATACACATAGATCGTGCGGTGTATAAACTTCGAGCAAATCAATATTTAAGCTGCCAACCTATGAAGGAGTCGACTCTTAATTACTTGTAATATATTTGGTACCGGATTGTTACCATGAGTGAATTGTATGAAAATCGTCACGGTTTGGCACGTTATATGCGAACGGCGATATAGACACGAGAAAAATAGGAGGGGAAGGGAAGGGTACGTAATATTGTGAACTTTTTTTTATCAATTTTTTTTTCTCTTACTTCAGCATTTGGGAATTGGAATTTGGTATTCGGGGCATTTTTTACGTTTTTTCTGTTCATTTTTTTGTCATTATTCGGAAGTGAGGCTTCACCTACAATCGAACTGAAAAACATTATTAATAATATTATTATGTTAGTTATTATTTACTCTTCGAGTAAATTTACGAATATAAGTTCAGGGACCATTTTCATGTGAAAAAAAGTCTCATTCGGAACGTACGAAAATCCATGTTCTACATTATCTCAATATTTTATTGCGAATAATAAAAAAAAATTCATTTTTTCTACTAAAATCATCGATAATTTTATGGATTACTTTTTTCAAACTGTTTAAGGAATGATCATGGACCAGTTTATATTTAAAGCGAATAAAGTTAATCGGGAGCTCCGAAAGGTGACCATCTCTGGTATCCGTTGCAGATACCTTGGAAGGAAGATTAGAAGAGTATCGGAAAGTTCATAGATCGGCTGTTCGAGAAGGATATCCTGATCAAGTTGAAATTCATACGATGTACCAACAAGAGACATTTGCCTGATATTTCATTGGCCTGTGTACGTTCAGAATAATATTGTGTAAATATTACCGAGGGTCATCATAGACTTCCGTGGTAAAGTTTGTTTTTATTTCTTTTTCATTTTCTAGTGTAAGAAATTGCTATTTCCGCTTATCGTCAGACTGCGGATATATTTGTATATAAAATGAAGAAAAATCCTATATATATATGTTTACAAATACTGGGTCTTGAAAGCTTAAGGCCTGTGATGAGAAAAAGACGTGTTCGTTTTTTTTTTTTTTTTTTTTTTTTTTTTTCAAGTTAACATAAGCCGATTGGAAATAAAACTTAATCATAATAAGGTAATTTTGCAAATTTTGCAATAATTCAATGTAGGTAATCGTCGTAATTTATTTATTCTCGGATAAAATAAGGTGAAGACAAACGCGAGATGAATTCTTGCTTTCGGTCGATAACTCGATTAATATTTTCTATTGTCTCGCTGTTCCAGTTGTGAGGCCTTATTTATATATATATATATATATTTTTTTTTCTTTTCATTTTGGAAATTTAAAAGTTCGGTCGATTTGCTATAATCTTTACTAACATGTTGGGGATAATTCATTTCCATTTTATTGAGAGCGGATGATATTTAAACGTCGCTCTTACGACAATGTTAATGACTGAATTCAATATTGAATGGATTTTATTGTTTTGTTTTCATGCATAAGCTGTTGTTTTTACGGATTATGAAGTAATCGTTAGCGTAAGAAGTTACCAGATATTGTTCGATCATTTTCATTTTTAATACTACGAGAATATGTTTTTTTGGAATACTAAAATTTTTAACCTATCAGTTAGGACTGGCAGCGACTGATGAAGTTTTTTCAGATGTTTACAATTGAACATGTTTTTGTGATTAATTTGATCTCAAAAATAATCATTTTCTACTCATTTTTGATGCTAATAACATAAAGTCTAAATTACGGTTGGAAATTATTCGAGGACCTTTCATTTGATCATTTTTTTTTTCATTTTATACGAAGATAATCTAAATATACAGCAAAATTATGAAAGAATACACAGGCATTTAAAAACATTTGTTTCAAATTTTAGTAGAATAGCGAAATACTAAAATTTTTATTCCACTTGTTGTAACATCAATTGAAACAACATTTCACTAAATTCAATTTCCAACAGCACCAATTGGCACATACTAGCAATCTCCATTATCTATGAAGTTCATAGCTGTTTGTACTAATTAATTTTTGTATAACTGTCAGACAGAAACTGTTCGATTGAAAAAATGTATATATGGCACGAGCAGTTTTACAGCCTGACTGAATGCTAATAAATTGAAATTTTTATTTTCTGATTCCAACGAGCAGTGTCGTTAATAATATATACATTACAAGTATAATTGTGATTGTATTTTTCGAAATGTCTATAAACTAGAATGTCCAAGCATTGCAGATCAAAACGACATAAGTTTAATTGGAGATCAAACGGGCAATAAATTCACATGATATTGATGAATTAATCATTCATTTCTATCGTGCTCGATTGAAAAAGTGCTTCAAGACTTATTAAGTACTAAAATATCAGTAAAATTTACGGTGAAACTTATCATCGTGATGAGTGTAAAAATTGTACTTATTATTAATTATCAACTATTAGTAGTTTCAGGCATGTAAAAATTCTAGTTCAACCGTAATTTTAAACCCACTTTGCTCAGGCATAGCTGTATGAATCATTTTATTGTGCAGCAAAGTAATATTTATAGGATGCTGAGTAAAATTGTTAATTCCAAGTTGAAATTTTTCTCAAAAAAAGGAAAAAAAAAACTAATTTTGTCTTGAAATTATTGGGAAAAGCATGAAGGGTTTAACAGTAGGTTCAAATTTAAGTTACAGAGCGTATTTTCTTCAGTAATGTTGAAAAGATTTTACTCAAAAAAGCCATTTTCTAGTCAGTTCGGTAAACATAATAAACGAAGTTTATTCAATTTTTTTCATATGAATTTTATTCAGATGAGTAATAATCTTGAGAATTTCATGTTGTCCCGAATAACGTTTTTAAAATGTTCAGATGATTTTTCTAAACGAATCCTTCGAGTGTACGTGTCGTAAGATTATAGTAATAATCACAAAAATCAAGCAGGTGTTGTTTAGGAATAATGGCACCAATGAGACGTAGTACGAAGAAGTACTGAAAGTAACAACTTTCCTTTTATTTCCAGTCACGGATATTATAATATTTTTTCATATCGCATAAGCAGCAGATGCGAGTTGAATTATTGATAACTTCGTCAGTATATTTTTCTTTTCAAGAGGGTTTCTGAAGCATCAGAAACTAGTAATCTGACTGGAACGCCATAGAAATGCCGCAGATGTTCTGCTATAAGTGTATTGAAGTTTATGCTATTAACATCAAATAAGATTGCCCTGGTAGGACAACCTCGGAGTTTGTAAAAGAGAAGAATTTCAATCGCAATATCATTCCGTATTCCCATTGTACCATGTGTCGCCGCCACATCGACGACAACCTATTTCTTTCGCTATTTTTGTAAGAGTATCGGAAATCCTTTCTAAGGGGACGCCTTCTTACATCGTTTGAATAAACCATGCATAACAAAAACGTGAAAATCGTTTACTTGGTGTTATTTAACGATAAAAGACCTTAATAAAGATCAAGAAAATAATAATTACGGCCTCACCCATGCGGAAAGTCGTAAAAACCAGCAGGAAAAACAAAAATGAAAACGAATATGAATGACATTTCCGCTTTTTCAAGTAATAAAAGAGTCCAATATTTAGTCAAAATGTTGCCGTGTCCCTAGATATTTACGACCAAATAAAAAGTTGTTTAGTCAGAAAAAAAAGAATAATTAGTCGCTTCTTTAGAACTCACAAATATGGATCCTCTCATATATATCTCTGTAATTTATGGTGACATAGATCTAAGTGATCCTTTTCGTTAAAACTAGAAGAAATTAAGGCAAGAATTGATAAACTCGATACGCAAGCAGTTAATGAGGATATACGTCCAGAGGGATAAAAGGGGATGGCTGGACCGCTCTCGGCTCACCAAAAAGAAGTGAAGAAGTAAAGAAGTAATATTTTTCTTTTTCCAAATGAAAAGTTTCTCGATTATTTGTAAAAAAAAAAAAAATCTATTTTTTGGACAAACTAATTTTTCTACGCTGTGTAGCATTCAATCACACTAAGGCGCGTTTACTAATGGTTCCTGATCACAATACAAGAAATTTTATGCGCAATATTATTTCCCAAACACACGTATTATTTTTGTTTAAGAAAAATAATCACATGAATCAAAAGGAATTCTAACTGAAGCTTTTGGATTTTTAAAGTTTAAAGAGAATAAATAAAATCAACATATTATATTTTTCTAATATATATCTATATATATTTATATACGTTCCTTAATCACTGATTCGAAAATGTTAATATGTAAAAATTAGAAATTCAAAGAAAGTGATTCGAAATTAAGAGATTATTAAATCTGATGTCTAGACTCACTAGTTGATAACTAAATGTAATAGAGACTTATGTATTTGCGTGTTATAAGAACCATTGAAAAAAGTCATATTTCAGTTATCTGGAAGATGGAAAATTCATTTACAAAAATAAGTACATGGGTCTATGTTATAAATAAATAAGAATATTTATCGTATCCACAAAACGTAATAACTTAAATTCATCAGTGGTCTTGTTACTTACATCATAATCTGCATAAATTGATAAATAGGAATTTCAATATAATTTCCCTACGGTGATTTCGACCCTCAAACATTTTTTTTTTTAGAAATCTTAATTGCAACCGTAATGAATTCTATAAAAGACGACAACGAATTTTTTTTTCACTCTTTCATCGTACAAAAATATACATTCAAAGAAATAACAAGAAGAATTTGATGCTAATACCACTTAAAATTTTTGTCTAATTATCGTATAAAAACGTAATTGCTGTCAGGTTAAATAAAGTTAAATCTATGTAAAAATTCAATGAATGTACGTGAACTACTAATACAATTATTATTTAAAATGATTAATGAGTTTATATTCCCCATAAAAGTCGGTCAAAAATAATATGACGTCTCATTACGTTATGTGCTACATATCGTGGAGCTTTGTATTATTTTGAGTAATTACTAAATATTAGAAGAAATTATATATTTCGAACGATGTGAAATCTTTGAAAAATATGAAGATTATGGAAAAAAAAGCTTATCTTTGTTGCAGGGTGAAAAAATGTTTGACTGACTCATACGTAAGGCTGGTATTTTTAATATGTTTCATTATTCGATGTATTATTCATGAATTATAAATTAATAAAGTGATGTTTTATACAAAAAGATTATGAAACATATGATGATTACGAGAATTTCCAGAAAAAGTAATGTAGGATACAGACAATGTGGCTTAAGGGCATCGCAGAGTCTTGCTTCATTTCACATTAATGTAGTTTTATTGTGGACACAAAACTTTATCATTGAATTGGATAAAACTGAGGGCGAATATCTCTCCACAAATATCAAACTAATTCTAAATTTGTGTTTCTCGATTTGTGCATTTTTATACATTGAATTTTTCTCCTCTGGTAGTGCTGATTGCAAGCAACTAATTAGTCTTAGTTTTTACTCAACATTTCCCAAACTTTCTCTTTCTTAACTTTGTTAAATGTATGTTTTCATAATTAATAATTTCATAAAAGAATACTGGGCGGGCTTTTTGCTTCGAAAAGTTTGCTCGTTTCATTTTGTCGAAAAAAATAATAGTGCACAACCGTGGATGAATTCGCGAATATCTTTTCTTCGATCCTAATGGGATTTATTCATCATTTCACCACGTCCAAAGAACTTTTATCAAAACTTGTCGCTTATTCTCGTCTTTTTTTCCCAAGAGGATCCGAGATATGTGTTCCCTTTATACTTAAAAGAACTCCACATAAAATCAGAAGGAAGAAGGGTGAAAAAGGAGATAACACCCGTTGGTGTATTTTGGTTGAAAAAAAAAAATTCTCGGTGTACGATAGATAAGATGAAGGACTTCGAATTTTGGCTGGAATTCTAAAAATTCAAAAACCATGCTTCCGATGATATTTCAACATTGACATTTCATTCAAATGTCATTTTTTAAAAGTTCTCGACAAAGCTGCATGCGAACTTTCGACAAAAGAGCTCGAAATATCATTTATATGAAATATTTTCAAAGTATAGGCATTTACATTTTTCAATACTTTTTTTCGTGCAACGATTTTTCATTTAGTCCGGATGTTTTCATCCGTGACTAGAAAAAATTTCCCTTTGAACACAATCTCTCCGCTAATTTCGCCTCAAAACAGATAATGATATCTTTTAAAATAAGTGCGAATTGAGTACATAAGAGATGCTTTTTGTTGTCTATGGATACACAGTAAAAACAATTACCCGCTCCAACAGTTTGAACGAAAAAAAGTGGCATTGAATTTTAAATACGCATCACTAAGGCTTTAAAGATATTCAGATATTCAGATTTCAAGAGTTCCTGGAAGAGAAGAACGGTAACAATTCTTCTGTAATACGTGAAATGTCTGAAGCCTTTAATAATGTCCGTATGAATTCAGTAGCATGTTCGATTGAAGCTACTTATTTGACTATCTGGAAACATTGAATCCTTTTTATATAAATATTTCTTCGCTCTTGACTAGAGCCCTTAAAGTAATAATCTTCGAAGCGATCCACATCGAGTGGTAGAATTCAAAGAACTCATTATAAATTCAATTGAGGAGAGTATTATTTGACGTATGTATAATATTCGTGTGTGTCCGCTGTGTGGTCGCCTTTGCCGACCACCTCATCCGAGGATGGGTTTTCCCTACGTTAAAACACACGTGTGTCTCGACGCGTTCATGGAATAAATGGTCCTTATAATTCTGACTAATTTTGTCGCGTCCTTCTCATTAATATTATTTATATTAATAAGAATTCATATAATATTATCAACTGATATTATTAATTGTTATAAATATTATTATGAATATTCTTATTGATTATTTCCAGTCAATAATTATTCCGCATTATTAATTTTCTTACTTCATTATTATTTGTTATGTATTGGTTGTTCGGCGGGCCCGCGCGCTCGCTGCGATCCGTGTTTTCGTTGTCCCCACCATGGCTATCCCCGCAGTGGGACAGTGGCCGCAGCGCTCGAAGCGGTTGACCGTTATAGTGGCCACATAACAGCAGCAGCGACGACGGGAAGAGCCACAGTGGTGACAGCGAAAACACAGGAGCGGGGGAAAAACCGCCCTCGGTCCTCGGATTTGTTCGGTTCTCCCCACCGCGCGCGCTCCCTGCTCACCTGTGAGCCGTTTTTCGTATGCCTCTTGCTACGGGCGCGATACTACGCGCTTACACTACGTACGCATAGCTGTTATGATTGAATTCCCAGAATTGAGTAATCGGACGCTATGGTATTGAAAGGTTTGCTAAAGCAACCTTTTGGTTTCGTATTATCCGGCGATTCGGTGGAGTGCTTTTCGATGAATCTACGAAGCTGCTCTTTGACATGCCTTACTTTAACGAATGGTTTCACCCTTCAAAACCGTTTTTCCATCATTATAGAAAAAAATGTGTTGCTTAGTTTCTGATTCCTTTTCATGAACAGGAGTTTTAACGGAATCAGAGGGAATTGGACCTTTTTTCACGTTTCTTATGCCAAGTCTTGAAAGAATTGGATTCTTTTTTCTTAGAGAAGAGAGCGTAAGACCGCGATAAACTCTAAAAAAAGGAAAAAACCAAGAGGCTTTGATGCTCGCAAGCAGATAAACGCGATCGAACGCGCCGACTAAAGACCTAACTCAGAACGAAAATACAAAGAAACGCGAAAAATGAATCCGAGTACTTTAACAACGTCATAGGGAACGAAAAAGTTTGTACGGACGATCACAATAACACATGTTGATAGTTCCGTGGGACTATAAATCGAAGTAGTGAAAATAATCGATGGAGGAAAAATTTAAAAGAATGCAATAAAGTTTCGCAATTTTACAAGTAAACGTAGTAAAATGTCTTTACAGTGACGTGACATGGTCTTACGCAACTATAAATAGTATCCTCGAAATTAAGTCAACGGTGCTTCACTGGAACGTTTGTTCTGTGGGGATTTATTTTTTGCATTACGCAAATAATATTTGCATTTGCATTCGCTTTAGAAATTCAATACTATGCAGATTCCGAAAATAATATCGATGTAATTGGATTATTTTGCACATGAAACACGCGATTGTGTGGATTTAATGTTATCCGAGCAACCACTTATTAAGCTATTGATTATAATAAAAAGGCTAATCACATAAAAAAGTTAAAATGTTTCACATTTGTAAAACTTACTTTGGTTTTTCCGGAACCTGTTGGTCCGACCAGCATAAGTCCGTGTCTCACCAGAGTTGTTTCGTACAGCTGTATTACTTTTTTCACGTACGCTGCAACACATAAGAAACCATGAAAATTGATTAAATATTTGTACACTTCCGATGGGACTGGAATATAAATTTAAAAAAAAGTTCAAACATTTACATAAGTTATGTAATTGAATGAAACCAACTCTGATATGACATTGAATGAACTCAGTTGTTATCATCGGAATTTCGTTCCTCGTTGACTTGTATAGAAAATAATGAAAAAAAAAATTGTATCGAAAAAAATAGAGTATTCACCATCGATATCTAGCAGACCCATTTGCAAAATTGCTTGTCGTATTCCAGCATCGAGTATTCCATAATCCACAGGCACTTCAATAAGCTTTGGAAATAAATCGGAGATGATACCTGCAGGCAAATGCAAAAGGTCTATGTGTAATTTCCATTTGATTTCATCATCATCACATGTCATTATTAACTGATGATATAGCTACGAGCCCATCGGCTACCTATTCTTGACGCCTCCAATATATATATATATTTATCTCTGAATAAAATGATTCGTAGTGGTCGAAGTATATTCAGTTTCCAGAGGTGGACAGTATTAATACAATGAAGAGTGTGGTTCAAATTAATAATTGAACAAACCAGAAAATAATAAACTTGTTTGTTTTTAGACACTTGTCCAATTGAATAGGAACTCTCAGTCGTGAGGAGGATAATTAAACAAAAAAGGGGGGTGGGGGTTGACGTAGGGGTGAGCAGTTATGTGGTCTAGTTGTCTGTGCTCTTAGGATGCTATTCGGTGGATCTTTAGTTCACTAGCGTGAAAGTCTAAAAGTTCTATTTCTATTTCTATTTCGTTTCTATTTTTATTCTCGTTTCGTTTATATTTTTCAGGGACATCTTTGTTGTAACTAATTACTACTGCATGTTTCGTATTTTCAAAATTCATTTGTATTTTATTTTTCAGTAATCTGTCGATGAAATTCAAAGTCGTATTGTATATTCAATGGACTGTTCATAACGTATGAATTCATCTACCTATGAATTATTTATCAATGAAAAATATTGCATGCTTCAAAGCACGTCCAGCACATAATTCCTTCGTATCATTTTACTATTCAATGTCTTGTATATTAATTCCATATGAGTGATTAAAATTCACATTCATATCTTGATTTTACGGTTCGAATGCAATAATTCTTATAATACCTACTTTGTTAATTTCATTTTCATTACGAATTTCGGAAAGTTGAACTTTCTGAAATCGTCGAGTTGAACTTTCGGCGCAGGCATGATGAAAAAAACTATTGCTATCGTACTGTGAATGTATTTTTAATTTTAAATATTTTTTAACAGTGTTGAATCAGAGAGTATCGGGGTCGGGATTTTGAATGGAACAAGTTTTGATGCATGCATGATGTTTGAACAGGTTTATTTAATGATCAATTAGGTGAATATAGCTAACTGCACAAAGCTAATTAAGGGAGAGACTGCAGTGCGTTGCATTACGTTTGTGAATGCAAAGGTATGACTGCAAACACATTTACACTGATGTGATATTGCAACGTTTGCAACGGTCCATGTCAAAATGCAAATGATCGAATGACTGATATTCTAATTAGTTGTTTTTCAATTATTTAATTAGTTCCTATTAGGCTTGACCGATGCGTCCACCTGTTTCCTGCTGTTGTTTCAGTCCTTTGTGTTATCTTTTAATTGTTAAACAAAAATTTCGTCAATGTGTCAAAATGAATACGTCTTGGAAAGCTCGTCGGAAACAATAAATTTCATTTTGTTTACTGAAAATGTTTTTTTACCGTTAAAAAGCTTGAGATCGTCTTTAAGGAATTTCGGTACGTTCACGTCGCGCAATGCCCTGAGACATATTTGGGCTTCATCAAGCTCTTTTTGTTCGCGTTTCAAATTTCCAGCGACGGCGATAACAGTTTTCACTGCCCTCATACCAAAGTCATAATGATCCTGTGTGAGATTGTGAAGCATGTGAAATTTGTCGTTTACGCTCTCAAAGTAATCATTCTGTAAGAATTCTTGATTGCTTTCTATTGAATTACGAGCTGATACAAATTTAAGTTGAACCCAATTCCAGTTGCTATTATCCTTTTGAAAAATGGTTCACGAACAACGAAAGAATGTGTCATAGTAGAGATGAAAAAAATTTAATAAACATTCCAGTGTAATTGAACAAAATTTCCTGCGCATTTTACCCATTCATTAAAAATGTTTCCAAGAAAATGAAAAACACGATGTAAAACTCGCATATAGTAATAATACGTCATTTGCAAACTGACCTGACTGCTCAGTTGTTCAGAGCTCAACTTGAAGGTCGTCGTTATTTTGCCGGCAAGATTTTTTGCCTCCGTGAACCCGTAAGAAAACAATGAAATTTCAGCAATGAGTGAGTAATTTGGGACCATCATAGCAACGGGACGGAAGAGCGCTTTGAGATTGTCTGGTAATTCGGTTCTACCAGCGTAGCCTGGATTCATCGTGATGAAAACGGCACACGATGGTTTCAGGGCAATCTCGACGCCCTCAAAGAAAAATCTACACTCGAAAACATCAGTTCAGTTTTTTTTTTTAACCTTGTACATAACTATCACGTCTGCAATTTCTTTGGTAAAAGAATATCAAATTAATTTGTCAGGATCTCTATTTCAGCCATTTTCACGGTCAAAACAATCATTTTGTTTGCTATTTCGCATCATTATCCAATTAAACGTATTTTCTTAGGATAACTGTAATTCGAATTGAATTATGTCGAGTTTGATATCTGGCCTACATTATCGTATGAAGGGTTAAATGATGTTTAATCAATAAACCACAACCATTTCGCATACATTGAATTTGCTTACCTTTCAGCTCGTATTTGTTGAGCCTTTTGGATTGTCATGATTTGTTGAGCTATTACAGAAAGTACTTCGATATCTATCCGATTAAATTCGTCGAAACATGCCCACGCACCAGCACTAAACGGTATTCATTTATAAAATAGGCCATTTCACGACAAACCGATTAATCCTTGACCCCAACTATTTATTACCCACGCGATAATTAGTCACCTTCAATCGCGTACTGAACGAAGTTTTGAAGCAGATTTTTCGATATTCTTCTCAACTGTTTGTTTAAATAAAAAAAAACAAATTTGCAACAATATAAAAAATAGTCGTTGTTACGGACTGACCGGTTTGCCAACGATTGTTCTATGTAAACGCACACGCACATGAAACCCGCAGTATAATTACAGGATGAGGTATCAAATCCTATGAGACGGACTTACCTAGCTAATCCTTTAAAAAACTTTCCCATTGACAAAAAGTCCAATTGATCCGAGCAATTGAAAACCACACATTGAATGGCAAATGCTTTGGCAAGATCTTTTGTTGTCTCGGTCTTACCAGTTCCTGCTGGGCCAGCAGGTGCGCCACCGAATTTCAGGTGTAAAGCTCCCGTTAGGGTTAAATAACATCGATCGGTCAGAGGCGTTATTACCAATCTCCCATTGTTCCCCAGGTATTCGTACCTAATTTTGGTTATTCGAATATATTTACAGGTTAAAAAAAAAGTAATAATAATGACGCGAAGAATCCAATTATGTTTTAAAGATAATCAACGCTCGAGCTACTTTTTACAGATTAATTCTTACTTTAAAATCTAATAAATTCACCCGTATGGAAATTCCGCGTTAACTGCTCGAACTTTGAGATTATTTTCTGCTTCGATCCAGTAGTAACGCAACTGAGATATCCAATCAAAGTCATTTATACTCGTAACGCCCTCATCGATCAACTTGGAGAGAACATCTCGTGCGTGAACTTCGATTGTAATTGCTGCCTCGAGCATCATTCGCTGGATCTCAGTCTGATCACCTCGGACTAATTCCCGAAGATCATCCAACTGTTTTTTTGTTGTTCATTTAAACGGAATGCGATTGTTTAAATGCAGATGAAGCATAGGTGGCATGGTCGATATTTTAAGGTGAATATTTTGAAATTTTATTCAAATTTTTCGAAATATTGATATCTTTATTTCTTCTTTCATTTCTATTCCCCATCATCGAGCAGTTGAGAATGTTAAACATAATAAAAAATGTGAATTATACGTACGTGACTGAGCATAAGCCGATAATAATCCTTGAGTGAATTATTTAAAATTCCATTTTCAACGTGTGCCGTCCAGTAAGTCTGTCCAGCACATATTACGACTTGTCCAGGCCACATATACACCCACGTTTTCCGTGGTGTAGTTTCGACGATCTCCAAAGATTGACGGATTATTTCTCTGATTGTATTTCGCATTGCTTCTTCGACTTGGCCCAACCAATTCTCGACATTACCATCAGGATAAATAAATGGACTTAATGGGACTTGCTCATATTCGGCCGAATACATCATAGTTATTTGCAAATCATCTTCGAATTTCAATTCCTTCATATTTTCAAAGCATTTTCTCAAATGAGGCTGTACCGCTCGAACGTTTTTAGCTTGAGCCAAAATTTCGAGTAGCTCATCGTCACTGAGAAAAAAGAATCTTGGAAAAATCATTCTCTTCGTTTCCAAATAATCCGCCAGACCTTTTTGCACTAATTCCAAAAGAGATATGCATTCTTTTAGACTTTCAAGAAGACTCTTGTCCGGACAAACTTCGAGTATCTGTTCGCAAGACGAATAAATCATTCACTCGTTGGATTTACCAACACATTAAACTACTATCTCAACAAAAAAATCTCAAAAAAAATCTATCTCAAAAAAAAAAAATTTAACAGTCCTTATTTGTAAATTGCACAAGCACCATATATATAAGCAAATATTCAAATTTCGATTGAAACATTCGATTGAAAAACTTCGTTATCATAGCAAAATATATTTGGATTCCCGCATTCGAGTAAATAAATTCGAGAGATTTAGGCGAAAGAGTAAATGGTTGGAAAAACTGTAGAAATGAATCTTACGACAGGACATTCGTTGGCATTCTTCATAATTCGTCGCCAGTTTCGCTCCATTGTGCTGTATTTTCTTGCTTCAACGGGTAACTGACGACTAATGTCCTCCGAGGTGAAAATCGGCTCGAGATACATCCAATTTCTGCATATTTCAGTGCAATAAGGAAATAGGATAGCGAGGGTCAATCTTTTTTTTTCAATTACCTTTGAACGTCGATCCAATAGCCTATTACTTCCTGTGTGAGCTTAAGCTTGTTCTCCCACTGGATTATTTTATCATCAAAAGCACCTCTGAAAGGGCTAAAGCTGATTTGCTGAGTATTTTGTATGTGTTCATCCAGCAAAATGAGTATCTCGTCAGGAATTTTCATTATGTACGTCCCTATGTTTTCCAAGTGCATTTGTTACATGAATGACCTCAAGTTTGTTATTTATCTCGTTCGTAGTTACTTCGAAACAGAACTTAAAGGTTGTCAAAGACCAAGATCGTATTACAATAGCATTTTTTCTTAATTGGAAGCTACGAATAAGCAGATCTGTGCTTGCTGTTGTCATATTTCTTTTGTTACGGCAAAATCGTTGTATCATAACTCACCCGTCTCTTTGTAGGGCATGACTTCCATTGTAATAGTTTCCCATTCTTTTGACATTTTGTCCAACATTCCCTCGATCGTGTATTCTTTTGCAGCACTTTCAGAAACTTCATCAACGATATCTTTGAAGTTTTCAATATGTAGGACTAGAAGAGCTTTGAGGGTGAGGTTGGGTGTTAATCCCATTTGAATTCCAGTCCGAGTACTAAGTTCTTCAAAGTGCCGAGGTTTCATTCCTGGATTTCTTAAGGATTGTATAAGACCGATGTAGGGTTTGAATGATTCAATCCGATCTCGTATTTCCAGTGCAATCGCAGCTATTTCTAAATGTAATAATATTAATTCAAGTTTTGCATGATGTGAACGGTAAATATAAATAACGGGTTCGAGCATAAAATCGATCGGTAGAGAAAACAAAAACAAACAAACTTGGATGTTCTTCAAAAACTTTTGCGCATCGAGACATGGCCTTGTGCATGTCATTAATGGTCGTCTCGATCTGTTGGCCATCAATGCTCATAAGAGGATTTTCCATCCAGATTTCGTACCAACGTAACCAATCTAAGTGAATTGTTATAAATATAATTATTCTGGCAACCAATACTTATTGGTCTTTTTAGTTCTTCAAAGAGAGCTTTAAAGCTTAAAGATTTAAGGAATCATGCATCCCCTTAAAAATAAATGCTGATAATGCTTCGATCACACATGCAAAGTACAAGCTGTACTTGAAAGAGTTTCATATAACTTTGCTCCATTAAAAAATGAACAAATATCCACCCAAACTTGTCTCGACGTTTGAATTATCCCTTCTGTCTAGGAGCCATTAGTCATGAAAGTGATTTTGTATGTTAAAAAGTTGCGGATATAATTTAAAAAGGCTTCGTACAAAAGAACTTGAATATTTCGTTGGCATGAATAAAATATTTCAGAAACAAACTTCCAGGTAAAAGCGAGAGCTTTTTCATGTATCATCAAAGATATTTAAATTCGGTTTAGAAAAAAAAAATCTCGAATACCTGAGGCGGTAAGCCAAAGAGTTTTGTAAGGTTCGAAATCTTTCATGAGCTTGGTGAGATGATCAAAAGGCGTTACCGGGACACCAAAAAGTTTTTGTCGTTCGTTGAGTAGGATACCGTGTTCTTGACTGTCTTTCATCGTTTTCCAAACCCTCTTAGCGTCTATCGCTACTTCGTGCACCTTACCAATGTCACTTTGTTGAGCAATGTTCGTAACGTTACCAACGAGAGTGTCTATCTTGTCGAGAAGATTCGCCTCGTCTAGTACTTGTTGCTTGAAGAATTTATCCACTTCGTTGGCAAAACGCGCTACGGTCTCTTGGGTCTACTGTGAAAAACGAGGAAGATAGAAAACAGCATGACAAACAGCATGAGCGATTAAATAATGAGTCTCGATTTTCGAAGTGAAACTGCACTTGCGATCAGTGTAAATTCTGTTTTTTTTTTCGCACAACTCATAGAAGAAAAAAAACCATCATTTCCAGTATCGTAATATGCAATCAAATTCAAAATATAATTTAATATAAATAACATATATAATAAGAAATATAACGGTCTTTGTCCATCAATTGAAAAATAATTAATCCAGAAGAGTATTCAGTAGCACGTAATTAAAAACACTCTGTCTCTCTCTTCCTGTCTGCATTCGTATGAAAGAGGTCCAGGGTACCGCGAATTATCTTATTGTTTGAATACCACCGTAACTCTGTAATTCGCAAAAAATAAATAACACATGCCAGCGAGGCAGAATGCAATTTCGTTCGGTGAGAGCAGCACGAGGACTTCTTTGAGAACTTCAGTAACGTCACTGAAGAGTTCATATGTGCGGTAACCACCTAAAGAGAGTGCCTAGTAAAGGGAACCCCAAATAGCTGCCACTGCAGCCTTTCATTTGATAACGTTATCGATTATTTCGAAATGAAAGTTGTTTCTATTAAATCACGAGAATCACGCCTTAATGTGTACATTTTTTAATTCGTATCGATGCAATCGACAGATGTGATAGTTTTTTCTGGATTATAAAGAGACATGAAACCTCCAGTGACGGTCACAAAACTTACCTGAAACTCGATCTCCAGGGGATAACCAATGGCTTGCCATTTCGCTTGAAAGTCCTCATCCGATAGATTCGACTTGAAGGAATCGAGGATATCGAATTCGAGTTTGAGCTTTTGCATCGTACCGTCTAAGTTTTTTACTGTCAATGGCACTGTCTCCATCCATTCACGAATATCAAATATTTCTTCGATGCTATGCGGATCTTCTTTCAATTTTTGACGTATCTCCGCATAATTTGTTAACAATTCGTTTACTTGATCGCGCAAAACACCCGTAAACATTGACAGCAGACCGTTACCAAGATCTTTACGTTTCTCAATCAAGAACTTTTTTAACGGTTCAACATTAACGTTGAACGCTCCGATCCATATGGCCGTTGGTACTGTTTGTTCGATATTCCGTTTTACGCTAAACTGAAAAGCTATTTCCTCTTTCACCTCTGACGCCGTGTGTTGAGCCATCTTAAAGTTACTGTTGGATGATTAGTTGGTCGTAAGTTAAGTCTATAAACGGACCTCATATTATATTTGAAGCGTGCAATGTTTAAATGTTCACCGTGATATCTTTTTATCGTTAAACAAAAAATATTGATTAAATTCTTGCACCAAAATATGACCACCGACGCACGTAAAATGAAATATTTTCAAATTATCGAAATTTGGTTATTATTTAGTTTATCAACGATCCGATGGAGAGAATTTCTGTGCAGTCGAAAATAGTCGCTGTGGTAAAATGACCTAATGGGCTTTTAAACAGATAGGAATAGTAGAAAATAAAATTAATTGTTCCAATTTCTATATCTCCAGCAAACGCATAGGGAAAAAGCAAAAAACTAGAATAAAGTGGAATCAATTGTGAACATGTAACAAATTTAACACTTGGACTAACCGGATGTAATCGGCGACGTCCAGCTCGTGAAGATCTAAATATTTATTATATTCTTGGGCGTAGGCGAGCAGAGGAATACTCGATTGATTGTAAGCTTTGATTAATCGATGTCGAATATTGGAAACAGTTTCTTCCAACAGACCTACAGAGCTGAGATAAAGGTCACTTGGAAACTTGAGACCGGTTAGATAGAAAGGATGTGCCTGTCGTATCTTGTGACACTGGGTGAGGGCGTTATCGAAGAGGGTCACAACAACATTCTAGTAAGAAATTGAATGCCAAGTTGCACCACATACAAAATCATAATTTTATGCTGATTTATTAAAGTGAAAAACCAATGTTATATTTTCATAATGTTTACCTCGAACATTGACAAATTTTTTGAATAGTAAGCTCCGGATTTATTCATTTTTAAATCTATGGAAAATATAGGATTTGCGGATGGTGGGAATTGCGAGTTTATTAAATCGTCACCCCAAACATAATCTTTCTCCACATCGAGGCTACACAGGGCTGGTGTTTCCAGCATTTTTACATACAGTTCGATCGAGTTCTCGACTAAATTTCTCAGTGCATTCTATCAAAATGTACCAAAGAGTTAACTACGTATTTGAATTTGTACGAAAAAGAAAAACATATTTTTCGATTTTTTTTCAACCCAGAACGTGGAGTTTCTGCGTAAATGCGATGAGTGGATTCAATACGAGGTATGAAATGTTTTTTTATTACACGTGTAAAAATTCTAGTACGGGTCGTTATTTTTTGAGTGTCGCTGGAAATAGCCGGAAATTTTCACAGTACCGTACATGTTCGTCGAAATTGAAGTGTTTTTCTCGAATGAATTTGAAAAAAAAAAAAAAATCGTAAACAGTTTTAGAATTTATTTTTAGGTGACGGGCAAACAAAAATGAAACTTCCACGCTTCATTTTCATACCTACCATTTTTATTCGAATTTTTCATTAAATCAAAAAATTAAATGGAAGAGGCTTACTTGCATAAGCAGAACTTTTAAATCGTTGAATCGTTTGAGCTTCACTATGTCGTAAATTTCTGGCACTTTTAGGTCAATACTGAAGCAACCTTTGCCAATATCTCTGAGCCACATTCTCACTGAGCGAACTATGTTTTCTAGCCATTGCTCTTTGAGATATTTAATCATTGTGCTTGTTGTTTGAATTTGTTGGTCCTCAAAATCGTCCAAGGTGACAGATTTTCCATAACTCGTTGCAAATAAATTCATAGTCGAAACTTCAATGCAGGCTTTTACTATGCAGACGCTCGCCTCGTACACTTCCGGTCGAACGTACAATGTATTCCAGTGAAAAAAATCTCTCGTTTTCTGCACTCGATGTATTTAATTGTGAGATATCATTTTCTTTTCTCGACTATTACGAGCTAAAATACAATTATTTTTAAGTTTACTTCAAAGTTTTCCATTCCAGTTTTAATGATTTTCTTGTGCACTGCCAAAGTCAAATTGTCCTCGGATGTTGGCCTCACAAACTTGAACATATTCGGACACGTTTGCATGAGTTTACGCCATTGGAGATCGCACATAGATCGTTTGTAATCCAATTCGATTTGACCACAAAGCTATACCGTAAAAACTTGGTTTATCAAATTTGAAAAGCTTCGTTTTGCTATTACTATTAAGGGTGTCATGTCCATCATTATTTTTACAGAAAATTATATTATATGGAAGTTTACAACCTTGCATTGTTAGCACAGGATTTGCAGAAAGTTGATAATACGAGGAAACTTGATACAGCATCATAAAAAAAAAAAAAAAAAAAACAAAACAAAACAAAACAAAAACAAACAAAATGTAAGGAATTGTCAATATTCGAATAAAAAATGAATGGAATCATTAATCAGAGAAACGATTGTGGATCGTGGGATTGTATGTGTGCGATGAGATATGAAGAAATTTCATTGTTGAATCGGCTACAATTGATAATATTATGAACCATTTCTCTGACACTCTTTTAGATGCGATAATGTTGATGCTTTTGTTGTCCTAATATTACTACCTACGCTACCAATTTTTCTTGAGGAGAATTTTAATTCACCCTGCCTTAAAGCGGAACGAATTATAATATTTTTCTGCTCTTCTTCAAAGGATGGTAAATCTTCAATCTGCATGCAGTCGAGATACAAATTATATCTAAAATGAGAAAACAAACAAAAAAGCAGGAGTGATGAAAAAATACTATTCAATATTTTTTTAAATTACTTCTTATGTCACTGTTTCAATGAATTTTCATCAACTGTTCGACTCTTCATTAACTGTTCGTCATACGCACATAATAAGGTGCCAATAAAAATGAGATTTAAGCCGTGAGTGACATCACTGCAGCCCTATACACTCCGCAAAACACCCTACATCCATGAATCCATATCGGCGTGTTGATAAATAATGATAATAATAAAAACGACAAAAGCAGCGTTTAGCTTATAACGCTTGTGATGAAAGGTTAAAGGAAATTGTGCAAGAAAATGGAAATATGAAGTTTAATAAATGCATCTACGAGACAAATTTACAACTATTTCTACTACGTCTACATGATTTTTCCTACGGTTTTTCTGTCAAATTTGCCTCTTCAACCTTTTTTTTTATATCGACGGGTCTGATAGATATATAGACTGTCCGTCATAAAATAATATTCTCAGCTTGAAAAGTTAATGACAGTAGATAAGCTTTTCTCATCTTCTGTAGAAAAATTTTGGAATTATTTCAAGAAATGTGAATTTTTCTACTGCTCCCCATGAGAAAACGTGCAAAATTGTTTCGGGATAGTGACTCTTTTCAAAATTTTACAGTTTTGTTATTCAAACTTTATTTAGTAAAAATTTTATACACAGTAAATATGATTCCCTAAAATCTGTTGAAAATACTGTGAAAAAAGGTTTTGACGAGACTACGACTTCGATTAAAAGTACGGTGTATCGCATTATTTCTGACTAACCTGATGGATGCTTCACATTCATTTCGGGCTTTAATTGCAGCAACAACTCTTTCCGCAAATAAACAAGGATCTTCGGCAAAAAATCGAATGTATATACGGGGCAGATGGAACACTCTCGCTTTTCTTTCGAGGGTTCGAACGGTCCATAATCTAGTTTCATGGTCGTAATTGGTTACAGCAGCGTTTTGCCACTCATATAAATTAACAAGTTCTTTCAAATTTCGTGGCGATGTATAAATGGTTTTTTCTATGGGTTTTTCTATGAATACTGTAGCTGGTAATGGATATTTTGTACCATCGATGAATCCTAGTTGCATCCAGTCATTCACTGTTCTGTAAATTTAACATTTTTTCATTTCAAAGAGTTGAATAAATATGCAAAGCAATTTGGATTGCAAAATTTTATAATATTTTTTAAGTTGCTCTTCGAAAGAATATTTTTTTACATACTTTGTGAATCGCAAATTAGAGACGTGAACAAATCTTAAAATTCCATTAGTTTTATTAAATTTAGATTCAAAATTCGATAGAATTAGAGTTTTCACGCAGTTCAAATAAAGTAGCGAGTTATGTGATACAGTTGTGAATATTGTTAATGAACCTGCAGTCTAAATCTTCGTCATCGAAAATCTCAAGAGGTAAAAAATTGATGGTAGGGTAGAGACCGAATTTTTGCTCGTCACTGGCGAGTGGTCGTACAACATCAGGTGGCAAAATATCGAGTGAAGAAACTCCTGATTTATTGAGAGCGTCCTGAACCCGAAGATTTCTGTAAAGTCGACGTCTACGTTCCATCTCAACATTACGAGGTAAGTGTTTTGGTTCAACGTGTATTTCTTTCTGAACTTTCGGTGCAAACGTCTCAGCTGGAAAAGACTGAAGTAATCTTCCGTCACGATATTTGTCGCCATAGAAAAGTATTTAGGAATAAATATGTTGTCAATGAAAAGTTTACATATCTCAAGGTTATTATCTTTAATTACGGAATGTAAATAATATTTAGTAATTCAAAACACCACACAAGAAAATGCAGGAAAAATAAGAAACAAAACATGAAGAAAAAAAGGGGAAATGCTATTAATAATTTGTCACTTTCCCTGCTGTATATTCACACGAAGAAAATTTTACCCGGGGATAAAAGAACTGGTGTTATCTAGTGAACCATTCATTGTTCGATATGTTTTACGAAAATGGCACGGTTTGCTTGAAATGCAGGCCAAATGGCTTTTTGAAATATCGCTTCATTTGCAATAAACTCAAAACAAAATTGAATTAGTTTACAGTTTTCTGATAAGCACAATTTTTTTACATTCATTTATACAATAATTTTACATTTTACATTAATTTATATTTATACAATAAAAGAGTAAAGGAAAGCTTACGATCGATGGGTCTTCGGGAAAGGTTACCCAGCGTTCAGCAGCGCCGAGTAAACCAACAGTCTCATTGCTCGTAAAGTCATGCTTCACAGACGCTGTATGTTGTTCGGTAAATATTTGCCAGACTAACTTTGTCCTCCTAGGAGCAATCGGTCTCGGTCTAACAGGATATTCCGTACTTCCTTTTTCATGATAATTGAACATTTCAATCAAATTCTTATGAATTTAGTAATCTTGCTTTTTAAATCCTTTAAAACTGTAGTCTGTTATTCACCTGTTACAATTTCCGAGTAATAACCCCGTTTGGGGGTCGTTGGTTTATGAATTTCACGTAAATTCATTATTCGACCTTTTTATGCGATTTTTTTTTCAAGCTTTTCCAACCTATATATTATCAAGGCCAGTCGCGTCAAAAGACAAATAACTCACATAAAACAAATGATACGAGATCGTTACGTATAATACTCGATCAATCAATATTATCGTTACTTCACGTGACGACGATGCCACACACATCATCCTGCAAATAAAAAGTAATATCCAATCACACTTATGTCAGATAGAAATTGTTGGATATTTTAATGTCTACTGTTCTTGTTTTCTCAATTTTTATGTCGCTGCAGACATTTTTCTCATACATTGCTTTGCATCTAAAATTATACGATTGTACATCGAAATTAGACAAAAATGTTGACGCTGAATATCTTTATTGAGAAAATTCCTTCCATCGTGGTATTTCGTTTGTCATGAGTTGTTTGACGTTATTAATTATTCGTTTTCACACCGTTGCGTATCTGTAATAATTTTAATTAATTTTTTCATTCTCTGCGTTTTGTGTGAAACGGAACTTTTGGTTTTCTTTTTAACTTTTCGGCTGTTGCATCGCAATTTTTAAAGGCTTTTTCTTCAATTTTCGTGACCTTATGTCAATTTACCCCAGTGAAAGATTTTTTTATAGAATCCGTTCCAATTCCGGAAATGCATGCATGAGTACTCTCATGAAATTGGATGCAGAATTTCAAAAGAATTTACCATCTCATATTCGAAATACTGACAGTAAAAAATTGCACAGTTTTACACATGTTCTTTTGCGAAATTATAGGAAAATTCATATTTCACCTTTTCCAGTTAACCGTAAATGAAAGTAGGTCTTCAGTCGAAGAGTTAATATTGAGGGTCGTGATTTCTATATTTACGTCACGAGATGCGTTGTAGTGAAATTTATGATTTTTATGATTATTGATTATTAATTATATGACATTTATAAGACTCTTGTATGTTTTGTTATCTCTATATCAATTCATTGAAAAAAAACTTCCTGACAGAATGACGTCGATGGGTGAATAGTAGATTTGTGGCTCCAATGATCTCATGCACGTGTTATATAATCATCTTCAAGAGAGGCTAGTTCCTGATTGGGTGACCGTTTAGCCAGCTCGCTCTTCGATCACTGATTATTTTCGAAAATATCGCCTCTGAGCAACGATACCGTTAGGAGGTTTTGCAAGATATTAGAATTTAAAAATGGAGGGAAAAGTTAGTTTTATTATGTGAAGGGACGAGCTTAAAAATATTCACAAGAACATTGAAACAAGAAAACATTGGACCCTTATCATTAAACATTAACCATTTGACTATACCAGTCAATTGGGTGTAAAATCTTCGCAATAGTTGTATGCAATGTTCAAAACATAATTCAATTAATTGATGCGGTATTTATTTTTCGGTATATTTAAATGAGTCAAAGACTTCGAAGTAAACATGTGTGGTATGCGTTTGGTTTGTTTACGTTTTGCGCCCTCCCGTGAGTCCCGTGTGCTTGCGACGGTTACGCGTACTGCATAGTGGGGGAACGTTCGCCGTGCCGGCGCGTCGCGAAGGGGTAAGCGGGGAAGCGCAACTGGTGGGGCGGGCGCGGGACGGTCGGGTGAGCGAGAGAGCGTGATAATGTGATCAGTACGAACCGGGCGCTTGCCGGCGACGCACGGAGAGTGCGGCTTGAACGTCAGCCGGTCAATTTATCGCTACGCTTCATCGTTCGTCGATGCTGATATATTGTACGGAACGAAATATACCGTAGTACAAGTAGAATTCTTTTTTACCCTGAATGAATAAAAATAACTATAAAACCCTAGGGCTTTATTTGAAATAAAATAAAATAAAAAATATTTAATAATGTTATAGAATCAAATTGAAAAAATAGATTTTTATTTTCATAAATAATACATGACAATAATTCATAACAGTATTTACATTTTTTTTAGGTGGTAAAATTCTCAATTTCACTTCACATAATCACGCGCGCAAGTTAGTTTGTCAACGTAGGTATTTCTGTACATAATAAACCGAGACTCTTGATAGAACTAACCGATAATGTTCAAACACTTTTGCTAATAATTAAAATCGTAGCCATATATTTTTTTGGACATTTCGTTTTGAATTCAAAATCACTTTTATCATAAATACAAATGTTAGGTGTGAAAAATTTCGAAATCAAAGTTCATGGTGCGCGGATTGTGACAGAGTGTTGATTAGCCAAAGGACAATGTATGGCTCATGCGTGAGATTAATTAAATCATTTGTGCGGGATTGACGTTAAAAAATATTTAAAAAATCGTTATTATGGAATGCAACTTCGTTCAATGAAAGGAAACAAGTGAAAAATGATGAAGCGATGGTCTCGTGCAATGGATCTCAATTACATGCAATACTCCAGGGGCTTTGCCACACGTGACGACTGGATGACGAGTACGTGAGAGGTGAAACAAGACATCGAACGGTGAGTGAATCAATCATTTCAATAGCATGAAATAGTCGGCGTAAAAATTGGAAAACAATTGAAGTATACTTGCAGGTATTTTCGATGTTAATTTTATTTCTCATACTAGCAAGGCTTACCAAGAAGGTTGTCATGTTTCTAATAAAAAATACTTCGTCATAGAAAATTATTTCTGCAATCGGCTGCCAGATAAAGTTTAACAAAAAATCGATGTCTGTGACAGACGTAAAAAATCGACACAGTAAATTTATAGAGAATTTCTTTAGGAACCAAATAAGGGTTCGTGCGTTAGAATCGCTTGTAAAATACGGATCACCCTCCGGAGAATGTCAATCAAAATGTGAATTCGCGGAATTTTGTATTCATCAAATGATGGTCGAGAAAATCAATTGTTATGAGTTGTTCTTTTTTTAGAAAAAAGGCATTCTGCAAAACGAATGCAGCGTCAATTAATTAAACTCTGTGTTACGTTGGATGCAACTATTATTGTAAATAATTAAAACCCATATATGACTCGTGTAGTCCTTGCTATTTACCTTCAAAATTCGCCGTGAAGTTAGTCCCAAAATTTTCAATTTTATCGGTGAAAAATATCTCAATTAAACCGTTTTCCGGACAATATTGACATTGACCCCCAAGTGATTCGTAAACTAAAACACTCGATTTATTTGCTTGAAGGGCTATGTGGAAGGCTACATTTTATACATCAATTTTTGAAAAAATAGTTCATCACCGGACGATCCAATTGCGCAACCACGAATCACTGTACGACTACTAATAATTTATATTTAAAAAAAATGAATTTATCTGACTTGACGAGAGCTAACCCGCGCGTGGTCAAATTGCCTGAGCGAACCTTGCGCCGTCGATACTGTAGAGGTACCGTAGTAGTAATACAACGTATTAACTATTAACCAAGCCAAAGACCGAGTGTTATCACTACACAGCAGTGGTAATTTGTTAATACCGCGTACCAATACGCTGTACCATTATCGTACGTTTACCACACGCACGCGTAGCGCGGTAGAGTTCATATCAGTACACAGTGTACATAATGCTTACATCGTGCATATGTTATACTGGTTCTATACGACCGTTTTGTTTGCTGGGAGGATGTCTCTGTATGCATCTCCACCGATAAATCAGTTTTCTGTTGAACCCCATAATGATAAAAACAACTTCCGATAAGACTCTGCTGCCATCTAGTGGAAACGCAGCATCAGACATGAGTTCATATCGACGAAAAAAGCGCATACATGCCCGGCAAGGGAGGCGCTGTTTGGCTTATTTCGCGAAAGGTTTCCTGGGAAAAAAAGCTTGCACCTTACTAAAAAATCCTAAAGATCGAAGAAATCGTGCAACTCGTCTTTCGCTTCGTGCATTATTCGTCACCACGATGATACGTAGAATACGTTTTTTGTTTTCATGAGGTTTGATGTTGAAAAAAATTAATCAGGTATAAAAAGAGCGAGAGAGACAGCATAAAAATAGAAGTGGGGAGGATCGACACTATATACGGGTTGATACGGGTAGTATTATGAACGAGCGCGCAACGTTTTTGCAGCTAGTAGTGCCTTCTTCGTCATTCTACTGTGTTAACACGACAGATAAAATTAACAAAAATGAATAAATAAATAAATACATCGCACACAATTCTGAACGTATAGTACAAAAACGTAAACTGTTATTATCCGCCGCGTGATCCGGTTTTTATCTTGCCAAAAAATATCAACCTTGATTTCGTCCATGTATTATCCTACCAAATACTTCCGCCCCACCCCTTACGATGCCTTGTGATTTCCATGTTTCTGTTTCGTTGATCATCCGGCTTCGCTGAAACTAGTGAAAGAAATTTAATACAAAAGACAAAACTTTGCCATTTTTTCGTTATGCGAAAGTGTGGACCCTAGTTACGAGATATTACGAGAGCCGACAGGTATGAATATTCTTTCTTCAATAACCTATTTTCATTGCTATGTTAGTAAATAATTCTCATTCATTTTTTTTTTATCATCATTGAAAAGTAAAATCGATCCAACTTTCTTCCCTCTTGTCACCAATGTTTTTATGTATTCGCTCTACTTTACGAGTTGGAACTGAGTAACTGACGCGCGTTATATATACAATCGTATTGTTCGATTGAGACTTCTTCGTGCCGGATCACACCGGATCGCGCTTTTATGATAATTGACACCCTCGTCTGTTTGAAAAATCACGCGACTTCGATTATTGGTACTCATCAAGTCTCCCAATTCAATACTTTTTTTTTAATCTTTGAAGCTCGTTCAACTCGTAGTATCGATGAGTATGAGAAGGAAAAGTCGTTTTTTCCTCAATTGCATTTATTTTTCGTCCTCCTAACAATCCAGAGACGAAATAATCATTCGTGCTTCATTTCGTAAATAAAAAGTCATGAATTTTCGAAAAACCATGAACCTGCGATGCAGTGAAGAACGGAGAATTGAAATTTCATGCACATTAGAAATTCTCTATTTTATAACTATTTGGTCATTGAGTCCATTAAACATTGAACAAATAATAAATATATATTATTCAAACAACAATCAATAAGATTATAATTCTTGCTGAAATTGTTGCTTATTTGGAAATAATTCCCGGTCATGAAAACACATTTTTTGGTCAAAGGATTATACATTTTTTATGATATTCTTTAGATTTGTATACAATCTTCTGTTCAAAAACTCTCAATGAACATTGAATTTCATTGAAAAAATATTGTAGTAAACCTTTTCTTGTTATTTTTGTAGAAACGTCAAAAATTTTGTATACTTCCGTTGTCTTGATCTTCTAATTTCTTCGCGCAAGTCTTAAAACGATTTGTGACTGAATTTGTATAAAAGCTTAGCTGTGTACAAATCTTATGATCAATTTTCCCATTTTGTCTGAGTTGTCGTCTTGACTACAAATTGCTATTTTCAATGATTCTTTGATCGAAGGTGCTAGTACAGCGATGTTTGCACGATCATTGGTTCATAAATAGTAGATGCAAGTGATGGCACACACGTGAATATAAATGTCTCATAAAAACTCGATGCTCCATGAATACTTAGATGCTAGATTCCATTCTCGGTAATGCTGTTCTTTTCAATTGCACATCTCTCGATTGGTACTCACCCTCATTTGTGTAATCAGCTAATAAATTACTGTTGCTTTATTCGTTCCAATAAGAATGTCGAAAAACTTGTTTTCAATTTCTCAAGAGCACATCAAAGGTGCACACTTGAATAAAATACACTTGACATTGTTCCTGATAAATATTCATTAGTTTATTTGACATGTTGATATTTCACGTTGAAATTTTTGTCATTCGATGCATCAAAATTTGTTTTTTCCTTCGTTATCCAACTTTTATCGTATTTGTTTTCGTGTACAGGGTATAAACGTTTGTTATTTTTCAATAATGTTGATTTCAATCCTAAGTGCGACTTACTATGAAAAATTTGTTGAAATTCTGATTACTTGGCATTGACGTAATAATTTTGAAATAGATTTTCTTCAAAAGTGTGTCAAATTGCAGAAAGGCTTAAAAGCAGATATTCATTTTTTTATCAGGAGAACACATGCGAATGTGTTTTTTCAAAAATGAAGAAAATGATTGAAGCAATTTTAAACAACAGTATTTTTGAGCCTGGTTGTTGGATCTTGTCGAATTCCAGAAACTTTACAATGTATGCCCTACCGATGAGAGCAGCATGTCCTGGGGACAATTCTAATGAGCAGGACAAGAGCACTCACCATCACCAAGATGTTCCAAGGCCAATTCCCCAAGACTGCAGTTCCTTTGACATAGTCAGAGCCACTCAGGTAACAACCTCACGAAAATATTTCAATGTTGACATCAACTTTAGACTCCAAGAGCGTAATGCAACAATTAACGCAACACAATTTATTATCTGTACCAAAATTTATTTAATCACTCGATTGATTACAAATAATGAGTCTGTTGATTAACTTTCTTATTATTTTAAACTATCAAAGCGAACGCATCCATTGAAAAATAAACGAATATCCAGAAAACTGAGAGAAAGAAAACATTAGCTTTATTTTTCATTGAATGTTTGATCATTTTCATATTAATGTCACATTACCGGATTCTTTCCTAAACAAAGATATCAATTTTTTGTCTTATTTCTTGATTCAACAGTACGGAGCTCTGGAAAGAGTAACGGAGTTGGTTGATGCCGGAGCTGACGTAAATCAGCCCGATGCGGAAACAGTAACGTTACTGCACTGGGCAGCCATAAACAACAGAAAAGAAATCGTCAAATATTTGATAGCGAAAGGAGCAAACGTTGATGCGATCGGTGGAGAATTAGCATCGACTCCTCTTCATTGGGCCACAAGGTTACATTTTACATTTACACACATCGTTCATTGTGCTAAAGCTTAAAAAATAAAAATTAATAATAGGAACAAAGTTCTAAAGTTCTTTTTTGTTGATTTTCAGACAAGGTCACCTATCAACATTCGCGATATTAATGCGAGCCGGTGCAGATCCTACTCTCAGAGACTCCGAGGGTTTTTCCTGCATACATTTGGCCGCTCAATTCGGTCACACTGGTATCGTCGCCTATTTAGTTGCTAAAGGTGTTAATCCGAATACACCTGATCGCAGTGCCATGACACCGCTCATGTGGAGCGCATACAAAGTCAATAGGTAAATAGGGCTTCGGGGGATACAAAGTACGCGTATTTCTATACTCAAAAACGCAAGATTTACGTTCAAGATTAGTCAAAACTTTCACTATATCTTTAGCTTGGATCCAACGCGACTGTTGTTGATACTTGGCGCGTCACATTCTCTGACGGACAACCTTCACGGTAATACCGCCTTACATTGGGCTATCATAGCCAAAAACAACACAGCAATATCAACCCTAGTCCATCAGGGGGCGTCTCTCGACGTACCCAACTTCCAAAATGAGACCCCGATGACACTTTTGGGACCTCATATCGGTGCCGCTTGGCTCGGTCACAAAGTTAGCCATGAGATTAGAGAGAGACAGGGAAGAACAAGAGCGTGGTGCAGGGATAAGGTAAAAATTCTATGATTTGATAAGATTATTCAATATTTACTGCCAACGCATTACAGACATATTGATGCCAGTGATTTAACATTATACAAATTTTAACACGTAGTGGTCGCACTATCAGACTTTTCCTCACACGTCTATTGAGGCGGTCTATCAGTTGCGTGAATGTGACAGAGATAACTACAAAACAGATACAAGGTTTTTTCTTTCTCGAACACGCTTGATACTCCGAGAAAACTTAAGATCTCACCTTATTCTCTGACGAATAGAGAACCGCGTGACACTTATTTTTATTGAAATAGCAATCCTCATCGAAAAGAAAGGCTCCGCAAGATTTTTACCGACCTTACGACTGATAAATCACCTTTAAACGATGTTTAGTGCAAGATGTTAAATGGCATAAGCATTTAAATTCCCTTTTATTTCCCTTTTTACGTTCTCCAGTTTGATAAAAACGTTATAATTTTTGTTATAGTATCGATTGTTGTTGGACTTGTAGACTGCCGGAATGTCTGTATTTTCATACGGAGTTAAAACTGTTTTTAACTTGATTTGTCGATCGATCCGTCGGAAAAAAATTCTACGGAACATTTTTCTTCTTCTTTATCAGTGAAGATGGTGTAACTTTTAACTGTTTTCTTGCAAAATTGGAATATCTTTTCTAGCTATCTCTGCCCTGCTCCTCCGTTTTTAGACAATTCAATAGAAATATCAAATACATATTCAAATCGTATATAAATTCAATCGCTGAAATTTGAACAATTTTTAAGATGATTTACACTTTTTAAAAACCTCCGTGAAATCCTGCTTCGATGACTCGTAATATTTGTTTTTATCTTTTTCAGAGAATACGTTGGTACTGTATGGTCAGTACACCGTTCATAGTGTTTTACGTTATTGGAATAATATTCCAAAGTGAATTGGATTATTTGATAAAACTAGGTGCCTTTCTCACCCTCTATATCGCTGTTTATCTAGCGAAAAATTTCCTATACGACGAAAGGCTATTTCAAATTCTACCAATGTCCATTTATTTAGCGACGAAGGTAAGTTACCTTTGACGAATTTCTTGTAACATATAATCGCTTTGTAATTGACAATATTCGAGAAAACGATAATACACCTTAGTAATTTGGTAAATCGTGAGAATTCTTATCTTATTGATAAAGAAACGATAACCCACATACCGAAGAATAATGAAGAATAAAATCTTATCGACTTTTACTTATTGTAGATTATTTTAAAATTTATCGCAAACGGAATTATATTTTTGACTTTTAACGTTTTATTCACCTCTTGTGACTAATAGTAAATAAAACTGGACGCTTACGGCATGTGAAATATTTTGACAATGTTAATTACAGATGTGGGTATATATCACGTGGATATTTTGGTTAGGCATTCACGCAGCCTGGTACCTATGGCTAATGTTAGTCGGTGGTTCGGTACCACTATGGATATGTTTCTTGAAAACGTGGCGCGGGGACCCTGGAGTAATATCAGCAACGCACGAAGATAAATTGAACGTAAGCCTCCATCATCATCTTTACACTTGCAATGAGATAATTTCGAGCTTATCTGATTACTCGTCAAAGTTTGAAAAAGAAAAAAAACAACGTAGAGGGCAATTTTAAGAAATCAAGTTTTTGAGAGCACCGTTGACATTGAAATAATTCAGCATTTATTATAAATATACATAACAAGATAATGTAAGATTTTGGTGTATCTCGTATAAGTAAATTTGCGGTTTCTTCCTTGATCTTTTTAATACTTGGTCTTGAGTCGTTGTTGCGTTTCTTGATAATCTAAATAAAGGTGCGCCAATTTAAATACCGCGTCACACCACGCGTTCACTGCTATAAATCATTGTTTTGTTTTTTCTTCATTTGCAGACGATAATAGAATTAGCAGAGACCGGTGGTTTCGAGCCACAATGGTTTTGCACGAGTTGTCTCGTAAGAAGGCCAATACGATCGAAACATTGTTCCATTTGCGATCGCTGCGTTGCACGTTTCGATCACCACTGTCCATGGATTAATAATTGCATCGGTAAGCATGATACAAGTTAGGGAAAACTACTTGTTTGTATGGCCAAGACTAGCATTGCAACCTTTTTGCTTGCAAGTTGTAAATATTGAAATTAAATATTTTCGTCATCCATTAAAGTCATTCGTATGTCTTGATGAATGTGATTAAAGGAGTAGTCTCACCAAAGCATTTTCCTACAGAATAAAATTAAAAAAAAAACTCAAAGAACACTTTCAGAGCATTATTATGAAACTTCGTGCAAAATTTCAAAGGTTTACACTGTTTTACACGCATTTTTATAAAGAGCTATAGAAAAATGAACATTTCACGAAATATTTCTGAAACTTTTCTATACGTTTTATTCACTTTCTTCTCAAATAATGAGGAACATATGACGATGTTTGTCTGAAAAATTCAATAATTTTTACCACGAAGTTATGGAGACACAACGTTATAACACACAAGCTCTGTGTATGATATTTCGAAAAGATGGTCATTTCTCAAACTCTGAATTTCATAACTTACATTCAAGTTTTCAGAAATTAACCGAAGAGTTAATTTTTGATTTTGCGGTTTCTTACACACAAAAAAAGTCGAAACTGGCATACATTCAAGGGACGACTCGGTGAAACTTTTAAATCATTGTTTCCGAGTATGAAAATACATAAATCGCTCTAACAGGAAACCGAATGTCCATTTCATTCTCGAAGCCGTTTGAGATTACAGAGTTGTGTCTTATCCTCTGATAAAAAGAAAACAACTTTTAATGCTTTTAGCAGCTTAATTGTAATCGAGAAAAAGGCGCAGCAGGATTTTTACCGAGTGAACGACCGATAGATCGCCTTAATAAACATAAGCCTAATTTCACATACAAATCTGAATGTGATTGTAATGCAATATAATTCTTTATTTTTCATCAGGATCTCATAATCACAAATATTTCTTGGGATTTCTCGCCTCTCTCTTTGGATTATGTATCGTAATATTATCGGCGAGTGTTCAGTATTGGCAATTCGAGTGTTGGACGAATTTGACAAACGGTCATACAGCGGACAGCTATTTAGTTTCCGCGGCTACGTGTGATCCTTGGGTCATGTGGGTGACGGTCAATACAGCTCTGCATTCGTTGTGCGTTGGTTCTCTTTTGGCTTGTCACACTTACCAAGTACGTCGTTGTTTTAGTTCTTACTTTAAGCCAAAATTCAAACACGACGAGAAAAATTCGTCGTCAATAATAAAATATTTTTCTTTTTCAATTATTGCCTTCATTTTATACAGATAATGGTATTGGGCATGACTACGAACGAACGTCTTAACGCTGGACGTTACGAACACTTCAAACAAGGTAACCCCTTCCACCGCGGTGCACTACAGAATTTGGCAGATTTTTGCAACTTAAGCTTTTGCGGAGTAAAAGCAAAACCAAGCTCTGACTGGCTTCACAGTTTCGATCTCAAGGAGAGCGTCGAAAAGCTACCTCTACTTACGGCAAAAGACAACTTTCAATACGTCTAGGGATTCCAGTATTTTAAACAGTCTGTTTAAAAGAGAAAACAAAAGAATAAACAAAATGCGTGTATTTATGATTTAACTTAGCCACCAGATGCTGAAACACCATATCACACTCTTTATCGGCGTCGTAACCAAAGAGTTGTCACGTTAAACATTTGTTGGCAAATGTTGAACACGCCGAAGGCGTTCAAAGTATCGATTGGATATTCGAGCGTCTCAACGCATATGATAATTAGTTCCAATACGCTGAATACTCCGTAGGGATTTGAAGATCCTATTTTCATGACAAAGAGACTGCTACTTTGTTTTATTATGTATTTTTTTTTTTTTTTTTCGTTTTCACAAATATGCATATCTCAATTCTTTCGAAAGGGCATCTACGGAAAAAGCGTATTTATGAACATTGTGAAAAAGTTGTTTGAGAAGCAAAAACCCAAGACCGAAATCAAAAACCTTACAATCGTGTATCACCCCTGATAAATTGTTGTTTTCTTTTTTTTTTTTTTCAACTTGATGCACTTTTAAAATGTGCATTTTACACAGTTCTTGTTTGTTTATATTTCTACACCGTAGTTAAAGGAAATGATCGCCTTCGTCTAATTTCTATCAATGTAACACAATGCATTGCGAAATCCCTATCACTCTGCAAACACGATTTATGTTTTTTACACTGACAAAAAGTTTTTTTTATTTTTATTGTTTAAACATTACCACTTCGGCCGTCTATTTTCGTTGTATTATTATTTTTATTTATGTTCGTTTATTTTTTTTTTCATTTTTTTTTGTATACCAATTTGGCGTTATTATTTTTTACGCACATAATTATATACAGAATAAATGTGATATATATTGTTGGTAATCGTAAAACTTTTACACTAATTCCGAATATCATTTTTATTACATCCAAGATACGTACGAACAAACACATATTCATGGAGTTCTGTGTTTTGAAGATTTTCATGCAATTTTTACAAAACTCTGTGATGTTTAACATTTATCAATACAATAGAATATCACTCGGTATTGCTTCTATACGTATATTGTTTCTGGTCTGAAAAATTATAATTTTTGTGTCTTGTTTTTTCTTCGTGTTACATTCCAATTTTCTAATGATCGCATATAAAATGAAAAAGTATTGCGATTTTGACACTTATCGACATTTTACTACAACGGTCGGAGGCCAATCGCACATGATATTTCAAGGGTAACGACTTATGAATTGAACAAACGGCGGTTAAATCAAGTTGTACATTATACACTTTTAGCAATACAATTTTTCCTACTTGTATATCACTTACGTGTAAGTAAAATAATCTGTCATCCTTGCGCGTGTCTTTTATATAATAATAATATAAATAACAAGAATGGCAATGTCTATTAAACATGACGACTGCTTCCGTAAATAAAGTAGACGTAGCAAAATATTTCTGTCGCTCTCTCATATGTTTCGCTCTTAATGTTCAATATTTAAACATTGAATACATGATTTAAGTAATTTTCGACAACGTCAATAATGACCGCTACTACAAATGCTAAATCCAAATGCCAGGATTCGAGCGTACAAGAGAAAAACTCGTTAGAAAGTACCTTGCGAGATGTTCCTCACGACGGATGATTCTCCTTACCTAATAAATGAGCGATCTCTCGAATCACGGGCAAAAGTACTTGTATTGGAAAAGAAAACAAACGATATTGTAATCTTTTATTTTCTAGTCGGGCGTACATGTAGAAACGATCTCTCATCGGCACGATTAAGTCAATCGGTTGACGACCGGAGATAATCGTCAATTATATTTATAACGAACGCGCTGAATTTTTCAAAATTTCTTTCCTCTATAATTTTGGACCGAAAAAAATAACAAAATATTGATATTTTAATAACAATTCTCGATCCAAAATGAAAATGCGTAAGAATAAATATTATGTTTCTTTTCAATACGAATATTAAAATGAACTACAAGATGAACAAATACGTAGATCGCGAACAGAATTTTCTATAATGTGTTTTTCTTGTTTTTTTTTTTTTTAATTCCATTCAACTATAGAAAAAAAGCACCAAGGAATAGCATTTTTAATTATGAACGAAAATAACCGCTCGACTTGATATTGTACGAGCAGTTATTCGATAGAAAAGTAAGAAGCGTAATAGAGCATCGCCTTGGCGATGGCTTGTACACTTAGAAGTTGCGCCATTATCGCTTGGCGCATGACTAAACATAATTAGAATACTCGCGAGATATTATTAGAATTTAAATTATGTGTTTTAAAGTTTCGGCATTGTTGAATGAAAAAAATGAATAAATAAAAAAAGAACAAACGAACGAAGAATTCAAAGCAAACATGTCTGTATTCACTTCGAGTGTCATTGGTGTACATTGCGATAGAAAAAATTATTAACAAAAAGAACGAAAATGATGACTGGTCTGACGGAACGAAATTGTAAAAATGCAAAATAAATAAACGAGATTCTCGAATCTTTATGTAAATGACAACGAATGGATGATTCGTTTAACAATATATTGTGCGAAAAGTTTTCAACTCCAGCGCCAACCGTGAGATTGTCTACGCATTTGAAAAAAAAAAAAACATATGAATGCAGATTATTGAATATTATTTGAACTTCTGTCAACTTGACAGAAAATGTTGTTTGATTTGTCGTTATCGTCGATTTATTTTCAGTTTTACTTCATTTTCCACGACACGTCGTGATCTATATATACATATATTTTATTTAATCATACATTATTTTTATTATCTGTCATGGCCGTTGAGGACGAAGAGGGATGTCCATGCTCAGAAACGTCGGAACCATCGAATATAACTTCTATTACCACTGACGTTAGTTCGATAATCAATTCGTCCGAAGGGTCCGATATTCCAGCGAGGCACTGCGTTGATACAAGTATATTCTCACTTCGCTATATTATATTCTCAAAAAAAAGCAGTCCACTGAAAAATTTGAAAAGGAACAAAAAAGTCTATTGTGCTTTCTGTCATTCTTATTTCGACGATTTTTTGATACGTTTTTTAAATTGGTTGTAATGTTTAGCTGCATTCTTGGGAACTCTTGAGTCCGATAGTTTGAGATATGCTGAATTTTAAACTATAAACTAAATCAGGATTTTCATTGATTTAGCACTTACTGTATTGATTGATAATGATATAAAAAGTAATATGACGATAACTCACCCTTGAAAACAAAACTCCATAAAATCTGAATTCTGTGGATCAATACTAAGGAGATTTGACACTAGATCTTCCTGCATTGAAAGTTATTGTTTGATGGAGTTAAACTACGACATTTATTTTAAGGAACGAATACCTGCAAATTTTTGTTTTGTTTTTTAACTTTAATAATACAGGCATAAAAAATGTCTTGTTCAATCTAACGAAAAAAAAATCTTTGAATTTGTTTTGATGTACAGAAAACGAATGCTTGTGTAAACCAGACGAAAAAATCGTCGCATCGTCCGAAGCACGGGGAACCACTTTACCGAATTGTGGTCAACCACCTCCGGCGAACCACCAACCGCAGAAAGTCCCGTTTCAACCTTCGAAACAATTTCAGCCAGCAATGCAGTGTCTCTGTCACGCTTACAGAGTGTTGGTTTATTTTATGCAAGATGATTACGAATTCTAGAATTAAAATTTTACCCTTGGCTCATTGTTACAGTAAACAATATGCTGTTCCTGAAAAATGTGGCTTCTCTAATGCAGAAAGGTGTGTTCATACAAGAAAAAGGCTTAATTAATCATTTCATTCAAATATTTTTATATTAATCTACTCAATCTTTATAGGTTCAAATGGAAATGGCCGAAAAAGGAATACGCGAAGAGGAATGACAAACTGTACGAAGTCAAAATGAAAAGAAATCATTATCGCCATTATTCGAAGGTTTTTAAAACATTGAATTTTTTTTTCTTATGATGGATGTATAGTGTCATTGAAAAATAATTTAAACAATAGATAGATAAATAGAGATGGTCGATAAATTTGAAACTTAAAAAAATGGAAATACCACATTAAGAAAAGATCGTTGCAAGAATTTTATGAATAGAGTTCTCAACAATTTATTTTCAGTGTATGGAAGATAATGAAAACAATGTTTGTGTTGAAAATAAATCTTTTATTGGACAACTGTGCCTTGCTCACTGCATCCGGAATAGTTGAAAAAAGAAAATAATTTTTTTTTAGCCATATATTGGGGACGACAGTACAGAAGGCATACCGAAGAAAAAACATGAAGAATTGGAGAAAAGCAACGAGGATCCGAAGAAATATATAGAAACGAAGCAAGAGCTTGAAGAAATATCCGAAAGAATTGACATATATTATTTCGATCATGGAAATTCAGCGTTGGTATAGATTGATGAATCATTTTCTAGCTATCTTTATTAACACTCGTCGTATCTTTTTATTCGTGCGAATGATTTATTTGGATTTCTATACAGAAGTAAATGGATACGTATTTTGGGATTTATTCGTTTAGCTATTCTTTCGAATTTCACTGTGAGTGGAAATTTCAGTTTTTTCATTTACCCCTCTCTGGGTTCAGGCTGCAATGAATCGAAAAATGAATCCCGCTAAAAAAGTTATTTTTATAAACTCTTGACAATTTTAAGGTGGCTGTGATTTAGAAAAGCTGTAATTGTGACCAAAAGAAAAAAAATCACAATGTTTTGTTAGTCTCTATTTTAACTCATCATATTGTAATATAAGGATCAAATGGAAAAAATACGTATCCCTTTTTCTTGTATAGAAAAAAACATACGAAAATTTCGCATAAATCATAAGAGATCATGATTTGAACATGTAAAATGACGTGAATGAATGAATGATTTGGAAACTTTCATTGCACTTTTTAAATGGTTTGTACACACAGATATTATCGTACGACGGATTCACCGCCAGTGCTAGCAACAGAAAAATGTGCAGAGAAAACTGACACTGCAGCGACGAGATTTTGGGCAGAAATTTTTGGAACGATACACATTGGAATAGCATTCGTCACAGCTTTTGTTCTTCAATTATTAAGATTCGTGTTATACAGTATCGTGAGACCGTTGACGGTTGGAATACTGCAATTATTAGCCGATTACTTCGTCAAGCCATTGCTCTCGATATTTTTCAACGCGATTATTCAGCCAGTGTTGATATTGTTGTACAACGTAGCAACCTCGATTCGTGATTTGTGCGAACCCATAGCGGAGGCACTTGGTTTCTTTTTGCGCGAAGTTGCCACAGTTGTTCAAGCTTTCAGAATCGTTGAGATAAACCGCACGAACAATTCTACAACCACAGGATGCACCTGACGTCTATTGCCTTTTCTCCGTATCAAGAGATAATAAATCGTCATAAAAAAAGATAATGAATATTTTTTTTTTCGTCGGTGAAACTTGGGGCATGAAATGAAACAAGATTTTATTAACACCAGGTATATATTTGGTTTTATTTTAACTTTACAATATCATTATTGTTTTATTCTTTCTTTCTTATCTTTTTTATCTTATTTTTTGTTTAATTTTTAGTTGTTGTATTTTTTCTTTTTTCTTTTTCATTTTATACAGACCAAACGATCTCTCTTTGTAGCAACTAACTTCGTCAATTAATAACCAATAATGCATCCTTCGTCTTTCTCGTATATCTTATACCATTTAATAAATTATGTACAATCTCACAAACAACAAACGGAGGAACCTAATTACATCATGTAGTTGTTCACACTTCGCTATGTACAGGTACTACTTGGTTTTATCTCTTGCAATCTTTCGCTTTTCGCTTCTCTTGTTTTGCTTCTTTTTTCTTTTTGTTTTTTGTTTTTCTTTTTTTACAGAATCGTCACTTCCTTTTCCTCTTGTCTCTTGGAGAGACTACAACCCCTCTGCTCATTCGCGTATGCGCTACTTGGAAAAATAAAATAAAAATTCAACAAACAGCCTATCATCACCTAGTCTCAGGAACTGCAACCTCTGATTTATACCGCATCGCCTTTGTCGTTTAGGTGTTTGTTGTCGTCGGTGTCTCTTGGACAGCTGGACTTTGCGAAGCCGCGGATGCTGAGTCACCTGAAAATATTAATTATGCATCAATTAAAAATTGTACGTTCTTAAAATATCCTCATAATGATAAAATACCGTCGCACCAAAGTATTGACAAACATAAATTATACAAAAACGTCATAAATGACATTAAAATTTTTGCTTTGAGCATGCAATGAAGAAATGATTTGAGGATTTTGTTGACGTCATAGAAAAAAGAATTATTTGATTTTCTAAAAAAGGAAATTCACAAACTTATTTATTGGTTCGATTCTTCCTCATTGTTCTTTAAAAAAAAATGTAATTTATGAAAATTAACGCATTTCCGAGTGTACGTATATTCCAATAATTGTCAAATTTTATTTCTTCATTGCCCAGAAAATTGAGAATATTCGAGAGACAATGTTCTGCCATTGAATGGCATATGAAAGGTATCGCTACAGATTTTCGAAATAATCGTTAACGATGACTTTGAAATATCCTTTTTTAATATGCAATATTGTATTTATTGACAGTCTGGACATTCAAGGAAACAAAATTCTTACCTAAGAGGGCGGCTTCCAAATCACCGAGGATCTCCGTTTCCTTGGGGTCGATAAGGTTGAAGCGTTGATTAAGGAGCGTGAGATGAGCGAAGACACAATTGAGGTGAGCATGAAGCCCCAAAAGTGCCACCTCTCTGAAGTGGCAGTGGTAAATATGTGCCACTACGTGGTACAGTAGCCGCAGGATCTTACGCACTATCGATTCGAACGAACTCGGAAACTCGTTTGCTTTATCAACATAAGAAACAGACCTCATTATCGATTTGAAATAAGAAATATTTATTTCAAGTTTCTTACATCTATATTATTTATCATTATTTATAATCCATCATTTTTTTAAAATATTTTTAATGAATAATTTATTATTAACGTAACATGAGATCAAATAAAAAAATGTAATTACGCTTAATTGTGAGCGAAGGTCCATATAGAATTATTTTTTATTTGATCGGATCCGATAATTTGGCATAAATTTGTAATCTATTTTTCATTTTTTATGGTATCGACAGCCGCCGTGCATTGAGGATTAAAAAAATGTTATTTTCCTTGTTTATTATTAACCGGTTGTTTATACGAAAACCTTCAAAATATGCAGTTGAAGAAATTTTTGTTTTCGCCATTTGACAAGTATGTGTTGATTTTCTGATCGGTGGATTTTTTTTTTCTAAATTCACAATTATTTCCTTTCCAAATGTTGGTGATTTTATTGTCCGAACGATTGGATCAATAATTACTGGCATTATTTTTATTTAAAATAATTATTCGTAACAAATCGAAGTTGACCTGATTTTTTCGAAATTTTCATCATTGAATACGTTTTTAAAAAATGATTTTTGAATGAAAATGAAAAAGTTGTAAATCTGATATCGTGATATTTCTAACTATTCTTGTATTTTTTATTATGATAAAAAAAAAGGTTCGAATCGAACTCACCATATTTAGTAGGAAATATAGTTTCGTCACTGACGGTGCGTTGCGTGAATGTCATGACGTAGTCTATGTACTGTGGCGCAGCCACTCTCGTTTTCTTTCCTTTTTCGTCGAACCACAAATATGTTCTGAGGACAATAAGTTTAACATAGTTTTACGATCGAAATTTGTTGAATGTGGCGATAAAATTTCAAAAATCAGACGAACGACGAGATGGTTTAGGAGACACGAGGTATATATTTTTATATTTTTCAAGGAATATGGAATATAAAAAACTAGACAGATAAATTTAATGAAAGAGTCAATTTAGTTTTTGTAAAAAAGTAAAAGTATTTCAACATTTTTACATTAAAAATGTTTATAACTCGGTAGTTAAATGTCTTTTTGCGAAAAATATGAAAATACGATATAAAAATTGATACATTGAAAAATTTATGAGGCTTGGGGACAAAAGTGTTTCGAATTGGCAAACGTCCACGCCATTTTTGATATGCAAGAACCTAGTATGACAAAATAAATATGTTCGATGTATTGTTATGAGGCAATAGGAAATAAATTTTTGACGACATTTTCAGGTTTTGGTATAGTATCATAAAGTAATATACCTTAAGCCAGGACCCGTCATATCCGGACATCCCGTCGAGGTACAAAACTCGGATATAGTGCCGTAAAATAGATTTATGTGGTCGAAAAGTGCGAGAGTATGAGAGGCCAGCCACTCGTTGTAGTCGAGTCCGGGTGGAAGGTCGACGAGCATTCTCAGATCCAGCTCCGGCAGCTGTCGTTCGAGAGCCGCTTCCTCCAGATACAATTTTGGGTCTTCCGTTGTACCGGCATCCTTTTCCTTTCGTCGGGCTTTTCTGCAAGTCGCAAACAAGAGAAAAAAACATCATGAACAAACTTCAAACTATCAGTGATCGTTTTCAATGCACGATTTGCAGCTGAAGGATTTCTCTTGTAACAAAAGCGTTCAGTCGTTTTTATAGCCCAACGACTACATTGTACGATCTTTGTCCCTTGCTGGGTGCAACTATTTTTTGTGTGCGGGAGATGCTGGCAACACGAACGAGCAATTTGAGTTAACCGTTTAGGATAAATGATGGGAGGGTGTCAGGGGATGACGATGTATTTATTTCCATTGAATCCCCATAATTAAGATGCCATAATTAAATGAAGAAAATCATTTACAACAATCCAAAATACCAGAGTTAATCAGAATTTTCTTTTCAGGTACGTAAATTTGAGTTGCCTGTTTCGTAAACAATTTTTTTTCTTCAATTACAATGATTGGTCATTGTTATAGTGATTAATTTCCCAAGACTGTATAGATAAACATTCTCTTGATGTAAATAAAATCGGATTGACAGTAAATAATTGTTAATTTGTGAAAATAAACGTTGTTAATCAATAATATTATCTTCTCGAATATTTATTCGATTTATCATCTATTCTGCAAATGTGAAAATGTTTTAGGGAGACTATTACAACGGGAGACATTCCCTCGAAGCGAGTATAATACGATCTAATAATCTAATAATCTATAATAACTAATCCACCACCGGACAGACCTTTCCTATAGACAAACACCCTATAAAAAAAATTTACGAATTAATAACGCATTATACAGGGTGATTCGCAACTAGTTACGAACCCGTGAGTGGCGTGTTCGGGACGCGATTTTAAACAAAACTGCCAAAGCGTTTTTTTTCGGAGCAATAGTTTTTGAATGGCAAGCAATAGCGCAGCATCGCGCGAAGTCTATATTCGTGAGAAAGAGTGTTACGTTCCGAGTGACATTAGCCTCAGTTGTTTATGCTGTCATTGATAGAATTTTTTTTGTATGATTATGAATCATAACCCTCATAGTTGGCTAAGAGATAAAGGAGTTTACCGATGGTACTACTACTAGTAATACTACTAGTATTAAAAAATTACTAATGACTAATTGCTAAATTGATAAACACTAATTAAAACATTCATTATTAAATTAAGGAACACTAATTAAAAACACTTCTTACTAAATTACAGAACACTAATTCTTAAATTAAAAAACACTAATTGAAAACACTAATTCCTAAATTTAAAAACACTAATTGAAAACACTAATTACTATATTAAAAAACACTAATGAAAAACACTAATTACAAAATTAAAAAACACTAATGAAAAACACTAATTACTATATTAAAAAACACTAATTAAAAACACTAATTACTAAATTAAAAAACACTAATGAAAAACACTAATTACAAAATTAAAAAACACTAATGAAAAACACTAATTACAAAATTAAAAAACACTAATGAAAAACACTAATCACTATATTAAAAAACACTAATGAAAAACACTAATTACTATATTAAAAAACACTAATGAAAAACACTAATTACAAAATTAAAAAACACTAATGAAAAACACTAATCACTATATTTAAAAACACTAATTAAAAACACTAATTACTAAATTGAAAAACACTAATGAAAAACACTAATTACTAAATTTAAAAACACTAATGAAAAACACTAATAACTAAATTAAAAAACACTAATGAAAAACACTAATAACTAAATTAAAAAACACTAATGAAAAACACTAATTACTAAATTGAAAAACACTAATTACTAAATTAAAAAACACTAATGAAAAACACTAATTACTAAATTAAAAAACACTAATAAAAAACACTAATTACTAAATTTAAAAACACTAATGAAAAACACTAATAACTAAATTAAAAAACACTAATTACTATATTTAAAAACACTAATTACTAAATTAAAAAACACTAATGAAAAACACTAATTACTAAATTAAAAAACACTAATTAAAAACATTAATTACTAATTTACCAAATTACTAAATTACTGAAATTACTATTATTAAATTACTAATAAACAAATCAAAATTACTACTAATAAAACTACTAATAAATATACTACTACTAAATATAATATAATATAATATATAAATAATATAATATAATATAATAAATATAATATAATAAATATAATATAATATAATATAATAAATATAACATAATAAATAAATATAAACTACTACTAAATAAACTACTAATAATAATAAAGTAGTAATTAAATTATTCGCAGTAGAATTAATTAGTAATTAGTATATAATTAGTAATTCGTGTTTTCAATTAGTGTTTTTTTAATTTAGTAATTAAAGTGTGTTTTTAATTAGTATTTTTTAATTTAGTAAGAAGTGTGTTTAATTAGTGTTCTTTAATTTAGTAATTACTCATTAGTAATTTTTTAATACTAGTAGTATTACTAGTAGTGGTAGTACCATCGGTAAACTCCTTTATCTCTTAGCCAACTGTGGGGGTTATGATTCATAATCATACAAAAAAAATTCTATCAATGACAGCATAAACAAATGAGGCTAATGTCGCTCGGAACGTAACACTGTTTCTCACGAATATAGACTTCGCGCGATGCTTCGCTATTGCTTGCCATTCAAAAACTATTGCTCCGAAAAAAAACGCTTTGGCAGTTTTGTTTAAAATCGCGTCCCGAACACGCCACTCACGGGTTCGTAACTAGTTGTGAATCACCCCGTATAATTAATCTACTAGAGCATAATAAGCTGACATTTAACAAATGACGAAATTCTGCGTAAATCGGGTAACAATTTTCGCCGATCTCAATCAACTAATTGTCCTATTGAACTCAATTGTCCTATTGAATGCAATACCCAAATTTTTTACGATAATTACATCAATTGTGGTAATGTGCAATTTTCATACGAATCGGAGCCGAAAAAATTGGTGAATTTACACAGAATTCCTCGCATATAACAATCGATAGCAAACATTTGGACAGAGAAAAGTACTAAATTGTGTAGAGCATCGTTGTATGTGGAGGAGTAAAAGCTCGACTGAAAAGCCTTGAATGAATATTGTCGTCATATAGAACCGCAAATACTTTTCCGCGTGAAAGAGTGCGTGGTAAGAGCACGCCACATAGTATAATCGACGTGCGGCTGGCTCGTGTCTGCTGCATGATTATTCTCTCTTCCTCTCTCTCTCTCTCTCTCTCTCTCTCTCTCTCTCTCTCTCTCTCTCTATCTCTCTCTTTCTCATTTGCTCCCTTTTTCCTGTTAGCCGTTACGATCTCGCTCACAATTTTTTTTTCCATTTTTTTTTTGCGTATATTCCTTTGTAACTATATAACTGTATACATTGGAAGACACACGGTGTCGATTGCGGGAGACATTGTGCCGCGTTCGCGATTAAAAATTTCCAGTCGACAAACCATCCGCAATGAAGCGTAATGAGTGAAGCATGGCTTCGAGAGCCCCTCATCATCGAACTGCCACAAAATGGCCCTAGAGATGACGAACTATCGAGGAGAAAAAGAGGTACGAACGCTTAGCGGTAAGAGCAGATGACGATGCGAAGGGGAACATTTTTTTGTATTCTGAAACGCGAACACTTGAGATTGAGTATCAAATAAAATTCAGCCTTACTATTGTACTTGAATAATTATCCCAAAAAACGAAAATTCTATGACAAAAGATGGATAATTGAGTGTAGAAAGAATATTATGAATTTCAAGCCATTCAGTAGAGTGTTTTCCGAAATATTTTACGAGCCTATTTATTAAACATTGGACTAGCTCTTTACGCAACCATATCACAGCCATGAGCCATTTTTTTGTAAATGAAAAAAATCGCCAACGCGTTGATAAGTGCTTGACTCGTGTTGACATCCTTTATTTTTCTTCCCAATATCATTATTCAACGTGCAAGACGCTCATATACCAACGGAATTATTGCGAAACACGATTTCGAGATGAAAAAAAAAAAGAAAAAAAAATGACGGATCTCATTTATCGCTAAGACGTAGCAACCCTACGCGAAGGGATGTACGATGCAGTAGCTTCTTGAACAGCTCTAGCATACTAATGAGGCTGAAGGCTGTAACTTCTAGATCTATAGAAAACCTGTTTTACACAACACAGTCACTGCAATAGTAACGCGAGATACAAGGCAGAATGCCCAAGTTTGCCACGTTATAACGTATCGAAAAATCTTTTTTTTTATGGATTGTGACAGAAAAATGTTGTCGTTGTAACATTGAAATACGCCATAGGCATGGGTTGAATGGTTTTTTTAACTGTTTGTCAAATATCTAACGAAAATAAACTGGAGACAGTATTTACCTGTTTGAAAGAAAAGACACCGAAATAAAACTATAAAAATATGTTCTTGAAGCATGATTTAAGTAAAAAAATAAAATCACTATCCACAAACAACAATACGATTACATATTGACTTCGAAAAGTTTGTGCTTTTGTTTTAAAAATATTTTTTACATAATTCATCCTCCGTTTAAATCCACTTCCACAATATCAAACTATTTTATTCGAAAGCAGAAAATGTTTGACTTAAAAATTCAATCGACGTGGATATGCTTCAATTTTTTTCTCATCAACAATAAAGTTTCATAATTACAAAAGAAAATATGAGAAGTTTGATAACTGAAGCTTTTTTCGGAGACGAAATCGTCTATTCGCAATGAACCTTTTTGTAGCCTTTGTTCGACGATATTTTTTTTTAATGTTTTTTTTTCGCTATCAATACCACGATAGTCCTTGACTCAGAAACATACACATGTATCAAAAAGGTATTTCGTATAAAAATATGAATTTTACATATACATCGAAATATAACGATAAATTTTTTTGCGGGCTTTTAACGTTTGTGTATCGTGCTCGTTATCGTTCACCTTCCGGTTGCGGTGATTTCCAGTGACCGCAATCGTCTTTGCAATGGCGTCACAATAAGGGCAATAACGAGCAAAAAAAATGAAAAATAAAAGAGAAACGAAATAAACCTTGGTCGTAAGAGTTCCACGCGTATTTTTTAAGGTACAAAACAAATCGTTAAGAAATAGAAGAAAAAAGAAACAAATCCAAAATATATGAGAAATGTATTGAATAATTCATAGAAAAATCGTGACCTCACGACTGCACGATTACACAAGAGCTGTATACGAAATGTTGACGAGTCTGGGTTAACCGAAATAAAGCGAAGAAAAATACGACTCAAGGAGAATATCTAAGTGAGAAAAAGAAAGGAAGAGATTTTTTTTTAAAACCTAAGTGGAATCTCTAGGGCCGAGGACATCACGCGCGATAACTTCAGTTTGCCACTCATCCAGCCGCCTACAATTTTCGTCTACTTGACTTTTCGGGCCTTTCTTAATTGGCCTCGAAGTTTTACCTTCTAAATAGAGATAAACAAGCGCGTAATATAATTTATTCCGCATGATAGGTATCTCTATAATGTTTTCGAATGACGAAAGAGATTAGGGCATGAAGGGAGCACACGTGCAAACTTTGATAATTTTTATCTTCAGTGCATTTTTTTTCATCATTCCAGCACACGGATCCAAAATTTAATTGGAATCTGAAAGCGACTCATTGAAAAACAAACAGAGTTTTCACCGCCATCTCCATCGGTGACTTTACAAAAGATCGACGTTTTTTTCTATTTTATTACTTAAACGTATTTTTCTCAATTACTGATGATGAATATGGATGGAGAAAAAAAAATCTATGGAAAGAAGCAAATGAAAGGTGTAAATATTTCGATCTCGAATAAGAAGATTTTGACGAAATTAATGAATTCAATAAAAACACTATATTTTCTAAGCTACTTCGCTTGTTTTCGATTTCTCCTGTTTGTAAACGTTGTTATCCTTAAAAATTACAACCGGAGTTACATTTGATTCCAGATTAATGTCGAAAAAGTAAAATTTTTATCAATTTTCTGGCTCGTTCAGTTTTGAAATGGATTTTGCGTTCTCTGAACAATGAAATTTTCTCACATATTTCTTCTTTTATAGAAAGAGAAAGAGAAGAGAAAGTGAAGAGAAAGAGTTTGAGATGAAGTACAAAAGAAAAATGATCAAATAGTCACCAGATTTCCGCATAGCCAACGTGCTTATAGCGAAGAGTAAAAAAGCTCGAAGAGGAAAATAAAATGATCCGCCCAATGCGCGTCTATATTGAGAAGCTGCATATTCCTATACTAACGCACATCGAATATCACTGAAAAGTATAGTGACTCTTCTCGGAGAACGAAACGGTTAGTTTCAGAAGACCGTCTAGTGACGCATTTCCGGTCAACTACTAGCGTAAAAGTGATACAGCTGTTTGGTACTATTTTTTACTAGAATCTATCGGCAAATGTACGTAAGACGTAAAATTAATAAATATCGCATCCACCATTCAGTTTCTACCCCTAACTATATACAGCGTTCACGCAAAGCGACGTTAATAGACTTTTTAAACGCCAAGGCAACAACAACAATCGTACGAATGATAATCACAATGTCACAAATTATTGAAAATAAAATTATTGTATTAAAATGTACAAAATAATTCAAACATGACGAATTTGCTTGGCGTTCTTCTTCAGCGATAATTATCGATGAATTATGATATTTGTTTTATTCACAAAGTACGTATTAAAGGTTCAAATGTAAATTTACATAAATTAATCATTTGTAAGAAAATGAAACAATAAAAAGATTGAAGGAAAGAGAAAAAGAACGCGATATTTTTTTATTTCTGGCAATTCGATAATAAAATTTCTTCAGTATTTATGTGGAAATAAAAGTCGTTGCATTACGGAACGTAGAAAAAACATCTATTTGAATCTACTACGATTAATTGTTTGTTTGTTTTCTTTAAGTTGCAATTAATAAAAACTTTTATTTGCTTTAACTAAAAAGTTAAAAAAAAGAACTCGAGTATTTCGAGTTCCTACGTTAAAGCCCCTCGTCCCGACCACTACGTGTCACTTTACGTGGTTTTTAATCCATGCAAATATTGTTAAGTAATCATAGAATTGAATATTGTATAAACGATGTATTACAAATATAATTATAAATTTATCTTCATTTTATTTGTTGAAACTTTTTTGTTTGATTAAAAATCGAATAAATAGATTTTTCGTTTGAATGTAAAAATATGAAATTTGGATAAAATTATCTTGCAAGGTTAAGAGTTCCATAAGGCCGTGAGAGACGGAAACAAATTTATTTGATTCAGTTAAATCCTAGTTGAATAAACAATATTTTTTTTTCCTGGGTGAGTTTATGAAAAAATATCCACAAAGCTTGGTTGAGTACTGCGATTCCCTGTTTAAATCCATAAGGATTTTTCATTTTAATCGTCAACCAGAATTCTCGCAGTGAAATTCAGGTTTGAGGAACCCACACGTTTTTACCTACGTGCACGCAACGATTGAGATACATACAAGTGCATTTCATATATATTTAAACATAGATTTACATAAAAAATGATACTATGTACCTCCAGTATAAATGCGCTATACAATGCAAAGCTTTGTACAGTTTTTGTTTGCTTCGCGTTCCATTCTCTCCCTTTTCACCATTTCTTTTCTACAAAGCATGTAGTATGAGTGTGTGTATGTAGTTTTTTTGTTGTTTTTTTTTAATAGTCATAAGCCCGTGTACAGTAGGATCTCGATTTAAGGATCAAAAATGTAGTTCGCACATCTATCGGACTCACGAATCTCTAAAATGAAATTTGCATCGTTGGAATGAACGGAAATTTCTTGTTTCTTATTTCAAATACGTACATTTTTTGCGCTGTCAATAATTTATAATTTTTTTACAGCCCTCAATATATGTAAAAAATTGAATGTAATTATTTTTCTAAATAAAAATGTGAAAATAATGTGCAAAACAAAGTTAATACGTGGCCCAACGATACAAAGATCAAGCTCGGCATTTATACGTTGCTATATATCAGCACCGCGCTATTCGATCAAGACTTCCGTTATCACCACCACCATCACCACCACCACCACCACCACACGTTAGATCAATTGATACGCGTCCACGATGGGAGAAGTAGCTTCAATTGCTTACTGAGCGTTAAATCGAGGTCCGAATGTGTTGAATAAGAAATTGATAATAGTTATATTAACGCGATGATAATATATTGTTATAACGTTGTGTTTTAACTCCGATGTTATTTCAATACATATATGTATATGTGTGTGTGTAATTACCCACGTTATTATTATTGTTAATATCTTTATTAGAGACAATAATATATATTTGCTGAGTTTGTATGCATAGCCTGACACCAAGTGTTCTCAAAACGTACAATATTGGTTTGTAGTTTGTTTGGCTTTGATTGAATTGTTTGAATTTTGTTGTTTATTTATGATTGAAAACTCACGCGACCAATTCTCCAAAGAAGCGAATCTTCCTGTGGCAGGTATCAAGGAGAGAAAGTCGCGATGAAGCGGAACCACTGCCGCTTGAATTACCGGACGAAGAATGATGTACAGGCGTCGTTGGTGCCGATGTTGTCGTCGAGGATGATGAATCGTGCAACAAAGCGACCGCACCCCTGGCCGGTGAGCGCAACATTGCGCTAAAGCTTGTCGTGGTCGTGATTGCGCTCGACGACGCAATACTTTTATTCGATATATTATTAATGCAAGACGTCGTTACATTGGTTATTGAATTGACCGAATTTTGGCAAGAAGCTGAAGAAGCTGAATTAACGTCGGTAATCGTCGTTGCTGTTGTTGTTGCTGTCGTCGTCGCGGCGTCCGAGGATTCTTCGCCCGCGCGGCCGACGACGATTTTTTCACGGGCACTCGGTATGCACCAAATCTTGCAGGCTTGTCATCGAACAATTAAACAAATTATTTATAACGATAACGAGACGCGGAAGCAAAAAGAGTTCAAGAGTACTCAACAATCACTTTTTTATCGCCACATCTTGCTTCATATTCTATATTTTTTATCCTCGACATCAGATTTATATTTCATCTTCTCCGTTACATTATTCCTCGGCATAAAAGTCACGATGTTCGCGAACGCTTGCAGAAAAATCACTGACGCGCAAGCCGATTCGTTTTGCTATATAAATTTCTATATATACGTATGTATACGTGATTTTATTCCCGTGAACAATTGATCGGTGTTTCACTCAGACTGAGGCGATAGACGGTTATCATCATCCTCGATATAACACGAGCTGTTATCATTTCACCGAAAGACACACACGTTTATACGCGCACACACATATATAATCGTAGATATTTATAGACGCGCGCTAATATTGTGATTGTTTTTTTGGCCTATCGTAAATCAATCATCAAAATTTTTCAAGGCAAACATCTTTCAAGCATTTCTTATTGATTGCTTCAATTTACAGCTCAAACATTCGCGTAATAATACTTTTTTTCGTTACTTTTTGTTTTTGTCATTAATTCAGGCACTGTTCTCAATCCTTTTTCTCACGTTTATACCGCGATCCTCCGGAAACAGAGCGGCAAACTATTTCGTTTTCGTTTGGACGGTGATATTCGATTATGGCACTCTATTGCGATTCGATTAGTTTTTAAAGACACTCGCTTACCGACACTGCGAACATTTTCATCACGACACACTCGACAAATTTATCACGGATTATAAGCTCAATCTAAATACTGTGTGTAATATCAGCTCGAACCGCCGAAATGCTTACGTTATATTCGTATCAGATTTTATAAGCTGCTGACGCATCCATCACGCGCACTGTATATATAATTATCAATATATTTTGTATACGGTTTGTGTCAACGGGACGGTTCTATAGATTCATGGATTTATGTTTATACGAATTTTCATATATACATTTGGTACATATTTTGTGGAAGACGATTTAAAGCTGTTTCCATAATTACTTCGTCGAAGCTCTGCCGTTTAATCTAAAGTAAAGATTACACTGAAATTAAACAATTAATCAAGTCAAATTAATCGTTGATAAAAAGATAAGCTTCTGAGGAGTCTGCTATAAATGCGATTAGATAGCGCGGTGCTATTTGGAGTGAACAAAGTTCATTCGACGTGCTTTAATCGCCTTTAGGTGCCTCATCAGAAATTCCTAAAGTACGAACAATATTCGTGAAACGATATAGCAAATTTTTCAGATACATCACGATCATATTGATCAACAGGGCTAAGCGAACAAAAAAAAAACCTGTTTTATCGACCGACTTTAATCGTTTGAGCCATGAATTTTAAGGTACTCTGGGACTAGTTTTTTGGCATTGCTGAATACGACGAATCTGAACGTGACTATTTGGAAATTCAATGTTGATTGTTTTATTAATTTTTTTCAAACGAAAATTAAACGACGAAACTTTTTAAAAATGTATCGAGTTTGTGAAAAAATTTCAATTTCGCTTTTCATAGCAGACTATTTATTTGTATGTGACATTTGTGCAATCAAAAAACAAAGTCTGTACATATTTTTATTTTTGATAGTCATTAATTTCCCGGGAACCATGGAGAATGAATAATCTTATCAAAAAACAAAAATATCTGGGATAACGTAAGTCCTATCATGGCTTAAAAGATTTAATTATATATACGTATATCGATACGATATCCGCAAAATACCTTATTTTATTCGCCTTGTCTCGCTCGATTGCACCCGCTCTCAATTACACGCTAATTAGCTCAGCTACGTAATCCCCAAAGTGAATAAACTGAATAATTAAAAATCGGAAGGTCTGCTCTCCCTGAGTACACGGATTTCGTCAGATATGCTTGGCTAAATTTCCTGCATAAATTTCGTATCGAGTTTATGGTGCGGAAATAAAATCTCTTTGGAAAATATCATGAGACAACTTCGGTAATCAAGGCAACAAAGTTAAAAAAAGAAAACAAAAAAAACGAATGAACCGATGAATGGAATAAATCGAATAAACGTAATAAATAAAACGAACATTTAAAAAGAAAATAGTGGATTATGAATTCTTTGAAAATACAACTAGTGGAGGTTTTAGTTATGAAGAGAAAAAAGTTCGTTTAAAGGAACGAATGCGTTGTTTTCATGTACAACTGTCAGCAGTAATCATAAAGGGAAAATTTACCAGGAAACTTGGAAGAAAATTTGACGGAACGAGTGTTGTTCTGTGTACACGTCTTCTTAATGGAAACTTGTACACAATATGAGAACTGACAAAAGAAAAGAAGAAAAACAGAAATCCATCAAACTTCTATTACTGTAAGCCATTAGCTCGGAGATTGGACTAGAGGGTGAGAAAATAACAGTTGTTTGGTCAACAGAGACCTATAAAGTGGACAAAGAATATGACAAAATGAAATGTATGTTTATAATAATGGCCCATCTTATCAGACGTGCTTTTTCTCCGAGCGCATTCGTCAGTTACGTTTTGATATCACGATGCAGATGCATTGGGAAATTGAAACGATTAATCGGAGCACGAATCATCACACGTTTATATCACTGTGTTGATAAATTCATTCAAATGTTATGAAGATTTATATTCTGTTGCAAATATATGTGAATATATAAGGCATATCATGTTAAAGTTTCATTCCAAGACCCTGACCATTTGTGATTGTGAAGTTTACGTGTTTGGGATGCATTGAAATTCCTTTTGTTTCTTTAGAAAAACCCAGAATGCATAAACAACGTTTGGTTGCAATAACTAAACGATCGTTTTTCGCGACTTAAATAATAAATTCACGAGAAAAATTGAAATACGTCACCTATATTAAAAGTTTAACGAATGAATTTGAAAAATATTTTTTCTTGCGTTCCTACGATACAAACCCCAATACCATGACCATATTTAATTGGTACAGATTTTTTAATAGATATTCCAATTAATGACTGATAGCAGTTTCACTTTTTCCTCAACATTCAACATACTTTTTTTCATTTATATGTGATCCCCCATTATTTTGTCGACGAATAAAAAATAATTGCGAAAATAAAACTACAAAAAAATCAAGTAAAAATAAAAACATGCGTTAGTTTTTTTATTAATTCGTCCTTACAACTTCCTGCCTCGTATTCACTTAGACTAACATGTGAAATTCGTTTATTCATGAAAAAATGTGTGCCATTGAAAATAAAGCACATGAAAAACTTATTGTAGACTAAAATGATGACTAGAAGAATCATAATAAATAGATACACGAAGGAATGTGCAAATTTACAAAAGAAACGAATATTTCATCGCTTTTATCTTATTTCTACGTATTTCTTCGTGAAAGGACATCCAATTCATGAGATCTCAAAAAATATAAATGTCGAGTCGTTTCATTGATAATAAAATTTCTGGATTTTAGTAAGCAGAAAGTATGTTGAACCATCATATAACAGTAGGTTAATGCAGTATGTACACGTCTCATGTACATATTTTTTTATTTATATAGTGCTGTATACACACGTAGAGATTTTTCTTTCATCGGTTTATCGGTTTTCTGCCAGATTAGATTCGAAGAGGAAAACTCCGATTTCGAATAGCATTCCATTCTTCCATAGTTCAGAAGGAACGAAAAAAAAGAAGGAAAATATATAAGAATTTCTTCGTATCTTTTGTCAAGGCAGTAGACAATTGAAAAAAATTTCTGTCAAACGATCAATCTAATTATTCGTAAGTTCTAAAACCGTGTATTTATTTTTTATGGTTTTTACAGCAAAGTGATAATTTGTAAGGTTATTTTTATTCTTATTTTTCGTATCTAGGAACGATTTTTCAATAAAATAATAAACGACCAAAAATTGAAGTAAATAAAAATGCTTTCCAGTTTTGTAAAACGTCGACAATTTTACTCACGTCCATTTTCAGCGGTCACAAATATTCTATTTGCATTAATGAATTAAACATAACGAGTGTAAAAAAAAAAAAAAACATAAATTTAACTCACTCGGTCGTGCCGAATATCAAAACAGTTTCGTTACAATGTAACAACAAATCTTCTAGTTCTTCGTGGTACTATTTTATTAAACACTTTTAATGAATGTAAAAATCGAGCTGAGAGAAAATCTACACGCAAAACGTTTGAACTGTATACACTGATCAGAGGGTTTTTCTTCGTATTTTTTTCTCTTTATCGCGGTACAAGCCAATTATAAGAAACATTGGGGATAGTTCTCATACATGCTACATGTATAAATATATATGTAGATCTACGTATTGATGATAAAGTACAGGGGATGCTGCCTTGAACGCGTTACCAGAAACTTTGCTTAGTTTTTTACTACCTTGCATTTTAAAGTTATATGCATCGCGAACATTATGCAGGGTCTTGTTAGGGAACTTTTTAAAAAATGTGACTTTTTTCACGAATCCATAGAAGAAAATGATTTAAAGTTGAAATTACCCATAAGAATAGTAATTACCATCAGCTGTCGTCAGTATCATAAAATATAATGAGATCAGAGTTTATTTAGTGAGAATTTGGCTGAATGGTTTATTTGCCTAATCACCGATTTCCATTTGCTCTCGAATTCAATGAATTCTTTTTGGACCTTAGAAATATTGATTTTCGACTTCATTTCATCGGAACTGTTACGTGGAACAAAAAATCAACAACAAAAAAAAAAAAAATTAAAGGCGTGACTAAGCTGCGACAAGGAAAAGTGAAAATAGCTCCAGAGAACCGGCTTCATTTTATTTCTACGATAATCTCATAGTTTTTTCGAATTATTATGACATTAATGAAAAAATAAAAATTGTCAAATGCTAAAATGACGTTAAAATTTCTCACAAAATAGACGTTACGAGTCCACATACGTTCCTGATGGCACTTGTCAAATATATAATCGTTTTCGACGTCACAAAGTACGAAAGTAATTAGAAGAGTTATGCAACTGCAGTACAAAGGAGTGCCGAAAGCATAATGAGCAATGCAGAGTGGGGTGATTTTTTGTAATTCCGAAACAGTCGTAGCCGAAACTGAAGCAATATTTCTTATACAGACGGAGATGATGTTGTAGGACGATTGTAATGTAAGTTTCGATTGATCGAGCGAGACGTTGAAAAGTGATCACCACGAGGATGTGCAGTGAATAAAAAAAAAAAAAATAGGCAATGATGAAAATAATAATAATAATAACAAGAATAATAATAACGCAACGGATCACGAATTATTAAAAATCCTACAACGACCGACAGAATGCACCGATGAGTATTAATCGGTTTTTTATATCGACTCGATCAACACTTTCGGCTCTATTTAAGTTTTCTTTTAAATGAAGAATAAAGTGGCCGCAATACTTTATCGTAATGTGTGTATTATATCGTTAGAAAAATCACAGATTGATATCTGTCTGAATATATTATGTCCACATGTATACATTGAAAAAAAAAGTTAATATGTATATATTTAGTAATTCGCAGCGAAGTCATCGGCTCGCCCAACGAGGCGCTCAAAACGCGACTGACCTCTCTTTCTATTGCGTGTACTCGATGAGATGCCCCCGCCGTGTGTTAGTATAGCAAGCCGGCCTGTGTGCGCCGTAAGTGCGAGGCGCCCTATCTCTTTCCTAGCGTGCGCTCTTTTTCCGTTTCTTTCTCTCTCTCTCTCGTTCGTTTTTTTTTTAACTTGTTATTATTTTTTCGTTGGTAAGCAGCGCGATCGACGGAGTTGGCGCAAACTAGGCGGGCTTGCTGCTAACACCGCAACGAACTGATGCCAGTATGCCACCCCCGCAGTGAACTGCCGTTTGCTTTTGACGTAGGGCGCCACGCGAGAGAGTGATACAGAGTGGGGAGTGACGACCAGAAGCGAAGAAGTGGTGGCAAAGTGACAGAGAAAGGGAGAAAAACGGTGAGAGTGAGAGAGAGAGAGAGAGAAAGACGACTGTAATGCGGCGGTGGTTGCGCTCTTCCCCACTCCTCTAGGAATCAGCTGTGACGGTGGACTCACGAGTCAGCTGACTTGGCCGCCAGCCCCTCTGGCATCGCTGCGACAATCGATAACACTCCGCGCTCTTCTTCCTTCCTCCTTGTCGGGCGTTCATATATTTTCTATCCTATACCATAATCGCACTGAACTAAGCTAGTGACACGAACACGCCATCCCAACAATCTGTCAGTGAGCTTTTCATCGTCTTTCATTCATTTTATACATATTCATGAACCTACATTTGTATATGTTGGTAGAAATTTTATGTACAATTGTCACCTTTCAATTACATTTTTTTCACCTAGTTTTCCAAGCCGTTAGGGCAGTCCCTGCCCTACTGACGTCTCACACAAGTGAACTGGAGTCATTTCGTGAAGGAAGTTTATTGAATGCTCAATTAAGATTGTAAATTCGATCGTACAATACATATTTTCTTCGGAAGGTTCGCATGGATCCAAATTTCATGAACTTTGAGTTCTATTTTGAAAGTTTATTATTCAAAATTTATTTTTGATCAACACCCCGACTGCCCGCACGCGCAAAAGCTTGAAGTTATATGTATTGACTGCTTTCAGATAAATTTCGCGAATTTTTCGTGCAGAATGTTTCGTAAAAACAACAACAAAAATTACTCACGTTGCTAGTTCTCGTAATTATCAATGCACATTTTTTTTTTCGTTGTTTTTTTTGGTTATGATTTTTGTTAACATAGAGATGCTATATAGAATTGTAATTTATATTTTTTTCAATTAACTTTGGAGCTTGAATTGCAGATGCTTAAAAATGCATGAAAATTCCATTTGTGTGGGATTTTACAACTCATTTATACGTGTTAGTTCGGATATTTGGTAAAAAGTTTAATACCCAAAGATAATTATCTGAAAAATATGATTGTATCGTATAGTTTGATGTATTTTACGATCGAATATAGTAGAATTATGAGAATTAACGTAGGCCAGATTTTAGCATTTCAAACACTATTCATTGATTGCTTGTAAAGCAAAGAAAAAGTGCATCAATCTTCATGACTGACATTATTTTGCTTTCTCGCATCCTTAGGGTATATTTTTTTCTTCTTATTTCGCATATGCGTTACCTCGTATAGTTGAGGCTTCGCTCATTCGACGTTTGTGTACATGGATCTCTCGTATCACATTCTCGCAGTAAAATGTGAATATATATATATATATCTATCTACGTCGTCTATGTTCATAAACCTTAATGAACCCGGTAAAGTCAGCGTAGATACGAACGTAATTTATTCCAATAGGTATAATTCGTTTCACGAGCTTACAATGGAAAAGTATATTTCATTAAGCAGAACACTTCCCGCGAGACGTGTATGGCGAATTCAAGGGAATAGAGTGCAGCATCTGCTTTTCAAGAAGCAACTATAATTCGAGGCAGAGAAACGTTGCAACGTTTTGCAAGGGATTTTCCTTTTGTATATAGTAAAAAAGTTATTGTTCTGTTTCCTTTCCTATTGCAATATTTTTAGTCGAATATTTGTCCTGTTTGTTGTTTTGGTTTTTCGCATGGTTTCCTATATATATGGTTCCTTCATTTCATATAATATTTCAATGAGATTTTTTTTTTTTTTTTTTTCAGGTACCACAGAATACTATGGATGATCTCGCAAGAAATTTCCATCTAAATCGATGCTTTCAAAGCGGGTTTTCAACGTGACGTAACTTCAAGAAATTCTCTTCGATCTGATATCCTTTCTGTATTACATAAATGCTATTTGTATACCATATATCGAAATAGTTGCCTCAAAAACAAAAATAAATTGAAAATTTTTCGACGACTTATATCCTTGGTCTCCAACCAACTCATCGATATCTCCCAATACAGCACAACATTTGGAATTTATACCAAGAATAAAAGCAATTTTAGGCTTCGATTTTTCGTACTATCGCCTCTGGCAACGTTTCTAGAGGAGATTAAGAAAAAAAAAAGCAAGCTACCATGACAGAAACACCAGAATCCGTGTTCAATAAATAAAGAAATCCAAAATCTGTCTTTAATGGATTTTTATATGTCAAGAGGATGATGAAAAAATGATTTCTGGTTTTATTTATCATCGCGATTTGTTTACCTTACAATTGATGTAATCGTCAGGTTTGTTTTTTTTTTCTCTCAAAATTCCAGTTTTCGTGTAAATATCGAAAAGTTTGATCTACAATTATTCAAAGAAAAGCCAATGATATCGACTCGAATGTTTGCAAAGGGAGAAGTAAAATTAGGGACATCACTATTATTTTGTTGTCGTAAATAGAAAAAAGTTTGGGATGGTATAAGGAGGAAGAAAAATAGTGCGCGAGATTGGCGCCGGTAAGGTGGTAAATAAAACTTGTGCGAAAATACGATAACGTTGGAAGCAAAGTCCATGTGGGATTGCAACGGGGTTTGGATCGATGGCTGATGGCGCCTGTGGGACGCGCGTCTTTGGCGTCTGAGGCGTCGTCGAGACGAGTCTCGCGCTCATTTTGTCTCTTCCTCTTCATCCCTCTGGACCGTGCTATGAGGTTGGTCGATGGTTTGTTTACCCATGCAGCCTTAACTACCCGTGTATTTATCCGGCTGGTGGAGGGTGAACGAGAAAAGGGGAAAGAACGAGGGTTGTTCAATCTTCGTTGGAACTATTTTAGTTTCGTGAGGGAATTATATGGTTCCCTTTGTAGACTGTATAGTATAAAAGCTAATGTAAGGGGTGAGATCCTTTTTCTTCAGGATATTAAGCAAACGGACGACGTGATAATGTCATCATTTGTAATAAAAAGCACCGAGTAGAAGGGTGATGTTTTAATAAAATCGTAAAGATAATGAAGTATGGAGCAGATTACAGATGGTTCATCACTTGGTCCAATGTTTGAAAAATTGTTGCAAATGTACTTGATAATAAAAAGGCTTATTGATCAGAGATTAATGAACCTCTAGGATTCATGCAGAGCCAGTCGAATATTACGATATGAACGAGCAGAAAGATAAAATTATGTTGGCAAAGTAGTCAAGCGTTAATCTTATCTCATTAACGTTCTTATGGAAGCAAAGACGCGTATATATATATTTTCTTCGTGCCTAATCCACTGTGTATATCTATGCACGATGTAGGGCTGTGTGTGTGTATGTGGGCGAGTGCAGAAAGGAAAAGGGCGGGAGACGCCCCTGGGGATGACTCTGCAGGTCGCCAGATACCCTTGTTTGAATTAAAGAGGATCCACAACGCAAAAAAAATATAACGGAAAAGAGCTACGGGCTCTGGTTCGATGAAAAAAGAGACATTCGTATGTTAACTTCGTCCCACTAAAGGCTCTCCTGAATAACTTTTACCTGTATACGTGTGTGTAATCACGTACGACAAGACGAAACGAAGGAGGGGGTCAAAGGTTTTTTTTACCTAATTTCATATATCGAAAAACATTTAATCTTTTTAATCGAGTTGAACTGGAGAAGAATCTGAAGTTTCTGTTCAGTTGCTGTTTCCCTTTTAAAGAAATCAGAAAAAAACACCCTAAGGAAATTATCCTCGTTACGTCTTACGATCAAAAATATTATTTTTCGCTTAAACATTCAATTTTTTCATTTTTTTTTTTTCAAGATTTTTTCATTAATTACGAGAATATTTTACCTCGTCCCACGAGATCAAAATTTCTCGAGCAATCTCGCGTGAAAAGTATAGACCCGGCTCGAAGACGCGATGAACAAACCGGGCTGAAAGGAGTTTGCTAAAAATTCAACTCGATATGACGCTCGTACCTTTCGTTCAATTACGTTAAGTACCCCTCGCTCAGGGAATGATGTTGGAAGCCTCATCTACCACCTTCTTGTCACCCTATAGGATTTCTCCTCCTCTTAAACTATATGTCCTCATATCTCGTCTTTGAGAAGTACAACACGACAACATCGTGTCTGGCAGGTGCTACATTTAATATATGCCGTTATGTATAGGTTATACCTGTCCCTTGAATTAAACATTGAATTTGAAGGCTTAATGTAAAATATCGATCGAACTTATTTTTGACTTGCTTCGAAAGGTAGAACAGTTGAAACTAATTTATGAAAACAGAAAAAATTCGAAGGAAAGTTTTGTTTCATCATACTAAGTGCTTCATCGAACTCAATTGATTTCTAGCAGATTTTTCTATATATAGGATAAATCTCGATGTTGACAGGAAATTGAAATTTTATGAACATGGTTATACAGAAGGATGAATATATTAATGGTTATTTCGATATGGGAGCACATGTTAAAACCCAGACGAAAATATGATATTCAAAATGTTTAAAAAAGATTGAAATTTAATTTTCCGAATCACCTGTTAGAAATATAGACTTTACAAACGGACGTACACTTGAAAAAGGATCAATAAAACAATCACGTGGGTTGAACAATTTTTTGGGTTGACCACGAATAAAAATTCATGACAAGAGTGTTAATTATAGGCAATTACTTCTTTACGAAGAAGAATGAACTGATAAAATGTTAGGGACTCACTTGAAGCCCTTGACTGGAAAGGTTACGATTTTTGGTTAATGATACAAGCACTTATCTGCCTACGAATAGGAATATAAATGACGTAATTGACCTACTTAATCGAACTACAAGTTGTCCCAACAGCGTAGATACAGAATTTCGCGCCAAGAATAAATTAATTATTCAATAACTGGCAAGCAAAATTTGGTAGAATTTGGTATTCGATTTTGATCGAATAAGACGAAGAAAAGTTATAGCGAATCGAGAACTAATCTATCTACCTTAGTAATTGATGGATATTCCGTCTCAAATGTGACGGTTCTTTTTTGAAGTTATATTTTTATAAGTAATATACGCACCCACTCATTCACGTAGGTATATGTGGACAAGTATTGGTCTAGCAACGTGCCCAGCGTATCTAATATTCCGTCAACGAAGAAGAGGCGATTGAACGCTAAGACAAATATTGGTTTGACCTTAATCGCGTCTCCGACGAATACCGGAAGTGTGAGATGTTATCGCAATGGGTGTATTTTACGTTCAGTTTTCATTCCAAAACTTTTACCACTTCCGATTGCTAAGAATTTTTTATGTTTCGCTATAAAATTACGATTTTTTTCTACTGAAAAATTTTTCCCTCTCGTAAAACTAATAAAACATTATTTTCAAAGGGTTCGAACACAGTTCTAAAAACGAACAAAACGTTTGGACTAGTATCAGACTTTGGTGTGATACCTGAAATGTTGAAGTATTGATTTTTATCAAAGTTTGATCACAAATCAATACATTTTTGCAACACTCTAACTTGAGAATGGTCAATTTTTAATCGGTAATTCGTGCGGGAGGTAACTTAAGTCTGAAAGATCCAACGCTTGCCTTGCTGTGACCAAATAGTTTCTGAAATCTGCTCATTTTGCTTAATAAACGACTTATGAACACGATCGAAATCTTTCATATAAAAGAAACGTCAAATCTGCTAAAATGGCAAAATTTTCTGACATATAGATAACAACGAAATGATCGTCTTCAAATAGTCCTTACGGGCATCAGAAATCATTACAAATGGCATGAATATTGTTTATGAAAGGAGTGGAAAATATGTGGGTTCGTAAAAAGAAAAAATACATTTACGAAGAGGAAATAAGGTAAACGTCATTCTGTGATAAGAAAGTCAGTCTCAAAGTATGATAACGTTTTTTTGAATTTTATACGAATACTTAGAAATTCACACGCCGTATGTTAACTTTGAGACATGAAGAAGATTTAGAGTGTACAGAAGAAAACAACAAGAAAAAAAAGGCGTGAGCGTCTGTTGTCATGAACGAACGTCTGTGCTCTACAATATGGTAGTTGCGTATACGTTGACGAAATTACGTAAGAGTCTGACGCGAATACTAGTGAGGGCGCTTGTCGTTGGCACGTGACGACGTAACGGGGTTTTATGTCGCTATGTTTACAAGTGACGTGTTGTCGTTTGTAATAGTATACGCAAAGCCAATAAAAAGAATAAAAAAGATAAAAACATTGAAGTGTCAAAAAAAGAGAAACGTAGAATAATTGCATGATACGATCAGTTGATGGTCACGAGACGTCAACGCGCGAGAAAAAACGCGATACAACAGTTTCGCGGCAAGGGGCCGAAGAGAGGGAGCACATGAAAAAGCGTTATTGAGAGCCAACTTTTACGGTTTTGTCTATCGTGGATAAGCACAGCAAATTCAAGACTGCAGAGAAGTGTGCTATAAATCCTTTTTACACCCGTCAAGAAGAGGAGTTTGTAGTAAAAAGGATTCAAGACACATTGAGCAAGCGACTTTGAAAAAACGTAAAAACTGACCTGCAAAAACATGTTACAGTGTCCTCGGTGGTTAAGGCTAACGAAGTATCGATCACGGAATATTTAAGAATTTTTCGACCACGTCCGAACATATTCAACAACAACAAAAAGCCGAGAGCACGAATGACATACAACCGAATAATACAATTTATCGGGATCTATATTTTATAAATCGAAGGATACTCTGAGCAACGAAAGGATGTAGAATTGATTATAGTCCAATAAAGACGATGCTGTATATCAGTTGAAACGCAAGAAGTTAAAAGAAACGAGCGACTTCGTCAAGCGCGGATAACGTACTGATTCTCGTTTTTCCTCAACAGCCTTGTGACTCGTTTTGTTCATGTCTATCACGGAAACGATATACGTATAGTGACGATCGTTGGATAATTAGACGACTGAGTACCGAGATCTCAAGGCGTATGTTATTAGCGTGACGAATTTATGATATTTGTGTACGAAGATTAGAGTCGGTTTACCGATGAAAACAGAGGAACGTCTGTCAGTCGGAACACGAAATATTTACTCAGCGTATTAGAAAACATGAGAGCAAATGTATATTGAGCAGAACGATGGAAACGATAAAGAAGATTATAATTTTTCATTCGAGTCAACTAATCGTTGATAATGGAAACAAAAGACAGAATTGGATGAAAAAAAACACAATAGAACAATATCGCGTCACCATTGGAACAAAAAGTATACTCCGGTATACCAGGGAACGCTATCTTTACTACTGAATTTACACCCGACCCATAAGGGCTTCTCTGCTTAAGAGTATTTAAAGCACACATCTATACCGTTATGTATATAACAATAGTTTCTGTATAACGTACACGCATATACAGCCTTCGCCAAAAGTACATTAAACACTCTGTGAATTTTCTATCAATACGAAAAATCAAATATCTTAGTTTGAAAAAATCGTAAACCAATTTGGTGAACGAGCAGATTATAAAACGGAGGAATCCAGCTATATTTCACTTTTTTTTTTGTTCCATTTGTGCGATTCCTTCGGTTGCCTATCGGTTGCCTATGTGAGATTTGTAAAATAAAAAAATATATTTAAAAAAAGACAACTTTTAACTCCTTGCACAAAATATGTCACGCCCCTTATTCTGCGAGCTAGGCTGCTTGGCAACACCAGATCAAAAACCTTGTTTTTTTCTCCTCAATACTTGAGGCGAAGAAACCGCTTTTTTGTTTTTTAAACTATATTAATTAAAGTTAAAGATGTGTTTTTCAAGAATTGTTCCACCAAATAGTGATTTGTACGATCTTAGAAATACCCAGCACGTAATTATGCAGAATAAGAGGATCGTGGAAGATAATCATTTTGAATTCTATGTAACAGGTGCAAAAAAAAAAAAAATCGTACGTATAAAACAAAAGAAAAAGCAATATAAAGCGAGGTCTACCTTTTTCAAGTTCCCGTTTACTAAATTAGTTTACAATATTTCTTTTAAACCGTAATATTTGATTTATACTCCGAACAGAAAACTTACAGAGTGCCTAATACTTTTGGCAAAGGCTGTATGTTGTATATACGTACATACATATTGTTAATGCAATTATAAAGAACGCTATGTACGTGATATCTTCCAAAGAAACCGTGCAAGTTTCATACCTGAGCGAACTTCGGATTGTGTGATGTAAAACTGTCAATTTGAGGAAAAAAAAAAAAAAACATCTTCATAAATGAAACAGCATATGTTATCTTCTTAGATAACAACGTGTTTTTTTATTTATGAAGCTATCTTTTTTGTTTTTCTTCAATATTTGTACACTTTTTCATTGTCTAATGTATCGACGTTTTATACGACATTGTAGTTAATCTAATGGTAACAACGACAAAAATTTAATGTTCAATAGGAAGTTTCAGAGTTTCGGTACATTTATATTTACCATACCACCAAACATAAGGGTTAATTGTCAACGTCACGTTATGGTTACACGACGGATTCTCTGCGTCGTCGTGACGGAAATTATCTCCTGGCCATATGCACACACACACACGCATACGAACAAACGAGCGCACATATACGAGTAAATGTATATTTCGTCGTTACATTGCATTCACTACAGAACCATTGTCGTAGAGGCATACACACGTATTCGAATTAGACTTATATGTACGAAACTAAAGGAACGGAAACTGGTATGTACATCAATGTGTAAACCTGGGACGTAAATTTAAACAATGCCTGTCCAAGGCTCAGGGGCAAAGAGGGATACAAGTAGATTACAGAGGAAAAGACTTTACCACACGTGTACCACACTTAATATAAAAGTGGCAAGGTGCTGTGTTTGAGTAACCAATTGTCCACACGTGTGTGACTTTTCTCCCCTTATTTTCAGCGTTAAAAATGGAGCAGCTATTTTTATGCAGTTTAAATTAAGTACCTAAGACGATCAACTATCTATTTGAACCTTTTGTATAATACGAGACACGAGTGGACTATAAGCTATGGAAATATATGGTTTAAATAAAGAATTGAATGAGTCGAAGATAAATCCCTACTTCCTGGGATAAAAAAAAGTTCACATTTGAGATTATTTGTTCAGTTCGCAACTGGACTTGTACCAATATTCAACATTTGCCCTGTTCTATCAGGAGTTATTGAAAAATTTCATACAAAATATTCGTCTAATATAAATATTGAAAAAATAAAAGTATATTAAGATATAATATTTCAAAAATTTGTGCTGATTGATGAGAGGCGTTCGAGCAAGACGAAGAAATTGTCCTTTCGTTATTTTGTTTTTTCGAGGATTTAAAAAAAAGTTGTTTGTAAAATAATGCTGTCAAAGATTCTCTTCCAACATGGAGAATATTGTGAAGATTTCAACATTGAATGCAATCAAATTATAAGGCGTACTGGTAAAAAAAAAGGACTCAGCCGCCTGAGTTTCTGATCTTACGTCTGTGGACTCAAATTTCAGTTGTTTGTTGTATAAATAGAGTTTAAAAAAAAAAAAAGAAAAAAAAACAACGCGATTTGTATACTGTCGAGAAATCGCTAATGAATGTAAATATTTAATCAATGATGATGAATTAGCCTTTCAACTTGACGCATTTTTTTCAAAATAATGTTTTCCATTCATACTACTCAATTGAAGTGATTACCGAATAAATATAACTGTGAAAATCGCCGATGCCACTCAACAATCGCGTACTAATCGCTTTTGGTAACACAATTATATATTTATATCGTAACAGGCTCAAAATTACGATAATTCGATTCGAGTGTTGCTGCTATTTCTCGCACAGTACCGATAAATGATAACCGTATATAAAATACCCAAGTGCAACTATCGATTTACGTGCATGCAGGACGTTCGTATATATTTTTGCCAGTTGGTACTACAGAGAAAATAAAAATATCTGTATTTTCAGTGTGAGAGCCAAAGTGAAACAAAATCTGATTCCTTTTTTATCAAATCTCATAAAACTCTTTGCCTATAATGACCACACAATAGTCGAGGGAAATAACATAAAATAGTTAAAGTACATTTTCATATGATTATCAATATTTTTATGCAGACCTCGATTGTTCCAAGGGAGATTGTTCAATCTTAGAGATGCAATTAGTATACCGATCATTACGAATACATGCGGATTAATCGATTCGGGAGATGAGGAAGATATAATAACGTTGACATGTAGATGTGGAAATACAAGGATGGACAGAGAAATGAGATTGGTGATGGAACCCAAACCTAGCACGGACTGAAAACACCGAGAGTAAAGTCGAACTCTGAAGCATCGAACTATAACGCAAATATCCTGCATGTAGGCCCTCTGTGGATTGGGATTATTGGTTATAGTCCCGGAGAACCGGTGCACTGGTAATTGCCAGTGCCAATTACCGATCCCATACCAGAAAGCCATCGCATATATCGTACAGTCAACTCGGACGAGATCGACGAATACCACGGAGCTCTGAAATCCCCCCCGTACTCTGAAACGGCATTTCGTGATGCCATTTTATAGTTTAATTTATGAATTGCTTGTACGATGAATCAGAACTCTCAATAAACTAAGGGAAAAGGAATATATAATTTATGAATTGCATTTGAAATTTAAAGAAAAAAAAAAGTCGTTCAACATAAAGAAAATTGCTTCACCTGCATATTCTACATAATTTTATTTGCAAACATGGATTCCTTCGGGATTCCGGAAGCAGAGAGCTGGAGAAAAACACTCGTAGGTGTGTACTATCATGAAATTCGATTTGCCAGAAGCATATTGTTGTTTAGAATTATGTTTTCGGGAAACTTTTTCAGTACATAAAATAAATTTGATACTGTTCAAGTTTTTTTTTTTTTAATTTTGAAATCTTGTGCACGAATTTATTTGTACGAATATGTACGATTTTTTTTGAGAAATATAAAAAATCATGAGCAACTACAGAAAGGTTTTGTTTTTTATGATTTTTTTTTGAACAACCATCAGGTGAAACAATTGTGTTGTTTTGTTTTACGACCTGGTGAATGAAAAAAAAAAAAAAAGTAAATCGGTGTCAAAATTTAATGGACTGTTATTTTATGAAAAAATCATTTTTCTGTTTGAGATTTAACGTCCCAAATTCTGGTCGCTAATCAGAAGTTTTTTTTTTTTTACACACAATGCTACTAAATTATACAGAAACATACAAACAAATGACTGACTTTTTCTAATATTTGTATGAGTTTTAAAATAATCAATAAACACGTGGGTAAAATAAATTAAATTCGAAAACTTTCAAAGTTATTATATCTAGAAAATCATGGCTGCAAACGGCAACACGGCCTCAACTATGAAATGTGCAGATATAGACGAGAAATCAGCAATATTTCGTGACCATTCGAATGCCGTTATAATATAAGGTTGAAAAGGTGATGGTTATATACTGATCGTTTGGGCAGGTGTAGTTCCAAGGAAAGCTGTGTATATACGCAGTGAATAGACAAGCATCGTAACGAACGCAGACGAGTGACAAGTTAGTTAACAAATACGATAAGTATTAAGACTCTCTGGCTACTGTTAGGGAATTAATCTTAGTGAGGAAACACGAAGGCTCATTCTATTTCAGTAATGTTCATCGATGCGCGAAAAGGGCATGACTCACCGTAGCTGAGCTATACCTGAATCACAAAACACGAAAGAGATATTTCCGAGGTATATGATCTTACAACTCATTCAAGAATTTTGCACCTGCTGTTCCGAATGTCTACGAAAATTTTTCATCGCTAACATGTCCCAAAGTTTTTAACAGTGCAGTCTTTTTATTCGCACTATCTGTAAAAATGTGTTATTTGTTTCAAAGGTACACTCCGGAAAGAATGTCCAGCAGTTTTCACAAAATATAATCAATTAATAAGTATATAAAAATCAAATCAATCTCCAATACAGACAACTTCACTTTTGCACTTTCTTGCAAAGTTCCCAAAAAACGGTTCTTAATTGATAATATACTGCGTGCAAAGGCATACGAGACGTTGCGCGGCTATCATCTCGAGAAGAGAGCAAACAAAAAGTATAATGAGGAATACAAAGGGGATTTTAATGAAAAATATTACAACGTGGAAATGAGAAATTCATACTGGAAGGCCAAGATAAATGTCAGTCAAATATTAGAGAAATAGGGCTCGTGTAAACATTTAAAAAAAGACGATATGTGTGGGGTTGAAGAGACAATTGTTGGGCTCACCCGAAACATGGCTTTTTCAGCCATTGGCATACTCAACACCTGAGAATAGAAGAAACAGAATTGTGCCAATAACTATTATTGGTCGGACAACATTACTCTTTTTAGTCTGTAGAAAGTCGGAAAGTGCAAAACTCATAGTTGTCTCTTGTTTATTCAGCCTTTGTTTTTCTCTTTCTCACCCCTTGTGACACTTTTGTATCAAAATGAAAACAATGATAAAGGCTGCTGCTATTACGTCGTACAACAATCGACCCACCGCGGTATCCTCAAATGTCATCGTTATTTCCTCCCTCCCACCCATGCCAACAGCAAAAATTATATCTTGCCACGATATTTGCCTCCTCCACACAGAGGAATTTCTGTCTTGAAAGGACACGAAAGGACATTTTTATTTTTTGTATAAAACACTAGCTGCTGTACTTTAGCAAATTATTTTTTCTTATTTCGTTCCGACCTACATCAAAACAACGACACGATTCTCGAGAATCTTTAATGTTTTTAACGTTCGTATATGGTATTATAAAATAAATCGGCTCTGCGGTGTGCCGCCCTAAACGGTGACTCGCGTGTCGAAACGCATTAGGGAATCTCGCGTAACAATGTAAATCAGGTGCTGCCCTGTTTTTGTTTTGTTTTGTTATTTCCTTTGATATTTTTCTCTTTCTCTCTCTCTCTTTTTTTTTTTTGTAAATTATAAATAGAATGATGGAGTAGCATCGTTGACGTTTCAGAGTGCACGAAACAAGAGTTCACATTTGTCCCGTAAAATATGTTGTTTTCAGAAACGAGGACACCCACAATATTCACATTGAAACTTTTGGATGAATTAAAAAGTCAATGAGTTTAACACGCACGAAATATTTTATCTTCGAAATACTATATTTTATTGTGAAACCGATTATCACAAATGTCAAAATTATTCCGTCGAGATTAATTCAATCCATTAATATTTTAATCTCATTATTTATAATTTGAAAAACGTGACAACTTGAAGAATCACTAAAAGTGATATGTTGACATTATTTTTCTCATATTCATCTTCATCTTACGGAATCAAAAATTCTGATTATTCTTACTTTCTTTCTTTACCTTGCCCGAGGATCGAGAAAGCGGATAATAAATTTAGAAAGAAAAAAAAAAACTCGCTCGAACGGATTCGCTCAATGTTCGCTACGCTCGTGGAATAGGGTTATGTAACAAACTCTGATGCTATACGGCGTCAACCAACCACATTGCTGTCTATGTATAATACTTGGTCGACGCGTTAACGTTTCGATAAAGCGTTCTCCTCCAGCATCTATATCTATACCATGTATTTGGTCGAGATACTTTGATTGTGTATTCTACGTGTTGTATTCGTTGTTCTATGGACTTAGGGGAACATGGCCGGATGCATATTATCCGACCAAAGAACATAGCAAACACGGGGAGATTAGAACAATTGCAAGCGTTGTTAGTATACAGCAAATCGTGCGTTTAATTAAGACACGTGGGCTCGTGTAATTTCATTCTTTTCATTACTGCTCCAATACTAATTCTTTGTTAACAGAAAATTTCCAAGTTCCAATGTATTTAATCTATTAGAAGCATTTTTTGTTTCAAGTTTGAATGATTTTTGAGATAATGCTTTTTTAAGTCGCCACAGTCGAGTTTAAAAGTTAAATATTCGTTTAATTTTTCAAAACTTTGATAACACTCGCGGAAATATCTGATAATGTTAGTTGTTATATCTTATAGAAATGTAAAAGCATAAACTAAAAAATGTGAATATTCGACACAAATCAAAATAGCTGGGGAGATATTTTATTTAACGATTGAAAAAACTACGAAAAAGAATTGGAATTCAATCAAGTTCGATTTCTAAAGTTGTTTCTAATAAAATTAAATGTTTTTCATTGAAAAAAAAAGTCACAGTAAAATGGTTTCGAATAGAACTTGTAAAAAAGCATATCTTCGAGGTGTTTTTACAGACGTGTGAACGTACATTCGGAAAAAAAGATAACATCATTGTAGGGGGAAATTGTCAGAAAAGATGACAGTACGGCGTAAGTTGACGGATGCATTGTTAACTGCTCGTAAAACGTGAGATAAATTCGCGACGAGTGAACGATTAGACGAGAGATATAAAAATAAAAAAAAGAACAGAAAAACTGGACGATAAAAAATATGGCTAGAGCACCTGGCGATAAAAAGGGTCTTGAAATAAAATGTCTGACAAAGCAGCCAATGTATCCCGTTGTGTCGGTGATATGCTAGAGGCTTTACCTCGTGTCGTAGAATTTGAGGACAGTAATCAATGTGGGATGCGATGGAATACGAATATATCGAAATCCGCGATCCATTAAACGAGGGACCCCAATTTTCCTGTCCGCTAAATTCGAGACGCCCTGCAAACTCAAAAATAGCTGTGCGAGAAAACATCGACGCTATCTCCTGTTCGTATATAAAAGCAGTTGCATGTCTCTATGTGAATCCTGCCCGTGTTTTCCGATGCGAAAAGTTCACCAACCCGTTAGCACATTCTGATAAGAAATAAAATCCTTTTGAATGGCCAAAGAGTCAAGCAATTTGGTTCAATGCTTCCGTTCAGTTGCATGAGTACATTCAGTTCATTCGATTCCCTTTAAATCCACGAATTATTGGTTTTTTATATTTTACTTTAAATACGTTGTTTTTTCGGCGTGTATTTTTTTTTTCAACAAAATTTACAATAAAGTTATTCATTATTTCTATCTTTCTCACGATTTTTATATTATTTAAGCTGATTTTATTGTACTTAAAATGATTTCTACCGACAAAAGTGTAACTTCAGCGACCTTTAAAGTTAATCAACCTTGGGCAGGGTCAATACTTGGTTGGGTGACTGCTTAGTTATGAATCAGCTCGGGTATCTATCCCTGAAAAGGAGGCAGTTTTTTCGAGTCTCTGATGAAGTTAACAAACAGAAACTCAGTCAAAATATAGACCCCTGTTTCGGCTGAGTTTAGCAAATTTTCCTTTGACCCTCGAGCAAATGAGTGCATTAAGCACAAAAGTGGCTGTGGATAACACTCAAAGGCGTCCCACAGGAACAGGAAAAGTGAAGTAGAGTTCAGAAAATTGGATGGGCTCGTAAAGATGTGGGCAGCAGTAATAAAAGAAGATTGAAATTATTGTAATTATCTTTTCATTTCTTCATAAGATTATTATGAAGGAACAAATAGAGAAGTAAAAAAAAATGAATAATAATCATCGCGATGAAATAAGCGATAAAAATCTCAATGCAAAACAATTTCGAATCGTTCGAATATTCGATGATATGTTGCAGACTTAAATAAAGTTTTTGTTAAGTTTGTAACGTTAATGTTAACTCTACACTGTTTAACGCTAAAATAACTTCGAACAATCAAGGTTTCGTTCGACGAAAAAAAAAAGAAACTTGATTTTTCTTTGCATTTCAACCGCACCTTAACGCTCGTAAAAAGTCCGACATTAAAAATAGATGAACCACACGTATAGGAGAAACAACTCAGTAACACCTGTGTTTATCTCACACTTGCCTTAGTTTGGCGTTTCCGGTAATTTTCACATCGAAACAGATCCTCGTCAGTTGGTTGGGGTAAAATCGAGATCGATTATGGAGCCAATTAAGAACTTTACACAGTGTCTACATTGTCTTGTGTCAACGATAAAAAAAATAAAAAAAACTAACAAAAAACCTCGATCGGTCCAGTGTCTAATTCCGAGTTCTATGAAATGCTGGTATCGACGAAGCTTTGAAAAAAGAAAAACAAAAGAAAGAAAAAGAAGTTGCTTGGAATGGGTATCAACGCGACCGAAGTAGAATTGGAGCGTCATGAGCGTAACAACAAAAGAGAGACGAAGAAAGGGAGATGGAAGAGCAAGAGATTAGATAGAACGTGATTCACCGACGCGTAGTGCAACGAGAATCACTAGAGCAAAAGCCAGGAGCCTGTGACTCATTTCAAACGAGTGCAAAGAGGATGAATCTCTCTCTCTCATCTGGCCTGGAGTGTCCATCCACGGCTCAGCCTCCGAAATATTCGAATTACTAATTTTTTTAACGATTTTTTTTTTATTGCACAAAATTTTATGACAGTCGTGAAATATTCAGTGGAAAATGGCGTATTTAAATCTCTTCAAAAAATGCACAGCTTTTCGCTGTATACTTCAAGGACCGATCGATTATTACTACAGTCTTTCTATTACTTTAATATGAACTGCGATCATAACATTTTTATTAGTAGCATCAGAATATTGAGCATTTACGATAATTTCTACTAATCAACAACTCATCTGTTATCTTCGAAACTCTTAACAGGCACACTCGTTTTTTTTTTCGGCGTTCGTAAGGTAAAGTTTTTTTCTCGCGAAATGTAGCTCAGACTAGCTAGTCCCCAAAATACTATACATTTGATTCGAACGTTTCCCTTTTTTTGGGAGAGTATCGACGGATTCCGAGTGTTCGAATTCGGGCTAGTTATCAAAATTTATCAGAAACTCTCTATTTTATCGCTAGAGGTGAAACCCTTATAGAGCGTTTACCCTTGAACATTGAAAAGATTTTGAAACTGGGTCGCTATGACTCAGAGTTTTCTTCCGCGGATATCTCAGAACATAATTCACCAATTTTTGCAATTTTTTTTGCAATCGATACATCAAACCACTATAGGAAAAAAGTAATTACAAATTTAAACTGTTAAATTGTTGTTTTCCTTTTTATTTTGTTGGAAGCTTCGAGTACGAAATACTTTTTTCAAGGCGAAAAAGAAAAACAGCACATTATTCAACCGATCTCTACTCAGGGGCGTTTCATGGGCGAAGTATACACCAAGAAAAAAAACATCGTCACACGGTCTAATAGAAATCTATTCAACAACAAAAAAAACTGATATTCTTCGATTTGAACATTTTTGTTTTTGTGATCACCAATTGAAAACCTACTTTTCTTATTTTCAATGAAAATATAAATTTCTAAAAATTCAACGGGCTTGAAGTTAAAGTTAAAATAATATTTGAGCATTTTTTATATCATATTTAATTATATTATTGTTCAATGATATTTTCATGGATCTACAACCCTGTGTGTGTGTGTGTGTGATGTAAAAATGTGCTATTGCTAGTTTTTAGACATTGTCAGTAGTCATCAGTGAGAAAAATAAATCTACGTTCGTTCCTACAATTTCTGCAGATCCACAGCACAATTCGTATATGAGAAAATATGTTTCGACGCCCTACGCCATGTTTATGGTCGGAGCAAGAGGTTCCATCGCAGGTACTCAATAGAATTATTCATTCGATTCAAATACAACTTTATAGTTGAAGCAAATAGAAATGTTGTTGAACAAATAGGAAAAAAATCAAATAAATATTATAGAAAATTTGAAAAGCTTATTTTTCTCAGTGTATAAATGTGACACAGATATCATCGACTAAAGATTTCGAATGCACTGGTTGACCTCGCCTTGGGACAGTGCGTCATGACTCTACCCTTTCCATGTTGCCTATTCCCGTTTTTTTTCGCATTTTCTTTTTCCCCTTCTTTATATCACCTTTTTTCGTCGACTATAACACGCTTACAGGGTTACCACGACGTCGTATAAGCAGCCGAGAGAGTTCTTTTATACAATCTTCTCACTGGTCTACTTCATTGGCCCTCCAAAGACCTTGTACCCTTGTATGCCAGTACTCCCTTTTTTTCTATCCCTCTCAAGCTGACGAGACAAAGAGCCGCCACTCCAGTGCTCCATCATCCCGCCTATCGAGCCACAAGAGAGACTCTGCTGTATATACCTTCGCAGGGATGATCAAAAGTCTCTGGGATTCTCCGGGAGAATCTCTAGGATTTATGCTATTTTTTTCTCTTTCGCGTTGCACGCAACAAGAGATAAAAAATCAAGAAGCGTGAGAGAATATTTGCAACGAGACGAAAGAAGAAAAATCAAGGACTTATCCTACCGATGACAAGATTCGTCGGCGAAAATTAACTTTAAAGATTGTTATTTATGTTTCATTCGATTAATCATCGTTCGAAAAATATGTGAGAAAAACAGTACATTCATTATTTTTTAAATTGCTCGGTTTTTGACGAATTAACTTCCGAAATTATCATTTGTACTCGTTACTAATATAATTTATTTATAATATTCTTGCACAGCATATGAAAAATTCTGCACACAAGGGTGTTCTCGAATCTTCATACAACGAGCCACTGCTTCCCTTTTGGTTTTTTTTAATTAATTTTTTTTTCTTTTACAGACGAGTGCACAAAGTCGCCTTTTACCGACGTGCAAGAATGGCGGAATAATTTATCGTCGTACAGATCTACTCGCAGCCTCATCATCATCAGCGTAGCTACTTCCGCAATCTTTGTCAAAACGTCGTCGACGACGGAGACGACGAGAACGACGAGAACTACGACCGTAGCGATCGGTGCGGACGTTTTTGGACACATGCGAGTCTCTTCCCTGTGCACTATACGAAGTGCCTGACTCTTCTCAGACCAAAAATAGACAGCAAAGATTTTCGACTCGCTAACACCGTCTTCGTGTACATCCACGTTCGATATTTCTTTATAAATATATATATGTGTGTATAACAGCATTCCAAGCAGTTTTCTCGTGATTATGTCCGAAAATAAGCCGGGAAGTTAACGACAAACTCTGCTAAATGAGCCACCGACGATCCGATTATCTTCTCGTAATATTTCAACACTTTTTTATGACAAGTGCTCGTTTTCCAGCCGTGAAAACAGATTTTTTTTTTTTTCATAACTAATGTAAATAATATCTATTATGCAAAGTTTTTAAACTTATTACATCGCGCAATGTCTTATTGGAAATATAATTCAACCTTTTTATCAAACTAATGAAAACCTTTCTCGTTTTCAGAGTTTTAAAAATGTGCATTTTTTTGCTAACTATTCGAGTTTGAAACAATTTTTTCGTCGAATAAACATTCAGGAATATTAAAAAAATATATCGAATTTCGATTTATGAAATTAAAGCCGACTGAAGAGTGTTAAATTTTTCTCACAGTTCATTCCATCGGATTAAAAAAGTTTCAGCCCATTTTTAGTCTCTTTTTCTACGCGGACTATAAATTTTTATAAATTTCAATCGAACGAACGGTATGGAAAAGTTACACTTTCGATAATTCGAGGCAAGTGAACGATAATTATCGAAGTGTCAACTGGATACTGGTTGAAAATATTCGCTCAAACCCCACATCTAAATTTTATTTCTTCAAATTGATTTTAAGTAAAGAATATTTTTGACTGCTCACAAAAAAAAACACACATTGAAATGATCCCCTGGTATATTAATAAATTTTAGAATTCGAGCTAAGACTTAGAAATAGAAAACGAAAATTCCTTCATTGATGTTACTTCTCATTTTTCATTCGATAATACAACTATAACCGTAACTATAGCGCAACGTACTTTATTTCAATTTTATATTATATGGGGCATAGATTTTTTGATCGTACTAACCCATCTACAAGCTTGAGGTCTCGTAATACTTGGGCGATCGATAACCGAGTTGAACAATGGGGAACGAAGAAATACGAACGGGGGAATCAGGACATTTTTCCTTCGAAAAAAATCATTAGTCCTCGTACAATCGAGTTGGTACACTCGTGCAATTTCAATACAAAACAGAATACTGTAATAAATTTTAAAAAAACCTATCAATTTTTAAGATTATATTGACAAGTGTTTCGCCTAATTGTGGGTTCAATGTTCGTTGCTCCAATGTCTTTTTCAAATAATGAAAAAGTGAAAGAAATCAATGGATACATTTGACTGCTTGAAAGAAATGATTGAAAAATTGACCCTAATTTTGACACACCTTTCAATGTATATGTAACATTTATCCTTGACCTAAGCTTTGATCTCACCTATTTATGTATTTAAATCGACATTTTTACACATATGCTAATAATATTGTCCAAGCAATTACAAGCTCTAACTAGAAAAATAGTCGAGAAGGTTTACGTAAGAAAATCTATGTGTAAACACGCAGCGTCGATTAAGTCACTGACAAAGACATACGTGTCAATATACGTTTGAATGTTGGAGAGATCAAATAATTATGCATAAACACGAGGAAAAAAATACGCAGCTGTTTAACTTATTTGTTTTGATGAATGCACGAGCTGCTTTTTGAGACCGAGAACAAAAGTTTAAAACGTGACAGCTGTTAAATTACTTTCGACAACACAAAGTTTTGATAAAGAATAAAAATTATGATAACAATGTGTTAACATAGCTTTGATAAGGAAATAATCTCAGTAAACGTCAACAGGCATTCACAATTTTTTCGCAATTGTGAGATATGGAAGGAAAAATGTGAAAAAAATATGTTTACGATAATAGTTTTTGTGTGACGTGATCATCTACGTTCCGAATGACGAGGCAAATGTTCCGTCTCTAATTTTTTCTTCCTCTCCACGCTCATTTTTGATTTCGTTGAGGAAAAGAGGAAAAATGCTTCTACGAATTCTCAGTAAAATGAAGGAACCGAGAAATCATGGTTACGTTTCGAGCCATGACGATTATCCAACGACAGAGAAAGATAGATGAGAAACATTGTGAAGAGGACGAAGCGGATAAATCTCGACCGCTGTGCCTCTCAGCGGAACTTTCTCTCAGAAAAACGTTGGAAGTCGGTTCTTTTCCTCTCTTTTTTTTTTTGCTCTGTATAGGCAGTGGCCCACTGAGATGTGAGAGCATCGGCGAATGTTGATACCAAATACAAGGATGAGGAGCACGATACCAGACTTATTTCTCGGGCTTTTGTTCAACTTTGCGAAATAAACATTATCTTATTTTTTTTTTAACTTCTCGTTGGAGAGGAGTTCGAACGAGATACTCTGTTTTAATTGTACATCTTTGGACGTCGTACAAAATACGATAAGAATAGTCGTGTTTATGCAAAAAAAAAAAAAAATATATGTTTTTGCATGTGTTATTAAGAGGAAGTGCGACTACGAGGAGACGAAAAAGTCGAATTTCTTCTATTTTGATTTTTTGGAAAAAAAAAAATCTACGGCAAAATTCAATATAAATATTCAACCTAAAACTCTATTTTACATTAAAAAAACACACCGAAAACTGTAAACGTGCTATCATCGAAACAACTTTTTTCCGAATGGTCTCGACGAAAGCTCGTCCACACATTTTTTGCATACTAAAGATTTTAAATTGCGAAAAAAAAAACAACCAATATTTTCGCCTCTAGAGGTTGCCGATAAATTGTGGTTTTTTTTGTGAAAAAAAAAAAGAAAGAATTTCGTTGCACATAATTGACGCGATCTTTAATAAAGTTTTTTTTTGTCAATTTATATTACGAAAAAGATATTTGTATCGTAAATTTTTGTTTCAAATAAATGTCTCGTGTAAACATAACATTTTGCAAATATTTTTTGTCGCGAAATCTATTGAATTTTCTGCGAGAAGATCAATCGTGAGTTAAATACTAGCTTTTGGGTCTCTCAGACCCCTACAAGTCTATTGGAAATATTAAAAATCGACACGCCCTGCCAAGAACAAAGAGGCACCAAAATCAACATCAATGTTTTGTTGCTACACTCATTGCTATAACCTTCCAGTTCGAATAAGCGACCAGTTCAAAACTGCTGCAAACAGAGCTTTGAATGGAAATATTAAAAAGTCTAAATTTATTATAGAAAATGTAGACGAAAAATAGCGCTCAATGAAGAAAAAAAATATCTACACTTTTCAACCTAAATAAGTAATCAAAAATAAGCCGCAAATTGTCATCCCAAGTTAGCTGCCTTTCCACTTCTGAATTTCAAACAGAATATTCGTCGACACTACACGAAAACGTAAATATATCGAAAAGAAATAAAACGAATGTATTGAAGTTTGCATGGTTGGAACGCAAAAAAAACATTTTTTCGTACAAATTTCTTTTCGAGGTGTCAAAAAAACGGATGTCAAATGGTTGTAGCTCTACAAATAAATGTTGCGTTCAATAAAACCCGTAATTTCATTGTATTTCAACGATGCAAACTCCATAAAACTATATCTGTTTACAAGTGAATGTATAATCTATAAATATATATAGAAGATAACGTGTAGTTCGAGAAAAACAAATGAGCGGGAGTCAGGCAATACGAAAATGCATACACACGCTCGTTCACAATGTAACGTTTAAAAGCAAAAATTCTTTTTCAAAGACGAAAATATGAACGAACAAGAGAGGCAATTTGGGGTTGGTTGTTATGGATTTGATTTACTCTCCGGAGTTTTTTTTATCGTATATCTTTGTTCTTTAAATTTTTTCGCACGACAAAAATAAACAAGGAAACTTACCCCATAAACCAGTCCACGGTATCGCGGAGATACTCGGGTAACCTATCCAGCTTGGATGATTTTCGTGTAGATCACTGCCCCGTGAAAGTCGCGCGCCCTCTTCTTCTCTCTTTACCCGATTACAAAAACCAATTAAACAACGAGGAAAAAAGAAAAGAAAACGAAAGGAAAGTAATAAATAATAATAACAACAACAACAATAATAACAATAATAATAATGGAGAAAAAAAAACTCCGCGACTAACGCACGTACGGCGATCTCGTGAAATCTAACATGGCGAGGTTCTATTGTCACCTGTTCCCGTCATGCCTCGCTTGCGCGTTTCGGGGATATAAAGGGTTTTTCCGTCGTTTTTTTTATTTGATTTGGTTTTTTTTTTATCTCTCTCGTTCTTACGTCTCTTTTCACTCACTCTTTCTCTCTCTCTCCCTTTTTCTCTTTTTCTTTTTCTCTCACTCTCTCTCTCTCTCTCTCTCACCCTCTCGATTCGTTTTTCTCGACTGTTTTTTGTTGTTGTTTTGTTCGTTTAATTTTTCTCGCCTTTCTCACGATTTTTTTTTCCACCTGTCAGCGAAGATGTTTCGACGCGAAACACACAGCACCCGGCCGTGAGTGTACACCTTCGACACAGCGTTAGAGTAAATGTGAGCGAAAAAAAGACAGCGAGGGAAAGGCTTTTTTCTGTATCGAAGCACCAACCAGTACTAGACGAATTTCACTCGCGAAACATGATAATAAAACGTTTATAATCTTTTCGAGGAATACGCACTCATGCACGTATATATTATCATATACACACAACACTCGACATACACAGGCACACACACGCAGGAGAGACACAAGAGGCTTTTTAAAGGAACCGAGTTGTGTGTCTCTCGCGCTATCGTCATCAACGTCCGACGTTTCTCGTTCTTCTTCGCGCACATACACAGCGAGCACACTCGTCGTGTCGCTACCAAGCGAAAATACCTTTTAACGACCACACACAGCTGATTCAACGTTTTCTCCTTGATGAGAGAACCCGCGTACCTTCATTAACCGAATGCGACTGTAGAGGGTGGCACCTGTCGGTCCTTTCGACCACCTCTCCACAACATTCTCCCCACCACCCCGCAGGACAAACCTTATCCGCAAAAGCAAAGTCTACGTTCAATCTACTGTACTTTATTTACGACCTCGTGACAACTGCGGGTCGACAAGACATCGCGTATACGCGTATACACCACAAACCAACCTCAACGCTCTCATTTCTCAAGTTCCATCATTTCAACTCTGGCCGTTCCCATATGTCAACCTCTCCAACCCTACTCCATTCCGGCACTTGTAATTTTCATTCTTTCGTTCTTTTCTCATGCTCTATCTCCCCCTCTTTCTCTCTCTCTCTCTCTCTCACTTCCTTTTTACGTAATCTTCGAGCTGCATCGACGCTGCAACGAGTAGCGATAGAGTGGAAGTTGATATTACGGAACGGTCTTAATCCGGTGAGCTCGAAAAATCGGAACGGTCGTACCGTAACTAGTACGATGTAAGCATTTCGTACAGTGTGTACTGGTACAGAAGCTATCAGGTACGTGCGTATGGTAAGCGTACTCGTACTAGTATAAAGTAAATAAATGTCGGGCCATCCTGATTGTGTCAGTACACCATATTCATCCGGTTCTATTTTAGTACGACTCTTGCACGGATAACGTGCTTGATACTTCGGTACCTCTACAGTATCGACGGCGCAGGGTTCGACCCGGTATTTCGATTACCCACGGGTGAGCTCCCTCAAGTCGAATAAATTGATTTTTTCACAACATAAATCATTGGTGGTCGTACGGTGGTTCGTGGTGGCGCAACAAGATTGTTTGATGATGGACCGTTTTTTTTTTTTATGAATTTTTAAAATTAGCCCTTGACAGCCTCGCGCAAGAAAATAAATCGAGTTTTTTTCTACGAATTCCTTCGGGGTCAACGTTAATTTTGTCCAGAAAAACCGTTTAATTAATATATTCTTCAACGACGAACGATTTCGCGTCGAATAGATCCCTATGGTAAAACTTGCTAACGTAAAAATTGAAATTTTTGAGTCTAACTTTGCGGCGAATTTTAAAAGTGGTCAGCAGTGATTAGCACTAGCCATATGGGTTTTAAATCCTTATTATAGTTGCATGCAAGGTTCCGCACATAATTTAATTAAGTGACGCTGCATTTGTTTTCAACGAATTCAAATTTTCATCGATCCTATATGGATATTGAAGAAACTCTCTACAAATTCACTGTGTCGATTTCTTTAAACTTCATCTTGCGGCCGATTGCAAAAAAAATATTCTATGACGAAGTAGTTTTCATTAAAAAATTGTCAACCTCGGTAAGCCCTTGCTAGTATGAGAAATAAAATTAACACAGAAAATATCTGAAAGTATACTTCAATTTGTATGCTGGCTATTTCATGCTATTGAAATAATTGATTCACTCACCGTTCGATGTCTTGTTCCACCTCTCACGTACTCGTTATCCAGTCGTCACGTGTGGCAAAGCCCCTGGAGTATTGCATGTAGTTGAGATCCATTGCACGAGACCATCGCTCCATCATATTTCACTTGTTTCCTTTCATTCAATGGAGTTGCATTCCATAAAAACGATTTTTCAAGATTTATCAATGTCAATCCCGCACAACAACATTCACCCTCCTTTGGTTAATTAACACTTTGTAACAACCCGCGCACTATGAGCTTTGATTTCGAAAATTTTCACACCTAATATTTGCGTTTTGTGATTAAAGTAATTTTGAATCCCAAACGAAATATCAAAAAAAAAGTATATACCCACGATTTCAATTATTAGCGAAAGAGTTGCATCATTATATCGGTTAGTTCTATTAAGAGCCTCGGTTTATTATCGACAGAAATGCCTGCGTTGACAAACAAACTTGCGAATTTCGAAGTTGAATGGAAAAACGATTTTAATTGAAAATCTTTTCGTGGTGAAAAAAATTAATTTCGTACAAAAATTGAACGAATGTACAAGACCAATGCTAAGTGACAGACAGTGTAACGACAGCTCTAACACATCTTCGTGGAGACCCGAGCATGCTCACGATAGTGCCACGCGTGCGTGCGTGCTCGCCTTTTTCAATGTTAAGCATAAGCAAGTTTCAAGAACCGTATATTGCTAAACATCGATGCAAGCGTACTTGTGTCGCGTTGCGCGGTGGGACAACAACCTCGACGACGACAGAGGTGGTCAGGTTGTGTCTGGACGTTGCATTGCTTACTTTCGGCTGCGACGGGCGAACCCAGACTTGCTACAGTACGCACGGGGCGCGCGAGCATTCGCGCGAATCTCAAAGTTGTGTTAGAATGTTCGCTAGACTGTCTGCCACATAACTATCGGCCTATCCATTCGTTCGCGAAATTGAAACAGCGTTTACGACGTACGGACAAATCAATAATTCATTTGTTTGTTTGTCAACGCGATTATTTTTGAATCGTATTTCTTCGTAAATCAAATTAAAAATTTGACAACTTGGAAAAAGAATTTAATCACTATTACGAATTATTTTTTTGTATTATATATGAAAATAATAATGTAATTCCTTTTCTTCTATTTTTTTAAATAAAATTATTCATTGTTCACTAGTATTGTTTCATTTTTATTGGATCAAAAAAATTCAATCATAGAAAAGATCCTAGCGTTGTATAGTTATTTTTATTCGTTGAGGATTAAGAAGAATTCCACTACTTGTACCATAAGATACGAAGCATACCGTTAAATTCACCGACCGACGCTCAGAACGCACTCTCCGTGTATCGCCGGCCGGCGCCCGATTCGTACTGATAGCATTATCACGCTCTCTCGCTCACCCGACCGTCCCGCGCCCGCCCCACCAGTTGCGCTTCCCCGCTCTCTTCCCTCGCGACGCGCCGACACAGCGAACGTTCCCCTAGTGGCACATGCCCCTTGAGGGATATAGCCAATAAAGGAAAAGAAGAAGAAGAACGTTCCCCTACTATGCAGTACACACAACCGTAGCAAGCACACGGGACTCACAGGAGCGCGCAAAACGTAAACAAACCAAATACATACCACACATGTTTACTTCGGAGTCTATTATTAATACCGAAAAACGTAGCAAGCACACGGGACTCACAGGAGCGCGCAAAACGTAAACAAACCAAACACATACCACACAAGTTTACTTCGGAGTCTATTATTAATTTCAATATACCGAAAAATAAATTCATCAAATAATAATTTTCGTTCCATCATTTGGCAATTTACATGTTTAATTGATGCTCCCAGATGACAGCAATTATCATCACGAAAATGTTACTTTAGTGTCAAATGCACTCTGTTAAGAATCTTTAAACTTTAAGTAGAACATTTCTTATGGATTTTTTAAAATAGTTTCTTTCATTGCCATATCAATATTCGTAAAAATTTGAAAGCGTTCAAAAAAACGATAACAGTTCCTTTACTACGATTAGATCGTTGTCAACAACCAAGTAATAATTTTTTTTGTCTTAATTAAAATTATACAAGGTCTTTACTCGGTGATATTATTCAATTTTCGCGGAGCGCTAGGGCCAGCAATAAATAACTTCTTTTGGCATTACTTCGAATTAACGTGACATTGACAGAAAAGAAACCTCACCGGCACGTTTTTTTAACTCTAATCAATTTTTTAGAAAAGTTTGAAATCCCTTATCAGTTAATACTTGAATATTCAATGCGATAAGAATAATAACGAGTGTTAGTTTCACGAATAATTTTTTTTTTCAATTATATTCAATCATAATTTCAATTATATTCAATTATATTCAATTATATAGCATATATTCAATTATATAATAATAGCATGGGAACGGTAACACAATCGTACGTTTTGTTTACTGGGTGATGGTTATTTGCGTATCTGAAAGAGTTATACCGGAAGTGTTTTTTATCGATATGGGGTTGAACAGAAAACTGATTTATCGGTGGAGGTGCACACGCGGAGAGACATTCTACAGGGGTCGTTGACGATTGTCAATTGCCGGTTAAGCAGCAAGTTACTTCTGCTGTATTTTTTTCGTATGATAACTGCACATGCGATAATATACCTTGTGAGCCGTATTTATAACATGTGAATTCACCACTCAATTTCAACTCAGACATCGATTGCAATTGTTTGGAACAACTTATCTATCGAGCATTAAAAAAAATATATAAAATAAACAATTATACCTGTGAATAATGGTCAACTTAAAAAACGATCGGACGCTCACCAGACGGACCGTCAGCGTGATATCGAATGCGAGAAACTTTTATTAGCCGTTAAAAATCCCGTCGAATTCTGATTATATATTTCGAGCAAATAATGAGAATCATAGTATTTTTGTCGTTTAACAGAGTAGAGGAAAGTGATTTTTCTTCGTTTTTTTTTTTTATTGATACTTGTTTTTCATGAGAAAACTTACAAAAGCGATAATAGTAATCTCCCTCACACTCTTCGCAGCTCAGTTGATGTTTTATTTGGCAGTGAAAAGTTCCTTAGACTAGTATTCATAGTCCCCTCTCTACACCAATTTGCCACTACGAAAGCACGCAAGTATTTTTTAAGCACCGACCATGAATACTGCTTTTAGACAAGCCACAGATGTTATCTTTTCCTACTCCCCACTAACTTTACGATCAGTTTATTGACTGACAATACTCTATTAAAAATGAACATATTAAAATTTTTTTTTTCTCTCATTAATAATAAATTTGACCGATTATTTCAAGTGCTATAACACTGAGTACTACGTTATTATTCAAAGAAATTACTTTGTGAATATTCGTTTTTTTATTTTGAAAAATTATTCCATTTCATGAAGCACATAATTATTATCAAAATCCTCTGCTCTTAATTGAAAAATCGAATTCACCACTTTTTGCAACAGCTGACTCACTTTTTCACGCTCAAACTCAGATTAATTTAAACAAAGTAGTGTTTTGTAAAGTAGAGTCAGAAATATGATTTTTAGAAAAATAGTCTATAGTTTTGCATCGATTCAGACCATGACGTCAGGTTAGTGCTCGGATAATAACAAAATATATAATAACAAAATTTTAAATTACGTAAATCTGAAATCCGAATAAAAATAGTCCATAATGACTTGATTACTGATGAAAATCAGAAAATTTAAGCCTTATGTAGCTTTTGATATTCGACATCGATGCAAAAATCTTATATTGGCAGAAACTAAAGATTGCCTTCGATTCATTGCATACGGAAAATCGTGTTCTGAAACTACATTTCGGGAATCTCAAATGTATATGTGACTCTTAAGACAAGGTCCTCGAAAGGATGAAAGAGTGAGGTAGGAGAGAGGAGGAGTTAACTGGCTCGACTGAGCCCCAAAGGTGTGTTACATTCTATCCCGATTTCCAAATTACCGGATTATCCCGTGGAAAGTAGCTGGCGTTGCAACTATCTAAGGCGCTTAACATCGTAGACATCGTGATAGGGGAGTGGTTCACACGGTTTTAGCACGATCATCCTGCCAGCTATTTTCTTTTTTTTCTTCCTTTTTCTCTCTCCTCCATTTTCTATCTCTTCCCGGTTCTTCCTTTCTCTCTTTTTCTATCTCTTTTTGTCTCTCTCTTTCTCCCTCTGTGTTCCTCTATCTTGCTCTCTTTTTTCTTGCTTCATCGTAGGTTTTCTTCTTGAGGAAGATTCTATAGAACATAACAGGAGGGTCTTCTAGGTGCCCTCCCGACCCTCGACAGGGGGATAAAAAGTCGACGATTTAGTAGCAGCTTGGTGTGACGGCGCCGACCCGGCGTGCTTGCCCCGCCAGATGCGAATTAGTTAATTCCAAAGAAGAGAAAGGATGAAAACGGAATGAGAGATATAAATAGAGAAATACCAGCAGACAAACAAAGAGAAAGCGAGTCAAAGAGAGAAAGAAAGAGAGAGAGAGAGAGAGGGCGAAGGACAGAGCGAAAGATATAGAAAGAGAGCAAGAGAGTATGTTGACCCGAATGATTTACCGTTAATCCAGTTTCCGTAAAAGTTTCCAGCACCTCAAGTCACTGGTTCTTTTTTATTTTTTGATACTTAAGCTATTTCTCACAGATATCTCAACTTGAGATCCATCCTTACAAATTCATCAGCGTATCAATGTCAAGTACATCAGATATCAGATCTACCAGAATAGGACACGAAGGCAAAGGAACCGTAATAATGAATAAAACAAATCACCATTTACATCCAAGTTCTGAAAATAAAATCCTATTCCCAGAGATTGAACAGCTTACTTTTTGGTTATTTCGATGTTTTAATGTTTCAAAGCAAATTAGCACACCCCAGAAATACCCTAAAACGATGATTGATCATTTCTACATGTGTTTAATAATCCAACATTTACTTAACGCAATTAAATAATCAATTTGATAATGTAGACAGCACTACGAGTGTTGATGATTTTCAACCCCGAATTACTTTCTTCGAAATGTAAACCACGTACATTTCGCTCGAATTTAGGGTAAAGGTTCGGATTTCCACTACTCCTTGTTTTTTATTTTTTGGAGCGTCTTTTTCATCGTTTGTTCATCATCACATCGCGATCGTCTATGCTTCAGTTGGAAGTAATGATCCATAATCAATCGTTAGTGGGCCTTTAGCCCTGTATGCAGCCTGCAAGCACATAATTTGCTAGTACCCCACATGCAATATACGTCTAAAATGGACTACATCAAAACACACACCCACACGCATATATATCGTCCACCAGGTACGACATGCGAATGTATAGATAGCAAGCAACATAGTCCCAATGTTGTCATACGTTTGCGCGATTATGTTATGACTAAGCAATCCAATTTCACATACATACCGTACGTGCAATATGTATATGTGTATATAGTGAATTGTGGCTATTATCAAACCGTCTATGGTGAACGTTAAACCTCCAACGCCTGAAGCCAACGTCCTCCGTTCGTCGATTGCGTCAATCATTAGGTACACTAAATTATTTCTAGCGACATCACTTTTTTCCCCGTACTCCTATCCCTGATGTTGTTCCATTGTTTCTTTTCCCCTTTATTATTGCGTGATAATGAATAAAAAAAGAAGCAAGAATCATTCGTGCGCTAAGTTCAGGCTCTCTCTTAGCGGATAAACTTTCAATGAAAGAACATGAAATCAATCGGCAATCTATTCGCTTTGGACACACATTTAATACACACTTTCTTCATAATTATGTCTTCGCCGTTGTCGATGGATCAAGTGGGGTTTTTTTTTTTTTTTTTCAATTTTTTATATTCCGTCGTTCAGGTACATTGTAACACTGGCAGAATTTTTTAAAGAGTCACTTTCATCCATCTTTCCTAATAATTTCGTCCGGACACAATGACTATGAGCCATGTTGCAGCTCTCAACCGCAAAACCATCGAGTTTCTATTCTGTTCCAATCTGTCTGGCAATAATCCTTCAAAGAGCTGATCAGTGCGAAGTCTCCGGAACGAGATAGAGAGACAGAGATGGAGAGAGAATGAGAGCTCAACGTCTAGAGGCTTTGCGTAAATCCCCGAGGCGTGAAGCAATATCGAAACGCCGATTTCCCAGGCGACATGCCACGCCAGAGCTTGTGGATCTACTTGATCGTTTCATGATATCGCACAGAGAACACCCGCTCGATGATCGTTTGCGAAAGACAAGCACACGTATATATCTTAACATCATCATGCTACACGATTTTCATCATGGTGGACTTACTATTTGCCACTCTCTGCGTTCACCTACTGTAACAAGTTTTCGATCAATCTTCCACCCGAGCTTTATAAGTTACTAAATTACATCGTTGATATTGCAGTAATATTTTATTTGCTCCACTGTCACTCCTCCATTGCAATCGTTCAACAAATGGGGGAACAAATTTGAATTTTTTGGTATTCCTCGTTAAATACAATATATAAGAGACTTCTAGTGTCATTAGTTCTCGATATACAAGAGTGTGTGGTTACGGTAAAACCAATTCAGTCCTGCAAGTCAAACAGACAAAACACTTTGCATTATGAAACAAATTGCTCGCGATCTTTTTGTTTTTCTCCTCTTCGGAGTGATATCTTGCACTCTCGCTCAGCCGTTACGCGATGACGAATCTTCGATTTTACGCGGCCAGGATGATATTCATGTTCGAATGATACTTCGAGATTTATTGGCGGATGGCAATTCTCCGGTGGAACGTGTGCATGGAAAGAAGCTCATGAAAAATGCATCGGGTATAAATCATTTCAATTCAATTACTTTTGCTTCTCGCAAATTCTTTAATCAAAATTTTCGTACATATATTTTAGTAATGTTGTGTATTCTTGTCTTTCCGAATACATAATTCCTATAGCGGAACATGACAGTGATGCAGACAGAAAAAATATTATGATTTGTGTAATAATTAGTAAACGAAGAAAATTGCCAGTATAATTAGGTTGGATTTCACTCAAGTATTGTTATGAATAGTGAAATATATCCGTCCCCGTTTTTCTCTGGTTACATTTGCCTTTTGCTGAAGCGTAGGATTAAGCAGAAGAGAAATAATAACGATGTTGTTACAGGAAAATCGGATGAAGGTGGATATTACAAGACGTACGGCAACGATGCCGAGGGTGAAAAAGGTTTCGTGAAACAGACGTACAGCAATGGAGACCATGGCTACAAAAGCCTTGACACCTTTCACAAGAAAGTTGGTGATAATTACGGATTCGAAAAGCATACGGCCTTCGGTAAAGCAAAGGGTGCTGACGAGGGTGGTAGGCAAGCCAAGAGTGGCGCTTATACTTCCAAGGTTAAGGGGGATGGAGATCACGAGGGAGCAGGTTCGCCAGTTCTTCCAGTTTTTTTATTATTGTTTCAAATTCCAACCATCAAGGTATTGGAATATTCGATACTGCGAAAGCAATTCTGATTATCGGGAATATCTTCGTGTATTTTCAGGCACTGCAGTGGACACCTATTACACCGAGGAGGATGGCGATAACGCTGCGTACACCGAAGCTGAGGAGGGTGGCGATGATGCCAGTGGTGAATCTGCTTCGTATACAGACGGAGGTGACAGCGAAAATTACACTGCGGATGGCGATGGAGATGCCGCGCACTATACCGAGGGTGACTCGGATTCCGGAAATTATGGAAATTCCGATGGTTATAACGAGCATTATTCAAGTGGCGGTGGTGACGAAGGATCTTACGGTTCTCATAGCGCTTACACCTCCGGTGGGGATGGCGGTTATGATGGTGGTGAATATTACTAGTACTATAAAATCTACTAAAGAAACTATACAACAGGAAAAAAAATGTAAATACGTGAATGCGAGGTAGAAATTGCGATCTGTATCTCCTCAAATTGTTGTAAGATTAAAATAACAATAAAATATATGTTTTGTTGATAGAAAAATAGTCTATCGTGTCACATCCTCCAAAACACTTATTGGGCCACTTGAAATTTACCAAATTGGTGAATTTTGTGTCAGAAAACATTTTATGATTTGAACCCTCGTCCACACGCTATCACCCTTCTGCGTGCGGCTTTCTGATTTCATGCAACAATGTGCTGCATAAAACGAAAATATTTTTTGCACAGTCGTAACGCGTTTACCAGTCGTGTGGTGGTTTGTTATAAACGTAAATAGCATACCGCGAACTAACTCAACCGGGGTTTCTCCTCGGTGTAGTCTTGACAGACACGACCAGTTACCACCATTAGTTCCGAGAGGTAGGTTATCCACGAGTTCGCGTAAAGCTGACAGGCGAAGAATTTGTAGGGATTTGTTAAAAATTACTTCGGTCACGCGAGACCCCCGAACAGGGGCTACTTGGACGACGTTGCTTCGCTGACAATGATACTTTTTTTTCTCTTTTTTACTTTCAGTTGCATAGCCTGCTACACATTATTATTAAAGCTTTTACAATTTACTATTAGTAAAGTATACATGTATTTTTTCTTCACTGTACGGTCATTGCTGTCATATAACGACCATGGAACATGTTCACCAACGCCTCGTTTATTCATAGTTTAAGATTCCAATTATTTATAACGAGAAAAGTTTGCTGACGTCGAAAACTCCTTTTTCCTTTGAATCGTCCGATTAAACACCTTCGTAATTACAGATATCAGTTTTTGTTAATGGTTGCTTAGGTGTAACTCGGTGAAATAAATTTGACAATACTTTCACGATTTACTTACGCCCAGAATTAAAAAAAAATCATTTTCATATTTTTAATCGTAAGAATTTAGGAAAATAATTTATTCATTGCCATTTGCTTATAGTTTTATATTCATTTCTGTACAGTTTTCCTCTCTTTCTGAATTTAAATTAAATTAAAAGTAATAAAAATTACTTTTTTCTGCAATTTTTTGTTTAAATCGTGTGTATGGTAAATCGTATGTTCGGAATATATATATTTAATTTGAATAAGACATGATTTCTGATTTTACTTCTTTGAGGAGATTATTATGAATTGCTGGGAAATCTGTCATTTTATATTTCATATTAGCATGGTCCGCAGGGACAGAGATGCGTATAATTAGTCAACGATTGAATCCCTTTTCGGATCAGCTGAGTGTTTTGCCAAACTCTTGCCTGCTTATTAACAACTTGATGGAATCATTTGAACTGGTTTCTGCATCAAGAGGATTAAATTCAGAATCAATACAGTGTCAAAGTCGTATTTTCATAATAAAATACCTCCTGAATTTCCTGATGGAAACGTATGCGAAGCTTACAAAATACATGTTCAATGATGATAATCTTCCAATGAAAATAAAATGGAAAACGTTAAAAATAGTTTAAACTTCGTGCAAGTTCCTCCTTTTGAAGTACTTTTGTTTCGTTATCAAACATTCCAGAAGCTTTTTCTTTAAATAGTTGATAAGGAGAATTGGAGATCTGTTTCGAATGGTGAATATGTGGTGGGAAAGTGCAGACAGTGAACCTGTAACAAAGGTGGTGGATGGCTGATGCGCCAAGCGGTAGTGGTTTCAGAATAGATTAATTTAATCAAGTGATTCTCGTTCTAAGAGTGAATGAGCGGGCGAGGTATATATATAATAATAGTACATCCGATCATCACCTCCATTTTATTACAAAGAGGTACAATCAGAAGGAAGCTAATCGAAATGGGTAGTGAGCTTGGGTTGGCCAATAGACGGACTTGCAGAGTTCTGACTCTGCAAGTTTCGAGTCTCTTACTTGGCGATGGACGAACGTCAGTGGATTCGCTTACAAGGCAATCTCTACGTTCGCAGATGCAAAATGTAGAAACCCGGATATATAGCACACGACGACACACCTAATCTCATCCTAGACGCGAACGTTCGGAGGTCTTTGGTTTGAAATCGAAGTTGGCAAAAGGTCCTCAAAAGAATAGCAAACTATAGGACCAGGATGTCGGCGTTGATCATGACTACGACGAAAATCTCTTTTGGTAAACATGTAGCTATGAGATTTGTGTCTCCTCTGTAACCATTCCTTGTCTCGTTTATGCAGCGCCAAAACTTGCCGATCGCATATACCCACAGCCAATTTTTCCAACCACCGAGATGTTAGCTGTGCCAAGTAACGTATATCAAGAGTACCATTATGTACATGAATTCGATGACACGTTTGATAACATGAGAATAACAGGATGAAAATGTCTCCATAGTTCCCAAACTTATCGTTACACTGATGCTTTTATTTCTTATAAGTAATTCTCATTTTTTTCCCGTTCGTTTAACCATAGGAAGAGCTTCTTTATACGTTCAGAACTAATTAACTATTCCTTGATCAACAGGATAGTGCTTGCGAGGCTTAAAAAACGATTCCGTTATCTACTTTAATTTTTGTTCTAATAAAAATAATTTCAGTGGTCGTTCGGCCAAAGTAAGCAATTCACTCTCTACGAATAAACGAAGTCGCGAAGTGCAAACGGCTATACAGCAGTTATCTCTACTTTACATCTACCAATTTAAACCCGCATTGAATATTACGTGTGTATAGTATACAGTGGTGTATACAAGAGTACACAGAATCGACCGTGTTGAGGCTCGATTGCCAATTAGCACGAGATTCCCTAGATTTGTGTGAAGGTGATTGTAGCAAGTAGTTTAAGTCATGACCGGGAAGGTATTTGAAAGCAAATGCGCAGGGATTGCTTCTAGAAACTGTCGAAACCAAGAGAATACGAGACCAGTATAGGGATTGTTTCAAGTGTTTGGTACTTAGTTCATTCTGGAATAGGTAGACAGGGCTTCTTTAACGAAGACATCCGCTCGAAGAGGTTGTTTGCGTGTCGACCCGTCCTGGTTTCATGGCTCTTGTGCCACTACAGAATATACCTATATATTTGCTCAATACTAACAAGTAGCCGCCGCGATACGCAATCGCAGACGCGCGTGTGTTTGTACGTAGAGTTGTTAACGTCAAGATTTTAGCAGTTGAATAACAATAGCAATGATCCGGAGATAGAGTATGCTGTTGCGTGAAGTATCCTGTAGATCTAAGATCGCCAATTCTCACAGAAATTCCATTTCGCGTTTATAGTTACGGGTTGGCAAATATGGCAGAACTAAGTAATCTGTTGCTTTCAAAGCCATTCATTTCTTTAATGCTACGAAGTTTGTACATTGGTATTGAAGATTCTGTACCGGAATAATTACCTTGTGGTATAATATACTGTCGATGCTTTTCAGCCGCGTCATCACTGTTTTCGTGGCCTCTCAATTGTTATGTGAACATTTAGAGAAGTGTACGCTCCAGTAGATAATGTGTTAATATTTCATGGTCGAAGGATCATTATCAGGGCAGATGCGGCTTCGATATATTCGTGAAAGTACTGCTACTGCTCCGAGAATTTCCCCACTTTCTGTTGGTATACCACAGAGAGCGTGATATTGGTTTTGATCGGATGAAAAGTGGGTATGCGGCTGGAAAGTTTGACGGGGAGCAGTAAAGCGGGGTGTGACTCTACTAAGCCCGGAAATAGCTGTACCTCGAACGTAAACATATTTAAATGAGGTGTGAGGAGCGGTTTCGCGATCAGTCTGTTTATCGCGGTTGAACGAGATGGTAAATGCTACTGAGCACTTGGCAGTTGTATTATTCTTACTCTGTTTCTCGCTGTCATTGAGCATCGCGCGAGAAACAGGAATTTCTCAAGATGTTCGAATCACGAAAGTTCCAGATGTCGAGGAAAAGCCGTCAGAAATAATCGAAAGCGATTTGATACCCGCGGCAACCAAACATCATGGCCATCATTCTGAATCTGGAGGTGGTCATAAACATCACGCAGGTCACCACGAAGAACACGGTGAAAAAGGTGAAAAAGGCTACAAGACTAAGCATCATCATGACAAAGGTGATCATGGTAAGCATGGAAAAGAGCATCATTCCGGACACCACGAAGAACATGGTGGTCACAAAAAAAAACATCATGACGAGGCTGAGAAGTATGGCGAACATCACGAGGGTGAGAAAGGTCACAAAGCTGGAAAATTCGGAGAGAAGAAAGGTCATAAAAAGGGCCACAAAACCAAAGGTTATCACAACAAATTTCACAAAGACGAGTATCACAAAGAACACAAATTCTACGACGATTATCACAAAGGCGGACATCACAGCAAACATGGTGATTTTCATGGCCACCACGAGAAAAAGGAAGGCGGTCATAAAAAAGGTGGCCATCATCATTCTAGCCATCACGATGATCATCACGGCAAGAAGGGTCATAAATCCAAAGGGCATCATGATGAAGATCACAAAGGACATCATGGCAAACACGGTCACGAGGCTCATCATTCCCATCATGATGCATATGGAAAAAAGGGCGGACACAAGGACGGCAAAAAGTACGGTTTCAGCAAGGGTCACAAGGGCTGACCTATCGAAATGTTGTTGTTTTATAAATTATTTTATCGTTGTTCAAAAACTTGTGTCAATTTTTCTCCTGTATATACGCTTCTGGAGTTATTCGTCAATACTGCATCTAAATATTAAGTAATCCAAGACTTGTACATTGAAAAATATATATTATTTAATACCTAACACTCGTGCATTATAACTCAATAATTTATCTTTTTATGTTTTTATCGCCATTATTAAAGTATATGAATAACTTGACGCACCGAAAGTGACTTGAAGGGATCCATTGAGACATTTTTATATACACGCCAGACTATTAATTAAACTCATCACCGTCATGATCTTTATAACTTTTTTCACAATTTAATGGTCGATTCTATATCCTCGCAATTACGAAATTGTCGACTTAAACTATTGATAGACTCAGTTCAATATCATTCAGAGATGTAACAATTTGCAATCCGGATTTTCATCCCTTTTAGCAGCTCACTGCGGTGGAATTATTGAGATCGAATTCTAATTTGCATTTCATAGCCTGGATGTGCCGGCTCTGGCAATTGTAACACCATCAGCTTATCGTGTTCCGGTCTAATCATTGATCTACTATTCAATCATTATTCAGATTTGTTCAGCTAAGCCTTTTCCTTTTTAGGACCGCCATAAAAATTGGTGGTGCAAATTTATGAAAATGCTGAAGATTCTATTTCGAAGATGTTTTTTGACCCGAGGATAGAACAGGAAGAAAAGAGAGACATGAAAAAAAATCAATTTTATTTAAAAACTTGAGCAAATAATAAATACTTTGATTAAAATATAATTCAGAATATTTCGTTTCCTCTGCCACATCTAATCCGAACACTAAACAAATACTGTTCTCATCCATACTCGATTATACTCCATTTTTTGGTGAAAAATAATTTCCATAAGTTCTCAATTCATGTACTATAGTGATTGTAACCCATTGTGTTAGTTTTCATTGACTCTTGCGGTTCGTAACCGATGCGTACATATATTTCCACAATCTCAACAGCGTGAACTCTGTCGCTGTTTTTTCTTTGTTCGTACGCTCTGGACAGACAGTACCTTTTATGTCAATTCCCACTTGAAGCGAGGTGATGAACACTCTTTGGAAAATGAGGTTTTGTTCCGGCGTTACCAAAATTGGACCAATTTTATTTTCGTCTCGGTATTTTTATTTTTTTGCATTGATAGGTTTTTTGTGTATCCAGATCATTCGACAGATTGCACTGTGATAAACGAGAAATGTGAAATTCGGGATGAAGTTTCATTGAGATGTTTCTCCTTCACGTTTGTCTGCGTATTTGTCGATACGGTAAGCCTTGGAATTGGTGATTTCGGTGTAGTTCATCCCACTGAAATCGCATACACTTTACCTGAATTCGTTGGGAAACAACGATGGGTAGAGGATCTATACGTGCTCGCATTTCAACCCCTTTCTTTCACGAGTCACACTCCAATTACATTAATTACACTAGAGCCAGGCTCGCCGTGAGAACAATGAGGTTGTTATTTCCCCGTAGCCTACAAATGTTTACACGTCTCTGGTGATTTTAGAGTACACAGGGGTTTGTGTACTGTTAGTATATAAATGTGTGTGCGTGTATCCATACACGGTACTGTACCGTTCTGCTTTGTGTCGCTTGCACTACCACTTGCCGCATCTGTGATTGTGTACATGGAATCGACCAAGAAGAGGCCAACCAAAAGCCAATTATTTTGCAAGGGGACCGTAACATTCTTCCTACAAAAGTATAGAAGTTTCAAGTTATTTTATTTTCAATTTATTGTTTATTTTATATATTTTTCTTTTCTTGAATATCAATTTCACTTTATTTTAATGGTCTTATAATGATTTAATATTCTTACCCGTTTCAGAGAATCTGGGGAAAAGATTTTAAAATTCAATATGGTTTTTTTTTTCGGACAATGCTTCCGTACTCTAGAATCTAGAATGAAAATAGAAACTTATGCAAGTTGAATCCAATTTATTTGACTCTAGGGAACTGCACGTAAGCCAATTAGTTGATCTATCTTTTACTCTCTTCCATCTAACAAAGAAACGAAGGCAAAAAATATCCGTTCGCTGTGTGTATCATCGGAGGTCTTGAATCACTGGATGAAAGTTATATATACTCCACTTTTTACTGCTTTGCTACGCTTGTTATTTCTGAATTATCGATCATGGTTATATAAGTGAACACTAGAGGAAAATGATACACTTGTGCTCTCTGTTGCACATGAGAGCGGAACTCGAGTGCTGTAAGAAGATCGAGAGAGCTTGATCGTTCTTTGGAGTATGTTTTACACAGTTGTTGAAGTATTTTGAACGTATTACCAGGCGGCGATCGTGCCACATGACTGATCTTCTGCGCTCAGATTGAGTAACTGTAGGAAGGAAGTTGTAGATAAATTAAAACAAGCAATCTAAGGAAGATTTTTGTTTAACGGAGGGGGACTTGGATGCTTATGTAAAATAAAATCTGTATAAATACGGTGTAAATGAAAATTTAGACATCATTCCATCATGGAAATCCTGAATCCAAGCATGGGTCAAGGATTCAAATTGTCAGGAAAGATGAAAGTTTTATTTTTGTTTATTTTCATTTTAATCGGCATTGAACAAAGTGAGGGAAAACGGCGGGATGTTACTGCGGAATCGAATATTTCAAGCATGAGATATCCAGGCCTTGTGAAAATTCGAAATCGACGGGATACGGAGGACAAGTATGAAACCGCAAGTTCTGATCTCGAAACAGCCGCGAGCGATCATGGTCATCATTCAGAATCTGGCGGAGGTCACAAACATCATTCAGATCATCACGAGGATCACGGTGAAAAGGGTGAAAAAGGCTACAAGAAACATCATCATCACGATAAGGATGATCATGGCAAACATGAAAAAGATCATCACAGTGGTCATCACGAGGAACATGGTGGTCATAAGAAAAAACATCATGACGAGGAAGGGCATCACGGTGAACATCACGAAGAAAAGAAAAGCCATAAAGGTGGCAAGTTCGGTGAGAAAAAGGGTCATAAAAAAGGACAAAAAACTACTGGTTATCATCACAAAGCCCACAAAGACGACTATCACAAGGAACATAAGTTCTACGATGATTATCACAAGGGTGGCCATCACGACAAGCATGGACATCATCATGGACATCATGGCGAGAAACATGGTCACCACAAGAAGGGTGATAGTCATCATTCCGGTTATGAAGACGATCATCATGGCAAAAAAGGACACGATAAAAAAGGACATCACGACGAGGACCACAAAGGACATCATGGAAAACATGGCCACCATAAGCATCATTCTCATCACGATGATTATAAAAAGAAGGGCGAACATCACGATGGCAAAAAGTGGGGATTTAAACATGGAAAACATTAACGCATACATGTAGCTCCTAATTATAGACTATACCTGTTCTTCTTTAGTTCCTAGTTGACTGACTGTTTATACTGTTTTTTGTATTCAACAAATAAAATGGTGGATATATATTGTTTAAATGATCGTAATTTTTGGTTTACATTTATTTACTTGAAATTTTGATTCGTGAGACCAATATTACTAGGGATCGGAAAACAATGATGCAATTTGAGATAGCAAAAATTATCAATTTTTCAGTTTATTATGAAATATTTGTTTAGTAATCACTATTAACGACCACCGTTTGGACCACCACGTGGAACAAAAAATATTCAACACAACAAGTGTGAAAAATAACGAATTGAATGGCACGTAGACAGTATGCACTTTGACTGATTATGCACACAGCTATGGTGCAGATTCCATAGAGAGCAGGCCAAAAGTACACTTGGTGACTCTATAACACTCCTGAACACCCTTTTGTGCGTGATTAAAAGTTTGAATATAAGTAATTATCACAAAATGCTCATAAATGACTTCGGTTTTATGTTTCTGATTTTGTGGCATGAATCAATGTAAATGGCGGTTGAAAATCCAATCGAAACATTCTGACATCTCAATGTGTTGATAGGATATCAATACTAGAACGTACTAAAATATTTCAAAATATAGCGGAATATTATCTTATAGTGCCTTGATTATTTGAAAATAAAAGATGCTTTCAAAACTTCAATCAATCGAAATGGCCAATAAATACTTTTCATTTCCAACACTGGGGTGGCCAGAGGCACAGTAGTAGTCTTTCTTATTCATACTCGTCCTGCGTACTTCAGTATGTTTACAGCATTTGCCTTCGGCTCGTGCTGCAAATCATAGTTATACTGGTGTGAATATGCAGCATGAGTCGTCGGCTGTTGCGCGGTGACTTCAGGCATGAGAAGGTTTTCCGTACTTGTTACTTGTTACTTGTTATATAAAATACTGCTATTTACACTTTTTACTCCGACAACAAATACTACTGTGTATTTATATCGTGCATGTGTCGTGTACGTATAATGAGATGAAACGAATTTTTATATGAAATTAACATGGAAGTAGGATATTTGTGTTGGGTCAGAAAAAAAATTACAGTATCAAGTCCTGTTATAACATTTATTCAACGATTATTTAATCGTTGTAAAATAATCATTTAACAATACAGATACAAACATAAACAAACAAATGTTCTGAGTAGTCTTATTCATCAGAAAAATGGGAATGGTATGCTCTGAATGAATCAGCTGGTGGTTTCTTCTAGATTTAATGCCCTTTCTTGAAAGACCACTTTTTCTCATCTTCGTGTCCACCTTTTTTGCCATAACCGTGATGATGTTTGTAGTGATCGTCATGGCCATCAGCTTCTTTATGACCCTTGTGATCGTGGTGATGATGACCCTTTTCATGATGACCCTTCTTTCCATAATGATCCTCATGGTGGCCACCCTTGTGATGTCCGGCTTTGTGATGTCCACCCTTCTTATGTTTATGCTCATGATGGTGGCCTCCGTGTTTCTCATGATGACCAGAATCGTGGTGTTCGTCGTGGAATTCTTTATCTTTTTTGTATTCATCAAGTTTCTTCACTTCGTGGTGTCCTTTGGTGTGATGACCTTTACCATAACTGCCTTTCTCGTGGAATTTGTGACCTTTTTCACCCTTTTCTCCCTTGTGATGCTCGCCAAAATAGCCATCATCGTGATGATGATGTTTTTTGTGACCTTCATCTTCGTCATAATGACCATGATGATCTTCCTTATCAAAGTGTCCTTTCTTTCCTTCTTCGTGATCGTGATGACTCTTGTAACCCTTATCGCCCTTGTCACCGTGCTTCGACCAATGATCCTCGTGATGTTCGTCCCCACCACCTTTCTCGAAGTGATGACCAGATGCAGCAGTCTCGAGATCACCCTTGAAACTTTGTGGTATATCTCTAGCGCAAACCAATGCCACGATAGAGGCTACGAAGAGAATCGAAAAGGATCCCCTCGGTAAAATTCGCGAACGAGGGATCATTTTGTGTTTTTTTTAGTAACGAGTTCCCGTGGTCCTAGAAAAGAGTCGAACCTGTCCACCTCACGATTTATGGTGATGTGACATCTCGCTTTTGCCAACCATCTCTATTTATATCTCCAATGCTCGGCATTCGGCTTTTACGGGGGGTTGGGTAGATACGGAGGATCTGAAAAAAACGTTGAGTGGGTGGGGAACACGACTCGGTCTCCAGAAGTATTGCATTAGCAAGCTTATACTTTTTCCATACGTTTCCAGATTGATACGAACTTTCCTAACCACAACACCGTCCTTTCACGGTGGTCCACATTTTTTCGGCATCGATATTCCCCGTGATTGTGCACGCTATTCACAATTTTCACGCTCAACGCCTCTCACATTGTGTAACTGAGATTCTGCAACATCTCGAGTCTCCAACTATGATCCGAAACATGCAATCAATTAATGATTTTTTGTAAGATGTATTTTACAATCTCGTAGATTGGGAAAACGAGTAAAAAGCGTGGACATTTTCCAAAAACTTGTTGGTGACAAAAGTATGCCTAAGTTTTAGTCCGGATGATTCATACAGTGGCTTCTCAACATGCAGCCATTCAACCGGCAAAGCTAGAGCTTTGATCAGGAATTATCAATTTTTTCAATGTCTTAAAATCTGCAAACTCATTAAGTTTCCGTTTGAAGGACACATTGTCATTAGATCGGTATGAAATATTGTATATCTACAATAATAATATCGGTATGGCTGAGATAATGTGCAGTCGATGAGCAACAATATCGTCGGTAAAATATAATCCGCTTATTCATAGGATTATCAACTGTAAATTACTGCTGATATGGAACACATGCTAAATAGGTATTCGACGTATCAACTGTAACGCGACTGTAGACGTTTCATATTCAGATTATCAACGAAGGCTGGATTAAATTCATATTACAGGGTAATTAATCCAACTTTTAACTCTACCAGAGTTAAATATACAACGTATCTAGAGAAACCAGTAACATTTACCATGTTGCATTTGTGCATGTATAAGCTTTATCATTACAGATTTAATATTCCATTTCTCTAGCTCTCCGCCACATTGAGAATTCCTCATTAACGTCCTAAAGCACGATTGAAATAATTATATCTTCAACAATGCAATCTTGTTTCGGAAGTCGTTCTAATTACTGATGGTTGTTAATGGGTTATGCGCCAAATCATAACGACGATAATAAATTTGTACTTTCACAGGATATTTTTGTTTTATATATGTTTTATTAAATAAATTCTTCTTTAACATTTGTATTTAATAATAAGGATTGTACCTAAAAAAATAGCCAACGGGTAACACAGCTAACAACGGGTAATAGCTAACGGGTACACATGCTAAAACAGCTATATAACGTATATCATGATAACGGGAAGGAGAGGCATAATAATCAATGATGACCCTTGGAGAAACCATGCTTTTTCCCATCATGATGATGACCCTTTTTCTCAAAGTCCTCGAAGTGGGAATAATGATCGTCGTGGCCGTGTTTTCCATGATAACCTTTGTGATCCTCGTCGTAGTGTCCTTTATGATCATGTCCTTTTTTACCGTGATGATCTTCGTGATGGCCAGAGTGATGATGACCGCCCTTCTTGTGATGACCCTCCTTACTATCATGATGATGATGGTGATGTCCATGTTTCTCGTGATCACCTCCCTTGTGATGGTCGTCGTAGAATTTGTGTTCTTTGTGATAATCGTCTTTGTGTGCCTTCTTGTGATAGCCATGAGTTTTTTCACCCTTTTTGTGCCCCTTTTTCTCGCCAAATTTATGACCTTTATGGCCGTGTCCACTCTCGTGGTGTTCTCCATATTTGTCTGCTTCTTCGTGATGATGCTTTTTGTGGCCTCCATGTTCCTCGTGGTGTCCAGAGTGATGCTCTTTACCGTGATCACCATGATCGCCCTTGTGATGATGATGGTGAGTGTGATAACCTTTATCACCTTTTTCACCATGGTCTTCATGGTGATCCGAGTGATGTTTGTGACCGTGGCCAGATTCTGAATGATGTCCATGATGACTCGCAGCCATTTCAAGATCTCTATAATCTCCATCGGATTCTCGTGCCAAAGATATGGCTACCATTGCCAATAGGACAGCGAGCCCTAGGCCCAGCTGCCATCCATAGCCATTTCTGATCATTTTGGGTCCTTTGGGAAAACAAAGAGTACAATCGACTGATCAAACACGATTCATGCTTATGCTTATATACTTGCTCTCGCTGTTACACCGGTCACAGACTGCGTAATCGATTGCGTTCGTCGCACGCTAACAAAGCATTCCCAACTCGAGCCCCATATTTCGCAAACTATTCTTTTCAAGCAGATAGACACTCTGCGCTCCTGTGCCTCGGCTAGAACAACTCTCGTTCCAGAAAAAATGATTCAAATATCCGGGTTACATTTGTTTCACAGACCGATACTAAAGATGATGCGTGGTAATACTTTAAGATATCGATAAATAAATTTTCAAGTTGAAATTACAAGTTCTTCAATTTGATAATACAAAATCAAGCAACGTTACGCCTTCATTACAACTATTTGCGTAATTCTCTCGTTCGGTGCGATACACGGCCTCTCGACAATTTCGAGTTATAATTTATAAATTAGGTTAAGGTGATACTTTCGAAATACTGCAAACGAGGCAGGAAAGCGCAGCACGGTCAGTAATTCTTTGATAGCACCAATTATCTTGCCAATCGATATAAAATCGTTGAGATTTGAGCTTCAACGCACATTTCGCACACGCGACTGAACTGTTCAGAACCCTGTGTTGTTTCTGCTGTTGTATTTCGGGGAATCTTTCTTAGAAAACAAATACTGCCAAGATGAAATATTTAACAGTACTTTGTCTTGTAGTACTGTGCATAGACGTGCACGTCGCTTTTGGAAGAAATTTTTTTAGATATTTTGGTGACCTCGATTCAGCAGCATCTGGTCATCATTTTGAAGAGGGCGAGGGTGGAGAGCACCATGCAGATAAATTTTCAAAGCATGGAGAGAAAGGTGAGAAGGGTTATAAGAGCCACCACGAAGAAGAGGAAGGAAAGAAGGGTCACCACGACAAGGAAGGGCACAAGGGTCAGTACAGCGAGAATGAAGGTCAGAAGAAGAGCCATCATCATGACGATGGTTACTATGCTGAGCACCACAAAGGCGAGAAAGGCGAGAAGGGTCACAAGTACAACGAGGAAGGTCATTATGCCAAAGGACACAGTACCAAAGGTCGTCATGAGATTCATAAACTCGACGAGTTTTTGAAGAACAAAGAGTTCTGGGACGAGCACAATGATGAAGGTTACCATGAGAATCACGGAGGACATCATCATGATCACGCTCATAAAAAGGGCGGTCATCACAAAGTAGGTCATCATAAGACTGGCCATCATGAAGACCATCACGGCAAAAAAGGCTCTCACGAAAAAGGATCCCATTTTAACGAGCATAAAGGTCACAACGGTGCCGATGGTCATGATGAACATCACAAACATCATTCTTCTTATGGAAAGAAAGATGATCATGACGACCACAAAAAGTGGTCTTTCGGAAAAGGCCACTAACCTATTGAAAAATACTCTCCTTCATCAATGATTTCTTGACAAATTATTTTTTCATTTATCGCGTTTTAACTGTTCGAATGAATTTACAAGCTTTTCTGTACTGTTTGAATGAATAAATAAACATATCCTTCTGCAGAAAATATAATTCGGTATTACTTTCTTTTATCCCTTTACCAAAAAAATAATACACTGGTATTTATGTGGTGTTTTCTGTGGTTGTATTTTTTATTCAATGTACAAATTAAATACCGTCATAGAGCAATATTATTCAAAATTTATTTATTGGAATGAGTTCCTCAAATTGCTATGAGTGAGTGAAATTCTACGTATACAATAGAATTCGTTTATATCCTAGTACACTATGCTTGACTGACTTCTCGATGCCATCGGTAATGCAATTTACAAGGGAAATTGCGTCAGATACGGAATTATCGATATTTTGGAATTCAATAATAAGGACTTGATTTGAAAATGATGAACCCACTAAAAATAATAAAACGAGAACGATCATTGAAAAATCATTTAAAGATTCACATCCATGGTTAAATCACATTTTTATTAAGCGTGAAACAAAATGAAATACGAACTTCATTGCAGGTATTAGTGACTTGCTGTTCATTAAATTTTGGGTTTGATATCAAAATTGATTTTCATTAAAATATGATTTCGACTTTACATTCTCCAATAAATTGTAGTATCCGGCGCAACATCCAATGAATTTTTCGCATAAATTTTCAACGCCAGAAAACTATAGGGATGTGTATTATTGTTATTTAATATTAAAGTAACAAAATACAAAAGGATTTCATTAAAATATTTTTTTATTTTTACATGAACCCCGACAAAACACAAGTTAAATATGAAAAATACATTCGTGAAGTTTATGGAATGGTTTTATACTAATCAACGCTAATTGTAGTGGCCATAGTTTTTGTGTTCCTTGGCTCCATTGGTGGCCGCATAATCCGAGTGATTATCATAGAACGAATCGCCACCTTCTTTGCTTCTGAGACCCTTGTGCTGTGAGCTTTCGTGGCCTTTATCATAGTGGCCATCTTTGCCTTTTTCACGTTTCTCATAGCTTGAATCGTGTTGTTGACCTTCCTCAAATCCGCCATCAGCGGAAGAATGATGTTTTCCAGAAGATGAGTGTTTATCGTAATGACCGCTCTTGTGTTCTTCGTCGTAAAAATCGGTATCCTTTTTGTATTCGTCCTTGTGATAAACATTGTGAAATCCTGTAGTTTTTTCACCTTTATTGTGATAGCTTTCTTGGCCGTAGTTGGAGCCCTCGTTGCCCTTGTCTGCTTCGTCATATCCACCATAATGGCCAGCACTTTCACTATGTGATTTTTTGTTACCCCCTTCTTCATTATAGTGACCTAAACAAGTGAAATAGAAATGAAATTAAGAATGTCCTTGTCAATATTTTCACAGGTGCAAAATTATATTCGATGGAAAGTCAACCACAACTTTTTTTATTGACATTCATTTATTTTCAATAAAAATTTGCGTGCTTGGAATTTCGAGTACTTGGAAGTGAATTATTATGAATTTTTATCGAGTACTGACCTTGGAATCCATCTTTGTGATGATTTCCTTGTTCACCATTATCAAATTCGTGGTGACTGTTGTATCCTTCATCGCCATGTTCGCCATGGGATGAGTGATAATCAGCATCGAAATCTTCACCTTCACCGTGTTCTTCGTCGCTATCGTGTTCCTCTATACTGTCATCTTCGTCGCTATCGTCCTCATCTTCGTAAAAGTTCTCAGATGTTCTATGAGCTTTTGCAGGAACGTAGTAAGGTGCTAGAGGTGGATTTTTCGATGTCGGTAGCAACGGTACAATGTATCCTGGAGGAATGGTTGGAATTCCAGTTTTATATGCTGGTAACGAGCCCGAAATGATAGTTGGAGGTGAATGCAATATTCTTTGAGGATGCCCGTAATTAATATATTGAATTGGTTTCGGTGCGTCGTAGTAACCGCCCGTTCCGTGATTTGTATATTGAACATACGACGCTTGTTTTCCGGGTTGTTGGTCGTAGGTGTATCCTGTAGCCGATGTTTCGAGATCGGCCATTCGCATGCGGGACATCGTCATTCTTTCCATCGTGGTTGGAAGAGAGTTCGCTGAACCAATTAGCACAATCGCACTCAACACGAAGTTTTTCATAATAGTTGAATCCATGATTGAAAAATCAACAGAAATATGATGAACCAGCGATGTCTTGATCCTTTGCTGGATAAGTCAACTGTGTGCTTGGTTGCAGCATTTGTAAGATCTTTTATATCCACAACCAGAATATGTGGACGTGGGACATGCTGATAATTATAACGGCCAAGGTCATTGAGAGCCATTATAACTCAAGTACGTATGGTCCTTCTCACATTATTAGACGGATATCTCATTCTACTCCATTCAAATGTTGCGAAATTTTTGAAACTCAACGGACGGATGTATGTATACGAACGAGAGTAGAAGACCAAACGACCGTGAGTATTCATTTTGAATTACCGCTACGGTTTCTCGGACCTTAGATGATGGTCACATTTATCATGGCCTCTTTTCATGCGGAATAGAGTAACAGTTTTCATTCATACATGATAAACGTCACATTCACACGAGAGAAATGGTCTCGATTCATTACCACTAATCTTTTTTTTCTTCTGCTCATGTATAATGCAATGAAAGTGGATTCCATTGGATCATGAAAAAACGTTGAAATTAGTCAAAATTTTGATATATATCGCTATAATAAAGCGACTGTTAAATTTCCTTAATATTTCTTAAAAAAATTGATCATGACGTTTTCTTCTTAGTTGTTAATTTTGAAATAAAAGCCATTTGTTGATAAAATATTTTGTTGCTGGTTTGACTATGGGCTGTAATACTGAAAAGGCGGAGCTAAAAAAAAAATGATGTGGCGATGTTGTTAAGAATCTATTGATAGAGAAAATAAACCATGGCACACAAAAGTCGTTTTAAAATTACGGATTATATTTCTCAAAATGTCGATGAAAATATGACATCGTAGAATTTTGCATTTGTCAGTTAATGGTTTTGCAAATCTATTGTTAAATAAAAAATTTCTCAGTCATTCGACAAGCATTACGATTATTCGACTATTGCGAAAATTTGAATGATGAAAAAAAAGTCATCGTAGGCAAATGGTCAGGCATGCGTGAGCAACCAACACGTGCCGTCGGTTGACGAGACATTCGGCCCTGAGTGCTCAATGGGGCGAGTCTATGGAGTTTATTTCGAACTCGTGAAATTCGTAGGATTGTCGAAACCACGAGCAACCAGAAACGACGATGCTATTATATCGACAATAATGAATTCACTCCAGTAGCTGCATTTCAGAGTAATATCGCTATAAAATGCTTGCGAGGAGGTAGAGAACGATTCGAGCGCTGCGATCGTTTCGGAGTTCTGTCGTAACTGACATATAAAAGACAAGCATTGTGAGCAACACGATTGTAGTATCTGAGAATACGATTGGAAGAGAACGTCAACGATCTTTGGTACGCATCATGACAGTTTTATTTTAGATCAAACAAACGTCTAAACATCGAACCGCGTATATAATTTTTTTTTAACTCATGAAATTATTCAAAATTGTCTATAGAATCTGAAATAATGCAAAAAAGGTTTTCTCGTGGATGGCTCGTGGCTTGTATGTTCGCTTGTATAAACGGATATCCCACGAGACATGACAAACGAGGTGAGACTTACGAGCTGAATTCGAACCTTGGTGAATTTTCTGGAAACGATTATGATTTCGAAGATCTCTCAGGGGAAAAATATGGGGATGGAAAAAACAAGGCTAGCGTTGAGACATTTGAAGAAGACGGAGGCTCAGGAACGACCGCTAAAAAGGATCATGTTCGTTTGCCACTTGGGTCTGAACCTGATGCTGAAATGTTGCCTGCTCATTACACGGGTGTCAAGCCACCAGGAGTCGATCACATGGAAATCGTGTCTTTCGACTCTTCAGGCATGAGTTCGAATTCGAAAAATACTGTAGCCGATGGAACGAAAATGGAAACCGGAGCTTATGGCGTTTCCGGGATAAAAACTTCGGGAGGATTGAAGGGTGAAACGGGGGTTCAAACTGAAAAAGGATTTGAGAAAGCTTTGCGGGTAAAGAGTGGCAAGGAAAATAGGAAAAGCGAATACAACGAAGCAACTGGTAAAAAGAAGACTCGCGAAGAAATCGATGAAAACTTGAACGGGCACGAGTACGAAACTTCCGGTGATAAGGGGGTAGAGGCAAAGGTTGCGGCTCAACGTCATAAGGGTCACAATGCAGCTGGGTATCGCAATGTCTATCACAAAGACGAATACAAGAAGGACGCGGATTTTTATGACAATGATCATGAGGGGCAACGTTTTCGTGAGCACGGCCATTACGACGAGAAGCACGTTGCTACCGAGAGTGATTTCCGCAATGGTGGTAATCGTGCCTCGGAATTCTCGAACGCTGAAGCAGGGAAGAAAGGGAACTTCGAGGCTGAACGTGCCAGTGAAGATTCCAAGGGACGCAAGGCCAATTCTGGTTACGACGTTTTCTTCGATAAGTTCGATGTGTTTGCCAAAAAAAGTACAAATGGTCAATCGCGTGGCGACACTGCGAAGGCTACCGTCAAAGTAAGACGATAACGATGGGTTTTTCTAATAAATATTTTTACATAATTATTTATTTTTTGTTACACATCCTTATGTAAAAAATAGTGAAATTCTGAAAGCAATTTCATGAAAGCAAGATAACAAAAGCAATGATCTCAAATTATGGTTGATAAATCAAATAAACACAGTAGTAATGAAATAAAACAAAAATTGTACCAATTACTAGATTTTATGGTGTATACGTGTATGCCATCAAAATCAAATGCTCGGCAACATCAACGATCTTTGCTCCAGCCCTGGATACAAATTTTTGTTATGAACAATAGTACTTGTATGTGTTTCAAATAAAAAAACGCTTCCCAAAGAACAGAATTCTCGCTTCTGGTTGGGACACCAATTTTTGCTTCAGTCTGTAACGTTGTACGTCTTGCAAATGAAAAAAAAATGTATATATATATTCTTTTGCGCAATTTATCATGCTTTTTCATACCTAACAAGGTATCATACTGACCCCAGGGTAGAGTCGAGGATATATAACAGAAGCGAGGGATGAGACGAAAGAGCGAGATAGTAAAAGTTACGAGATTGTAGTAAAGAAGATGAAAGTAGGAAGAGAGTTCCCATCCCGTCAGCTTCGGACCTCGGACCGCGTGAGTCCGAACGTCCGGAAAAGTAGTTTTCTTTGATTAATGGACATTAATAATGCTCGTACTAATGTATTATGTGTAATGTAACGTATAATTTTATAACGATAAATTACAATTTTCGTAAGCATCGTGTAAACGAGGGTAAAAAGTTGATACAATCTAAGAACCCAAAAGGGTAGGCTATAAATTGACAGCGATAAAATGTCACGCCCTAAAGCGCTTTTTGTATATAAAAAAACTTCGTAAGTTTATTGCCTTTTGTTTTAGCAGTCAATGCGAATAGTAGAGAATTATTGGGTAATTTCCGAAATATGAAAAACGTATGCTAAATAGTACGTGAATGTGTATGAAGAATATTGGAAGAGAATGTACACCCTTTGGCTATATCACGAGAAAAAATGTATGCTCGCGCGTATATAGCTTTTCGTCTATACTTCTGTGTATCCTCTTACATCTGCTGACGGGAATATCCTTTTTTCTTTCTTTTACTCTTCCTCTCATTTCCCAGCACCTACCCGTTCTTCGTATGCTCCGGTTAAGCCCTAAGGGCTCTGTGCATTCATCAACAATAAGCCGCAGCAGCAGCTAACCATGCAGACCAGAGGGGAAGCAGTGAACTGAGGAATCAGAGGATGAGATCCCATTGTATCTAAGAGAGGGGGGGAGAGAGAGAGAAAGTGATCCTGTCGTACAGGAACGCTGTTTGCAGAGAGCGCGCGTGCGCCATCCAACGGCGTGAATACATAAATCAGTCAGTCTGCATTCTGCCACCCATATCACTTCGCACAACGGCTATGAATGAATGGAGGTGCTGAATTATCGTCTGGTTCGCTTCCAGCTAGCCAACGTTACCACCACCGGGATAGGGACATGCTTCCAACCGACCTTTCTTAACTCCACTCTCTCTCTCTCTCTTTCTCTCTCTTTTTCGTTCTATTTGCCTTATAGCAATGACAGAGTCGCACAGAAAGAGATGAAGGTACGAGAAGAGTAGAACGTAAACGATGAGAGGACCAGCGGGCGAAATCAGCGCTTCGGGCCAAGTCGTAAATCCTTGAACGTCTTTGTCGTGAGACTTCTACGCGAAAGCAAAACCGTCCACCGAACTATAGATTGGATATGGCAAGCCCGCGGGATTTTCTTTTCTTCGAATCTGTCGTCGGATACCTATTCTCCTTAATCCTTTTCCGCTTCTTTCAACAATTATTTACCGCAAACATTCGAGCCGTCTAGTATTGGCTATTTGGTGAAAGATTGCGCTGCATCGTCAATGGGCAACCACCGTGATTTGTTTTTTTTTTGTTTTTTTTTTTTTTTATTCTCTACGAAGATCGGACTATCGATTGACCTGTCATTACTTTAGTTCATGTCTGCATTTACGGTTATGTCACACACGTTATTATGTCTCGATTTCTTCTAAGTAGATTTGTACAACGATTTTCTAACGCAGCACGCATTTCAACGTTTGGACAAAAATGTGCAAGAAATTCTACTCCCATGAGGTCTTTAGACTCGAAGTGTCTTGTGAGTAAAGTAAAGCAATATAAATGGATCGTTTTAATATGCTTTGTACCATCTCAACTACATTCTTGACTGCCTGTTCATATTACGTGTTGTGTTATTTATTTAGGGACACACAGAGATTAAAACTCGAATTGCACATCCTGCTGATTTTAATCGCGTTGGGGAGCTTATGTGCCGAACGTACTTCAAAAACGAACCAAGTCTTGTTAACATCGGCCTGGCCAATGAGGACGAACCACCTGCATCTCTCGTTCATCTAATGCATCAACAAATCAGGGAAGGTCTGACCATCATAGCTGAAGATAGAGAAAATTGTATCGTAGGTGCGGCCATAAATGCGGGCTCTTGTCCCTGGGATCCTGAAAGAATAATTGAATACGCCGAATGTTACGAGAGAGGATCCGTTCGTGATATTATGAAATTTTATGCGTACGTCACCAAAGCTCCTGAGCTCTGGAATAAATATTGCGTTGTTAAAATTTTTGACTGTGCTTCTGTCGCTGTTGACTCGAAATATCTTGGAATGGGAATTGGAAAACGTCTCATCAAAGAGAGTTGGTATCTCGCTAGAGACTGCGGTTATAACGCCTTTCGTATAGACTGTACGAGCATGTGAGTATACTGAACTAATTCATTTGCTGATTCTGCATTTTTAAAACCATATTTCCATATTTTTATTGCCATATTTTATTTTTATTTTTATTAATCAATCATCTTTTTTTTTTTGCACATTAATCGAAACAGCTGTTATTTTTTATGATTTTCATTGTAATTTTACCGATTTTATACCGCTTAAAAGATACACGGCAAAAATAGCCGAAGGTTTTGGTTGGGAGTGCGTATTCTCAATGCCCTACAGAAGATATATTGATAGTGGAGGTCTCGTGTTCAAGTGTATACAAGAGCCACATACGGAAGTTCGGGTATTCGCGGACCAGCCACTCATCTGCAAAGATTACTGCATCTCGAATCCGGATAGTTGTAAAATTGGTACAGTGCCAAGAGAAAAATAAATCTATTTCGAACGGTGGAGCTAGTTTCAGGAAATAGTAAAAATTGTACTGCAATGTGCATAAACAGCAAAGGATTTAGTGGCACGTAGCCTTCTTCGTAATTTCTTCAATTATTGAAGAATGAAGAGAGTATCAGAAATTGTCTGACTAATTGATTCGAAGACGTTGTATGAATTTGCCGTGTACTGACATCGAAAAGAAAAGAAAAAAAAAATACTTGCATTCGATTCCACATAATCGTGGTGTTCGTATAATAATACTAATAAAAATCGGTATGAGTTTAAACCGAACCAATGCATTTTTACCATTTGCAAGAAATCGAAAGAAAAACAAAAACAAATGTCTCGATAGGACAAAACATTACGATAAAGTGGCTACTTGAATCTTTTTCTCTCGTTCGATCATCTTTTCAATATAGATTTTAAGAGACGAGCCCGCAACTTCGGTAATATCCAAAAAAATTCTCAACGCCTCTGAACGTTTTATTTCCTGGGGAATATCCCTCCTATAAAGTATGACGTGACCAGAAAACCAAAGTGGTTATGGTCGACTGGACTTTTCCCTTGTTAGTGGAAACTTACATTTCTCGGGTTTTCAGCTTGCCTGACACTTTATATATTATAATACATATATGTATGTGAGTGTAATATATATTTAAGGGTTGAAATAAAGACTCGGGGACGGCACTACGCTTTCATGTGCCCCATTTACAACATTTCCACCGTTCACTGTTGCACTCAAGATTTCCAGTGGCTTTACGTGCGATGTAAGATCATTGCTCGACATGCATTTACTGCCGGATGTAAAATATCACACTTGCTTTGATATACGAAACTGTACGAAACAAGAGGTTCGTCGGTGTAGAATTTTTCGTTATTACCTCCAATCTATAGGGTACTACAAACAATTCTGCCATAACTTTTCTATCAAAAGTTCTTTCATCGGATATACAATAGAAGATACTTTGCAAATGTAGACGGAAATATCTTGTATAAAGAAAGTGCGGATTTTTTTGAACACTGTCATGGAATAATAATATGCCCGCTTCGCGTTGACATGAATAATATTAGATTATCATTGAGACATGGTCTCTCAGATAAACTTCAAAGCCATCTATATATTTATTTTATAAATATATCCAGAAAGTGGAATAACAGGGACTTTGTTGAAAGATGAAACTTGTCAGCTTTCATTGCATTGAAATTTCACTGAAAATACATGCAGAATGGGACAATGCGGTAGGTCGATAAGCTCCAACGCCCACAGACTTTTAGCTCATACTACCAAATACGAAGCTCTTTATATATACATAACGGTTAGCCAGGTAAATCGACTTGTCTCCGGACGCTACCACGTCTCTTGATGCTCATATATATACCTCAAGTAAAGGGCGACGATATAAAAGCGACAACTTGATGGTATACAAGAACGTGGCTGGCAAATAAATGGGATTGCAAAATGCAGAAAGGAAAGTTGGCTTGTTCGTGGACGTTACGGTTGGAAACTTTGTCCCAGCACCTTCGCCATCCGGCCCCTTACCCTTTTATCCTCACAGGTACATTTGTGCTGTCTCTCGATAGAATTGCACATCCTCCGCGAGAAAGTGTGTGCAGATTTCTCAGTAGCGAAATACGTCGACGTTAACCACGGATAAAGTTGAAGCTAGATTTTCTTGCGAAATGAAAAAAAAACGACAACAACAACACAACAACAAAATATTTCTACGACGTTTCATTTCGAAACTCCGGTGTTGCGATCTTATTACAGGTATGAATTTGCGTACTACTACACGTTGGCAGAGTACAGGCGATTCAGTGAATATGAATTATTGCCACGAAGGTCGTAAGTTTAAGTTTTACATGCTACAGAAGAATTGAGATATATTATTCTCATAGGAATGGAATAAACCGCAGCAAAGCTTGGTATCGACGAAATTTTATTAAAAAATTATTATCCCTTCTATACTCTGAACCCTATGCAACTCTTACATAGAAACTAAAATTCATTCGACACAACTCATCACAAAACAAACATCTAATTGAAGCAAATGGAACTTTGTATTTCGGTGTAATATTCACCTTTTAATTTAATTCGAGTGAATAAACAAAATAAATAATGTTTTAATTTTTATATCGTAATCTAATTTTAATAATGTAGATCGATGAGCTTTCAGTTCTGTTACGATCTCTCAACCGGTTGTTAGTGAAAAACAACCGTTCAAGATTCGTAGTCTGTTCGAAGAAGGGTTCGTAATCATTAATAAAGTTAGGTTGAGTCCTAGGCTATTCTCGCGTAATACCACGGCAACTATCGCGTAGGAATTACAGTTGAGAAACTTGGAAGGGCAGACGACAGAGAGGATGAGACTTTGTCGAGTTATAGTCAGTAAACCATTATAAAGCAAGAGGTTTAACATCGACTTCTCCGTCCGCCTGCACTTCCTTTCTTCCCTTGAACTTCATTCAGTTGTGCTGTGTAGATAATGCTCTTTTGTCATTTCATGAATATAAAAATTCTCGGAACTGTACATTTTCCTTGATAACAACATCATGTCACTGTAACAATGGTGTTTTTATTATTATTGCGTTTCCAGCAGAAAAACAGAATCTACTGTAAAAATATACACAAGATTACATACGACACCGAAAATCTCAATCAAGAGACTCGTTAAATAATCCCTACGAAATCGTCAATTAAACTCGAGTATAACATCGTGTGCATAAAATTCTGAACTTCACAGCTCCTCGTCGTCTTTTCCCTGCATATAAATGTGCATAAATTATAAGACAGTATATAGTTATCGCGTTTGTTCTTCTTTTGCACTTTTTTCAGGTGACGTTACGCGACACATAATACATAATATAAGCATATACGTATAGATATGTTAATGTGCATATAGCTAGACTTATACAGGTATAAGCGGATACAGAGGTTGAAGTCAGAAGGCTTTCTCGTATCGTCATAGGTAGAGAGATATAGGGAGAGTGAGGTTGAAGAGAGGCGCTAGAGAACCGAGCTTAATTTCCATAATGCCGGTCCCAGTGCGGCGCCTCAACCCTATGTCTGCGGGTATTTCCGGTATATACACAGGTCGGTGGTTGGTGCGGTTTGCTCACAGCCAAGAGAGACAGAGAGGTGGTCGACCGACTGGACAGCAAGGAGAACCAGGCAGTAATGGTGCACCGTACTATATAAGGGAGAGAAAAGGACCAGAGGAGGGTTGGCAAAACGGGACATGTGCGAGCTAACGCTAGTGTTCTACTAATATCGGGAATTGTTTGCCGAATTGAAATAGTTTGCCATGCTCGACACTACTTCCTCTTTATGCCTGTATGTCTATGGAATAATGTTCTGGGTGTCTCTGGCTATCACGTGGACGGAGATAGCTTTGTGTTAACGTATAAGCGTTGAATTGGTGGTGCAGCTATTGTCGAACATTATATAGAAATATATTACATAGAATATATATAGATATATGTATATATATATATAGAACGTTATATGGAAGATCCATCTCTTTGTGACTCTGTGTGGAAGAGTTGCAACGTGAAAACTCATCCCCTTTCAAATGCTTGTGTGCCTACTAATATTGAAAGTGTTTTGCGTAGATCAGTTGCACCCTTTTACAAAAGTGTATTAACACAGTATGTATGTACATATATGTTTTTATATTATCTACATATATTTACCTGCGGTATTACATCGTTCACTCTGGAAACAGATACAGTACGACACATGACCAATAGCTTGGTGATAGTTTGTCGTTGACCACATAAAATTAGTTCGTCCTATACATAACAACGAGAAGCTCGTATGAGTTTTCGTTGTGATACCATCTAGAAATTAAAGTTGTATATGAACAGGGAGTGTACGTACATGAAGTGACTGTGAGCTATCACGTCTGATGGATATTAGTTTTTCGGCATAGTTGATTGATTGATTTTCCAAAATTACACTACAGCCAAAGTTTCATTTTGTGTGGAATGTTCCAGGCAAATATGGTTTGAATATTTTGTAAATTCTACTGTTAATTTAACTCGGAATTATTTCAATGTGAATATTATTTATTTATCTTCCATATAGTGATTTCGCATTATTACATGCACGATATTCTGTACTTTGAAATATGAACCTTATCCAATCTTATCCACTGTCTTCAGGTGGAACCAACAGTGGAAGGTGAGCAGCGAACGAATTGGATTTCTCTGGTGCTACACGTGGTTTGTTCTGCACGACGGTTCTTTTCTTTTATAGGAGGACGAGTACACAAGTACCATATATGTCTATATGTATATATAAAATACGATTCTCGTTTTTCCTCCTTTTCGTTCTTGTATTCGTTCTCAAACCATTCAACATCCTTTCGTTGCTCTCACACGTCTGTTCAAGGGTACGAAACATTCGGCTCGTTCCTATCTGCTGGCCACTCGTTACATCGTCAAGTGTGTACGTACAATTGTTGGCTGTACATACACAACACTTTCATCCTGCTGCGCATCTTGGCACGTAGGAGTGACGTTGAGAAGATTGTTCTCACGATTGATTCCTTTTTTTTTTGCTTGCAATGGCAGCCCACGCGACTCCTCTCTGTTGTTTTCTTTCCTGACGAATTTAGTACTCGTGGCATTTATATTTTATGTTGAGTAGAATTTTACAAACGGGAATTTCGTCTAGACTCGCTGTGAACTGATCATTTCCCGAATTAATTACATTCTTTCAATAGACTTCATCCTTGCGGATGGAAAAAAATCTGAAAATCTTGGAGAATCGAAGGAAAATTTCACACATTTGTTCGATACATGCCTCATCTCGTATTAGTTTTTTGTTTTCCTTTGCCCTCGTGTTATTTCTCTGTCTCGAGGAATTCATTCGACCGAACATGCACCATCTGTTCCACTATCTCTTTGGAAGCACAGCTGCTGCCAGTGTCGTCGGCATCGTTGTCGTCGTCGTCGTCGTCGATGTCGTGCAAAGGATTTTGGCGTACTCCGCGACGATATGCCATTTGCGCCAGGAGACCACATCAAATACGTAGTCTGTGATCTCGTACAGAAGGTCTCTTGTACGCGTTTCTATGTGACTCCCAGCTGCTGCAACAATTAAGCAGACTCTATGGTGTCGACTAGTAACATATAGCTCATATATAATATCGGAAGGTACAATATGGCAAAAGGTCTATTTCGCGTTATAGTCAAGCATTGTTGCACAATGTAGCACGACCCCGGACTGTATCGTATGCTTTTATGATTGTCCTATGTGCTGTTAGATCGTGCTCAATGATTTAATTGATATCGTATCGCTCTCTGTCTCGGTCATGGGGTTCATTTTGTACGAGTCTATTAGGCAGCGGTATGAATCTAGCTGTTCCGTATTGTCCTGTAAGCAAACTCGTCAAAGGCTGCTACATTTGTACAATTATAAAGAGTACTAATGTCATTCCTGTCATGACAATCAAAATTCACTCATCAAATTATTTGCCCCGCTTGGTCGTTCGGCCATCAGGATATATCGATAAATTGTCATCGAATCCCGGCCGACGTTGTGGACTAAATTAAAATCATTAGAATGATTGGAAGCGATCAGTTCGATCGTTTGGTTGAACTTTTCTTGATAGTGTTCTGAACCAAAGTTCTAATTGCGTTGGTGGAATTTTAGTACTTTGTGAAATAATCAAAATAAATATTAAACCATTATTGCTGTATACATAAATGTATTTTCGTGTTTGAAATTCATTTACGAGCGACGATGAACGAAATATGATAAAGGTTTTCATTCGATCGAGTATCGTTTGACCAAGAACGAGATATTAAACTTAGTTTAAGTAGTAAGGCTCGATGATAGGTCAGACTCAGTTGCCGGGCATGTATATAAGAAGGCAATCTAAATAAGGCTCAAGTCTATTCAAACTTTTCCAATTATCGCTTTGTCGTTTTATGCTTATATCTATATAAAAATATGTGAGTGCTGTGTGTACGTATACCACAACGTTAAAAAGGAAAAATACAGAGATCAGGAGTAAGGGGGAGAGCGGGGGAGAGAACGGGTCAGGAAGGATGTGTACAGCTGGGGGCGTGGAATCCCCATCGTCCTCTGCATTCGGTAAGCGTTCCGTAAATAAGCCTTTGTGAGAAAGGTAGAGGCGCGGAAATTGAATTGGAAAGTTCGTTGCTAATGGGAGACGAGAACTCAGAGTTAAAGTCGCTGAAGAGCTGAAACTGCAAACAAACAAAAAAATGAAATGTAAAAAGTATTTCAAAAAAGGCCCAAGCTGTTCCTAGTTAACGTTTAAATAAACCTCGTTGCAACATCCTGAGGAGTTCCAACAGTGGAAATCTCGCAGTCGCGTCAAAATGACTGAAAACCTTATTCTGCGTCAAATTAAAAATTCTTTTTCGCTGTTAAGACTGATGTGAAAATTAAACAGTTACGTGACCCGTAGTGTAGACTGTGTCGAGGATTTTAATGAGAAAACAGCCATTGATAAAGGAGAGAATGCAAAATCATCAATCACGTGGAAAATGGATCTTCTCAGCGCATTTGACGTTATGCGTAGGGGAAGTGGTTTGCACCACGTCCGTTTTTATTGCCAACTGTTTCACATTATAGCTTTGATATCATAGTTTAGTAAATCAACAATTTTTCTACCTAAGACCTGTAACATGATATTCTAGTGAAAGAAGGAGAAGAAAGGAATGCTGAACTATATAAATATAAAATGCCACAATTTATCTGTTACTGGTCAATCCTGGTAATAGGACAAACAGTTTCAATAGGAAAAGGCAATTTTTCCTGAAACTGGATTTGTCCGATTACACATCGATGGAACAACACAAAGAAAAAAACTACACTATATCATTTTTTTTTCTAAACAAGATCGTTTTCCATTTCGATTTTGTTCTACGTTGAAGTCTTTCTCAAAAGAGCAACAACATATATATATATCAATATAGATTCGAAGATGTTACAGCGAAATGCGGAAAAATTGAAGTAGATCGACTGCACCGGATGTATGTGCTCTAACCTATACCTCGGTATGTTTCGTCCTTTCAAACTCTTTGTGCTGGGATAGAAATCACTTGGTTTTACCGTGGTAACGGGTGTTGTACGTTGTATACACCTCTATATACGTACAGATAGCTACCTATACATCGTTCGTACTATCTCGACTCGCACACTGCAATTATCTTGGATTCCGTGATCAGACTTCTCGAAGCACGATGCGGCATGGCTGGAAACTACGTGTGTCGTCGACAAAGGGTATATATAAAGAAATAAAAAGGACGTAAGCTAGCGGACCAATGAAAACTGGGATCGTGTGTGTGTTTGTGAGCAAGGGGGACGAACAAACAGATGGAACAGAGCTATATGTGTTTATATATATGTATATATGTGTGTGAACACTAACTTACACTGCTAGTTATCGTCGACGTGGTCTTGGTATCTCGCGAATAAATCGCTGTGTGCACCGTGTCGTATCTCGTATAGATCGTGGCCAAACTCGGCCAGATTCAGCTTTTTTTTTATTTTTTACAATACATCCGAACAAAACTAACATTTTCAAATCAAACTTAATGAGAAACGATTTATAGATACACAACACAGTAATCGTGATTAGGGTCTGCAGAATTTCAGTTTAGAGCCTGAAGATATCTATTTTTTATTTTACTTTCAAACATTTTACAAATAGAAAGTATTGGACAAAAGAAGTCACCTTACTTAACACAATAGATTTATGGCACTCACAGGAATATAGAATTTATGGAAAAAGCTATTTTCGTGTCAAGGTTCAAGGACAAAAAGGAGTTTTCAGATAAAGATGTACGAATATAGAAATTTCATGCATTCAAATAAATAAGTGCATGATTTTTCTTTAGAAATAAGATCACTCGTTATTGATTTGAAACAAAAAAAAAACAACAAATAATTGAGTTGGGAAAAACGATTGTAACGTGCTCGTTGAACTTGCCTTCAAAGCAAAGTATATCCAATTTGATTTTTTGGAACGATATTTTCTACAAGAACGTTCAGGATTGGACAGTAGTAGGAGAAGCTTTTAGCTGTTGATTTCGATTGATGATGGGACTGTATATACGTACGTGAGCACTTTTGCAGACGTAATTCATGAGTTCCTTGCCCGAACGTTTAGAGTTTAGACACGTTGAGTGGCAGGCGCCTTCCACAGAGCGGCATCAGAACAAAACGGAGAAGAGAAGAGAATGGTATATATCACAATAAGATACACATATATACCAAGTGCGATGCGAAAGCAGATATACGTTCTCGGACCGCTGGATAAAAGCGAGAGAGCAAGGAAGATACAAGGGAACGTAGAGAGAATATGGAGTTAGGCGGCAAGCAGCCATCCAACTTTCTTGATTAAAAGTTAATTACTTTTCAACTAAAGCCGCAGGATTTCAATCGCCGAGCGATCAATTATTCCGAAGATTCAGAAAAGAGATCAAAACTGTATGTAGAACCGATATACCTTACAATATATCGTACTATCGAGTATCTCTCGCGAATAAATGCCATGATCTCAGCTTTGAAACTTCACGTACTTTACAATTTCGCGTGGTTAATACATAAAAACTATTTTCTCCTCATTTATTTCTTTCTTTTGAAACTTTATTCGTGTAAAAACATGGATCGATTTTCATATAAACTACGTATTGACTTATTACTATAGGTTGGTGTGTTTTTCGTGAATGCTCTGATGATGGAAGAAACTTTAAGTTCGAACTGTTTTTTACTCTTTTTTTCCGTAGTATATTCCAGTTATGTAGGTATAGTTAGGAAATGTACATGTATACACGCACGCAATCGCGAATAGGAATATGTAGACGTCCTTTCGTATTATATATATATATATATGTGTGTGTTTGATCGAGTGTCGTTGCAGTAGAACGGTTCAAACACCGCACTTTGAGAGCTTTGAGAGCGCAGCATTTGCCGTTCGAAAAATCGAATAAAAGCGTGAGTGTGAACCCCAGGGGGGATAATCCCTTTCGATTCCATCGAGAAGTTCGTGAAGCACTTTCGTCCGAGAGGCATGTACGAAAGGATCACCATCGAGACGATATGTGAACCTGGCTAGTTCAAAGTTCTGAAGAAAGCTTCACACGAAATAACCAAAAAGCCGAATAAAAAGCACGAAGTGAAAATGTACGTACAGTATAATGTGAGAATGAAAACGTATATAACATATGCATTTGAAACTTTCTTATTTTTCAATTATAACGACAATATTAAAAATTAGTTTCGCACAATTGCACAAATAATTTTAATTTAGTGTTAAAGTGCTTGAACATTTATTTATTTGTTCGAAATATATGAAAAGGAAACACAATACTGCAAACTTTTTGATCACATAGAACGTGCTTGAATAATAGAATAATTGTTTTCATTGTGATTGATATAACGTGTGTGCATTATTCACGATTCATAAAAGCCTGTTAGAGCGAAATAAACGAAATACTAGGAAAATTTGTTAAAACGAAATAACGTTGTACGAATAGAATAAAATTGAATTTATTCAGATGGATCCGTTTATCCACAAAATGCATATTCGTGGCGTTCTTATACGCTGAGGGTGCTACTGTAAATTAATTTTTTCCTAATTTCTCCTAATTACGGTACATTTCAAGAGTTGAATAAAACATACCAGCGGTGATGCGGTATACAAATATTAAAAAGAGTTTACTCAACGGAAGGCTGACTTTTCAAATGGAGTTTGAAAGCTTTATACGATCGCTGCGTAACTACCTGCACTAGTAAGCATTGTGATTACTCATACTCGACAAAAAACTTGAAAAAAAAATAAAATAATAATAATAATAATAGAAATACAGAAAAATTCTCACATTATTATAGAACTGCTTGCAGCGACGACCGTACCATAGAACGGTGAGGAATTTCGACGGTTCCCTTCAAAAGATCCTTTCATAACCATAAAAATTTTGTAGAAAATACTTGATTATATTACATCTTTCGATTTATTTAAATGCTTTTTCAAAATAGGTTGGCATGTATAAAGGGGTTGGGGGGGGGGGGTTAAATCGAAGAGAGGACGTGAAAATTCCGCAAATTCGCTGTATTTTCACGAACGCTTTTTTCTCTACCCTTACACAAGGGAATTTTTTTCCTCTACCAACCGTTGTCTGAGTAAAACTGAGTTTGACCACTATTATTCATTGTGGGGTCTCGTTCTACTCACTTTGCATGTTTTATCGTTGAAGCGATGCTTGTATATTTAATCGAGTGAAATCAGCCCTTCATCAAATTTCGCATGAAAGTCTGCATTTATTAAATTTTTAGAAGCTGAGATTATTACTTTTGTAATAACACTTTTTAATACGATATTTTGGTGATTTATTAAATTTTCAAACATCATTTTTTAGAGTCAGTATTATTCATAGCTCAACAAGACACATTACATGAAGGGTAACAATTTGTGAGTACTTTAACTTATATTTATGTTCCAGTTGAAATTGGCCACACTCAATAATTATTAATAAAGAACAAAAAAAATTCTACGTAATACGACGTCATAAAAAAATATTGGCGCTATTTGATTAAGGTACTGGGACAAAAGTGGATGAATATATTATACCGTATTTTCTTGATAATATCACTCTGCTAACTCGATTATTTTCTTCTCTCATCCTCGAAAACGTATAACTGCTTTCCCTCTCTTCGTCGTATCTCCCTCGGTCTCTTTTTACGGAAAAGAACAGTATTAATTTTTTTCCATGAACGAGCCGAGCAGGTGCTGCCGAGTAAGTAGCAGTTGGAAGCGAGACGATCACGCTTGGCAGGAAGCATCCGCGAGAAACTGTTTTCGGCTGATTATAAGCCACCCCTCTGTAAAAGCTCCCTTTTTGGAGAAGCCTCGTGTTATTTGGTTATTCACTGTAGAGTCTCGTTCTCTTTTCATTCCGTTGAAACGATTCTTTCTCCTAAATAAATAAAAGCGAACGAAACTTCTCTGTACAGCGACTGTTACTGTGTATACTTATAAATATTAGAACATGTTCATAAATTACATATTTTCGAACACGTGAGTACACCAATAAAAGGTTCCAACACATAAAATAGTTGATTACCGTTTTTCTTGTGCAATGAACACAGTTAAGATGCATAAACATTACGCTGTTTCTTTTTTTGCCAGAAGCACGAGTTAAGTGAGTTAGCGGAATGAGGATAAATGATGAATAGACGACTTTCATCGTGTGTATACATGTACATAAATATACCTGTGGGATATAAGAAACGAGAGATGGAAAGACGAAAGGAAGAAAGAGGTAAAGAGAGAATGGAGTGAACAGATGATGCTATTCTCGCGCTGTGTTTTTGTTGTCTTTAACTTTCCTCGCTTAAAAACTTACTTGATGATGATCGTAAACAGTTTATGGCAAAGGTTCATCCACGAAATATGGATCTAGGGGGAGGCGCACGCGAGTCCCACCTTATACCGGAGAAAGGTTTATAAACACACTAGTACATACTTTAGTATAGAAACTCTTGCTTCGAATGGTCTATAAAATTCTCATGTTTATTCCAAGGGCTGTAAACAACCTCTTTTCGAGGGGTCCTCCTACTGATGTATATAAACATAGACCGGTTTATTATATACAATATTATACCGTCTATCTCTATTCGTTGTTTTGCCCGTCTTTCCTTCTCCATATATATATATATATATATATATATATATATACGTTTTGATTCGTTCACCGATTTCATCTCTTCCAGAATTGAATTGCTTCGGCAGGGGACTACTCCATGTTTGAATGCCAAGATGAGCCAAACGTCGTGATTGAACCGCTCCACACCATCAAACCTATCGTCTCATACTCGATTTATGATGTCCATTCAATATCCATAAAAAAACATTCATAAAATGAACGTTTTGAATAAATAGTATTTCAATGTAAATATTTGTATACCAAGTTAATTTAATATGTTATTTCATTATTCGTATCGATCGGTGATTTCATAAATCCAAGTAAAATGTAGATTCTTCTTTCTCACAGCATTTTTTATTTTGAATCGTTAATCGCATGGATTTTATTGCGTTGCAAAGATTGTTGAGTAAAATTTAACATATGTTTGTAGTTGACAATTAAATCGAATTCAGTGAGACACGTGGTTCAATCTCGATCATAAAGGAAACACAATTATATAGAAAACACGACAATTCGAAACGTACTCAACTCTTTTCTTTTTTTCTTATCGTCGCGGTCATTAAAATAGACTTTCCTGTGGCAGGCAGACAACGGAGAAAGTGAGTTCTCGGGGCCATATTGTTATTTGTCGAGGGTTGAAGGTTCTCAGTTTGAGCAAGAAAAACGTTACAATGAGGTAACTTCGAACGACCTCAAACAAACGGACCATGTCGTTCATTTGGTGGGGTGGGGATATTCTTACTCCAGACTAAATTTACACACACACACAAAGTTTGAGGTAATCGAAAAACCACGGCTACATTATTAAACGTAAATTGTACTCAACAGCATAGCGCAATTTCGTCAATTCGTCACGCGATTGTTAAATCTGTTGAATAATTTGTCGCAATATATGTCCATCGTATCCGACTGTTTCCAAATTGACATAGTTGATGGATTGGAGAGTATGCGAAGCAATGTAAAATACAATGTTTTTTAACAAATGTGAATATAAATGCAAGTTTTTTCGTTGGTCCCGCGACAGTCACGTTCAAAAGTAAACTCTATGATAAATTTTTTAAACATAGAATATACAACTTGGGGAATAACTTTGAAATGTTACGTTTTATATGTTTATAAGAATGTAAAAACATTTAAAGTATTGGAAAAAATGCACCTTATGCTCCTTTCCACAGACCTTGTGCTTTGTATCGCTCTATGTCCGAAACTAAATGGTGAAAATTATTAATTTTTCTTTCAGAAAATCTTCGTCTTATGTTCATCCATTATTAAGAATGAAAAGAAAAAGAAAATTGTGTACAAGAGTTTCGATGTTCTTTCGTGAAATGTTAATTTTTCTATTGCTCCCCATGTGTGTAAAACTTTGTAATTATTGATCGCCAATATTTTAAACATGAGATAGTGAATCTTTTTTTGAAATTTTTTGAAATTTCGTCGTTGCACAACAGTGTCCTGGATGTATGGTTGAATTTTTTTAAAACGCTGTAAAAAAACGCTCTGCCTACGATACTATCTGAAGTTTAAGAAAAGATTTCTTCTACTACTTTGTACTTAGCTTTGTACTACTACTTTGAACCTTAAAGGTGAAGAATAAAAATATTCTCTGAAGTCCCAATGAAGTCTAGGAGTACGAGCACTTATATTAGTGACATTTCAAGCGTAATAGAAAGAATCAGCTATAAACGGTCCCAGGATGACGTCGATCAGGAGAACGAGACGAAGAGATATTAAGGGCTTTTTTCTCCATAGAAAATTACTGTCCCAGCGACACTTTCTCAGAAACGACCGTCAACTGGACGAAATGGAAAAATAGAGAAGACGAAATAGGTCGACGAGTAAAATGGCCCCCATGTGATATTTGTCTTTTTTTCTACGAGACAGAAATAGGATTGCATCGGTGCGTATCATCAAGAGAATTGTTTTGATAGCATATACACGTATATACAGTTCTATAGACAAACATTTATGTACATAAATCATTCCGTACAGCTACGGGGAAAAGCTGAAAAAGCTCTTAAACATTTCCTGAAGCTTTTCTGTTATAAATGTGAAAACAAACATTCGACTTAATACAGAAAAATTGAAAAGACAGATAAACGTCATAACATTCTTACATTAATAGTTAGTGCTTGGTGCAAGTCTCGAAAACTATGTGTAATAATTACAAATTCCATGAGCATAGATTTACTTACATTTCGAAAAAATGATTAATTGTTGTTCGTGCGAGATCCGCTTACCAGGGGATTAGCTGTTGAATAGTATTCCCGTCAATTGAAAATACTTAGTTCACGAAATTTGAAATTCGTGCGATTATAATATAAACCGCTTTCAAGATATTGTGAGCCCGCCTAAGGGATTACAGCAAAAAATTCTGTTTGAAAATGCGTTTTTTCTTTTGTCCTCTCATTACCGTTTTATCGCATTGGATTTTAACACCCGTCTAAAACGTATGTATATATAGAAATGGATATGTAAAAGAAACGAAGAAATTTCACTTCCTTTGTCGAGGATTACAAACGTTTTGTGTTCGCCACGAATCCTCTTTACTAAATTAACTTTTTGTTCGTCTGTTCAACTTCTTCTGTTCAACGATCCACCAGCCATTATCATCGGACTGCTGAGTCCGTGGCCCTTCTCTGACAATCTTTCAATGTGCTGGCGGAACCTCGTTCCATGATTTCGCCATATTCCCTTTTCTTATAAAACTGCTGAAGTGCTGAAGAATGTTGAAGTGCTATATATTTATCACAGGAAGAAAAAAGAGTAGTGTTTTTCGCAACACCAGTTTTGGCAGCATGAACCAAATGTTCAATTTACCGAATAATTTTTATGCCACTGTGAATAATTAGAATGTTTTGAGATTTTTTAAATCTACACCGCAAAGAATGAATATATTACGAAATTCTAATGAACTTTGCTGTTCTTTTGGCAAGAGAATTTCCTGGATCAACGATTATTGGGTCACAGCGACCCAGTGCCAAATAAATGAGAATAGTGTCCATATGTATATTTATAACTGTGTACACGTGGTTTCACGTTGAGAATAATACACAGTACAAAAATAAGTTTACAGTGTAAAGCACCGAAAATTCATGATTTTTTAATTCAATGACAACGAGTTAGCAGAGCGCTCTTGTGTTTAGATGTGTCGACAATATAAATGGAAGTGTTTTCACTACGGATTTCATGGTCCAACCGTGGGTGCGAAATGGCCAAAATTTTCACTCGCTTTACCAGCACGTGGATCGGTGCTTGAGCGAATGAATTTGTATCACTGCTCGGGGTTTCCCGGTTAAGCTCGGGACCACCAACACATGCCACGTTAAATGTACGAGCGCGAAAGCCCACGGCTTTGTTTGCCAAGATATCTGGGTTAATGAGAATTTAGCTCTAAGCTCTATGTAATGTATATGCACCGCAGAACCCCGACGTGTTTGTCCTCTTGTGATGCACAGTAACTGCATCTTCATCTATACTCCTATAAGCAAATAAGTCACGCATGTTCAGTACGGAAGTTGTTTATGCTCACGTTACATCTTGAAATAAAATTTCTATATTTTCTGCGTAATATTGCATCCCTGATGATTATGAAAGATTATGAATAGAATGACTGCACCGATATGAAATTGACGAACATAAAAATGTGTTGGGATTAAAAATAATAAAAAAACCGTTTGATGATTTATATTTTCATTAAATCGCTAAAACTAATTCTGAAAGAAATCGTTACGATTGAGTCTGAAAGAAAGGAAATCCAAAAGGCATCGGCCGGGCGTGATCTTCGATGGTCTTTTGCTGGGCTCGAAAATTTCTACATTTCACTTTCGTTTTATTTTTGTCACAAATGACGTCTACTACTGAAGTGGAAGTTTTATTTCATCGAATTCGATGGTATAGTTATCACAAACTTCCGGTTTCACGATTGGAGCCTGTTGAATCAGCTTTCCACACTTTTTTCCCTCGAGAAACGCTCCATGAATTATTCAAATCGGTTCACCAGAAACGTTCGCTTCAGAGGCACTGACAGTTTTCCGAAAAAGACTGTGCCTCATCAGCTCATTTGATCCAGGATTACAATATACTACTTTTATAGATTAGCACAAAGACTTTTTCAAGAGTCCGTGCCGCAATCAAGAAAGTCAAGTACCTCGAATCAATCAGCTTTAATTTGAAAGGCTTCTCCTAATGAATTGTAAAATTAAAATTTTCATACTTTATATTTTTTCGTTTTTACGTAATTGTGAAGTTATCGATTCCAGAATTTATATAGTTTCGTCAGCACCAGCCACCACATGATGATGAAAAAAAAAACTGAATCTATGCAGTGTGATAATTACTGTGAAAATTTAGCAATGATTTTCTTGAACGATAATCATAAATGAGGCAAAATCATGATTACAATGAAATTATGAAGGACCCTATAAATATTTCACAGTCGGTGGAAGTAGGACAGCGATCGAATTGTGCTGATAGAGCTTGAAGCAACAATAAAAGAACACAATGAAACACGAATTTTGTTCATGTACGCCCGCCAGGTAATCGGTACAGTTGCAGCGTATTTTATCCGGAAGCCATAAACTTTTGTAAAAGTAATAGTCCTGGATGCTTCAAAACTGCAATTGATATACCCAATCATTTATATTAACGAAAAATACTTGATTGAATGAATAAATAGGATGGGAGTTCATTCTATCAGCTTGCTGGTTCCCACAAAAACGTTGCTTCATGTTGAACTAATTTTTATTTCAAAAGCTTTTATTTGCAATACTTCTTTATTCCGTGAATTTATCGACAGCGTATTAATAATGGGTTCTACAGGGAATATGCAACAAAATATAAACGGCAAATTAATTGAGTCAATGTGGTATGCAATTCCGTTATTATTCTATGTAGCACTAATACGGTTATAGTATGAAAAATAATAGAGAGTATGTGTGATGAAAACAGGACGCGTTGAATCTTTCTTCGTATTGCTATGCAAATGTAATAAAATGATTGTATGGAAGCCGAAGCTTGTTGCGAGTGCATGTAACAGCGATGAAAACCTATGAATTGATCGAATCGATTTCTATAGATTCGAATCGTCCATTAAATACTTCTTTTGTCAAATGTTCATTCAAGTTTTTTTCTTCTAAATTTTTGGAGCTTTTATTGAATTTAGTCAAAAAATATTTGCATTGAAATCCACAATGGAAGTTTAAAAGGTTCATTGAATTTTACGACTTCAATTTATCGGTTAAAGAGTGAAAGTCTTTAACGATAAACGATCACCGATTCGAAGTTGACCGAGTGGAATTTCAGCTAAGCTGAGATTTACTCTTTTGGCAACTTGGATTACGGTTCAGAACGTTTTACGTCAACGTCATTTTCAATGATCGACTAGGAATGTTTTATCGTGAAAAGTAGACGGAAAGTTTGTGTATAGATAGGAAATAGGCTTTAGGGAAAAAAAAGATTTGACAAAGCAAACCTTCACGAATCGCTATAGCTCGGAGAGACAGACGGGATGAGAAATCAGTCACTGCTGGATGGTTCTTTCCGATTTCCGATATCGATATTAAGCACACCTCGCATTCTCTCTCTTTCTCACTTTTAATCTCTTAAATGCGATTTCCGTGTATCGCCTTTATTCCAAATCAATGAACTTTGAACGCGCCTTTAGTTATATATACGTACAACGTCAATTTTCTTATACAAACAGACAGGCGTCATTTTTTTTTTTATCTGTTGTAGGAAATTACACCTTTCTCGAACTTTCTTACTCTAGTTATTATTATTTGCAGTTATATAGTCGCAGATATTAACTAACAGCAAAAAGTTACCCGTTAAGCAGCCTCGAGTGCGGCTAGTACTTGGTTAGGTGACCGCTTATCCATACACCGGGTCGCGTATCAATTGCTGAGTGGGACGCGGTTTATCTGAGTTTTCGATGGTGCTAACCAACTGAAACTCAGTTACAATATAGCCCCATATATCAGCCGGGTTTTCCACAGTTTCCCTTGGCCCTTGTGCAAATGCGATACTCCAGTGCATTGGGACAGAATGGCTGTGGGAAACACTCTGGGGGTCGAACAGGAACAAGAACAGTGAAGTGGGGAAAAAGTGGAGTTTTTAGAGACATGATAAGGTCGTCAAAATCCTCAAGAGTATAAGCAGGAATAATGAAAAAAAAAAAGAAAAAGAAAACGTCACGTATTATATCAAGAACCACGACAGGAGTTCGATCACACTGGATGCCTGGAGGATAAAGATTTGACAATAGAAATTGAAGTTCAGGATCGAAAGTTCTAATACTTGAAATGTTACTATAATTATGAAACTTCAACAATTCATGCAGTTTTATCGTACACGCCACTGAAGAGTTAGACTCTATGGCCAAAAGATATTATTGGTGTATAAATTTAGTAGAATGAGGAATGCCCCTGAAAAAAATCACCACCGGATAGCTGTCTCGTCGTTTTTGTAACCCGAGCCATTGTTCGAGTTGCCCTGAGGCTTGAACGATGAATAAGTATATTGAAAAGAGTAGTCAATCACTTCTTTGTAAGAAATTTCACGATGTACGAGATATCACATTTTTCTGCTTATAAGTGTATTCATGTGCGAGACTGAAAATCACTTTTTTTTCAATGATTTTTCTTTTTCGCGATGTAAAAATGATGCGTAGGCTTTCATTTCTGTTGAAAATAAAATTTAACAACATGGTATCGAAATGAAAGGTTTTTAACGGAAAGCTTTAAAGTGTTTCACTCGCTTATTGTTTCTCCGCATCCTGGTTTTGCTCCATTTTCCTTATACATACCTCGAAGTAGTTATTCAGATTGTACAAACTTTGCTCAATATTTATAATGCATTGGAAAGTATATTATAAATTCCGATGAATAAATATGACTCATTTAACAATATCGATTTTAATGCTATATATAATTGTGATTTTTATGAGCATGACTTTGCATGTAGTATCATTTTTTGATGCATGATTTTTTTCTACCGTTTTGATGCAGACATGCACATGCAGTTTTCTCTATTCGTTGGATGCATCAGGTCAGAGAAAAACTATGTTTTCAGGTACCCCAGAATTCTCGATCTATCAGCGAAAAGGTATCTCGAGCATGTAATGTTACAAGCAGCCTTTTAAACAAGGTTATGTATAAAATAGAATGAAAGCTCTCCCATGGTGCTATTCTACCAAATTCTGAGAACAACTCATTTCCATTTCTGCCAAAGTTTAATTACTACTGTTTAATTAAACTTTGACAAGGAACACAAAAAGAGAGACGTTCTTCTCTTTCACTCCCTATTCTGGTATGTATTGTAATTGGAGCTTTTCTCGTTTATACATACGGGGAATACATTACATGTACATTCACCCTAGTTTCTGTTGTAAGTTATCGTGTCCCTTAGCTGTAAAATGAATCTTATTATTTCTCTAATTTCGACATACCTTTAGTAAATTGCAACATTTCCAATTGTTTTGAATAATCAATATAATGGCGAATTTCTGTGGTTGATTGTGTTAAAATTTTTGATTTTTGTTTACCGTACAAATCAATAACTGATTCTCATTTTCTCGTTAAATACGTGATGTGAAAAAATCTGAGAGGACATAAATATGACTACAGGTTGCGTATATATAAAGACCGAAAGACACCTGGAGCCTCGGTGGGCCACAAAAACCGTTTTTTTTTCTTTTGCCCAAAAAATTTCTTTCCCTCATATTTGTTCTGGAATTCATACGTACAAAAAACCCTTATGAGTGACAGTGCTCGTAGTCTGAAAAGTCATGTACGGTTGTAGAGGGCAACATTTTTAATGAAATTTGTACGGTTCAGAAGGGACCATTGTTTTTTTAAGCAAATGTGTACCGTGAAGATTCTCAAAAAAAAAAAAAAAAAAAAAAAAGAAAAGGTCGTTTTTCGTTTTCTGTAATTCCATACACCAGCTCAAAACAAGTTTAGGATTTTGGACCAAATTTCATCGGCCACTATAATGAGTCTCGCTCATTAGCGATGCTTTTCATTCTTTGTTTTTAAACTCGTGTTTTTGAATCTAGTGAACATCCTTAAGTATATGCTGTGTCCACATTTTACTCGCACATTTGATAATTTTTTACGGGAAGTTATCTGTAAGAGTTAAGTTTTAGTTTTAAAAAGGTTTCAAGTTCCCTGTATGATATTTCGAAAAACACGTCTTCATTTCATTAAGAATAATGGCAATGTCCCCGATTCCTCCACCTCTGTAAATCATTATTATTGACATTTAATGGTCTTTTTTGAACCATACAGCTTTCAGAGATATTCAAGGTGCTAAGAGTTATAGGCTCACCCAATACATACGTGTGTACATCGATAGGATACGATAGGAATACTAGGCTGTGCAAGTCCTGTGGAACGAGAAAAAGCGTACGTGCCTTGAGTATATGATTCGAAGGACCAAAATTCTTGTAGCTCATACATGCATGAAATAAATAGCAGGAATATTTCAGGTAGAATAAAGAAACAACAAAAATTGTTTATTTTATTCATAAAAACATGTATAACTATAAAAAAAATATGTGTAGGATTATTGTCAATATTTAAAAATCGCAAATATAATTTGTTAAAAAAATTAAACACGTTAAACGTTAAACAATTTACGACTTGAGATGAACTCTTTGCGTTTGTTGAAAAGTAAGGTAACTAAAAACACAACGAAAGGAATGCATTAGAAAAAAAACTGTCTTATAATTCTTAATGTCACTATTAGATGGCTGAGCTTTATTTACCTAATCTGTTAAGCACCTGACCTTCAGTGACATATCTAATAATATCATGCTACCAATGAGCAATTTTTTGTTACTTTTTAATTATTGATGAATGCAGCGTCGCATGTAGTGAAAGGTCAATCAATCGTGTTAGAATTTGGTGATGAAGTGACGATGTATTTTTTGGAGCGTTAATAACCGATTTCCTAACTCGTTGACGTCAACGGAAGAAATAGAACCCATTATTTTACACCGTTGCTGCATCTGCCGTAATCGCCTTTCAGTGATATATACTCTTGCATACACACACACACATATATATATATATGTAAATATATGTGTATATATGTGTGATAACAAATGCGGAGATGACACGATGCTGTACCATGGGCATCAGACATCGTTGATGTTTATACAGGAGTTATGGATTTCGAGCACGTACCACGTGTCCCTGACGAGCTATTCTCGACGAGGGTATAGCAGAGTCCGTGAGAGGGCACATTGAAGCTCCGAAGCTCATTGTGTATACCATGGTGATGCATAGCGAGGTGGTTCCCCAAACAAAAATAAAATAGTCTGAAGAAAAAGAGGGCAGCAAAACCGGACGAACAGACTTTTTCTTTCGCGACGTTGAACCTGGGATACGTGTTATTGTGCCATTGGCAGGCCGATTCTATCGTCGTCTAAAACTTTTATGATACACCCTATCATGATAACGTCGGAAGTATATTTTCCCCCTTCACCGATGTGAAAAAGTTGTCTACCCTGCTGACCATCGACGAATGCTATTCTTTCTTGGGAAGGGACTCGTCGAGTTTCATGAAAAATTAAATTGCTTTCCAGTTTATTAAAAGAAATGTAAGTATGACATTATGGCTAATATATCGTTCTTGATAACTTCATTGAAAGGGATTTTCGACCCTCAAAGTATTCTTGAGGTCTAAAATACTACAGGGTCCAATGTATTCTTTATGTCACTATATATGGAAGTCTATATACTTTCATCAATATGGAAGCTATATGTTTTTAGATGTTTTACTGAATTCACGATTCCGTTCCTACAGAAGTTTAACTTGTAATGTTCATGTATATTATTTCATTATAAAAATATCACGTTCGAATCATCGTGATGTATAAGAAAAATCGAAATATTTGCTATCGCCATAACTAATATAAAAATAAATTCGTTGATTTATCTAGACATTTGAATTTTTTTTTTTTTATTTATTTAGCTGAGTTATAAGATTTGGGAGTAAATGGAAATCTCTTGGGAAACATTGCCACTGAATATCTTTGATTTTTCTCTCTACATGAAGAATGTATTTTTTTTTTGTAAGGTTCACGCGAACCACACTCAGAGAGATAAAAGGTCAGTTGATGGTCTCGCGGTTCGAAAACCCGCACTGATTCCCGTGACCCGTTCGCACGCTCGCTCGAAGCTCGTAAATCCCTCTGGGAGCAAAGGGGCCTTGAGAGTGGTAACGGGAGATGAAGGGGTTGAAGAGAAGAGAGATGCGTGGTTCGCACGGTTAGACCCACGCCACTATGGTTTCACCCCGTTATGATTAACATAGGATGACGTGCGATATAATTTATAATTACAATGATTTACAACCCGCGATAGCTGCGCTCTACTTTGACAGAGAAAATAGAGAGAAACTGAGAACAAAAAGAGACAGGGAGAGAGAGAGAGAGAGAGAGAGTGAGAGAGTGAGATAGAGAACAAATTTACTATGTCCTTCAGTGCCGGTGGTTTCAAAATCATGAGTTTTCGCTTTTATCAGGTTTTGTATTTGCAAAATGAAAAGAAGACTACGAAATAAATATATCACCCCTACTACACATGACGATGCAGATAAAATAAGATCAATGACACAAGTCGAATCGATGATGGCATCGAGTCATCCTAGTCGGAAATATGTGTAAAATTAAACTTGGCCAAAATTTATGTCTAAATTTCATAAAAAGTTTTTACATCGTCTGCAAGTCTAGGAAGCTTCTTAAATATTTCACGACACCTCTAGAAACTATCGAGATCCTATCGAATCCTGCGACAAACTAGATATAACAAGAAGTCTCCAAATTCCAGACATGAATTCATTATTAATTTAAACGTGACGGGTAGTGCTTTAACAGAACGTTTCTTGGTTGCAATTTGATGCAATGAATCGTGTGATCACTTTAAGTCCCAGGTCGTTACCGTTTTATTTTTATAAACATGACACATAGAAAAATACCAATCTATTCAAGAGTTTGTATCTGCAACGAGCCAAGTGTCTGCGTCATAAGGACCGATGAGGAGGTAACTATATACCGAAGTTTAAAAATGGCATTAACCCGAGCTCAAGAAATAGAAAGACACAAAGTGAGATAGTATCTTTCGTGCATCTTCGATCCGTCTATTTTGGGTCCGAATTTCGATGGCCGTTGATACAGGTCGTTGAACGAATTCACATTGGGCACAGAGGACGTGGAACCTAATAAAATATCGTTGATGGTATATATTTATATATATCGGCTTAACGATAAGAATAAAGAGATTCAAAGAGAAAAAGAAAGAGAGAGCGAGAGAGAGAGAGAGAGAAAAAGAGAGAGAGAGAGAAAGAGAGAGCAAGTAGCGCTACGGTCATGCCCTGCGACAATAAGTGATCGTGGTTTCCTTTGCTCGAAAGAGCTTGTGTGCCAGGCAGTGCCAGTACCCATAATACCTTGTACGTGTATCCATACATATGTATATACATAAAATGTCTGTTCGCCTCGCGAACGTGTTGTAGAAGACCTCTTAATTATGCGAGAACGAACCGGTAGGGGGCGTAACGTATAACATCCACGGTCGTGCCTGCACGGGACACGAAATAGTATATATACGAGAGAGGGTTGTGGTTGATAGTACCACGAGAGAAGTTCGTTAAGCGCTCCCACGCGGTAAGAAGAGACGGTTAGGAGACACAACCACCGCGCGAGCTGTGCGGTTACGACTTGGAGGAAAGGAGGTTTTATCGTAAGAACAAGACCGAACTTTCTAAGAATTTTCAAGTAGTCCATACACTTACCTTTGCACTTCTGTATACATGAAAACTCATACATACATATATTTTATATATATAAATATATATGAATAAGGATAAGACAAAATATATATACATATTTTGAATACACGTCCCTAATTTGTTATATATATTTCGCTGTGATATTCTATATAGATGGTTAGATGGTTTGGCATTAGTTGCTCGTAGGTCGTTGAATTTTAACGTGGTATTTCCGGCGTCGATCCTCTTTTCCTCCCAGCCTCGTGATTAAAGCAAAAGATTACAGCACGTTTACTATATACTCCGTTATCATGAAAAGACGTCACGAACGCCGAGGACACAGCTGGAAAGAGACCAATCACGCGAGTATAACAACATACAGAGAAAAAAAATCCCGTCCGCACGAGCGTCAGAAACGTTTTGCTTTTGTGCTGTCATTATATATGGATTTACATTTATCAAGCGTTTATCGAAAGCGAACAGAAAATATGATTGATATGTGATTCAACCACGGATCGACTGATTCGTTCGAGTCACGCCATGTATCATCATTTGTCGTGCGCTTCAATGTCCTGTGTCTGCATATTACGTACACGTGTGTATATATATGTATAGCTACTATATTTTCGTGTACATAATCCGCGGTTCATCAGAATAGCAGTCATTTCACAAACCTTTTACCCTGACAGCTTTTATCTCCTTTTTTTTTATTTTCTGAAATATTTTTCACTTCAATACAAAGCTGAGGGATTCGTAGGTGTAGATAATGTTTGAGCCATCGAATTTACTAATGGTGGTTTCAACAGTGAAAGAGGAAATATAAAAAGTTTTTTGATTTTTTTCTTCATGTGTCACGATTTTTTCATTCCAATCAATTCGCGAATCAAGCTTTCTCATTAACTTCTTGAAATCGTGTCTATTCAACTTCATTATTGCTCCGTCTGTAAAGCAAGCTCATTTGTTTGCTTTTCACGTTTATTTCCTTCTGTATACATATAAATACATGTTGGTGTCATCAGTCATTTGCTATTGCCACAAGGACTCATTATTTCTATACAAAGTGATATTCACGAGCACATGCCTCAAACCGTTTCATCCTCTATGAGGCCATTACATTTCTTTCAGACTGCTTAATACTTTGGAATTTGTACACGAGCCTGTATAACTCTCGTGTAAGATTCTAAAGAACCTAAATAACCTTTTTTGCTCTTTTCTACGTCTGTTCTATATGCATATATATATTTAAACATATATCACGGTAGTATGGTACGAATAATAGGGGTAGTTGGGAGTTTAAGCTCGTGGTTTAAAGCTCACCATGGTCGTTGAGTCGAGTCGAGCTACAGCTCGACTCGTACACGAGACGACGTACTGCGGCAAATTCGTGTCGTTAGTGAGCAAAATCGCTGAGCGTGCTCTCTCGCTCGCGTCCTTCGCAACCGGTTGCATGGGGTTCACGTCCATTACGCGTTCGCGGCAATTTCCGGGGATGGAACGGGCGAGAGAAAGAGAGAAAGAGAGAGAGGTAGATACAGAAAAAGAGGAAGGGGATGGTTCAACCCCGTACAGGCTGTACGAATCTCTCTACCTCTTCCGCCTCTCCTCCGTACCGTTCCAGGCGCGTTGCTCCGATTTCTCTGCCATCGGCGCGCTCGTATAACGTTCTCGTCGAATGGACCGGGGGCATGAATACTTTTGCGCTTCCGCTCGTAAAACATGCCGATCGTTATCGGTGCTAGTCCCGCGTGCCTTGTATAAGCCACTCAACTCGCAGTTAACCCTACCACGACTCTTCCACCATATAAACCAATATTATATATAAATATACATCATAAATGCATACACAGACCAATTTATAACGAATCAGTGATGCATTATTTATCAACAGTTATTTCAAGTTTCCACGAATGAATAATATTAAAAGTTCGAAAAAAAGAGCAAATTTTGCACTTTTACCGTATATTTTTTATTTTTTATTTTTGCTAAGCAGCACATGCTGTGAGTTCGATGGACAGTGTACCGTCAAATTGTGAGCTTATTCGATTTCACTTGATCACACTTCGAAATACTTGATGCTATTGTTTTGAAACGGTGTTTATTGGATTAACTGCAATACGACATTCCAATATTGCTCATGCACAATTGTACACGCCAAACACTGGGAGAATTTTCTCATGGCATCGACCGTATTAAATCTTTGGACAAAATTATTACGTTCTGAATCCTAGAAATAAAAATGTAATCCTAGTTGAAGGTATTCGCTGGAATTTTAGTTATTTGACATTTTTTCAAACGCAGTTTATAAATACTGCATTGCTCACAATGCCGGAGTTTAACTTCAATGTGATAATGAGTCTTATTAAATTTATTTTATGATTACAATTATTTATGGTTATTTGAATTCTAAAAGTGGTTTAGAAATCATCAATTTAATTATTTTGTGGATTCTTTGTCAACTGCTGGTCTTAATGTCCCATGTATAGATTTATATTATAGATGTACAAATATATTATTTACATTAGGTCAAACAGGCATTTTTAGGAAACGATTGAAAAAGCGTTGTACGAACCACGCACCGAGCAAAGCCTTGAAGCACCTGGTCGCAAAATACTCTCAATTGTTCATTTAACGTTGTGCGCCACGGTTGATAATATCTATAGTTTGTGGACAAATTTGCCTGTCGGGAAAAGTGGTGTCCGTCACTTTTATTTCAACGCATTCGACAAACAGGGATTTACCGGTATTTCGGTATGAATGTGTATGCCCAGAGGCAGGCGACCAACATTATTTTGCGGAAGCGAATACTCGCATTCGCTTTTTGGGCAGACTCACCCCATCGACACCGTTTTTCAACGAATTTTAGCCACTTGGTTAAATCCAAAAAAGCATTTATTGTCCAAACCCTGGACGAAATATGTTTTCGAATGTGCGAAATTATAATAAAACAGGCAGCGTGAATTTATTTCCTGTATCGGAAAGCACGGGTTATATTCACGCGTACTAAACGAAATTTTCAAAATAACGTAAAACTTTTATATTCACAATAACTTGTTGGAGACATGTGATCTACTGTATCACGATTCGATTTTACTGCACGATAATCGAAAAAAGTATGCATTGTCATTGTTTTGTAAATGAGTTTTCTTTCTACCTCATTGGGTAGTCATACATCGGAAATGTTAATCTATTACCGTGTCATCCAGTTATCATTATGGATCTACATGTGTTAACGTGAAATTAACGAAAAATCAGTTAAGGGGGTCGGCTTGAGCAAACAAAATTTCGACAGACTTTAGGATTTTTTTAAGCAAACATATATAAAATGAATCAGATTTTCTGTGCATAGTTCTCCCTTCAATTATTAACTAATTATTGGGAATAATTTTTTCGCACTGATAAATATAATTGAATAAAATAGCCGATAAAACGCAGTAGATTTGTTAATGACGAGTAAAACGAAAGAGGAGTCTATTCAAAATTTGGAAAAAATAAAATTAAAAATACAGTAATTTGATAGGTAACCCGTTCATCCCGATCTGCTCTACACGGAAAATTGCTCGAAGTTGCTTTTAATGATTGTACGAAGGAAAAAAATAATATTGAAGCAACAACCTTCCAATTCGTAACTTACTCTCACATTCGATATTCGATGAAATGCAATGAAAGTTATAAGACTGTATATGCATGGACTTTCGTACTGAAAAAATGTATAACGATGTTATTAAGATTGAATGAATACTTGAGTAATTGAACGAAATATTGATTGAGTGGAAGAGTTCTTATTAAAGCAAAAAGAAAAACAAAAAATATCAACATTATTCTTCAATAAGCTAGTTCAAAATAAATTTTTGATGAATTTTCCCGACCGTAAGGAAATATTTACATTGGATCTGACGGGAAGTAGAGTGTATAGACGTTCATCATTTCGCGAGCTTAACTGGAGTGTTATAGTATATTTGATACGTAATGGAATTCGTTGAAGTCAAACGATAGTTTTCTCTGCGTGTGTAGCACACGTCCAGCGCGGCCAAGAGAGCAGTCTACGAATGGATGCTGTACGGTAGAGATCTATCTAGTCGAGTATACGTATTGGAAGTTGAGGACGGCGTTTTTGAGAGAGAGAGAGAGAGAGAGAGGAAGGTGAATTTTTATCTCTCGGATTTACGGTTCTCGGGCTGGCCAGCGCGTAAATCGTGCCGGAAGTGACGGTGGGCGAATGCATTGATTCAGTGTTTCCCGCTCGGTGGTGCACTGACTCACTCGTGTCTTTCCAAAAGATATATATGTATATAAACATTAGACACATTGAGTCGATGGTTTTATGGTTTACGTAGTGGTGTGTGGGAACAAAGTTGCTGTAGGTTTAGAGTATACACAACGTATATCTATATGAATGGAAATGGAAAAGCAGAGAAAGAGAGAAAGAGGAGAGATTGAACAGGGATGCAGAACGACAGGTGGGGGGGATGCTGGGGAAGGAGTGCAAACTTTAACGCACACACGGCGTTGGATAAGCGCGGGGGAGTACGCGATAGAAATGGGGCAGAACGTAGGCAGAGATACGTAGGTATGCAATTTCTTCGGCGAAATGGAAGAGATCGATGGCACTCTGGCAACGTACCAGCGACAGCGCGGCTCGTGTTGGTAAAACTGCATTTGTATTAGTGATAGCGTCGTAGTTATTGTATATATATCTATATATATATATATATATCCCATAATATATACCAACATGTAGTGCATGAAAACACCCCTGGCGCCTCACGACTTTGTGCGACCGTGCAAGAAGAGTCTGCTTGGCTGCATTGGCTACCGTCTCTCGCACAACCCACCATGCATATATGTACGTGACGCCCAGCGCATAGCATTTTACACTATACCCTCACTTTGTGTATGTAGTAGTTCGTACTCTCGTACAATACATAGAGGAATGGTAACGGAGGATCATCGTTCCCGTCCTCGGAAAATCAGTACAGTTGGTGTGGGACAACAAAGCAATCGTGAAGGAAAAAGCATCCTCTTATTCTTTCTCATTATTTTCTTGTTGAAATTTTTGATTCTGAAACCTTTTCTCTTTTCAACTTTTCTCAACATGTGTCTCTTTTTCTTCGTCTTGATGCAACGCTAACAAATTTGAAAGCTCCTCTTGATTTCAAACGTCCTTAAGACTATTAATCGAATTTAACAATTTAATCTTTTTTAAGATTCCTAGAGTGCCCAACAATTATATTATCCTCAAGTACTGTGTACAACCTCTCCTAACAGGCTCGAAGTAGTCAAAGAATGGTATTAAACTTGATATCATTTTTTTTTTTTATCATCTATGTAATCTTGTACTTCAGGGATGATCAGTTTTCAAGAATTTTTCAATTAAAATTCTTGGGACGCCAGGTTTCTTTCTCTTGCTCCCTTTTCTCTCTTACCAGCTTTCGTTCTCGATGACATGGTTTATTTTGTACAGAATGTTGGATCGTGCCAGCTGCAAAGGCTCGTTCGCATGAACATAATACGTAAATTGGTCGTGAGTAGCAGTATTATTGATTTTATTCTCTGCTTAACTCTTTCTCCCCTTTCCTCCGCTCTTTCTTCATTCTTCTCTCCCATTCTTTCTATAGACGTCTGTATAGTGTCAATAAGCAGATGGAGTGTAATTTTTATCTGAACATTATTTTCTTTCTTTATAACTGGTAGAAACCTTATATGAGTCACAGTAGTTTTTCAAAAGAATCATTATACTCAAACTGTTGCATATATAATTTTTCATTCTGCTTCTAATTGATAAAGACCCTGTTGTTATTTAAAAGTCAGTTTTTGAGAAGATTTTTAGGATCGCTCGCCGCGATCCGTGTGTTTTCGCTGTCCCTACTGTGGCTCTCCCCGTCGTCGCCGCTGTGGCCGTTTCGGTCGACCGTCTCGAGCGAGAGCTTCTGTCTGCGACAGTCGCAGTCAGGCTCTCGCTCGAGACGGTCGACCGAGGCGGCCACAGAGGTGACGACGGATCACGGATCGCAACGAGTTCGTGGGCCCAGGAGCGGAGGGTAGCAGAACCGATCGGATTGCTTCCCCCCACAGCGTGCTCTCACCGCTCACCTACGGGCCGTTTCTCCTACCTCTTGCTACGACTGCGATACTAAGCGTTTGCCTCTACACTACATTCGTATAGCCGTTATGATTGAATTCGCAGAATTGAGCAATCGAGGGCCATAGTATTGTAGCTCATCAATGCCAATAATTAGAAACGAAGCCGGCCCCGATCGCTGGCGTCCTCTTATACATTCTCGTATCGAATATGAGCTTTTATTATTGTGTTTTTCAAAGATATATGTAATGCCAGAGGTAAATTACTTTCTAAAAGGAAAAAAATTATGGTAAGGGTTGAAGAAAAATCGCGCCCTAAGTTATAAGTCTAAGCAATTTGAGCGACATAAGTAACAAGAGCTAATGACGTGAAATCAATTTCCGCAGGAAAGCTTACAACAGGCTCTTGGTAAATAAAGCCTTATAGTATCATCATGGAAATCTATATGCACGTACATAGCCTATGTCTATAAAGCGCTGCGGGTACTTCCACTTTATATTCATTTTAATAAGATCTTATAAAAAAGAAATAACTGTTGTCGTTCATAAAAAAATAATTAAAAACAAATCATATTAATAACATAAATTTTATGAAGAAACTCGAAGAAATTTCCAACGAATTATAGTCGCGTTAGTTTTTTCCGAGCTTACAGCCATCGAGATGATCGTTACCATAAATATTATTTATAATAACGATAATAAAGAGAATCATTTATTCTTAACCTTTAAACACAGAGTTTTACACGGACATTCAACCTTGCCGAATGGTTTAGGTGAGGTTTAGCCAAAGTATTTAAATGCTAACAAATTTCATTGTAAATTAAATATTTACTGGATGAAAACTACGTCACGATAACAAGAATGACAATTGTATTATTCCGCCGTTGTGTATAAATGTGAATTTAATTCTCTGAATTGAAACTAATATCTAAAATTCACAAAATTCAAGAGCTGCATTGTCGTGTGGAAATTGAAGGTAAAGTATTATATCGGAGTATCATTGTCAGTGTGGGATTGCAACGATAGAGATCTACAACAAAGAGAGTGTACACCAGAGTCAGCTCGTTTTCTCATTATGCAATTACGGGACACTCAGCAAAAACAGCTATGCTTTTTATTCACGTACTTGACAAGCTACAAAATTCGTGTGCCAAATATAACTGTATATATATAATATTATACACTACATAAACTCGTGATATCGGCGCATCTATATACATTATATGCATCCATATAAATACAATTTTCCAAGATGCCAATATATAGCCAGCTGTGAACATTCGTGCGTTTTTCTCAGTTCGATGCTCGCTGTCTCTTTGCCGCGTTTATCGAGCGAATAATATTTAATTTTTACGATTACTCTGAGACGGAGAGAATGGCGAGAAACACAAGCAATACGTATAGCTCTGTGCCCCTTATAGAATTTGTTCGCTCGATGGACCGAAAAATTACAAAATAAGGGTCCTTGTAGATATATCATAAAATGTTATGAATATATATATATTTTAGGAGCCACAGTCAATTGCAGGACAAACCAGTATTCTCTAGGCTTGACTAGTTTACGCTGAGAAGGCTAAACCAGTTTGGCCGAAGATTTCGCTTGGAAAAACTAGTTTGTTCCAAAATCGGGTTCGAACCGTAAAACGTTTTTGTGTATATAAATATATATGTATCTATATGTACATTATTGCTGCCAGTTACCGTACAAAAGACGTTTAAAACCAGGTTGTCATATAATTCTAGGGAGGCTCGAAGGCATTTATTCTTTTTTGATTTACTCCACTCCCCAGCGTATGCTTTTACGTGTGGACCAAGCTTCAGGCGCCCTCTATCGTGTACACGACGATAAATGCTCGATGAGGCGTATTTCACGCTAGAGATATAATTCACGCTTCCGTAATTGTGCCGCTTTTCAGAGAGTTCGATTTTTCGTTACAGATCGACGATATTCACGCATATATATATATATATCTTCATATTATATATATATGTGTGTGTCTGTGTGTGGGTCTGTATATAAAATGACGGAAAAAAAAAAGTTTTTTTCTCATAAATGGCTATTGATAAATGGTTGCAAAGAATACTCTCACCTCTCTACCTGTATTTATAAAAGCATAGATATATTCTTTTTGTTTTGCTACTTTTATAGGCTATGCCTCGCTTCTCTGATGTCGCTTCGTTTCAGACATTTATGCCAGATTGATTAATATACTAGAAATTATTGAAACATTTCGTTTGGAAACAATTAGCGGATAGATTCGAGAGTTCCAATTCAACATTCACCATCTGAAATTTCGTCTATATATTGCAACACTGATGATTGTCTTTTTTTCTCTTTGAAGAAAATGTTTAAAATATAGAGACGATTCAAGTACGAGTTTGAAAGTTTAAAGAGTTCTCTTGTATTTGCATAAATCAATTGAATTTAGTCTTTTTGCTTTCGTCGTTTATTATGGTAAAGTATATAATCAAAGTAATCGCTTGAACTCGAAGTGGTTAATGGTAGGCGATCAAGAATTACGGCTGATTCATTCTTTCAGAGTTATTTCTCATTACACACGGATTCAGATCTTAAAAAAATACAAAAGATTTATATGTTGAACTTTTGGATAAACAACAGTTTGCGACTCGTGAAAAGTTACGACGAAACGGTAATAAAAAAAAATTATTATCTCCTTTTAATCGGCATTTCAAGTTGTTCAATCTCTTAGAGAAGAAGACAGGCTATTGTTTCCGTTTTCCTGAGACAGGCTCATTGGCGACTAGATAGAGCGAAAAAAAGCATCGCCGATAATCCAGCCAGCAAAAAGCGAGAAGTGAGTTTCTTTTTATCTATTGGAAACCCCTTCTAACTCTTGCTTCCAAGTTTCTCGGGCATGGTGATTGGAATATATTTTATCCATTTCCCCCCCAGCATCTTATCACATCAACGCCAGCAACGCACGGAACTCTCTCCTGGATATCGACTGCGACGGTTGATTATATTGCCCAGAATCGAAGGTTTCGCAAAATCAAATGAAATCGAATGATCTATATGTATATATATCCACATAGGTATATTTACTACCAATAGCCATCTCACAAAATCTCAGATCTTAGGTGATGCAATGAAACGTCGTGAGACGATTTACATTGAAAAATAAATGCTCGTGCAAGGGAATGCCGTTAAAAAATATTTAAAGGTAGCTCATGAAAGTTTTAGCATTCGATTAACATTCGACATTTTAGCGAATTAATTGATTCTTTGAATTATTTTCCTGTCCTAATAAATTACTAAAATGTTAATTCGTATTGGGTTGATATTTAAAAACGCTTTTTTTTCTCCGTAGTCCAGTGGGACAGAAAAATTTAAAGGAAATTACTCGAAGTGCCGAAAAACTTGAAAGGCTACTGATATAAAATTACGCTGAAGAAAATGTTTAATAAGTATGAAGATTTCAAGACGTCACGATACCAAATAAATTACGGAATACAATTCCGACCTAGCATGAAACTAAAGCCGGTAGTTTTTCTTAATTACTTAATTTACGTCATGGAATCAATGAAATGGATTTTTTTCATTACAGATACATTTCTCAGTACAATTTTGTTGTTCGAGGACAACGGTATATACGTAAATTATTTCAATGATTTTTTATTTTTATTTTTTTAAATTGATTCCGGCTGAATGAGGTTTATTTGTACCCAAAAGAATGGAGAATTTCATGACATTTACTCGAGTGTGCTATAATTGATACCTTGCAGAGTATCCTCGCTCGCGTGAGCAATTTTGCGATTCGACTTTGGATAGAACACGTGGTAAAGGCAGAACGGAACAACGGGATGAAATCTCGATTGGATGAGAAACCTAAATCGTGAGCATGGACGTGAGTGAGCGAGCATGGATTTCTGCAACAAAGACACACATTTACGAGAACAGAAGCACACATCACACAAACAACTGAAATACACAATGCGCAATCTCTGCTCGTGTGTCCTCGCTCTCGCGTTGCTTTGGGCTTTGTTTGATACGATTTTCCGGCTGTTATTGTTTTGTGCACCACGCGAGACTCCGGTGAACAAAGTTTCACAATTATTGTGACAGAGAAACGAGAGAGCGAGTCTCGAGATCGTCTTTAGCACACTCGGCAAACTTCCCACGGGGACAAAAGCACGATGCGGTAGTGAGAGAACGGGTGGGTGGCGGGGGATAGTGCAACAAAGTACATTCGCGGTATCCCTTCGTAACCGCGAGAGTAGAGTAGGACAGGCGACGTGCGTTCTCGATTGTTGTCTTTTCCTCTCGTCATCTGGCTGTCGCAGACCGACCACCGGAAAACTCTACAAAAGCTTCGCATTTCCTACGAGCGCAATTCCATCTATGTTTACATTTACTTACAAACATGTTAGTAGAGTACAAACATCTTTTTTTTAGCATTATGGCGACCAAACCAAGACTTCCAACACGTAGTTTCACTGTGACAGAATTTCCGAATATATAGCGTTTTTTTCGTGATCATTTGTGTAACACTTTTCCTACTTTGAAATCTGTTTTTCTTATGCATTATTAAATCTCATATTCTTCCAAAATCCATTTCACCATTCTAACAATCAATTATGGCCAAGCAAAACGTTCACGCATATTTATTATATGGAGAATGCACACTGATTTTTTTAGTTAGGAAGCTCAAATGCGAAGAAGATTAAAACTGCATTTGTACGCAATGCAAATTCGTGGAATATTAATTTAGTATGTGATGCGATGGAGAAGAGTTTCATATCATGTAGAATTTTATCTACCCAAAAAGCATCCATTGTTGACGGTATACGAGCGTGAGAGATAAAAACTACTTATGAGAATGTTATACACACAATATGTAACTATGTATGTTTGTTATTGCGAGCCCAAATATAAATAATGAGTAATGAAAATTCGTATTAAAAATATTTTTACTTTATGCTTCCACGTTCGTCCAATTTAATTAGTAAAATGTGTTGAGGATGAAAAAACAAGTATACCGTCTCTTGCTCGGTAGCTCGAACGTGCCTACGCACACGGTAAGCCAACCTTATTGCTTTAATCTTTTTTACTTGATTATAGTGAGGCCTCAAGGACGGATTATGGATTTTATTACTATTTTCTGTTGTTTTTGTGTATACCCTTATGGGTTTTTACGAGCCTACCTCGTTTCTTTAACCCCACATTTTTTCCTGCTTCACTGTTCCTGTGAGACCACCCAGATATTGCCGCAGCCACTTTTTTCTAAAAATGTCTACTGTATCGGATTTGCTCGAGGGTCAAGGCAAACTGTGGCGAACCCGGCCGATGCAGGTCGCTTTTTTTTTACTGATTTTCTTTTGGTTAGCACCATCAGAAAAGTCAGAAAAAACTACATCCTGCTTAGCGATCAATGTGCCAGCTGGTGGATGGCTAAGTGGTCACCTAACCAAGTATTGACTGATCGCGAGGCTGCCTTACTTTGAAGTTTGTCGATGTCACGCACCGACTGTTATTATTATTGTTATATACAACGGTTTGTGTGTCCGTAAAAAAACTGACGATTACCTGAAATTGTAATGACGACACTCCAGTCTCTGGTAGTACTCGAGTGCACATATCCTCTTTCCGAAGTATTATAACTATTATTAAAAATATTTTGACAAAAAAAGAACATAAAGGAAAAGTTCGACTGAGGTGCTAAGAGTTATTGCATTGCCGTGTAAGAGCTACGGACTGGTATAACGTCGTTTTTGTAATTTTGATTCTTTTCAATTCGCTGAGATTTTTATACTCATCGGGTTGGGTCGTTGTTCTAGGAAAACTGCCCTATCCAGAACAAACTTTTTCCAATCGCGAAATTAAATTCTGCCTTATCAAAGTTCAGCAAATACTCGAATCTACGACTGTCGCGTGTCAATATCGTCCGGGGAATGGTTGGACCAAAAGGACAGTTAAGAGAATAGATAAAATAAATGAAGTGCGCGTGAAAGACTGAGCAAGTTTGCAGAGAGAGAAAGAGAGAAATAGTAGAAAAATGAGAAGCGTGTGTAGAGAAAAAAGATTGCTGTATAGTTGAGAGCGAGAAAGAGAGGGAGATAGAGAAAGAACGAATAAGAGAGTTTCGGTGGAGCGTGTGCAGTGTAAAAGCGCTTTAACCTCTTTACCTCTTCCGGTTGCGTTCTTTCTCGCTTTTCCTTCCTATAGTAAGGACAATTTTATCTCTTTTTTTATTTTTTGTTAATGTCTTTTTTTGCAACCCTCAAACTAACCCAGCAAAACTTCAGAATAAGAGGAGAGTTGCACGCGTTGCACGCGAATCCCTGGAGGGTCAAGCTGCACGAGGAAATGCAAGTCAATCCTGTGGGTATATACATATACATGTGCCTCTTGTCCAACATCCTCAGGGGATCTTCGTCTCGGGAGGGTATATAGTATAGTTATGCTACGTACACACTTTGCACTCCCGAAGTTTGAGCTCTTTTAACCCGTTACTACACACAGTTCCGGACCGTTACTCCTGAAGCTTTTCATCGTCCTTGTCCACGTCCTGACCCTCTGCACCTACTTCAGTCACATCCTCTGCTCTCTATTGAGTTTAACCCCTCGCAGTAAGATTGAATTTGCTATAATGTGATCACTGTTGGTTTTTACTTATATTCATGTAACCAATAATCCTCCTTCATTTCATCACCATAAACGTGGAGAGAAATTCTCAATCAATGTTGTTTATTTAGTGTTTCGTGGCAGCGAAGCTAGGATGCATCGTTGATTTAATAGAAAATAAATCTTTTTCAATAAAATAAGTGCGACAAATTCGTCCTTGAACTTTACATCCGAATAAAGATTTGAAAAAAATCAATGCCATGATGACTGTACGAAGATAAAATAAAATAAACGTAAAAAAGTTCAACAACTATATAAGTATCTCCTTCATCGAGTGCTCGAGATATATTGCGGTACGCAGAGCTTCGTTTCGGACCATTTCATCTACACTAGAGACAATGTATTTATATCAAATAAAAATACCTTAGAGGTGCTATTCCCACGATAAAAATAAGGATGATAGAAAAGCGAGAGACGTTTACTTCGTGTTATGGGATTCCTTCAGTTCCCTTAAGAGGATCTTGACACCAATCGTTTTGAAGTAAGTATCAGTCGGAAAAAGGGACCAAGGAAGCGGAAAAGACGTCGTCAATCTATTCTCCAATATACTGTTTTATTTACGAACTATTATACAACAGTTCGCCTACTGAGCTGCCCTTTATTTAATTGAGGGAAATTAGCTGCTTCGCACTGGTCAAAAGAGGGTTTTATTTTCAGAATAATTGTACGCTAAGTTATTACAAAATTTTAATTTTAATATAGACGATAGTTTTTAAAAACGTTCATTAATATAGGTCCCAAAAAAACCATAATAATCATTTGCATTATTAAGTTGTAAAAAAATAAAAAAAAATACTTTGTCACTTTTCAGAAACGAAATAAAATACCAAATGGAATGTGGTCGAGAGTTAAATCACCATGGACAACGTGTGGATTATAAATGCAGTGATCCACTTGGTTTACCATTAAAACACTCACTCTTATCATACATTTTTATTCACGAATATCGCTTTCCATCAGGGCAGTAATTTCGTTTTTTTTGTTTGAGTAGTTGAGATATACGTCGTTGGAAGGAATAGAGCCGTTGAGAAAGACCCGAGCTAGTGAGTGTTCTTCTTTTCGACCTCCTCATGTGTCACGGCCACTAGGACAGTCCCCGTTGCGACGAGAAACGAGGCAACTTTGCTTTCGTTTCGTTGGACAAGACAATCATGTTACTGAGTCCGCTAATAACGTTAACGTGGTCTCCACTATACTATACGGTTACTTTTGTATTCGCAACATTGTTGTAACGAAGTTTCCTCGTACATGTACACGTAAATATAGTTATACGTATATTTGTAAACGCGAGACCCATAGAATTACAGAAAATAAAAGGGACGTGACTTTCATTCGTCCAAACCTCGTTAGCCATTGAATTTGAAATACACTCAAAAATGGATTATATTTGAACGAAAAAAAAGAAAATTTGATGGAACGTGTTTGTAGCGCACTACTGTAAATATTATTCATTTTCAGAGAACGATTAATGGAATTTATAGTTGACTGGAACATTGGAATAGGAATATATGACGAGAAAAAAAAATATTTTATGATTGTATCAATAATTCGAGTATGTACTCAACGATTGTTTTAAATTGATAATAAATAAAGTCCCTGCGCATATGGTTTTCGTTCGTGTTTTATTGATGTTTGTTTTGCTGTTCTCAAAAAAGTGCACTTCTGTTCAGTCATTAAATTTAAAACTTTGAGCTTTTTTTTTTTAAAGCAGCATTTTTTGAAGCAACGGAGCTTATATCTCGGGAATGGATTGAGTAATTCTACTAAAAGTGTAAAATACGTACTCTGTACACTTTCTACATGAAATAGACAGCGGCGAATGAACTATGTTTGGTATTTGTCGTTCAACTTCAAATTTAGTGTTTTTATCCCCAAATTATTGTATATTTTATTATTCCCAACGTTCCGAATTTTTCACTATAGATTGAAAGTTGATTGATTAAAACCTATAAATGAAAAAATTATTTGGGGATTTACATTTTGAGAAATAAATTCACAAAAATGTACCTATTTCGCGGCAAACAAATTAGAAAGCTCACTAAATGGAATTGAGTTGCTCGTTGAACTGATGTTTCGAAATAATTTGGCACTGCGTATCCAACAAATTGATTTATCATTTTATCGAATTTCAAGATTAAACGAGTGAGTTTGTTTCAATGGATAAATACACATAATCGACGAAGCATCAAATTCTACGCCATTTGGCCGGATAGCTGCACGTGTTATCAAAATTAAATGTCGATTGGTCGAACTACCATGATGAAAAGGCAGACGTGGCGCGTGCTCTTTTCGCAAATTGTGTAGTTTGATTGCATTGAAGTTCGTGTCTAGCAAAATTTACGAAACTGTGAAAGAATAAGAGAAAAAGAGAATCATGAAGTTGTCTCTCCTGTTCATCCTTCCAGTTTAAAAATTACTTCAGATCCTCGTTATCGAGTCCTCAGGAAATTTGGCCCGATTCAGAGAGTCACGATAAACGTTTTACTTCGTTAAAACTCTGGAAGTTCGAGATTCCTTTCGAAAGGGATGCCGTTAGCGGTTATTTCTATAAAGTAGAGCATGCAATGCAAAGAACTATATATATATCGATTCCTTATTTTTTTTTTTCCATTCACAGATGAAGAGATAAATGCTTTCCGATTTTCTATTCATCTAAATGTTTTCCTGATGATTTCAAATATCTGTGGATTTATCACTTTTATCGCGTTTTCATGGAGTCTTACCAGCTGTGTACACGAATTTTTCAATATCACGAGTAATATAGTGTCTGAATGATACCCTAATGAACTATTCTATCGTAAACTAAAATAAATCACACCAACTTAAGTGCTGTGCTAGAACTCGAAGGTTATTTCAATTTCGTCACACTGGCAGAAGAAATGTTGTTTACAAAACATCGTTTATTGATATAAAACTTTGAAGTAAGTTGAGCTTGCAAAGGAAATGTACATTTTATAATGTCGTTACTTCAGAAAATTGTCTAAGATGGCGGCTTTTCAATACGCGTTTCCACGCCAATGCTGATTCTTTGAGTGTACGTTTTCTTTCAGGATCTTTGAAGTCCACCTTGACGATCCCGAAACACTCACTGCGATAAAGCACAGAAAATATTTCTTGAATTATTGATGTATATTTTCATCAACGATACCGTTTAATTCTTTCTTTTTTTTTTAAGATATCTTGTTATCAGTTTTGAAAAATATGAATAACAACGATGAGAAAACATTGATTGTATGGTGTTCAAAAAGAAAGATTATAGCGAGTATGGCAATATTAATGAAAATTTTTTCAAACTGAGATGATACGAGTTACTAATATTTCAAAAATGGTAGTTTATAAAATAGGACAGTCACCTGTAACCCTTGTCCCATTCAAAGTTGTCGAGTAATGACCAAACAAAGTATCCCTTAACATTGACTTTGTCACGATTCACAGCAATGAGCATACTTTTTACGTATTCCTGATAGTAATTTACTCTGAAGAAATCAGAGGTTTCTCCTCGGTCAGACACACCATTTTCCATCACATAAATAGTTGGATTTTTGTAATCAGTTGCGATTTTTCGTAGGAGGTCACCAAAGCCATTCGGTACAACCTTAAAAACCGAATAAATCAAGTCATTTGTACAATTTTTGCTTGCACCGGAATATTATTTGAAAACATTGCTTACGTTCTGCCACGAGGATGCAGATTTCTGCCAGGTTCGATGAGAACTTTTCAAAACTCCACGATCATGAAAAAATGACGGAACACTTGCGGTCAGCCCCGGCTCAACGAGCCAAGAAGTGTAATGGTTCAGTCCGAGAAAATCTGCGGATCCTCTTTCAAATATTTCGACAATATAAGCATAGCAACGAATAAATTCGTCGTCAGAATTTAGAATGAAAACATTTCCAAAAAACCGTTCTTATTTTATTTTATTTTATTTTCAAACAATATTTTTCTTGTTTCCAATAAAACCCGTGAAAATAAAAATTTTGTTGAAATATCCTTTCAGCTTGCGCCGAAATTAATCCGAAGATTTTATTATGTTTTTTCGGAAAAATCCCCATTCAAAATGTGCGGCTATATTGGCATTGGAAAAAATATGGTCGAAAACATATTTTGTAACATTAATCGTAAATATTATTCGTTAGAATCTGTTTTTTTATTCCAATTCTTTGTTTGCCTCGAGCAACAAGATATAGTATCACAGAATTAGAGAATAATTAAAAATATTATAAAATAATGAAATAAAAACCTGATGGTATTGACCCATTCAGTGGAAAATTCTGGAAGTCGTGATCTTGGGAAGCCTTGAGTAGCGCTCTTCTCAGCAACTTGACGTTTCAAAACTTCAGGGTAGTCGCCAGTTGTAGAGAATATGGGATGCAACATCCAGCCATTAGTGAATTCGAAAGCTGTATCAGCAGCCATTTGATCCGTGTTTGGATTTTTCGGGTAGTAATTCTGCATATTGAGACTAAGACCGATCGTGCCATTTTGTATAGATTTAAATTCACGTTGATATAATCTGTAGACACTGGCATGAGCTTTGAGAGCGTTGTGTACACACAAATATTCAGCAATACCATGAATTTTTTTGCCTGGCGCATGAAAACCAAGAAAATAACCAGTAAGACAATGAGCCGCTGGCTCGTTTATAGTTAACCATTTTTTAACTTTTGGTCCAAGTTCCTGAAAAAGTATTCGTGCATAATCAACGAACCAATCAACCATTTTTTCGTTAGTCCAACCACCGAGGTCTTCTATATTCTGTGGATGATCCCAATGTAACATTGTCACAATTGGTTCAATTCCATTTGCCACTAGTTCATCAATGACATTTTTGTAATGTTCGATGGCTGGTCGATTAATATCGTTGGAAAAACCAGACGGTAGGATTCTCGTCCAACTCACAGAGAAACGATACGCGTCAAACTAAAAAAAAAAAAAGTATTTATTATCGATGTCATCTTTTTATCGTGAAATTGTTCCATTTGCTATTGATTTTTTTAGTAAATATAATCGCAAACAATAGCAATGTCCGAAAAGTTTCAAGTGTTCCATGTCAACGAACTTTTTGAACGCGATCAGGTATTATTATCGTAAATGATATCACTGAGAATGCATTCGAAGACTAAAAGGAATAAATTCACCCAGAAAATTGTTTCAGGCTTTATTTTGATGTATCAATAGCGGTATAAAATGGATCGCATTCGATTTTTTTTATGCATCGACCAAAATTCACATTAATACCGTTTTCATGAACGTCATAGAATGACGAGTTATTCATTGAATGATTTGTCGTTCCTGATATGTATGAATACAACTATAGGATCATTATAATCATTTATATTTCTAGCAGACACACTTACACCCAGTTCTTTTAGTAACCTCACATCTTCCTTGTATTTATTGTAAGAATCACATGCGATGTCAGCATTGTCGTGATTTCTAATACGGCTGCTATTACTGTGAGCATAATGATCCCAAATACTGACACCCTTCCCTGAAAAGTAATGTGTGATAGTGCTTTTTGTCGATTTAACCACGAAACCATAAATAATATCAGATAATATATCAATGTAATCAGAATTGTGTCATTTTCACACATATTTTCGAAATACATCTTTTTTTATGAAGTTGGGTCCTGACACGTGAATCAGCTGTTCACTGTCATCGCATTTCTGAAATTCCAATTCGTTCGACTTACAGAATGAATCTGAAGATAATATTTTGTGTTCTAAAGAGTTAAAATGACGTGACGCGAAATAAGAAAAAAATGGCAATTTATCTGAATTCATCTCAACGGAAGCAAGTTCAATATTTTACTGTTGAATATAACGCAACGATTAATTCGCCTATACAGTATCAATTGTCATGTTTCTATTCGACACAAAACAGTGCTTTCGGCAACTTACGTAAATTAGATAATTTTTGTGATTGCCAACGATTAGTTTGGTCATTACATAATTTCAAGTTCAAATCGTTGTTCAAAATTTACTTTAGGCGAAATGTGATTCGATTGTTAAGATGTACGATGATATTTGATCAGTTCGCGATAAACGGAGGCTTAATTGAAGATAAACATTTTATTCAATTAATTTAATTGAGTTATTTGATTATATTATGTGACGAATGTTGATTTGTGATTTTGTTTTTACGATGTCACTGTTGGATTATGTTAAATCGTATTATAAGCAAAATCGATTTCTTACCACTGACGTTCCAAGAGCCTTCAATTTGATGAGCAGCCGTACTAGCCCCGATGATAAAACCTTCGGGAAATCGCAAGTAATTCGCAATGTCACGCTCGACATCAGCGTTACTCCTGCAAATTGAAGTAGAAAATTTCACTTTGAATTACACACGTGATAGAACGATTTTAGACGACTCATCGCACAAGTCTTTCGCGTAGGTTCTTACACGCCAAAAATTAAGACCAGAGACACGAAGCTTTGTACGACCAGCATTGCTTATCCGTTGAGTGTAACAGAATTGAGGAATCTCCTTTGACTGCGTAGGTCTTCAGATGAGAATGTTGGATTTAGTAAAAATCGCGTTGATCTGCAGCAAGTGGATGTCAAAGGTTATCGCAATAAGCTGGATTTTTTTTTTCGACACTGGTTGCAACATTCGAAAAACAAGTGTGTCACCGAGTTGAACTTGTTTCACTTAATCATCGAGTGAACTTTAATTTAGTGGAAGCGACGTATCGTACCCGTTGGGATCCATAAATCAAGTTTCTCTATAAGTCAAACCATATGTCACACGTTTATTTTGAATTTTCGGAGGAGTACTAGAGAGACATTTATATAAAAAAAGGAACTTATCAAAAGTTGTCTAGAAATAAGTTGAAAATTTATACATCACTTCCAGATGAATGTTAATTATAAATGAGTATTTAAGAGTTTTTTAAAAATGTCCCAGCTGTAAAATAAGGCACAAAAAGAATCAATTGCCTTTGAAGGAAAACTTGACAGCAATTTTATGTTAATCCATATCCTGAACGATTTGTACTCAAATCGTTAAGTCGTTGTTTAAAAATGTTCCATTCACTCGTTTTTATACATGAATTAAAGCGTTTTTTATCACGTTCGTTTTTATGCTAAATAAAAATAAACTTTTATTATTCTGGTGGAATAGTAAACGTAAAATAGTTGTTCCAAAGGACAAATAACATTTTTTTTGCATATATAACACTGCAGGTGGATTTGGTAAAGATCCAATGGGATGAGTAAAAGGGTGTATCTATTCCAGAGTAAAGAGAGTTGTGGTAAAATCTCTGTTTTTATGAGCCATTACATTATCGCAGCACTTTCGAATGAGACAACTGTCGTAGGATTTTGGATCGGTTGCTGTATTTCCTTGCAATAGAGAGGTGGTGATAGTGTGTTATTCGATTTTTCCACTTAGATGAACATTTCGAGGAATTTCAAATTCGCAAGATATGCGTTTACGATGCGTATATGCCAAAAATGGTGCCGAATAATATTTGTCTTTCTGTCTTTATTCATCTATGAGTTTTTCTGTTGCTCTCGCAACGTTCGCAATCACGGTCTATATTCTATGCTCCTGTATATTCCGGAGCTATATAACGTTACTATGCGAAAGAATCGCTTCGGTTACTTTATGTCTTACGAGTTGGAGCTGCGCCCAAAGATTTTCCGGTTGGAAAGGGTGGGCGTGGAAGGAGGAGAAGCCGGAGGATGAGAAGGGGAAGAGAGTTTCAAGCGAAAATGTGTGAGAAGGAGTCGACCACCATTATTTCGTTGGAAAAATATAAAAGAGAGACGACTCCGAAAATTGCTTTCTCACGAATACAGAACGTCCACTACTACCATCATATCCAACTACTTCCAGAGGTGACGCTGCTGATTCCATACTCTATATCCTTTTTTTCTCTTTGTCTTGCTTGGCATCCCCCTCACGACAACTCTGTCCTCTTTATCCTCTCCTTTGCTTCTCGTGCTTCACTCTCAGCATTCTCTTCGTCTAACTCGCGAAATTTATTGTCACGACGACCACCACCACCATCACCATGACTCTGTCCGACGACGCACCGTAATTTACAATCCTCAATGAACAAAAAATCAAACTCACCCTTCCTCGCCACTGCGTATATATAATCTCTTTATATATATATATATTTTTTTTTTTAAATATATAGTATAGAGTGTGTAGTGATGGTTTATGGCCGCGCCAACCATTCTCATCGACTATATTCAGACCGTTTCATCTTTATTATTCTCGCAACCCCATTTTACAATTGTAAAACTTGGAAAAATTGCGTTTTATTAGCCATATATATTCCGACGGTATCCCACTTTTTCTCATTATTCGTTTCGCACACACGTGAACGCAAAATCTGAGCACAGATCACGGCGTTCGCATAAACAAAAAAAGGCCTTCGGTAAAGGGTAAAAGACTGAAAACCCATTTAGGCACTCGTACCTATATCGCTGCTTCCAAGGCACTACGAGTCATAGTTCGATTTTATGTCGCTCACAAACATGAGAGTTGAACATAATTTGAGACTAAACATGAGATTCTCGCGTAAAGATCCATGAAAAAAAAAGAAAAAAAAATAAAAATTATGGGCCATTACGAAATACACTGAAAATAACTAATATAAAAATCCATAATATTTGTAGCTCGTTGGTGAGGTAGTAAATACAACGTTTGCCAGTTTGTGTCTCGTTCTCGATCTCTATATATACGTCTGGGTAAATATTTGGATGTAAGGCTTTTTCGAAATATGATCATTCGCAAAATTTTGTCAATTTTCGAATCAGAAGTAATTTGAAGAGTGCCAGAATTACAGCTTAAAGGGGAATTGATTGCCGAACAATTTTCCTGAGGCTCATCCTGGCGATTAATGTGAAGAGTCAAGGAAAACGTGTTCTCCATCCGATCGACTGGCCTTTGCAGCAACAAAAAAAAGGCTGGAAACCCAGCCGAGTCTTTGAGTATGGGAATTGTGATTATGATTGCTCCTAACGTTCCATGATCGTCGTAGGTAATTAGTTGAAACACATAAAAACTGAATAATGCGATTCTCAACGACTCAGTTTCATAGAAAAGTGGGGTTAGGCTAATCTAATGAATCTTCAGTTTTGAATGACCTCCGATGGATTTAAAAGAAACCAAACTGTGATTATTGAACTTCCCTTCAACTTTCTCTATAAGACGACATGCTTTAACAACTCAAAACCGTTGACTTGGCAATTTTAGAATGTAGAAAAGAAACGTTCGATATTATTGAAATTTTAAGAATGGATGCAAAAGCGTTCGTTTACATAATGTAAAAAATCCAAGCCCAAGAGTCGGATTTGTCGCAATCATCATATCTCCTTTAAAGGAAGATGAAATATCCGGAATTATGGAATGGTATGAATGCGGATATTTCGTGACAATGAATAAGATTTTTCGAGCTGATTAATAAGATGCTCCTTTTAGTGCAGGTTAGTAAGTATCGATATAATGAAGTATAAGCGAAGAACTAAGGATTGCCTCTGAAAGTTATCAGGAGACGTAAGTCGCGTGTCAGTCAAGCGCACCTTTTATAATTTGGGTCGTCAGAAAAGGACCTAAAAGAGGTGGCTGATTCCCGGGTGCGCAATCTCTCAGCTGTGCTTTTTTGTCTTTTTGTACTTTCCTATCTCTTTTTTTAATCTCTTACTCTCTCATTTTTCCGCAGTTTTCCAACGCCGAGCAATCGCTAACGTCGATGGAATTTTCCTGGTAGTCGTGGCCATTTACTACCCTCTTTCTCCTCGTCACAGCGACGGGTACCATGGTTAAACTTACTTTCCAAGTTCGCTAGGTAGATTCCACTACCCTGATAAAATATTCAGATTCATTAACTCCTCGCACATTTTTTTCCCTCAACCCGTCGGATTTCATGCTGCTACCCTCCAATGCACAAGCATGAGAGCCTCGCGAACCTCTCAACGAACCCCTTCGATTTAACTTATGTTCCACGGGAACCACACACCTTGGTGGTGCTTCGCTAGTAGAAGAACATGAGAGAAGAGAGCTCGTGCTTCTATACATGTGCCTCTCTCAACCTCACGGAATTTACAATTTTTCCTCTATCTTTTGACCCCATTCTCCCTCCGGGCTTTGCTAACTCTTGGCCCATGATTCCAAGACCGAAAATATCGTAGCTGTGCTGTTTCGCCCCGCGAATATTTTACGCTTCAAAAATTCCGACAAGCTAGAGGGAAAGAACAGAGAGCTCAAAAAAAAAACACCTATTGATAAAAGGCGGGTAAGAATGTTATATAGATATACGTGTTCTCTTCTTTTTATTATCGTTCCGGCTTTCGCGTGCAAGATTAGAAAGATTAAAATTTCACCATTATGCCATGGCATTTTTTAAATACCGAATATTTTTTGTTTCATTTGCCAACATATCAGTCATGCAATAAGCAAATAAAAATATACATTTTTTTGTTTAATTTTCCTCGTACGTTGTTTTGTTACGTACTGAGAAAAACATCGTGAAATGCCCCATATATTTTTTCAGCTACTTTCTCGTACAGTTTTTTCCTCTTTTCTATGTACGAGAAATGTTCATCGAGTCGGAATGTCTCTGCCCCCGACGGACGATATCTTCTGAATAATTTAAATTGACCTCTACAGCAAGCAGCTGAAATAAGATTTTAGACCGCCACTGGGCATTCAATGTCCTGGAGTGAGTTGCAAGAATGATATTGCTCACACTCACATACACACAAATACACGTGATCTCACCACTCGAAAAAGAATTAAGAAGAAGTCCGTCCCCTTCTTCTTATACTCACGTTCTCAAGGGACTCACATAACATTCCTATACATAGATATACGATATATAAATGTGGCGGAAATAAAAGATTCAGATTCATTAATCCCTGACACCGTCTTGTTTTCCGCTTTCGAAAAACTTACTCGACCAAGTTACGTTAGTTCTTCTCTGGTATGTATCTTGTACACGACAATCCTTACAGAATTTTTTTCAAAATAATTTTGAAGTCATCCATTGGAATAGAAGTTTATTAGAAATTGAGAGACGTTCGACCCGTTTCTATTAGATTTCTCCTGTACTTTCCTGGGGACTGAACCTTGTTTAAGAATGCACGTAAAATGTCTTAGGAAATAAGGGATTTGAAGGGACAGTCGATACATGGTCATATGGGGTCAAACTGTCAAGATTGTGGATCGTTATTTTTTTCTTAAATAAACTATAGATAATCTATTGGATACTTTGATGAATAAATTGTAGAATGAGCCTGATGTTCCAGAGTTTTTTGAAACGCTGATACACGTGACAAAATTGAACTAAAAAGGAAATCCTCAGCTGACGAAAGTTTCTGAAAAACATGATTGCTGACGGAAGGTTAACTCTATATTTTGATTTAGAAACATATGTTAGAATAATAAAAAACGAGACGAATGAAAAAGACGAAGTGCTTTGCAATGGAGACTGTAAACAGAGCGGTGTATACAACGTCGTATATTGTAAATTTATAGGTGTGTATGCACCTGTATGGAAGGAGAGGAATCTTGCATCCAGCATTCTGCTGATGCATATACAGGGGATCGGAGTGAGGGCACCCGCGCCGTGGATCACGGCGGTATGCACAGTTTAATTAGCCTACGAGCCAGACCATACATAGTACAAGCTCCGTGTGGAAACAGGGGTGAGAATTGGTCCCTCTAGCTCTAGCGGCGGAAGCAGCCGTTATAGATAGTTCACCCGTTGCTGCGCTGGCTGCTGCGCTATGCTATGTTGAAGGAATGAAGACAGAAGAGAAAGAGAGAGAGAGAGAAAGGGAGAAACGGAGAACGATGTATACAATACAAAGATATACGCAATGGTGAAAGGGCGAGAAAGAGTGCTGGGGGGGGGGGGGGGGGACTGGAGTATGAGGTTGGCGCGGAAGCCACCCCCTTTATCAAAGGCCCTGGCACTTTGCCACGTCGCACCGCATAATGAAGCAGGCACGTCGGGGGCTTTGGCTATACAGGTCCTCTCCTCGTTCTCCAGCGGCTCAAAACGCCGCGAGCCAATGTGTATACGCTATTTGGCCTCACGCGGAAAATGGTTTATTGTACGGGCGAGTACGATTCGCCAGATCTCTGTATGCTTGTCTCATCATCTGTATATACATATGTGTATATATAAATACACAGACATATATATAAATGCGTATATATGAAGCATTCATACACATAAATATCTGTCATCATTGAGCTCCGAGGATAAACTAAAGCATACGGATGCCTACATGCCATGAGTCCGAATTCATGACGTCTACATTGATAGCGAGACACAAAAGCGTTGCTTCCTTTTTTTTAATACGACGCGACAGGATTCAGGTATACGAAGAGAAAAATACAGATTTCAGCGTCACAGATGTAAGGGTTTTTGTCCCAATGAATGTTTATCAGAGACATTTAGATGCGTATCGAAAGTTTAACAATCATCGCGCAACGGATGACTAACTATTGGGCGTTTGTTATCATATCAAAGTCTCACATTTGTATGCAATATCAATCAGCTTTAGGCTTGGAATTAAAGTATAAATGAGGACATATTGCAGCTGAAAATTTGAATAGTCAAATTTGAACAGGTGTTTATGGGATTTAAGATATAAGTGTGTACTTGGTATCAATTTATGACAGCTACGAGTTTATCCTCTTGTTGACTTTCATGAATATGACAGGAAAAGTTGGTAATTCGTCCACAGTCAGAACGGAGAATGCATGTCCATGTTTTATGTTACACATGCAAATTTTGCGGTCTCGGAAACAAGAATAATTCTCTGTTATATATATTTTTACATATTTAAAATCTATATGCATGCTTATCGCAGAAAACTTGCGATTTTTATCTGCACCACTGATTTTTTATTTGTTTTCATATGAAAATAAGAAAATAGTCATCCTATTAATTTCTTTCTTGCCATGCATTATAATGTTAGTATATGAGACGATTGATGTGGCACGAAAAAAAAATCGTAAATTATGAGACAAGATGTGAAATTATGTTTTCCAAGTACAGCAAAATATTATCAACAATTTTTTGAACAATTGATAGGGCAATTCGTGTTATTTCAATTGAGAAAAAAAACTTTAATCGTCAGTAACGTAATCCAATAATCTCACTAAATTTTTTTCAAGCGTCATTTAGATCATTTCCTTTCTTTGTTTGTCACATGGGATTTTTTTTTCATCGTTGGACTATATATAGTTTAAAAATATGAATACGATGAGCCGAGAGTCGTGGTTCCGGAATAAAATTCCGCCTTGGTGTGTGCAAAGTTTTGGTTACGTTATGTGTCGGGTCGTGTCTAGGGCCATTGTGAATTTGCGGGGGTGGAAAAGCTCTTGGCGCGCGCGACACTCGACACGATGAGCGACCCACTGCGTTCTTCTATAGCGAGGTCTGTTGGAGAAAATGAAATACTGGGGTAAAATGGTACACAGGAAAAACCATTTGTATTATTTCGCTGGATTAAGCATTGCGGTTATATTTTCTAGCAGACGTGTCTCCAATTATCATATTTGTGACAAGTCTGATGTATGATTCTTGAAAACTAATCACATTCAATGAGTACTTTTTCTTAAGGCGCGAGATATATGATTTTTCTTCGATCGTAGTCGTAGTTGCACTGTAGCCCATTTCGTGTGTTGTACCCTCTATAGAAATGAGGCATACAAACGTCATATTCATGTATGTATTTATACTTAACACCGGAAGGTGTTGGAGCCTGTTACTGTACATATGAAATTGTGGATGTTACGCCTCTTTATTTGGCAACATTTCGTATATATAGGAATCTGTATACATATACACATTTAAATATATAACTATATAAAAGGTGATAGTACGCGAACGAGAAGGCGCCACTTTTACGCGGGGGTGTAAGGGACGCTCTTGAAGCAGACAGCACCGCTGCTGCCAGACCAACCAGTTCCTACCCGACACTCGCCATTTCCATATGCTAATTTTGGCGCTCGCGAACAAGCTCTCTCCTTTCTCTATAGTCACCTCTCACCCTCTCACTGGGTCTTTATCGCTCCCTGTCTTTTTACCTCTCTCTCTTTCGCTCTTTCAGTACCTGCATCAAGTTCACCACGGACGGCGAACGCTTCTCCGTCGTTACGAACTTGTCCAGGATTTCCCGAATGTGCAACGCGCCAAAGTAGTGGCCCATACTAACCCATACGGTGTGCCCTTTCCGCATTCCCACTCTCCATCTAACTCCCTTGTAGTACGAGACCTTTTCCTCCCTCTTCCCTACGACCGAATATTTTTGGAACGCGAGATCCAAAGTAATTAGGGGATTAGCGTAACGACGACGCGCACTCTGCGAAGCGTTCCAATAATCGCGACAAATCTTCCTTCTAACCTTCACATTTATACGTGAACACGTACACAAGTATTTGAAGATCTTTTCACAACCTAGACACGGCGTATTCATTCCGCGACCGGACTGTATTTTTAAACGTCATTATAATGGAGATTCTTCATGCAGTATCGGTTTCTCGGTTATGTAATGGTTTTAATGGCATCTCTGATCGCAGAGTGGAAATGAATTGGAAGCAATAAAAACTGCAATACGATACTTAGTTGCAGATACTAATCTTCTGGGGTCCAAAAAAAAACCCAAACAATCGCTTGGCTAATACAGTGACATCCAAACGTTGTAGAAATTTTCAAGGGCACATTAATTTTTGAATGGACCTGTATACATTACGGAGTATTCTGAACAATGGAGATAAACAATGGATCTAATTGGTACAAAGAAAGCTCTTTTCGTTTTGTGCTTCAAAGCGTTTGCGCCTTTGCTTTATTTTCCTTATAGCATTTGGCGGGCGAAAAGATTAATTAGGCAATTGAAGCTGTATGAGAGTAAATGGCGGAGACCAGCCAACCAGAAGGTAGAATTACAATTTGAGCGTGAATAATTTTTATCAACGGGAACGATAACGAGAGGGTGAAATTTCTGGCACTGGGAGAGACACAAGACGCCACCGTTACTGCTGGCTAGAATGTCCACATTTATCGCGAATTCGAGTATAACGAAACGACTCGGATCTATATAGTAATAGCTTTAGCGACAACTACCAACCGGGAGATAAGTCAGCAACTCATTCAGCGACTTTTATTTCCCGGTGGGAGAGATCATGTTACTTGTGAAGACCGCTGAATCTTCTCTCTTTCTCTCTCTCTCTCCTCTCTTGTGAACGACAAACTCGCGGTGGATTCTGTACCTCGTTCATATATCAGTATACCATCCTCGTCGTCGTTTGCGCAAGGTGTCCATCCATGTAACGAATAGGGCTTCGTGTTACGGGTTACTCTAATGGGCATATCGCGCATGTGTAGATATGTAGCTCGGCATTGTTGTTCGCCATCGGTTATAAGCGTAACCCGATCGAATTCCGTTCCCTTGGCATAAAAATCGATTACAGCCTGTTATGTGTCACATAGGATTCATATTGTGCCGTCGTTGAGAAACATCCCTATGTAATCGAGATCAAAATTATTTTTGATTGGCACATCAATACGAATAGGCATATCATTATCATTATATCATTATAATATGAATATTGATTTAACATTGAAAAATTCAATATATTTGGATGAACTTTTCCATGCATTTGATAGGTATTTAATTCTGTATATAAAAAAATATATATATTAATGAAATTGCCACTTAAACTATGACCTGTAGATATGTGCGATTAAATACTTTACGTATCCGAACCATTGACTAATGCAAATAGTTTCGTAACCACGCGTAAGCTCTCTTTGTCTCTCTCTTTCGCTCTTTTTCTTTCGAGTAATTTGAATTTAAGACTTACACTTTCAAGCCCAACGGATAAGTACATAAGCGAACCTCGTTCCTTCTGGATCTCGGATTTGCATGAATTTAGGGCTACGTAATACCACACCCTGAAGGTATGTATGTATTACACACATATATAGATATGTCCTCACGTAACTACTACTTTGCTTTGAATGTCGGACTTTGCTCTCTTCTTATTTTTGTCTTTTTCTATCTCACCGTCTTCTGTTCTCTCTCCCTCCCTCTCCCCCTCTCGCTCTCTCTCTCTCTCATTTTCCCGCACGTTTAAACATACTCCACTATCATAATATCTCTTCTTTTTATTCTCGTTCTCATCTTCCAAATTCTTTCTGGTTTCAAGTGTTCCTGAAGCTCACGTAGAGCCACTTAATATTATTTTCTATGGCCACGGTCTTTCCAAATCCAGCTCGTCGAGTACCGGATTTTCGTGGTCGTCGACAGAAAAAAATAGAGGAATAGGAAGAAAGGTGGAAAAAAAAATCAAGAGTAAAGATAGGACGCGTGTGGACGCAGAAAGTATAAGAAAAGCTCTTCTATCACCGGCCTACCCGAAAATCGAGGGTTACAGCGTGTTATCCGCCACAAAGCGTGAGTTTCCTATCTCACACGTGCCCCCTTTCTCCTCTGCTCTCCTTTCACTCTCCCTCTCTTTCCGTGATAAAATGCGGGAACCAAGCTCTCGCGTTACACAAAGAAAGAAGCTTGCGCTTAAGCCTGACGCCTTCTCGTTCCGTTTTGATCTCTCTATCGCACCTTCTTGTGCCCTCCGGGTTCGTAGGGCTCCTTACTTACATATATCTCCGATCGAAGGAGGGGGAGTCAAGAGGAGAATCGCAAGATACCCGGCGGGTTATCGCGAGGCACCGCAATCAAAGCCGACCCGCGGTTACCAAGAGTCAAAATGAAAACCCACGTAATGCTTGGCAAAAAAATCGATTTTCGGGTCCGCTTAACTTTTTGCCTCGATCTATATGTTTCCCCGAGCCCAGGATTAGCTATAGGCTTGAACTCGAATATTTTGCAAATTGGAAACCAGCGTATATAGTGAGAAATCATGTAAAAGTAACTAAAAATGCTTATGTCCGAATTTTCTGCATGAATAAAACTGTCGTTATTTATGCAAATCGTATTAACGTAGAAAAGATCAATTTTTACAGCTTGGAAAATACAGCATTCAAATTCTTTGAGGGCTTTCAGAGCTTGAAAGTCTTTAAAGACATTCTTTTTGAAGATTTATTCGAAAAAAAATAATGAATACCAATTATTGAGTGATCAATAATTGGAAATTCATGAGAAATGGATCAAGGCTAGCAGTTTGCAAAGTAAAAATCAGAAAAAAAAATTGTCTCTTAAAACTGAACCGATACTTATTTTGGTTTCGTATTTAGGAAACAAGTAATCATAGAACGATCGAATAATAAATCAACCAAATTATCTGACGTGAATAAACAATTGTTATGTTTGAAATGGTAATATGGAGATGATTCGCGAGTAGAAAAGGAACTTTTGTTCTAGTCCAACTCATCGACGTGCGTTATTCCTAGACTTCCGTTATTGGGCTAAGCCCATAATTTCGGCTAACTTTCCAAAGCGATACAAGGCTTTTACGAAGTTGTGCAGGATGCGTTAGCATTGTTATACGATTCTCTCGTGTACTAGTCCCTCGTATAAGTACGAAATGCAAAATTTTACAATCGGCATTGCGCCATGAACTACTCTGCATTGGAAATGAATAGTCCTACTCTGTGTAAGATATATAACTTTTATATAACCTTTATATACACATATCTATATATATCTTATGAGAGGAATTACGAAGCATGTAAAACGAGGAGGTCGAGTTTCCGTGCATTTTGAGTTTAACGATTTGGAAGGTGCTCAGATGTAAAAGCGGCGATAGTTGCGCTCTTCTCATCCACCTTTGCATTCGAGAGAAGTAAGTGTAGCCACAGCCGGGAATTCCATTTTCCGAGAATGGCGTTTACACGTGTACTATAGAAATATATATATATATATATATACACACAGAAGCTTGTAGTCAAATCACGGCGTAGAGAGTGATGGTGATGGGCACATTGGAGGCTTTTGAACATTTTTACAGCTAGTTCGTGACCCGACAGTCTGAAAAATTTCTAGATGTCAGTGAAGAAAAATCGATCAAAGCTTAAGTATAGGAACCTTTGGAAATTGAACAGAATCCTACAAAAAAAAAAAAAAATGAAGAGTAAGTGATTGTGTATTCGTTCCGTTTAGTCATCAACAAGAGTGTGTTTTTGTGAAAATATTGTGAAGAGGAAAAATAAAAAGTGACAATAATATTTATGAATCATTATAAAAAACGTTATAAATTACATGAGAGTTGTATTAAAATATATGAGTGTTGGGTGTTTTTTTTTATTGAGGAAACAAAATAAAAATTGGCTTGATTTGAAAAATCGTAAGAGATCAGTATGGTGATTTTTTTATCTTTTTTTATATCGTGTTATATTTGTGCATGTGTAAAAAGCCACTTTTTCAGCTTTATCATTTTCTCCATTCACCAGTCTCTCGCTTGCCATAAAATATCGCTCAAAAGCAGTAAAAAGAAAATTCTCCATCGCACAGAAAGGCTTTATATTCTCGTTAAATGAGAAAAGTCACGATAATCATCTCCACCTTTTTCTCGTTCTTTTCATCTCCTTCTCGCTATTGTCTTCAAAGGGAAATTTATCTTTTTTTTTTAATCACTGACGGTATTCCGTAGGACGTAGCATATTTTTTTGACTCATTCGCGCGGGCCCCAAGCACACCCTTAATGATAGACTCCAAGAAAAGTGGAAAAGGCGGATGACAGTGCAGTGTTTTCAACTGTTGCTTTTGTGCTTGGAGAAGGTTGATGCTGGGCATTAAAGCAGCGAAACTCTCTTCTCGCTGGGAGGAAATCGCGACATAATTTATTACACGTATTACTTTTATTTAGGAAATATTCATAAATTCTGAGTGGATAAAAGGTCTGTAGTAGCGCGTGAAGTTTTACAGCTTCCTTCGCTCTATCTTCTGGTTACTTAGTAATATATCTACTGAATTGTGCATGTAATTGACAAATTGCTTCATTTCATTCTGCGACAAAGAAACATTTTTATTCCGAATTTCCTTTTGTTATGCCGTTTTCTCTTCTTATAAATACAAGATTTTTACGATATTTTGTATTCATTCGAATCAACACTATGTCAACATGGACTTAAACTTTTTTTTTATTCTCCCGTGACTAAAAAATGTAGAAATGATTGATTAGGAAATGATTCTCTTGATGTGTCGTGAAGGGTTTTGTTAAAATGGAGATCGTTTGTACAATTCAAAGACGAAACTGTAAGAGTGAAATCAATAGCTCGTAAACAGAGAATTCCTCGCGTACCCACGTGGATACTCAAAGTAGAGTTAGCGCTTACTGAACACATTCTATTCTCGTTTTTCCGTTTATATACGACACACATTGCCAGGATAAACGGGGAATGGATGCGATCGTTTCTCGTGGGTGATTTCGCGGGTGAAAGCCCGGTCTCCCCGTCGCCATCGCGTTCTCGTAGTCGTCAAATCACAAGGGTGTTAATGTGGAAAACCGACCGGATTGTTTATAGATATATCGCGTTGTTAAAAACATCGTTACGGCGGTGTAAATGCAATCCACTTTAGTATTTTATTACAACATGACGCAGTGAAAATCAATAGAATACATGAATACATAGGTTTCAAGTTTCGAGAAGAGTACAATTTTTCAAATAAATACCGAGTGTGAAATACATGAATACATCATATGATTCATTTGAGTCAAAGAGGTAATAAAATTGGTTTCAATCGTGAGTATTTTTGTTTATCAAAAACAATATGTGACGTGTTTTCAACACAGAAAATCAACATAAACTCGGAAATGTCACATAAAATGTCTCTTGTACAAATATTTTTTTAAAAATCATTTATTTGGGTTTGAGAATCGAATTCTATAACAACTTGGCAGTGAAGCAGCATACAAATCGAAATACAAATAGTTGACGTTCTGCATATCAATCATCAAACTACGAATGGATCATGGAAAAGACGATGCGAAATGACCGTGGGTGGGAGCCAGTAGTTTCAAATAGACATCAAGGGTTGAAGCAAATTCGTGGTGGGTAGAGAATACGTCCGGAGGTCACGTGCCACGCTGTTTTCATTTCCGACTACCCCATACTACGTACACTTAAGACACACGGTTGGAGTTTGTTTGGCAGAGACCAAGTGAGTGCTGTCCAAGAGCGATGAGACAGGAATCCCCTTTAAGCTTCAAGTGGAGAGCTTTGACAGTAGAGGATCTTTATATACATATATATATATATATATAAACGTATAAATGTAGAAGTCAGCTAGCGAACGAAAGGTATTTAATCACATGAGGGATAACTAAATACAGCAATGCTAGTCGCGGTTATTTGTTCACTAGAAATAGACCAACAAATAAGAACCATTTCCAGATGAAGATTTGCAGAGATTTGTCGTGGCTATAGAGAAAACTTCTCAATATAAAACACATTTCATTTCACTCTGAACATAGTCAGAAAGATTAAATTTTTCATCTGAAATAGACACTCTGAATTGTATCCAAGCAAATTTTCAAAAATTACCCGATCAACTTTTTAAGGAAAATAAACGGCACGAATTTTTAACGATGGACCTCGTAGTGGATGAGTGAAGTGACCCCTGGTTTTATTACGGTTTTTGGAATATTTAGAAAGCCCCAGAAAAACCTGTATCTCTCTCTCTCTCTCTCTTGCAACTGACAAATCACTTTAAAGATATCGTAGCACTACCATTGATGATTGAGCGATACATTAAGAAAAACATACATTCAAAATGATTGTAACCATCAGAAGCATAAGCCAATATATACGTTTCTCTCTCCTACAGCCCCTGAGCTTAATGCGTTTGGTGAACGCACGCATAGCCTTCAATCTACCTTCGGCCTTTAGTATGTTTACTGTTTATGTCTATGACATGTCGAGATGCAATCTCCGCGAGTTTCTATGCAAGTGCACTTCCATGACCTCACTATGTACACACACGCGTTTCAATGCTTACTTCGTCAAACTGGTATACATACTAAAACAGGTTGAAAATTCTCGTCGGATTGGATTGTTCGATTAAAATATTTGATGATTTGCTATGTTTGGAAACAACGAATGCAATGAACGATGTTTATAATTCTCAATTATTTTGTAGTATTATTCTTTTCTTACTTTTATTATTTATTATGTATCGAGACGGTCGACCGACGCGGCCACAATGGCGTCGACGGGGAGAGCCACAGTGGGGACACCGATAACACACGAATCGCAGCGAGCGCGCGGGCCCGGAAGTGGGGGTGAACCAATCGGACTGCTTCTCCCCACATTGCGCTCTCCCCGCTTACCTACGGGCCGTTTCTCCTACCTCTAGCTATATGACTGCGATTCTACGCGTTTGACTCTACACTACATTCGTATAGCTGTTATGATTGAATTCCCAGAATCGAGTAATCGAAGGCTTATTGTAGCTCATCGATGTCAATAATTAGAAACGAAGCCAGCTCCGATCGCTGGTGGCCTTTTCTCTATTCTCGTATCGAATTTCATGTGGAAAAATACTTTGATCGCACAAAGGACGTATGGCAAAAATTAAAAAAAATTATAATCTAATTTGAGATTTTTCGTTACACTCGTTTGTCCTTGAGAACAATTTAAAATCTTCGTGTATATATAAGAGTGCAATAGGGCTCGCGCTGGCTTTTCGTTTTAATACTTGGCGTCGAGCGGATACCGCGTCTCTTGATTTAATAGGTTAGACTCCGAGAGAATTAATGATGACCCGCGTGATCAATATTCAATACGACATATCGATGTAGAAGTTGAAGAAGAAAATGGAATTGTAGGAGGGTGATTCCACCGCATCGAGCTATATGCAGGAAAGACAGCCGATATATCTGTTAAGCTTTAACGTCACACTGTTCTCAATAGCCATCTCTTCTGATGGGACCCATCTCCTAGAAAATAACCACTTTTTTTTGCTAAAAGAGCTGCGGTGAGAGCTTTCAATGAATGAGTTTTCTTTAACAATGTTTAAAAAACGTCTCCAGCAGTCTTTTATAATTAAAATAACTGATTTATTGGCGGCGAAAAGGTCACATTAGTGATAAATTTACAGTAGTTCAAACGATATTGGATGTCTCACATACACATATAGATATATAAACATTATAGTACTCAATGTATTCTGCTCTTTGTGTATACTGCAGTGCTCCAAGTTCTATGACTATTTGTCGCAATAGTACACAAACTATGGTGCATCGTACAGGCTATTCTGATTATTCTGATTCAGTACGTCCATATATATACATATGAGCCCAATCCTAAATCCAAATGTGTGCTGGGCCTGCAGGGCATAGTGTACGATGCTACTTGTATCAGTAACATGGTTCTGTACAGACGTCGTAACGTTCCATTATATCGCATCATATGCGAAGCTCTAAATTCTATATATACATATCTATTCATAATTAACGATTCTAGACCGACCCAAACTGATAATACTCCCTTATAAGATAACGTCCACTATTTCGATACTATATACAAATTGATACTTTATGCAAAACAAACAAATGTGATATTCGAACAAAAAGGTATATTAAAACGCGATGATGATCGTTCAAGAACAATATTTTATTAAACGTATTCAAGCGTAGAGTTAAGAGTTTTTTTTTATTATCAGTTTTTTATCCATATTTACTCAGAGATTTTTATCCAGTTAAATAATTAAGATTAACATTCTTGTGTTTTAAAAAAAATTTCCAAAGTGGTTCCATTTTATACCTAAAACCCTACAATCAATTTTTTCAAACGCAAAGCTTAAAGTGGGCTTTCCTCTGAGATATTTTTTCCATGATATAAAAAGTTCCTCCCATACGATCATAGTGTGTAATTTACACCATTTTCTCGTTTTTTTTCCTCTTCAACGAAGAGAATATGATCCACCATTTAGTCGCATTTGGCGAACAGTTGATTACGTACACTCTGAAGAATAAAAAGTTGAGGAAAAATGTAAAAATGACGGAAATTTGAAGTTTTTATGAGATAAGTAATTACTCATAAGTGCGTCGAGTTCTATGGTTGATTCCATCATAACCCGATATGGACTTCAGTCCTTTGATCATAGGTTTATCGGATCAATTTATTTTGTTTTTATTTCAGCTTTGGATATCTTCTTTTTTTTTAAATATATTCTGAGTCTTTTTTGTTATTTTTTTTTTTCATTTCGATAGTGTAATATGACACGTTTTAAGCCAAAAGTTGTGCAGTGTCCATTTGAGCTCCACAGGTGAAAGTCACGAATCATATTTCAAAGTGTTGGTCATTCGTGTGCTCCTCACAAATCGCAAGCTCGGGGCGCGAGTGCATGGTAAGCAAAAGCAAGGAGAGCACCCGTAAAGAAAGGGGTAAGAGAAAGGGAGTTGAGGGGGTGCTCCCGGATGTACGGTAACGTGGGAAACAAGACACTTCGCGCTTTAATAATGCATGAGCGGCTGGCGTATTTGCTGGCGCGTTCTAACCGCCTGTGTACTTATGTATATAGGTATAACATTATACCAACTTTACTAGCAAGTGAAAAAATGTAAAGCCTGGTATTTCACGTATAAAATAAGGTAAATTACGACCATTTGCTGGTTAACCTTTCATACGCATAATATAAAAGTACAAAGATGGAAAAATAACATATAGTTGTGAACACTTTTTCTGCATGATTGATACGTGAACGAAGTATCAATGGAAATATTGAATAGAACAATAAGGTATTAACCAAAGTGACGATGAGTGCATTATAGAAACGACGTTTTGTACGCTAATGATTATCGTAGCTCTAGCGAAAAATTACGGATATTTATTTTGCATTAAAAGTCTTGGAGCCCATGCGATTGTGATCTTACTTTTAATTCATCCATACATTCATAATAATTGTATAACACTTGCCATATCGTCCCAGAGAACATATTATCAGTTGGCGCGAACATGTAAGTCGATGAAGTGTCTCTAAACTTTACGACCGTTTCTCGCACCACGTACAAACATCATTATTCCACTCGTTCGTGCTCTCAGGGAACGACATTTTGTACTCGTTTCACGCGTTTCAGTCGATACCATGGGATTTTCACTTAGGGACCTTGTTTCTTTTTTTTACTACACTCAAGGGAATGCCGTTGTCTCATTTTTCGCGTTTCAAAAACTACTATCCAACGGTAAATGTGGGATGGACTTCATGGTTACTTTTCACACATGAAGATGACGGAAATTTTTTCGTATACCTAAACGGAAAGGTTCACTATATATATTTGTATACACATATATCTATATAGGGTTGAAATTGTTCTCTTTCAATGCTTTTGGCATCGAGCCACTGCCGCTATTTTCAATTTGTTCACAGAATGATTAAAATTATTTAGAGAATTGATGAAAAATCTATAAATCATCAAGTTGCACTGAATATAAGAAATTTAATAATCGTTGTTTGATTGAGTTCAGTAATTGGTAAACACGATTTAATTTCAATAAACCCTCCAACGTTGCACAGGGTAGAATTGATGAAATCGAATTGATCGAAGTAATCATTTGTTTATTGGTGAAATGATTTTTTAAGCAATTAATTTATTTTTCGTTTTATTATTAAATTGAACGAATAGAGTGAGTATGTTCGACATATTGTTTGAAATACTGCAGAAAATATGTGATAGTAAAAAAGCACGATTCGTTGCTTTCATAACATATAACTTGCATGTTCTTGAAATTGTGAACAACAAGAAAGGATGTTAATGTGTATGGTAAGAAAAATCGAGACAGTTCATTCATTAACAAGGTGAAGCGCGTCCGCGGGATTTTTCTTCGGTCTCGCTCGACGGCACACTTCCGTCGGATTATGTGCGCGCGTGAAACAAATTGAATAAAAAAAAAAGAAAAAAGAATGAATACAAAGCTCCGTTTCTTGGTGGTTGCTGCTTGCGAGAGATAACAACGACTCCCCAGGGACACGATGAGGTAAAACTGAAAAAAAAAAAAAGAAAAAAAATGTTGTGTGCGAGAAGAACCTCGAGCAGCGGAGCGTTATGTCTCTCCGGAGACGGAGGGAAACGAGGATTGGAAATGAAGACTTGGGAGGAAACGAGAAAAGCTGCAGCATCAGAGACTATTCAAAGAGAAATTAATAATCTCCTTGCTGTATTTCATAAAAATATTATTTCTTTTTTTTCGCTCCGAACATTCTAACACAAGTACAAATATGAATCAATAATAAAAATAAAATATGGCTAATTAAATCGTTCGATATAAAGGTTAGTGACTCGTGTAAATCACTCATCGATTCTGTGCTGTTAAAGCGAAAATCCTTTTCCTTTTTATTCGTACAAAGTAAAATGTTATTAATTACGAAGTTATACAAAATATGACGAAATGTTGTTCATGTGCTACACTTGAGGAGGAGATTAAAGAAAAAACCGATTTTAGTATGTATCAGCTGGTATTTTATAGCAATTAGTTCATAACTTTTTAATGATTACGATAATCAATCGTTGTATAAAAACAAGAGAGAGGGGTAAATTAATGTTTAAATTTATTTCAATATCAGCGATATTTTTGGCACTGGACCAGAACTGGCTGTGAAAATGTTTTTGCCAAATATCACAACGTAGCGTTCCAATAATATTCGAGAATGGCACCGTGAGTTGCTTTCCGCGTTCCCATCGCGACATGAAACCGAACATGAAATATCCATAAATTTTGAACTTTTCATTACTGCTCAGGACCTTTCAAAAGTTTCACTCTCACATCAAATTTCATGGATATAAATATGAATTAATAAGAATAATTTATCGTCATCACGAAATCCATTACGTGAAATTAGCCTTTTTGTATATTATCAAAAAGAACCACCACTATTAAACTATGCAAGTGAAATGAAATTTCAAATATTCACCATACGAAGTTCTAGAATCCAATCATAGACATACAGTATAATCATAATCATAATTACTGTGATCATAATCCACACTAAGTACAAATAAATTTGTTGCTGCATGCGTCGTAAGATTAGTTCCACAACGTTATTTACGGGTATTCGTCATAGCTCGATAAAACCCTTGTGTATGCATTGTATGTGTATGTGTCAGTGTGTGTGCTCGGATGCGCGCGGGTATGATTAACATAATATTAAAGCAAAGTCCTCGTGAGCATGATGTCAAAATTTATAGCAAATGTTGGTTTCACGAAAAATAGAAAATGTGTTTCATTCGTTCTCTAATATTTGTGCATCTGTGCCCTCAATCTTTCGAATGAGTAAGTTACGGTTTTGTAAAATGCAGCCACGACTAATGAAATTAACCAAGTAGTCAGTAAACGTCGTCACCGTCGTTATTATCATCGTCGTAGACTTGATTCCTCTCGTATTTACGGAACACTTGAGCAAGCAGGTCCTCTCAATTTAAACGCTCAATCCCAGCAGGAATGTCTCTCTTAAGTATAGATATATTCGTTACGTATATACTTCTACATGCATATATTTTCTCGAGGCTCGCAAAAGCTCGTGAGATTTCACTGTGTACGCACTAGCATGGATGACTGGCTCTACTGTATATTTAGATTTCAACCGTTTGGAATAACGCTCAAAAGATTTCCCATCAGTACGTATTAAAGTACGTCTGTATACGTACGAGTACATAAACACAAAATCACACAGGCACACTTGAGAAATTCCACAGTCGTATTGTTTCCGCTCATGCCAACAAAAAATTTGACGGATCGAGAATTCCTACTGAAAGTTTTTCTTTCTCTACTATTTCTCTTTTTTACATTTTCCCATCATCAGGTTCTTCGCTAAAATATAATTACATCTGTATATACTGTTCACTTGAAAGATTATTGATTATCAACAACGAAAGCTCACGTTTCATCCGAATAGTTATTAATTTGGAAAAATTGGAACTTTCTCCGTAGTCTGTAGAAAATTTCAAACTCCGTGTGTCCATTTGTATCGGACGTAAATATAACTAGATTACAATCTCAATGAAACTTTTGAAAAGTTTCAATTTATTAAAAAAAAAAAACAATTCCACAAGGCTTCAGAGAACGCCAGAGTTTTTCCAGGAGCTTTTATAAACCCGCATTGAAAACCCGATCGCGTTCGAATCATGAGAATTTTCATCGCTGACGTTGCTTTTTGTTTTTGTAATGAGACTTTGTACTTTTCTATGAAATTTAAGTTCTTCTGAAGTTTTGAAATGATTCAATAAAACAAAATGAAACTACGCACCATGTCATGTTTCTATTCTTTTTTCAGTTCGCATCATTGAATTAGGCTTGAATAAGTTTTGCGTGTTTGCTCGTTTTGGGCAACTATTTCGTCCATTCTAAATGATATATATATTTCATGTTGTATATCACTCGCATAGCGATTCGCGTGTCTCGGTTCCATTACGCCCAGCACGTGCTTTGCGTTAAACAAGTGGAGAATACTCGTTCGCTCGTATTCAAAGTATAACACACAACAGTGTGTATATATACATATCCATCTAGGAACAGGAAATATGCAGTAACGATAGAGACTGGTATACATAGAAAATGGAGAGAAGAGTAGAGCAGGTTGAACGCAAAAGCTTTTGTGTATTATAGGGTTAAATGGGGCTCCAGTATTTTCGTTTAATGTATTCAAACGTTCCACCCGAGAAAACATTTGAACAAACAAATTTCTTGGCCCCATAGTTCGAGGGAAAAAGGGTTCCTCTGGGTTCGTGTGTTTAAAGTTTGGGTCTTTTCCCCTGGACTTCTTTGAAATACTCTGCACCAAACTCTTTTTGTATACTTAGAAGAAAACCAAGCAAGTATGCAAATACTGTAAATAGCCACGTACGAAAAGTGAATATGAAATTTTCGTGATACCCACGAATGGGCTCGAGTTTCGATTGTATTTTATGTCATCCGTTGTATAATTATAATATTGTAGTTAAGAGACTTTGAATTGATCCAATTTGTTACGAAATTTCAAATTGAGTGTCAATATTTGTGTCGTCCCGAAAATTCGATTCTACACGTAATAATTTATTAAAATTTTGATGGTGAGGTTATTTGAGAGCAGTTTTTAATCGTAATTATTGAATGAATCGAAATTCTGTGAATAGTTCTTTATCGAAATATTAATGAACTATAAAAAACGCTTCTTGCGTAGTACTCAATAGAAAAATGGCAGCTGCACAACAATTTTGCGGTAATGGCTTTTTTTTTGGAACAGCGGAAACGTAGCTCATGCAAATTTTTGTCTGGAACAAAAAAATAAATATCATTCCTTTCCATATAAGAACAGCTGCAGAAGTACGCGAGATTTTTGCATTTTATTGCATGGTTTTTTTTTGCTGTAAAAAATTATAAACTGATGTTGAATTACGTTTGAATTCTCGTAAATTAATATTGATGGTAAATAAAGATCATTATAGTAGAAAAATGAAACAAAAAGACTACTTGTTTCAGGTTTCAGTAGAAAATATTTCAAATACTTATAAAAAACGTATAATTAACAAGAATTTTTTTAGCTGAGTATTTGAGATTCCTATAAAATGAATAAGTTCAATAGAAATTGGCTTTTTCTTGGACTCTTCAGCAAACACACTTGGCAAACTCTATATAAACTAGGAACTTTTACATAAAAATTGCAAAAATTGTCCAAGTTCTGTTTGCTGGGTCAATACTTGATCCATTCGGTGTTCTAAAAAAACCTAGCGTCAAGTGTACGACCAAGGTGGATCGAGGATTTATTTAGTATCAGAATTGAGCGTCGAGTCGTGGATTATGTGGGATACTTGCAATGAAATTGAAGTCTTGAAAGGTAAATGTATTCTTTACGTCGACGTCGTACGATGTCTTTACTTGGTCGATCGAAATACGGTATGGCTGACGACTATAAGTCGTCTGACTTGAAGATTCACCTGTCCCAGACATGAGCATTAATGTATTCGGCGCCTCAAGTATCGACAAGAAGCGCATATATTTTCTTTTACAAATCTATATATTCGACTGACGTCACCTTCAGGCCGTAACCGACCAAAGTAAAATTTATACGATGTAGATCGCGAGGAAAGTGCGCCTCGCCCGAAGAGCAGAAAAGCTGCCCTTCTTATTCACTAGCTTTTACCTTCTTGGTTATATATGTATATGATATAAACGCGATCATTTACTCTCTCTCTCTCTCTCTCTCTCTCTCTCTCTCTCTCTCTCTCTCTCTCTTTTTCTCTCACTCTTTCTTTTTCCTAATGTATATATGTATGTATATAGTGGATACTCGCACGTTCTCGATTTACGAGCAAGCTTACACTTCGTTGGTACTCCACGGTCGAGGCCTGTACTCTATTTTACTCTCAGTACGATGATATTTATGCTTGAGACGTCGACGCCTATATGACCCTCTCTAGCCCTCACCCTCACCCTCTTCAAACTACTAATGCCTAGGCGCCCTTTACATTATGTATACGATCGCAAGATATTATTCATGTCTTTCACCGGATATTGAAATCGATGAGAATCGTCGTGTGTTGTAACATCCAATAAAATCAGAACTGTGCTTATATTCATATGATTAAAAACCCAAACTTCGTTGCAGACAAATTCATTTGTCTAGTCATATTTATTAGATTTGAAAATGTTGACTATTTTTCATTATCAAGATTTCATTTTTGTTCTACAAAAATTGGTTAAGGGAAAAAGTGTAAATTCAAAATAAATAATTAAATCGACAGAAGGCACAAGACGTCGTATCACCTATACTTGGAGGTTTCAAATGTCAATTTTCAAATCGTCTATGAAGACTAAAATATTCGATAATCATTTGACACAATATTGTCGATTCATTAACGTATTATTCTTCGATCATTTTAATATCAAAGTGGATATTGTATATAATACGCTTGGCTGAACGATGGAAATATCTCGGAGGAATGGGTGGCCAATTTTTGAAGTGCTGAAACTAGAGCTTGGCTGGTATAGAGTCTCAATGGATAAAACTGATGTATATTTATATTGAGACGTTTGCAAACTTCTATTTCAGCACAAAGGTGAATTGAGTTATCACGAATTTGAACGCTTTAAATTAATCTGTGCACTTTGGGTGATAAATATCCACATGTACGGAGTGATGCGTAATTTAATATTTCGTGCAATTTGCAATGGATAAGCTGATACTTTGATGTTTTATTTCTATTTTTTAGTCTGCTTCGTCGATGATCACAGCAAATCTTATCTTCCGAAAGGAGGTTAACACACAATATCAGTGAATTAATGTGATTATGTAACATTTATAATGTATTTTTGACCAATTAGCTCGAACAAATAAACGAGATGATACAAAAATGTGAACGTCAAAAGATACATCTCTGTAATGATAATTTCAATACTACCATTTTTTCATTGCTATGCAACATGTTTTTGAAACAGCATGGGATCAGGGGAACAAATGAAAAATCGTAATTCTTTTACATCTCATGATTATCTATACAAAGCTGTATTTTTTTTGATACTTATATCCTATATATACTAAACTTACGAGTATGCAATGATTTCGTATTTATGCGATTATGACAGTATCTAAAATGCCGACTAAAAAAGAAAGGATGGCGGCTGCAATAAAGGTACAGGGAGATAAAAATTAGGTCTTCTTGCTAATTCAACAGTCATTCCGGAAAGTCACGTGCAACATCACAGAGTGGCTGCACGTCCGGGTAACGTATTTTCCACTTTGCAGAAATGCTGCACTCTTTTATTTCAACGCTTTTTTCAACTTCAGACTTTAACAGGGATGTAACTATATATTAAATAATTAAGCACTTCTGCATGAATAAAGTGACGTCTGAATATTAAACATTTTAACTATTCCTGCGATTATGATTACTGCATTAATACAATAAGCATGTTTGGAACATCTATTACAAATGGTGACAAATTAATACAATTTTGGAAGATTGTTTTGTACATTTGTCCTGAAGCTATTAAAAAAATTCAAGACAACTCACTAAGCCATTTAAGAGTTGTAAGAATTTCAATTATTACCAAACTTACACGTAATTAAGAGAAAAAAATGTTTTCATGTGTACTAAAGTAGGTAAAAAAACAAAAAAAGTGGTACACTTTTTTTCAACATTTTCATGTTTGTAAATTAGACACCAACGAATGAATTTATAAAAGAATACATAAAGTCTAATGAAATTAATTCTACTTATTTCGAATTGGTGATTAACTTGCTGTTGAAATTAATGTCATGGCTCTGGTAACAGCTCATATTCAAAAGGATCATAGAAACTCTAATTTTATTCCAAACATCATTACTCTGGAATTATTCACATTCAATGATTTCCCGGTAAAAGTTATTTGATGCTTGAATGAATTCGTATCTACGTCGCACGTAAGGTTGAAAAAAAAAGGAATAAAATCAAATAAAGGTTACCGCACGACTATTGCTTTACGTTTTCTTTTGTTTGAAACTGTGAGTGCCTACAAACACCTACCTTTTTCGCACTTTACCAGTTATTAGATTTCTCACAACAGACACTACACACTCTTTCATGGAGATTGTGTGCGTTATGAGTGTGCTCTGGTATTCGTATTTTCTCTCGTTGCAGATTATAGAGTTAGCGGAGAGAACGAGTGCTGAGTATCGAACAAATTGTTTGGAAGAGATAGCGAAGCGTGTAGATGGCCCCGAATAAACGCTCGCAATGTTAGAGACCTGTACGTGGATGTCTCTACGAGTATATACATATGAGGAGGAAAGAGTGTATATCTGTATATAGCAAATATATACACATAGAATCAGCGAAACGGATATTAACCGTGACACTTCCGGTTGCGCGAAGAACAGTGTATTCGAATTATTGTCGCTAGTTCTATATCCGGACCGATTCAACGAACAGGAAACTTCGCTTTTCTGACAAACCCTGTGACGAAAATGAATAAAAAAAAAGCTAAAATACAGCTTCCTGAAGGAATTACGAGGTCGCGTAAAAGCATCGAGTTTTATACGAATGATGATTTTTTAGAGATTCAGGTATATACACATTGAATAATGTACCAAGTGTTTTACCATATGCCTGAGTGCAATACTTTTCCTCTAAGTTGCATTGTTCCTTGCATAAAAATATCCTTTTTTTAACAAACATCGTACGCACTGCAATGTTCAGACATTTTATTCTTTTAGACTCTTCTTTCAAATTGTAGATCCAATGAGTTTTTTTTTACGAAGAGAGTTAGCCATTAAGCAAGGGGTTTTCATCAAGATTAAAAATCAATGTCACTGGCTGAACGAAGGGGAGCATATAGGTCCGGGTTGATGAATCGTAGAAGGTAACAGTATTAGAACGAAGGTTGCAAGTCCCTATCGAAATCACTCTAAAAGATATTTCTACGGATTTAATCCTGAAGCGAATTGACGGAACAAGAATCATCTTTAATACGAGGGAGGAATGAAAGTCAGAAAACGTCGTGTGGGAGGATTCTTCGATCTTACCAAACCACTTGGAATTTGAATGTAAGCTTTATTGAGCTTCAGTGAACCCAATTGAGTCAAATCACTCTGTGTATAAATCTCAAGATTCTTTTATTACAATTGTAGATGATGGAGACTTCTAAAACAATATTATCGGGAAGTCGTGGGTGGAGTAAAAATTTTTATTTTTTTTTTCAATCGAATTCTTAAGTAAATGAGGATGGCAACTGTCCATTCGACTACAACTTGACTAAAGAAAGTACGGAATGCAATCGCGTTATGTAAAAATGACCTAAATACCGAACAAACAAACAAAACGAACGGTTTGGCATAATCTACTGAGAGTTTTCAGTATGGTCGTGATTTTTTTATCAACCGTAAAGTGAATAACAGCAAGCAATGTAAAATCGACCCTCCCTATTTGACCTGAAACTTTCGACAGCATATTTTCCATAAAACTGTGCAACGAATTTTCGAGATCTAATTAAAACCTATACTTTGGTTATTGGCATGCTTCAACAAAGTTTCCAGCCTTCTGTGTGTGACACTCTGAGATTGTGGAGGGATGCTTAAACGTGAAATCTACCGATGGAATTTAATTCGCACATTCACTATGGACGGAAAAAAAACCCTTAACCGATATCGTGTCTGAATATTAAATGTATTATTCCCTTGATAATCCGATTCACTTTTTTAATTGAAAATAAACTTTTATATTATTCTTTAAATATTTTTAATTAAAAGATTATGATGATAATCAATAAATATATATAGGAAGTTCTGATGAGATGGATGTGTCTTTTTTATTTCCTGATCATTTTTCATCATATTTGTCTACTTGATATTTTACAATGAATTTAACGTCAGACTATTTCGGAGACTGATGAGCTATTGGGTATACATAGATCTAGAGAAAAAAAACAGACACATCAGGATCAGTGAGGCAAGGGAATCAGCAGAGTTCGTAAGAGAAGGGGTACATAAATATTCGATGACATACTGAAGGAGAAATTCTCGGAATCGCTGAGAAAAGTGATTGGGAACTAAGAGGGTTGGGCGAAAGGTATAGTAGTGAGAGATAGCAAAGTCTACTCGAAGATATGTGGGTGGAGCGGGAAAGTGAAAATGCTCGAGCACATCGGTGAATTTTCGCTTAACCCGTTTCCTCGATCTCGAAAGAAAGAGATGAAGAGGAAGGGGAGATTACTCTTATGGGGGTTGGGGCGAGGGTGAAAAAGTTAGACAGAGACAGAGAAACACGGTTAACTTCCAGGAACGAACTAGTCGAAAAAGATGAGGAGGAGGATGAGTATGAAAAAGAAACAGAAAGATAGAGACAGAAAGAGGGTGAGAGTGATAGCTAAGATGGGGTAGAATACGTTCGTGGGGCGAATGAGATGCCGGGATTCGAGCTCCCATCATCCATCTTCGTCTCGCGAGGGAATAGCGCAGTCATATATACAGACATATTAGCTGTGGAACACGAAAATAAGACATTTTTTGGACACGAAAATGTTTGACAGCTGTCTAGTTTACGAATAGTTGCTTTCAACACAGAAATTGAAACGACAGAGCTTCCAACTACCGTTATCAATGGCCAACGTGATTAATTTTTTTCGCTACAGATGGTCAACTACGCTACGGCTACAGATGGTCAACAGTGTAGCTCTGACTAAAACCGTTCGCTCTTGTGTCAAATCTCAATTAGTTATACATCGTATCCATCAAAATTTCTTCTCATCACTTTGCCTCAGTGAAGCTAGTCTTCACACGTAAGGGAAGCCAGAGGTAAGCAGTGAACCTCGAAAAACATTTGACTCGTAGGACGACTTTCAATGATGTAGTTATGTCGTTCTGTAGGTAATTGCAAGTATTTCGTGTAATTATTTTGATAAATATTCTCAACCAGTGAATTATGCCTCAGTCTCATCGTTCTTTATATAAATATTTTTTTTAATGATATATTTTCCTATTCCGCGTGACTTCTGCTGTTATTCTGTCCTTATATACATAGTCCTCCAAGAGAATACTTTCTCAAAATCCTAACTGGGAGTTAGGCCGTTTGGTGGCCTTTAGGGACATCGAAGTTTGTCCTCTTGTCAGTTCGTCAGACCGAACACGAAATATTTCAGCATTCATACTTTCGTTGAAAAATCTGACTTCTCTTTTCGTTCTTTGAATATCTATCCATGGTAAAAATTCCAGATATATGGCAATGGTTCTCGTATAAGACTTGTGGCAAATATCTATATCAAGTACCTGAGTTCCGAAAGAAATTCAACTATTTTTTGTTAGATCAGTAGAATACCATAGTTTGTTACTCACTTTCACTAGTCCAAGCGTCATGGAAAATAATTGATCGAAATTCATTTACGCGTTTCATCAACATGAAATGAAATGAATGAAAACATGAATGAAAACTGATCGACAGTTTAAAAAATTCTTAATTGTCAAAGTACGCTTATAGTCATGGTTACTTTGTGGAGCTTTTAACAACTATGCAGTGTGAGCTCCTTATTACTATAACCAACAACTAAACAGTATTTTTTATTATGCACATTTGCTTTTTCGTATTCTTGTCGTTGTGTTTTATCGTCATAACTTTCTTCAGACATCGCTATGAAAAATTCATGTTTTAACGGGTGTAACGTGGAACAAATTACTTTGGTTGATTTTTTTAAAGATACAGTTGATTTTTAAATTACCGAAGCATCTGGACTTGGAATGAGACTGTTGCCAAGATTGCAAAATCTGTTTCAAACCATAAAACTATTGCTTTCGATGATTTCGTTTTTTTTTTTCAAACGTTACACTTATATAGGTTTGAACATATTTCTAGTCCTAATAGTTATTGTCACACCCAGACTATATACATAAATATTCCTCGTGAATGTACAGATCTGTATATGCATATTTTCTAGGCACAAGAAGATGCGTCAAGGGACAAGGTGAGCTAAACAAAAAACATGGAATAAATTACTGTGACAACGACGGCGAATGGGGCTTGAAACGAGCGAATGGCGGTCGTTACGAGCAGCACAGTGACATCAAAATCAAATGCATATCTACGATCCACATGATATGTAAATCAAGTCTTTGCCATCCCTATATTATCATTTACATGTCCTACCTATCAGCCAATCCGCGCCATTTCGCGCTGCTATGGACCCGACCAATTTTAGTTTTCTTGATTTTTGTTTAACTCCTCTGAATTTCGAGGATTTCTGTATATTTCGTTTCGTTAAAAACTGATGTACAAAAAGAACCGAACAAGTGGGAAACCAAGTACTGAGACTTCATTCGATTTTCCAATCTGAAGAAAAATACATGGAGAAACGTTAAATCCTAGCGACCAATAAAAAAAAATTTAAAAACTCATCCAGCAGCTGATAACAATTTCAAAAAAAAAGAAGAAGTTATGGACTCTGAATAATTTCAACGTAGAAACTCAACATGTAAAAAATAATAATAATAAACTTTTGAGAGTAATCGTTGAAGTGGAAGTAGTGGATTTATATGGGGTATTTGTCCATCGACGTCAAACATCATTTCAGTGTCGACAAGGATCATTCTCGTAGTAAGGGTCGTGAGCGGATTATAACGAACACTTGAAAAATATACTAGTTCCGGAGCAATCGAAGTATTCATTCCGATTACGAGTCCAACCGAGAGTTGAACTGGATTTTGTTAGAAATTTTCCAATAACTGATGGTTCCTCTAAAAAATGTCATGTGAAAAACGTCATGACGAGATGAAAAAAGAGAAAAATAGGGTAAAAAATTCATCAAGAAATCCATGGCGCGAGAGAGTCTATGCGTGGGGCTTCAAATTCAATTAACAATCACAGCTATCGACGACTGTTTCTGCATGACGCTTGAAATTTCATTTAATTCGTAAAAATCCATGTGTATAACTAGACGTGGATCTACATAGGTACCTGCGTACATAGTTTGATCGAGTGAATACATGCATATATCCATATACGAACAATGAATATGATTGTATATTTGGCTACGACCAAAGAATCGCTAGACTTTTAAATTGTAGCAATGAAATTCGAGTATTGCAATGCATATGCGGGGATGAGGAACGAAACTTCATATATAACATGGTATATAAACATATACGTATGTATCCGAAGTATTCCATCGATTCGAGCTAGTCCGTAACCCCCAACATTTGTATTCCTTTGTATTTGATTTTCAAAAAAAGTACTGTTTCCACGAAATATCAGTAGGGTTTTATAGATTGTAATAAAAAATTGTTAACAAGTTTTCGATTCTGAACATTTCGAAAAGTTTTATAAACCAATAGTTGTCTAACGAGTATGTATTCTTCTTTCCTGAGTTTTGAGAACAATTGAATGAAGGGCTACAATTTTGATTCGCCTTCAATCGCTATAACGGAGCTCATAGTTTCCATAATAGCTGAAGCCTTGCCGGATACGATCGGAGCGTTAAACGCTGAACGATCGTTCGTGAAAATTCGAATCATTTCGCATATGCAAGACTTCTGCGCTGATTAAAAGTATAAGATGCAACGGAAAATGGATCGTGAACTGGTCCGAAAGTATATAATTAATAAGACCTGAATGGCAAAAACCTCGTTACTACTTCTTGTTTCAAGCTATATCAATATTGTTGAAAATAATTTATCGTATAATAATAATTCTTCGACTGGGTTAAAATGGCATAGATTGGCGTAAAATATTATATTAATAGATGAGGTATCAGCTTGAAGGGATTCTCCGGAGACAGGAAAGAGGGTGCCTGATGTAACAAGATTCCCGAGTTGAAAATACCTCGTAGACCTCCATGTTCTGCTGAAAAACATATATATGTATATATATATATATTGATGTAGATACATATATATAATCTATATCCGCCCTCGCGGTTTATATCTTCTGCCCTACATGTGCTATACACTGTAGCTGTTAAAGGGTTATAGCATAGTACGCTACGGGAACGGAGGCCGTTGTGGCGTCGGTTTCGCCAGTTTCGCAGATAGCTACAAGCCACGAAGACGAGAGAACGACGACGAGGACACTAAGCTTGCAATAGGTATACGAGTTTTAGACGTAGCATGAGTGGATGGCATAGCGAACAAGGAGGAATATAGCTACATACAGCTTTGTCGTTTATGGAGTGGTGGTTTAGCACTGGATGCAAGAAGCGGTTTCCTCGGTTGACGATATACAGAGGGAAATGTACGAAAGGGAGTGAAACGGACCCATAGAGAATGACACATATAAACGTTGTCGGTAAATCAGTATAAGAGGTGTAAGCAACAGAAGGCCATTTAGTACAGGATTATACAGATTTAAACTAATGAACATTTTGCTATCGAGATCAACAGAGTTTACCACGGAGACCTTTGATCAGCTAATGCAATCGTAATCGATTCATATCATTTTACTCAATTCCCATGATAACTGTTGACTCGTGAGGTCAAGTATACAGAGAATCGTGTTTATGCAATTGATCTGTCAATACGTGTAATTAAATGAAATGTATGTATAAAAGAGTGAGCAAAAGTAAAGCACATGCAGATAAAGCAATAGACTAACTTGGGACGTCTGGTAGTCAACTTTGACTTATTCAGTAAACAGAGTTTCACGAGCCATTAGTGCCATTCTAAGCATTACCCTCCGAACAGGTTGTGGTTAATTAACTGATTACTCAATCACCGGTATTGATGGGTCGTCGAATTCATTAAGACCGGGATAAGGGATTTGTTCGACCGGTAATACATGGTGTCACAGTGGGAATCACCATCTTCCGATCGTGCCTGAATTCCCTTAGACCAATGTAATACTACCGTTCACTATGTCTTTACTGCTGATTACACTGCTTACATGTCCTCATCTATATTTAATGGTCTGTGCTTCTCATTGACACAACAATTACAAACACTTACGTTAAACAATAATTCGAATTGAAAAAAAATATTATAGTACCAGTTACATTTCTTTCTTGACTGGCGACAAACAAACTTTGATCATTTTTGCAACTTTGCAACTATTGTTAATAGCATCACGTTCATTTTACCACTATTCTACATTTTACTAATTAGCATCTGAGAGCATGCACCAGGAGCTGCATAATCTATGGATACATTTAAACGTGCTCTCTCGTGTGTAGAATATATGTCAGCAATCGATGGTCCAGTGGCTTTAGCACTCCAGAGTCATGATACATTCCTGATTGACTAATTATGCTTCAGATAATTCAGGCATCACTCTCGAAGTCTAGTTTGTAGCAGCTCCATGTATACACAGCATTAGTCGAAAGCGTGTAATCTTTCACAGTGCAAACCTCCAGTTCGTGAATGTACCCCGCCATATCCGACTGTTTGCTATAGTCCGTTACCTGTTCCTTCCACATTCGAAAATGTAACTGTGTGCACACTGTTTCAATGACGTCCAGTAGTGGAAACATACATTGTAGCGAATGCGAAAGTTATAAAAAGACAAGAGCTTGAAACAGAACTTCAGAGTTTTACCTTCTTTATAATCTGAAAACGCGGTAGAATCTGCGCGCTAATTATTAAAAAGAAAAGTAAAAAATCATTATTCGTTCCAACTTCAACTCGCTGACAAGGGAAAACGCAGTGACTAGTCAAAAATTAAATTCTATCAACTCGATGTACTCTTCCACTTTTCAATAAGAATTGTTGAAGATATTCGTGTAAAGAAATTACAGTACAATTTGTGATCAACGTTGAACTCTGTGATAATAGCGTCTTAGTGGTTCTTTGAGGTGTAGTGGGTTGCAAATCGAGGCAAATCAAAGTATAAAACCGCCCTAGTCAGATTGCTCTTCGTAAAAGTGTGTCATGAGACGGTTTCTCCTTTCCCCGCGGTTCTACTTGCCGCAATTCAATAAACCTTAAGTTTCAGTAAATTGCTTTTGCGCTCCTTGAACCTCACGATCCTTTCCAGCTGTTTAAATGTCCCAGAACTGTGACAACTTCTGTACAAATACCCACAATTTTCAATTGAATTTCCGTTATTATTAGAATCGTGTTGGGAAAATCCTGTCACTATTGAAATCTCAGTTGCTGGCGGAAATCAACTGTTGACATTTCCTATTTTTAATCACGTCAAAATCTCGATGATATGCTATGATATTAAGGATATTTCTACTTTTGTTTAATCACATGAAACTATTAAGGACTCTGAGTTGAAGTGAAGTAAAGTGAATGAAGGGGTCCAAATGCTCCTTCCATTCGCAATGGCCGGCTTCGGTAATAATCACTTTGTCTCGAAACTGTCATAATGATAACAAACTTATTTCTATCTTTCCAAGTACTTCGTTTTCTCAAAGTAAAAATGCAGGCAGTATTGTAATTGCGAACTTTGAATAAGAATATGAGTTCGTTGTTAGAAAGAAGACAAATAAATGAGGAGCGGAATTCCAAAGATTCGAAAGCGTAAGAGGATGCGAGAATATTTGAATTTTATCGGATGCGCTTTTGCCCGGCTATGTACTTGTGCACATATACCTTGCATATTTATACCCCGAGGGGATTAACGCGAACCCGGGCACAACTCAAGCTCTAAGATCCAAAGGAGCGTTTGCTTAGCATACTGATAAAGCGCCGTCGTCACCACGTTGACGACCCCCTCACAACAAAGTGCGAGCAAGTTTCTGATAGTAAGAACTTGCACACCGAGTATAGTGCATACTCAACTTCCGAATGAGATGAACAGATATCACGTGGTTCTATCCTTGGAACTTACAGACAGACAGAACGAAATTTTCTTCTCGCCTTCCTCATATTCATCGCTTGGTCTTTCGCAAACGTAACTTCATTCCTTAGGAATGCATTCTTGAATATGTATAAGCTACATTCATCCATGAATAATGTCATTTATTTGCGCGCAGCATGCGAAGAAATTTATATTTTATTTCAAAACACTTCATCCGTTTTAGCTATTTGAAAAAGAGTATCTCTGATTTCATTGTTGCTGAGGGTTAATTCGTCAAATTAGATGTGACCCCGATGAAATCATTCTATATAAATTACCTTCACGGGTCACTCAGTTACTGTTTGCAATTACGGTGTACTCGACTAATGTCGAGACTGGGCTCATAAAGCCGACTGTCCAACTTAAACAGTAGGACGTTCGTTATCTCATCTTTTTTTTCCATTTTTGTGATTATTAAACCATTATATTTCAACACAAAATATCGGTTTTTTTGGTTCCATATGGATTCTGAGACATTCATAAATGTAAAAAAAAAAAAAAAAAATACATGACCAGACCATCATTAACTGCACAAATTGAATCAATTGAATTAATAGTTCAATTTCGTACTTTTTCATGAAGAAATGAAACTCCGAAGAATGTTAAAGAATTCCTTCGATCTCTGCCGTACGATAGATTTTGCGTAAAAAAATGAAAAGATGATTTTGAATTTTCAAATATTGATTCTGATTCGTAATCAGTGACACTCTCGGGTACTAAATTTTGAGCTAACTCCACGAAAGGGGAATAAAATGTATAGTTCAAAGGGTTAAATGACGTTCATATTATTACTACATAACAGGGATAAGTTTTTGTATAAATCAACGAAGAACCCTGCAGTAGAAGGCTCAAAGGAAGGTTCATTTTCGTGATTTTGTTTTAGCGCTACGGTAAAAATCTGTAACGAAAAGAACATAAAAAATACGATAATAAAAAAGTCTCGGGAATGTTTATTCAGTCGAATTTTTTCAGCTTTATTATCGTACGATTTGGTCGATTGAACCATAATTCGTCACAACTTGATTAATCAGCTGCTCAGATTTCTTTCCATAAATTCACTCGAGTATGATTAACTTAAATGGGCTGAAATATAAAGTAATATTACCTGCTGAAAACTGCTTTTGTGTAGTAGCAGAGACTCTTGATTTTCAACGAATTTTTCTCTTTACCACTGGAAAATATTTTCAGAGTGCAGCTATATTTATACAATACATATATATATGTATATATTTTTTTTTAGCCTCACCCTTTTTACGACACTAAAAACTATTACAACGTTCTCTTTCAATTTTGTCCACCTACGCCCTTCGGGCTCCATACATATATAACTCAGAGCCATAGTTAGAGTTCCTGCCAACTTAATTAAAAACACTTCTCTTTCGCATTCGTGTTGGTTTGTCGTTCTTGCTCTCCTCGACTTTTAATTTCTATACAGAACTGTCACGGACTCGTTCCGTATTCTACCATGTCACCCGATTTTCCGTTTAGCGATAACGTGAGAGACTCTAGGAGGAGGATTTACGAAACGTAAATTACTTTTATAGAACAGGTACTCTTCCACCTCCAGGGTTTTTTTTCGCTCGGGGTTCATTGTAGGAAAAAAAATAGAACTGGTAGAACAAATGAAGCTTGGAAGGACAGTAGCATCCTACTGTTTACAGCTGAGCGTACCCTTCACAAAATAGAAATTGTTTCTTTTACTAAAAACCTAAAAGACCCCTGCAAATGTTATTTCTTCATTTCAAATAATTTAAAAAGGCTTACTACTAATTTATGAGTAATCCTACAGTAATTCATTCTCATGCTGTGTATTGCGAAATAACAGACATTTTCTGCGGGTTTTCATTATTATTTTTTTAATTATCATTCCCTGTCCTCATTTTAAAGCTAGAAATTTTCAAAAACTGAATAAAACATTCTTCAATATAAATTTCATAACGCTCGATGTTTTTACGAATGCATTCATTTGGTATATTTTTTTTATTTTTTATCTCGTCTGCTGCGAACACAACATTTTCGAGGGGTAACTGGATTTACATTTTGCTATCTGCGAATTTCCATACGACGTTTTTGGCACAGCTCTCTCGGTATGTGAAAACAGTAGTGTGAATTTAGTCGATAGATATTGCAGTCAAATTTTTGATACTGAATAGGAAAAAAAAAATTTTTCCAACGATATTGTATATTTTTTTCTCTTTTTCCATTCCAACCTATTTGTTATAACAGAAATATTCTAGATTGATGGGTTTGCAGATTTTTTTTACTGTTCAATATTCATTGATTTGTAGCCTTAATCTCATTAAGTAAATGATTTTTTTTTTTTTTTTCGTTTTGGATGGAAGTTGTATGCCATTCAAAATAATCTGGATGAGCTACAGGACGTCAACCTCCACCCAGTCCGTATCACATCTTGGAACATAAGTCGACGTTCACGTTCAATAGCTCTCTTTTTAGCTTCTCCCCCGACCCTCCTCTGTAACCACAGAGATTTTAATTAAAAAACACCCTTTCCAAAGAACTCTACCCAGAGTGCGAAGTTGCGAGAAGTCCAACGAGCAGACAGACTTGCCACAATTAATGCGACGCCTTTTCCGTATTTGCATGCAACCTTATTTTCGGTACTTATCATCACTGTCCTTTTTTTACATCTCCTCTCCCTTTCTATTCTCACTGATGGCGTTTTCCTAAGCAAAAGGTGAAAAGGTCATTGATTATTTCTAGCCCGGGAATATCTTCAAGGACCGTGAGTGCTTTTTCACTAAAATCAACAATTTTTTCATTTAAAAAATAAGTCGTTTACTCATTTAATAAATACTTTTTTGAAGTATCTCGTTATAGCACTATTGTATCTTCATTCATCAGGAAAAATCATAGGATCATAAAATATGTCAAGACGAAATATTGCGTCTAATTATTCAAAGAATTTGGTCCAATCATATTGGATTTGAATTAACTGCAAAAATAACGTATACTCGACTCGATGTTACACTTCAACTGAATAAGGCACGCGAGAGTTTTTATATCAATACATTTGATGAGAAAAGTTTCTTTTGTTCAAGACTATCTGCAACAAAAACGTTTTGAAAATTTCTGAAAAATGTCGAGGTGAGCTGCTATCATCGGCAGAGATGTATACGAATTCCTATTAGCTAGTGCAACGTGCAGTGAACACTTTCTACGAAAACCGTTCGTTACTCAACGGTTAGCCCGGATAGTAGGGTATTCTTTGTCATTGTGAATATACATGTGTGTTATATGTGTATTGGCTGGCGCTCTCGTATCCAAAGTTTGGACGCTGCTGAAAATTGAACGTGAACGAGCAGCGTCCCTTGTGACAAGGGTGGTTCGTTCGAGCGTGCACCAAGGAAGCGGAACTTTCAATCTCGGGACCCATTGGGTCTCTCACTGCCACCGTTGGTCTCTGCGTCTGTGAAAAAGAATAACGCCTAGGCAATTATTTCTCGGACACAAAAAAAAAGGAAATAACCGTGGCAGGTTTTACGGGTGAGTTGTGCGCATGGAATATTGGAGAGTTTTGATCGTTTCGTTGTGGAACGGTGATTGTAACTTCGAGAGATAGATTTTCGGCCGTTATTATGTATTCCTTTTTTTTATATCCTCTTTCCAATATATTTAATCATTTCCAATACTCTTTTTTCAATCCATTTTTTTTCTTTCATATATTTGCACTCTTGATTTTTTTGAGGTCCAATTATTTTTGATCGCGTGCATTCTACGTGATTTTAAGACTTTTATTTATCGCTTATTTTATCAGATTGTTAAAACGACCACCATCATTTGAAAATGTTATAAAATGGAAGCTTTGCTTCGCTTGGATCTTAATTACCCTCTTTTTCTGTACAACGATCCTCGTAATTACGGGGTGGGATAACGCTACTCCGGGAAGCAGGGTTAGGAGGTCGCACGAACGTATAAAGAGAAATTAAGAGTGAGAAGAGAGAAAGAAAGAGAGGGGGGGAGAAAGAGATAAGGAAGAAAAGCGGAGAGCTGGAAAAAGGAAAGAGATGAAACAAATGCGATTCCGTAAGAAAAATGTAAGGATGTAGGTAAGAAGTGTAGTGTAGATGAGCACAAGAGCAAAGGAGAGAAATGGGATTCGAGATCGTGAAATGGAGGTTATACTCTACGCTTCCTTCGTATTGAAGGTCAAAAGTATATACAGTTAAACAAGGTGCATACTCGGAAAAATTCAAGATGCAAGAAAGATTACCAAGATTATTCGAGAGATTCCAATTTGCGACTGAGCTCCATCCGCCGGTCTTTCTTTGCTTCAATATATAATAGCCACGCTGGCATAACTCTCTCCGGTATGCACGTCAATTCGTTCTTCTGTCTTCTTCTCAATTTTCTTCATTTTCACGAAAGATCGAGCGAGAAACGTGCCAAAGAATTTGCTCATTCCTCTTGTGTCGCGTTTTAACAATGAAATCATTACTATTCCCGCTCGCTTCAGGGAACAAATTTCCTCGTTTCATTTCTATGAAATGCGAAAGAAAAAATAACTATACTTGTATGCGTTCGAAGTTTGAACGATCGACTTGTAGCGAAAGAGAAAGAGAGACATGTTCAGAGACAATAAATTATCGACGTAACGCATAATTGAATTACACCATGGTATAAATTCCCGGGATTTTACGCTAAGTGAACGCGTAGATATAAATTCAACCGTGAGACATTTTCCCATCCCTAAAAGAATCACCTTGTGACTGCTGCAATTCTTATCCTCTCGTTTTACTACTTATACATTACGTCGCCAACCTCTTCGAGTATTTTTGACGAATATACGAGCACTTTCGTAAGATTAAATTGGAATTTTTATCAAGCACTGTATCTTTGTCCCTATCCAAGTTCGTTTTACTTACTTCCATTTTTTCTTTTTCTATTGTACAACGAGTACCAGAATAAGTTGAATTCTTACTGATGATACGGAATCGTTTTGATTTTTATTCATCGTTTCATGCAAATGTAAAATATTCCATAAAGCTACTAGTCAATCTTGCAGCAAAATAAATTCTCGTAGATATTGAATACACTTAAAGAATTGTCATTTCTAGTCATCCATCTTATGCATTTCTTTCATAGTTCAATTACGATTATCTTTTTTTTTATTCTTTGGGGTAAGCAGTACTAGTTACTTTACAATATTCGATTGGGTTTGACTCAATGGAAAATCTTGGACCAGTAAAATCACGTGTCTTTTCATTCTCCGTAGAATTTAAACTGGTAAACTGTTCAACTACTTTTCAACACTTGCGACCATTACTATCCGTCTTTCGTGGTGGACAAGCCTTGAAAGAGCTTCACGGGTCATTGGCGTTTGCCACGTTCATCCTGGTCTTTCCTTTCTATCAATCACGATCCTTCATCGAATACAGGTTCTTTCCTTTCGCTCCCTTTCACCGTTCTTCTCCTGCATTCACTCGATATCCATGTTCATACACCCACACACATATATATATATATATTTTATATATGTAGTAACCAGACACGTTTGCCACAGTTTTTTCCCTGCTAACCGAGCTGTAAGTTAATGAATTCACCCGTCACTAGCAGACGACAAAACTTTAACTTAGTGGCCTGTGTTCTCACCACCGCTTCTATGTGATAGAGAGAAAACTGGCCTGTTCATTTTACCTCTGAACGTGGTAGCGTATATAGCAACGTGTACAAAACAGATTTCATATATCGTCAACTATGCTCTCTAAAAAGGCTGAATTCGCGAGACAAGAAGGAACTAATCGAAAGAGCTACGCCCTCTCGATTATACCAACGGCTGACACATAGCAATGGACCCACTGAACTATTTAACTTGACTTCTCGAGAAGTAGCGTCGAAACTTTTGAAACAAAAGTTCCCCTTGTAATAAAGTATAGAATGCTTTTTGACTGCTGGATGTCGCTCTCAGAGATGGCATATGACATTACGGTATATGAGATTCAAAAGAATGTTATAAAATCATACAAAATAGTTTTCTGATCAATTAACCAAACCGTGAATATTCAATTTTCTAAATGTTAATAATGTCTGATTTTATTGAAATTTATTGAAATAAATTGATTATTTATTGAAATAAAGGGTCTGAAGTTGATTTAATTGCTGGTTTGGAACTCAGCGATAACATGGTTTTCATATTTTTATGTCCTTGATCAATCTGTAGTCAAATTCAAAGTTGAAAACAAAACTTCATTTTTTTTTTCAATTCTTTTTGCACCCTAAACTTTCTACTATTTATTCATGAAACAGTTTTGAGATTTATAATCTCACTGCAATATTATCAATTGAAAATAATTCCATTTGAAATGCAATTTTACGTGCAATAATACAAAAAATTATCGAGTGTGAAAAAATCCTGGAATTTTTCAAATTATTCCAAGGACAACAGAGAATTCGCTTCAGTGTTAGAAAAACGGTTCTGTGGAATCAATGAGGGTCTGTTCAGGCCTGAATTCACGCGAACCCTCAAAGGATAAACAGGTAATGATATCGAATACCGTTAAATTTTTCACTCGGTTCAAAACACTAGACTGGTTCATTCGTTTGGTGCGTTTGCGGACCCTTATCACATTTTGTGTCGTTGGTTTATCTTTAGTGGTCGTTTCGTGGTCTATTGAGTATTTGCACTTCGAACCAATGAACTTACGACCCCTTTTAAAACTACGCAGAGTTGGCTGAATAATTTACTTTCCACTGCTATTTCCTGCCTCGATATATTTGATACCTCAGGTGCATGAATATTAATGCTAATAATAAAATAGAAAGGTTCGTTATGCTCATTAAAAATGCCTTCGGTATGAGTCGGTACATTTCTTGAGCCATAATTCCTGCCAGAAAAGGATAGAAAAATAACCGATACTGAATAAGATTTTGCGATAAATAAACAAATGACGTTGAAAACAGAAACGATACTGACATTTCAATATTTTATTAACCCTCTCAGCCATAGTAGGATTTACGTTGTTCCAACAATTTTTTTTTTTTTGCAAATTTTCGATTATTAAATACTACTACAACTATCTCCACCAGGAAATACCAGGATTTTTTAGTCACACATGATCTCTGGGACATTAATAAACGTCAAAAAAATATGAACAGTTATTATTTGTTAAAAGCGCAAACACAACAAAGAAAATAAATAGTGAAATTTCGTACTTATTCATGAATAAAATCATCCCTACTAAATTAACATGAAAATCGGAATGGCAATTTTTTCACGAATTCAATACACGTCAACGAATTTTACAGAATTTTTTCATAAATCTTTGTACGGGGGTTTTTGTTAAAAAATAAATAAAATAACGATTCATTTTTTTCCAAATTCGAAGTTCAGATTCATAATGACGACGCCAAAACCCCTTGATTACGAAATTTTAATTCAACTGCACGTAAATAAAAATACATGGCTGAAAGGGTTATTTAAGAAATACGAAACAAGTATAATTAATTTCATCATCTTAGAGAAAACGACCATATATGTACATTTGTTCCAAACCGAATTGAATTGAAAGGAACTGTATATGCCATTTACAAACCGTCACCTGTGTTTACATATACTCGTTGATTATCGGCAATTTTACACATTGCCATTTGTACAGCCTGCGGGAGAAAGAGAATCGACACCAATATCGCAGAGGGACGTTATCACGTCCGTATTTGAATCGTTGAGGCGTCATATCGTTTTACTTTTTTATGGTAGGTGGAGCGCGTCCCTGCGATAACATCGATAACTTGGAACTGTCGGAATGCATCGTAAAAGAATATTCTTTTTTGTTATTGTTTTTTCTTCCGTTCCCTCGGGCTTTGACAATTCTTTTCGTAGACCAGTAACGACCGCGTTTCTCTCTGTGTTGATTACAACAATCATCGCTTCGTTTTCGCTTTTCAGCTTTTTCGCATCTCTGGTTAACGGCTCCACGTGCTCCCAAACTGTGGTAAAAGTATTGATGTCAAACGAGAAAAAAAGCTATCTTCGACGCTGTACAGCTGGGTCTAGAATAAATTAGTAAATACGAACACTATCGTGTGAAAGACGTATTCAAGCATCTACTGCAGAATTTTGGGTTGTGAATACAAAAAAAAGCCGTTCAATGACTTCGCCCAAGAACGTTGCAGAAAGTGTACCGTGCTAGCAAAGGAACGTCAGAAGCCGATGCATTCGATTTGCCAGTCTATGTGTGTATATATATTTTAAAAGCGTGTCACTAGAAGATGTAAGGACGCAAAGAAAGAGAGAGAGAGAGAGAGAGAGAGGGATGGAGTGTGAGAGAAAATTCGCTACAGAGGATGGCCCACGGAAACCACTTCTGTCGCTTATATTTGAATTCCCTGAGGGTGGAAATTCTTTGTCGCGACATTACACCGAAATCCGCGTCCCTTCGCATCGCTTGTTTCTCTGGTACACAGACTGGAGAGCTTCTCTCATCTCCCGATGCGGTAAACAATTCGCTTTCTCTCTATCTCTCTGAATCGCTGGAGGCACGACGGATCTCTGACGGAAATTCCTATGTGCAGATATATATGAACATGGCAGTATGCAACATATACATGCATTCTACACGTGTGTACAGATCTTGTCACTATACCTCGTCTGTTGACTAGAGTGATGTCTGCTGCAGAGGCTTCTTTGCTTCTGCCACTGCTACTACGGACGTTTCTGGAGCCAACGGCTGATGCGTTAAGTACATGCATCATATCAGAAAGCCCTAAAGGTTAAAAATTACAGAACACATAGAATAGCGTTGGGCTTTACCTGCGCTTTATACAAAAACTGCTTTCACTTTATCCAATGACTTCCAATATCATAATCATTAATCTCTGCAATGTCAATGAACAATGCCTACGTTCATTGAAATCCTGTTACTTTTGCTTTGTTACGCATATATCTCATGTAACGTTGCACTTCATTCGTGCATTTTAGCAGCAGCAAAAATTATTTCATTGAGATTTCGATGCAGCTTTAAGAATGAACTTCCAATATTTTCACCCTGGTCAGATATTTTTCACATATGAAATGTGCCCAAAGATAAAATTCATTGATTGTAAAAACATTGTTTCAAAAACATGTATTCAAACTGAATAAACTTCTTATTGAAATGACAACAAAAATGTATTTTTCATTCGCTTTTCCGCTATTCAATAAGTAATAGCTACGAACTAACCTCAGTACAATTAAACATAAATAGAAACTTCTTAGCACCGCTAACGTCTTAACCGTTGCTTCGTCGTTTATGAGCATCTGTGGTCACAATCCTTTAGTTTACAGTGCACACTATGTTGAAACCAGATAGAGATATAGAGCACTTGGGGTGTTTAAAGTTTCAACGGTGAGGAAATGAAAGTTTCGGCCTGCGGTCGTCCGTCGTCTTTCCTCGTACATTTTACTCTAGCACATGTTTCTCTCTCTCTCTCTGTCTCGTTTCGTGGCTAGATAGAATGGCCCCAGGCGAAGAACTTATTGTTCTTTACGGTGGACGAAAGAGCTCGTATTTATTTAAGCCCCTACTCTTCTAACATTTACGTTGACCCCTTCGTCTCGCCGCAGTAAAATCCACCGACTTTGAGCTATCGATTTTATTGCCGAGTTCAATTTTTTTTTACTCCTTTTGATTGATTGTTAGTTTTAAACAAGATTTTTTTAGCGTAAAAACCTTTATTACACATATTTATAAAATTTGTATGATCAAATAAAAGATTGATGAATAAACGAAGAAATTGAAAAACATTGAATGCCAACAATCGGCTTTTATTCCAGTTTATATTGTGTTGATTTTTTCATCAAACAGGTATAATATAATTTATATACATTTTTTTAATTCAATTGAATATACAAATCCATTTTTAATTCAATAAAAATAACATTATGACCAATTAGCCAATTGGCAATAATAATAAAAAATTGATATCTACTGATTTAAAGGATTGTTATAATATTCGGGTATTGTTATATTCGCACTAAAATCCTATTATCCATTAAATCCTTCGAGCCGTGCTCGTGCCGATACAATCCACATAATCTATATTCACCCATAGTTCATGTACAAAGTGTAATAAATCCGGTCAGCTTTAGAATTAGGTGGGGATGGTGGTGAACAATGTTCTTGCATACGTCTAAGTTCCCAGCTGGGGCTTACAGTAACAGTGGGTGTGCACGTTGACGGAGGAACGGGCAGACAGGTCTGAAGTCTCTGGGGGATTCGACGAAGCTGACGGGAGTAAGACAAGATAGGAAGATTTTCTACAATAGAAAACTGATGGGGGAGATGCTGGAGCTTCGAACCTGTGCTTGCATAATATAGTATTGGTGGGAGAGAAATGGAGTGAGAGAGAAAAAGAAAGTGAAAGAGAGGAGAAAGATAGGTTAAAGGCTTGGCAGTGCCAAGTCAAACTACTTGGTAACTACTTAGAGAAAGACCCTCTTTCTTCTTGAAACGGCATCGGTGACGCTGTGGTGGCAGCTACTATGTCGAAAATGTTTCAAAAGCAGCACGATCTACGGGCTTGAAGGAATAAAGAAGGATGCATAGACATAGAGGCTCTGCGAAACTCTCTCTACAACTTCAGACTACTTATAAACTTATTTCGCAGCGTGTCTTTAAAATGCTATACTCAGATGAACCGCCGAGAGAAGCATTAGTGCAAGCACGGTGAACAGAAGAAGAGAAAAAAGAGAGAGAAGCAGGTTACACGCAAAGCGCACATACTTGAAAAATAACCTCTCATCCATAATATTCATCCATCTCGATTCCTCTCGTTCGACAAGACGGCATGCTACTGACACGAAACTTTCTACTACATATTTAATTTTCTTGAGTTATTGGTTAAATTGATATTGCTTATTTTTCATTCCCGTATTATTAATCTTGAATTCCAAAAACTCAGGGGCTACCGCGAAATCTTAGATGTCAGCTTTTCATAATAATTGACACTTTGACATATGGACTATTTTCCATATGATGTAATAATCAACAGAAAATGCTCCTGTTTTTGTCTAAATTCACGGTGAAATAAACATGATCTGACTGCAGTGTTCTTGGTCAGATGAATGTACAGTTTGATCTGGAATTCATTCATATTCAACAATCTTTTACTTACTTGACACTCAGTGTATGACGCTGTAAAAACTTTTTCAAAAGACACTCATGTTTAATACATTGGCAAATAATCATAACGAGATATTATGTATCAATATTTAAAGGATGATAAAAGGATCAAAGGCGAGATTTCGTTGGAGAAGCTTCCTGCTTGATCATATAAAAAACTTTGTCAAGTTTGCGGGGATGCGAGATTAAAGAAAAAAAGGTCAGAGGTAGAAAGAAGAAGAGGATACATAAATAGTAAAGCCTGCCACAAACGAGTAGCTCTGTCTTACTCCGACCGTGAATATATACGGATGAAATATGCATTACTTTGGTGTTGTTCATTGAGTGGCTTGTAACGAAGCGCAAAGGGAAAGGGAAAATAGGAGGGAGATAGAGAATGCCCGTAGGGTTAACAATTTTGTATTCATTGCGCGCACCGGTCGATCACCCCAAAGAGACGATCTTCTACCGCTCCACCCCGCACGACAACGGAGAAGACGTGATACGCGAGCGGCATCATCACGGCATCTCGGAGCCCAGTTGAGCGTAATGACTCATCGCCCTAGTGGACTTTAATGCACCCCCTCGTAATCATGAGAGAAAGCTCTCCTGCCTTCCCATGTCTATCAACCCTCGACCCCTGATGCTATATCCTCCTATATATCCATCGTCTTTGCCTCGTTCATTCGGTAAGATCGTATCTGGAATAAATTATGCTTCTTACGTCTTCTCCATGGTTGGATTATCATTGAAGGTCTTCGAGATCCCGACGTTGGGGCACAAGGAAAATCTGTATATATGCGTGAAATCAAGGCTATCAAGACAAATCTCTACGGAAGTTCGATGATTGATTGAACGGCGAAAAAAGTAATCTTTAAGACGAATGAGAAATGTTTGGTTTTAATGACTTCACCGTTTGTCTGAGCTGAGAAAAAATGTATGAAATATATTTTATTGAAGATTCAATTCTGCGAATAGTTTTATTTTAAATAGACTTTAATTACATTGTTTATTTGCATCCGGATGTAGAATTATGTGGGTATTAGAGTAAAATAAATTCGGCGGACTAATTCTTACCTTGCAATTGAAATAATATTATATTAACGAAAGAAAACAGAGTACGAGGGAAATGAGAAAGAATGGAAATGAGCTTCCTTCGGAATAAAAACTCTATTGTCACAGGGACATAAAACGCGCTCTTCTGGAAACCGGTCAGCGTTCCTGAACCTCTTTGGGGACTCCTGAATTGAGACAATGGCCAAGATATTTTAATGACTCCCGTGTGGACAATTCTGTCCCGAGTTCTTTGTACGTGCAACCGGTCATTTTATTTCTTAGATGAAAAGAAGAACTGCTTTTTAATCGCCACGTCTTTAAGGATTGTCATTTCCTCGAGAGAACTCTTTAAAATCTACGAAAGGGTATAATAATATTGGGTCTCAGGAGCTCTACTGAGCTTTTTCTTTACGTTTTCCCATGAATATGCATACATTAAATGTTTCTGCGATACTTGCATCCAAATGACAACTTTATTCATTGCTAAAATATGGGCAGTTCTTGGAAAATAATAAAAGTACAAGTATATCGAAACCTTCACGAGGAGGTATTCAAAAAGCAATCATTTTCGGGTTACAAAAATCGATAGATATATACATTGTTGAATACCTTGCGCATTTCAATTACATTCTTAACAGGATTTGTTTTTAACTGAATCTTGAACAAAAAAAGATACCAAAACAGCCATCTGCTCTCTTCTCGGCAAGTTGAAAAAAAAAGTGGAAATATTATTACATCAATGAAAAAAGTGTTTATTGTAAATAAAAATACATTGAATTTGAACAACTTCATTCAATTCGAATGTGCAGAATACAGTAGAAATTTACGCACTACATGATGCTGTAGAAAAAATATTCACAAACAGTTTCGAACTTGTCAACTTGTTTGATTTCTAGCCAATTTTTAGATATTTTTTAAAGGAAGAACAGTCATTTCAATTATTTTTTTTTTGTTAATTATTATTTCCACAGCATTGGTGGTCATAGAGTCTCTGAAAGCCATATAAATAGTGCACACTGTTCTGCATGGTTTCTTTAGAAGGGAAAGTGAAGTTTCATTTATTACAAAAAATAATTAGTGTGCGAAAGTAATGAAAAGATTTTTTGAATATTCTTTCTGATTTGAGCTAATATTTAGATAAGTATGCGAAATATGCCATTTTTTTCTCGAGATATTCCTCATGCTTATCGTCTGTTCTCGTTGAGTAGAGTTTTTGAAAATCCCTATCAGAAAAGTTCTTACTTTGTTCACTGAAGGAAAGTAAAGCCAAGTCAGCCATAATGGAGGCACCTTAAAAGCATATTGTATCTAGTGCTCTCAGGATCTTCCCTCGGATCGAGATAGTTGAAGTATAGCCTAGACAGTCCACTAAAAAAACATCACAATTTCGTGCTAGTAAAATTTTTAACCTTCAAATCTTACGAGAATTTTATTCTTCAGTAACAAATAAATATATGATTCCGTAACATGTGTTCTCTTCCTCAATTACGTGGTATCTGAAAGAGAGATACACCGCAAAAAAAAAAAAAAACACACTGACTGAAATTGAATACTCTGTTAATTATAACGCAGGAAGAAAATTGCCAATTGGATTGCTTTACAGATTATGTATGAAAAATTCTGCGAGGTAGAGAACAAGTGTTAATCAACGCGACTTAATGCCCAGAGTATTGGATAAAAGTTTTTTTTTAATTCAATATTGGATGAAAAAAGATGGAAATGTAACCACCAGGGAAGGTTCAATTTTCCACGATCTCTTTGAACCTCGTCTCTTCACGGAGAGAATATAATATCAAAAATTGCTATGGCATCATTGCTCCGTGGTACCATGTCGTCGCTCAGTGGCTTTCTAAAAAAAAACATCGTAATTTTTTTATTCATATTCTATCGAAATTGACGAAAACATTGAAGTTTTTGGTTCGATTCCGGTTGATAAATTGCTATGTTTTTGCTAAAAACCCTTCGAGAGACGACATTGTACCACGGAGCAATTATGCCTTAGCAATTTTTGATATTATATATTCTCTCCGTGTAGAGCTATGCAGCTAAAGAGCTATTTACTCAGTTACGTTACTATATGTACATGTCTGACGTCAAATTTCATGGAGAAACCAGTCGTTTTTCCCCATTTTGCCCAGTTCCCTATCACTGTTACAATTTTCCGACGTTAAATGAGTAGGTACGATTGTGTGTGGCACTTTCATTCGTTTTCCGCATATCTCTTTTGCTTTATAGCAGCTTCCGCAGCGCGGTGTGCACGACAGCATAAAAGCTTCTAAATATTTTGGCAGAGAATTACGAGGAAAACGATACGGAAGCAAAGTAAGAAGTAAGAAATGGCGAGACGAGTAAGAAGTAGACGAAGTAAGACTTACAACAATGCACATGAAAACGATGGTAGTCTGTTTCCATGAGAAAATCTCTGTAGTTTTTGCAAAAAGAATCGTTTGTGTAGTTCCAAAGTATCGAACATTGTACGTAAAGCTGCCATGCAAGTTATAAGAAGCAAATAATTGATCAAAGACTGTTTATCCAGGGATGCGAAATCTTTTTTTAGTAGAAAAATGTGATATTCAACGAATATAAATTATTTTCTATTTATCGTGATTCTTGAATTCGAAAAAATTAAATTCGTTCGAGAATTTTCGGTCGTTTATGGTCGAGGGACTTAATTATATATCGATGAAAATACATTATCGCAAGAAAAAAAGTTGTCGAAACGTTATAACAACTGAACAAAAATACAAAAATATAGGTCGATGAGTGATGCACGGTAGATAAGCTTCGCTGAATGGCTCTCGATTTTTCAGTTCGAAATCATTTCATGCATTAACCAGAACGTTGAAAGCATATGAGTCATTTTCGGTATTATCGCTCAATGCATGGGCGAAAGTGAAAAAAAAAAACAATTCACATATTTTTTCGGAAGATTAAGCGACCTTCTCATCTGTATTCCCATTCGATTAATATATTCAACCACTCTCTTTTCGTTGAAATCGCTCCTGAATGTCCCGCGTGATATTAATGAGACTTGATAATTATCAATGCATGTTTGCGTGGTCACATGTGCTCGAACGACCAAGTATATAGACATATATGCATTTATGAGAAGCGGATGGATATCACGGGAGGTGCAAAATAAAAATAAAATAAATTAAAAAAAAAAAAAAAAAAACAGAAAAAAAGGAACTGGGTGAAACGGTGAATGTTGGCGCCGACGGAAATTCATATAACGAGCACGCTGACAAGGCGATAATCGAGAGCAACCACGATTTTGGAAAATGCACGCATAAAGTTTCAGCAAACGCAAGCGCGAATCTGGTGCTCGTTGCAGTATATATGAACGACATAGTGGCAGATAATCTAGCCCTTTCCATTTTCATCTCTCGCAACCTCCACCAACAGTGCCACGAAAATACAGGGCATTTTCACCATCATGTCCGCATTTTCATCGTCACTCGGGGCACTGTCAGTATATCAGTATATACGCACGTTACACATACACAAATACGTAGAAAACCCAACTATATATATGACAACGATACACTGCCATCGCGTGGTTAATAATACAGCACATTTATGACGATGAAATAAAAGTTCATCGCGTTTGCATGCGGTATGATGATCATTTTTATATTCCCATAACAGATATACCGACCATTATTTTATTACATAAAGCTTGGACACGGATATCACGCGCCACCGTTTCTGCCCGTCATAAATATCATATAAATATGCATGCAGCTGTTACTTCCTTTTTTTTCTATTCAGGTTAAAAAATGGTGTAGCGATTGCATTTGTCGACTACTTTATTTCATCTATCATTTTATTTACTATACACAATTCATATAAACAGTTATCTGGCTGAAAATTTTGAAATGATTGTTTTATCGCCAATATTCAACTGTCAATCGAAAATAAATCGTCTACTATTGTTTTTGTATCGATTCTAGCCAATCAAGAGGTCTTCACATCAATATTATGATGAAGGATTTTCAAGTGGTATAGATAAAATGATCAATCTATTATGGTAATGTAAACATACAGGTTATCCAAGTTTGTGTATGTCTTACAGAAAAACGAAACTACGTGAAAGTGTGTAAATCTTTTCGTTCAAGATGCGCGATCGACAATGACCACAGAGAAAAGCTAAACTCTTAGGTGGCCCATCAATCATTCACTACCCACGCCTGTATCGGTTCAGGATTTACGTGTCTTTGTCTCTCTTCCGCTTTCGCCCACAATTGATGGATTCGATGAAGGCTTCCAGCTCACATCCGGTGCGTATCACTAACACGCGTGTAAGATTTATATCGCAATCTGACTACAGTACATGGACATCAAATTTTCTGGAGTGATCGTCCGCTACATTCGAAAATATACAAAATAACCATTTTCGTATCGATAGAAACGAGATTTTCCATATTTTTTTTTTTTTTTTTATAGTTGAGGAACGAATTCTTCTAAGCAAAAACAAACAAAATGTTTAACCATGAATGAAAAAGTAAACCAAACATGCGAGAGACCGAGACTTCTTTGAAAAAAGAACAAAGCAGAGTATTTGCACTTTGTTGACTAACACTTCTGATAAATCACCCATTATTTCGAATTGATTTTACTTAATGATGAGTAAACTTAATGAATCTATACAGAATTCGTACCGTATAAATTATCTATGAACTTGTTTAGAAAAAATCTACTTCATCTATTCATACCCATTCATTATGATTAACTATTCATGATGGAGTTCCATCCTTCGGTTGACGCGACGGTCACGACGACGATGTAAGCAAAATTGCTATTCTCGAGCAGAGTGATGATGCACTGGTCAATCTAGGTAAGTGTACATCAAAAGTGATTGTGAGTCCGGTACAAAAAAGTACCGACGAGCACGCAACAGAGGACGAGAGGCGTTAATAAGTGAATAAATATTCATGATCAGGAAAAACGGAGGAGGATGAGTCTTGTCCATTGGGGAGCCGTGACAGGGAGTAATTACAAGTTGCTATGGTGTCGTCCCAGGAGACACGTCGGCTTCTTTCAACACCGAGTAATGAGAATCCGAAATTTTATGCAACCGCACCTCTAATTATTTCGACGGCGTATATGACAAACCTCTGATTATCCAATTCTGAAGTACAAATGGTCTATTATTGATAATCAAATTCAACATATTTAATAACTTTTTGTTTGACCGTCCAACCGTAAATTTCAAATAGAACCGCAAGGAAATAATTAGCAATTTTGATTTGCTATCATTACAAAAAATAAGTAGTTATCCATAAAAAATATGTGTAAAAATATTTTAAAAAATTACTTCGAGCATGTAAAAGAATAGCAATAAACGAATAATACTACAAAGATAAAGTGTTTATTTCTTATGGATTCCTTCATCCTCTTCGTTGTTTCTCTGACTTGCTGTTCCATAAAAATTTCAAAGCGGCGTCTGGGGCGAAGGCGGAATCGTTAAACAGTATTCTCCGTTATTCTTTAGCGCTTCCTTTCATTCGTCACTTATCTTACCCAACACATAAACTTTTCTATTGCCAATACTTAACGTTTTGTTATTCATCCGTTACGTTCCTTTCCGAGGTTTTAGGATTTTGGAAATGTCTCCAGTTGACTGACGTGAAAAGAATTTCCAAGTGTTTTATTATTACAGGGTAACCGTGACTCATAGCACAATGTGTGCCACACATATCAAAATTCTGAAGAACGGACTTGATCCACGAGGATCAGGGAACTATTTTATAGTAGCTTTATAATGTTTTTATACACTGGCTTTCGTGCATTCAGCTGCAAATCAAGAAAACGAATATAAATACATTTCTTTTTGCACTTTTGCTGGCTCTTTTGACGACGGAAGAGAGCAAAGCCTGATGAAAGCGATGATGAGCTTAACCCTAATCTGGTCATCCATTCGTGGCACGTGTATAAAAATATGTATAAATTTATCGTGTCAACGATTACAAAAATCCATCTTCAACGTCAACAAGACGAATGGAATAACTCTTCACAGTTGAAGCATAAAATAACTAAATTCCTCTATCAGCGTATTTTATGAAACCTTCCCGAATCCGCAAAAAAAAAAAAAAAGACGTAATAAAGTGAGCAAAGAATGTAATGAGCGTTTATCACTTCATAAAAATGACATCAGCGTCGGACGATTTTTCCCATCTCTCCGGGTTCTTCCTTTTAATCTATTTTATTAGCATTTGCTCGATATTCATGAATTACAGTATATTATCATAACCTTTTTATAACCTCTAAATATATATTTTTTCTTATTTTATGCCCATTATTCCACAAGTGTGCTTTCATAAGAACGAAAACATGGAATTTACGAGAAAATAAACATTACAATCATAACCCGTAGTAAAAAAATATGTACATACGCAGAACTCTTTACTGTTGTTGAGGGGTTTTTGTTCTATATATGATTAGCCAAGACAAAGACGCTGTTGTGCAAACACTTCATAAGTATAATATTACATGTCCGCGTTGACGGATTAGCATTGTCTTCGGCATGCGGTTGGCTGGGCAACGCAAGCTCGTTACAAATATGACCTGTAGCCATAAGAGCATTCAATGTAGAAGTATAGTTCGGTCTCGGTATTCTTCCTAAAGGGGTAGTCCCGATAGCCAATTAAATGGATTGCCTTTACCTATTTCCATCGATCCAACATTTTCCGATATTTTATATTATCAAAAAATTCGGCTTGGACTCTCACTTTTGTGATCTCCATCGCATTGATTTCAAACGAAAAAAGACATAGGCTTTATTATAGTGCTTTAAATTAAATTTTGCTAAAAAAAGCGTGTGCCCCATCCGAAACTTATTCAACTGTGAAATTTGTTGCAAAAGATATGAAAATCATAGGAGTATTCATTCGGAATCGTATAAAGATGAGTAGGAGAAAGACATATAATTGATAGTCTCCTAGCAAAATGAAAATACAACGATCACACAAACAGTACAGTCAGAATTCATCTCTGTCGGACTCCGCCGCACTTCACTCGAGTATTCATCTCGATTTATTCGTGAAAAAACATGTCAAAGAGTTTTGTCAATGCTCATATGCTACATGCTTCTCTGCACACCTACCACCATTTTCATTCCATTCGAAGAGGACTGCTTGTAAGCCGAGAGTTTAAGCTCCAAAGTCCAGCTTGCAGTTTCTATTTGTACTGCTTCGAAATATTATGCATCAGGAAATGGAAAAGTTCATGAGCAGTGTGCTGGGCATGGTACGAAGTGCTGTGTCATTAAAGAAAAGACATCAAACGGTTGAAAGTATAAGATCACAAGAAAAAGAGAGAGCTTTTAGCTTTTCTGCACTTGGGAACAAGCAGCTTTCTTAATCTTTTGACAATTGTTTATGTATGTCAGATCTTTGGAGTAATAAAAATAGTATATTACGCACCCATGGAGGAAAAGTAGAGTATTGCAACCGCGGAAGTTTATACTGGAAGTTTATACGAACTAACCTGATGGCTAAATAGTTTTGAAAAAATGTACAAAGAGAGTAGTATAATCGAAAGAATAACAGATAGCGATTTTAAAAATCTTGGACTGCGGCACTGCTCTAACTTCCTTAATATAATGTTATTAGTTCTACTTAAAGGATCTAAAAGCAATATTTGATTGCATTACGCATACAAGAGGAATGTAGGAGTAACAGAAAGGGGTTTCGTGTAATCGATTGCGGCAAGAACGAAGCTCTGTGTCATTAATCAATGGTGACATATAGGACTGGCATTATGTGTATCCCACTGGGTCAGCTCTGGTGTGATATAAACAAACTTGATGGTCCATTTATTTACCATTAATGGCTCATTAGCGAATAAAGCTATAAACTCTCTGAGGTTGCATGTCCCCTCATCTCTCTTTTGTCACTCATATTGTCTGTCACACAACCAGCGTTGAAATTGCTGTCATTCTCTATCTTCCTATTTCTCTCTGTCTATCATTTGTATTCTCTACCGTTTCATTCTGTCTGCGTGATTCTATTTCACTATCCGCCGACGTTATTTGCTATGGACAAAGTTTATCTTTTGACGTGCTTACGCATTGATAAATTCATTCAGAATAAATGTAAATACATAGTCATGGAATGTTGTCAACGACTGTGACAACGTTTATACAAACCATAGAACTAGAAAAAATTCTTTGTTTCATGGAAATGTGTTGTACTCTTGACCTTTCATTTTTTTTCGCCATCAATCATCGAAAAACAGAAACTTCTTTTAAACATACACTAGAAAGCAATTCGCACGCTACGTAGTGACATTGTAATTTTTTTTTTTAAGTTCATTTCCATGCCAACCAATGCACATGGATATTGTTTCAAAAAACATGTACGAAAAATCTATTAATTCAAGAGCATTGTGATCTGATGCTCATTGAAAAATTTCCAGCACTGTTTTGAGGATGATTTGGCAGATACAGAATCGACAGTCCGGACAATGGTGTCTAAGGACATCGGTGATCTGTCGAAGTCTCAAGCGTATACGAGAGATATACGAATCGCTCACCTGGGAAATTCAGATCAGCATGGTGCGATCCACGCGACTGATACCAAGCCCGTGATGGGATTCACCGATGCACTATATGGTATTACACGAGGTAGGCGGTGTCCGATTCTCGATATAGGAATCACTAGTACACCGTGAAGCGAGACCCATCTGATAGATGGTAATGCCTGGAATGACACATGGACTGGTCAAATCGTCCGACTATAAATTCCCCGAATAACCTCGTAAGCCAAGAAATTCTGGGTGCGCTTCCGTAGCGGGAGTAGACGAGAATTCGCGAGAGCACTGCCTCTCTCTCTCTCTCTCTCTCCCTCTTTGCCTCCATCTCTGCTATTATTTACGATGAAAATGTAGAATGGATATACGGGCCCCTCCGGTATCAATGGGTCATCCCATTTGCTTTTCTTTCTTTCTCACATTTTATTCTCCATCTCTTTGTGATTTACCTTTATTTCCAGCCAGAGCTTTCCCCGAACGCGACAACGATAGTTTTGCTGGATCGTCTGCGTGTGTATCACGAATGAAGGCATATCTAGCTGCCGGTGACCACGACATACGAGTTATGTACATAAATGTATGAGGTACTAAACGTACGTACATAAGGAACATACATACAAGCTGAGCGTAACTGCTCGAACACGATAGGGAAGTATGAAATTTTTATTTTCCTCGACCGCACTTTAATTTTCCGCATTTTTTCCTGCTGCTACGTACGAAAATGTGTCATTTCCCATATCGCAAGATTATTCATCAGTCATTTTTCGTATAAACGTTTTTTTTCTCGGTTTTTAAGAACTTTCTTTTCTCTCGTCAGTTTGTCATGAGCATGAAGCATCTTATATTCGATTCATGCTGATAATATTTATTCTTTGATAACATCGAAAGCACCAATCAATAAAAATCGAAATTTTCTAAGCTAGTCATTATAGTTAGGTGCTTGCTCTGTGTCGTTGGTATAAGAATCTCTCTTTAAATTGTAACGATGTTTATATGTTGAGAAAACTCAATTCGTACTAGTGTTTACTTTTCTGAAATGTACGATCATGAAGAATATGAATATCTGTATTCTTACTATTTATTTCTAATATAAAAATAAATACGAATTTTAACACAGGTTTTATTGTTATAAAAATGGAAATAGAAAATATACTTAATAATTCAAGTTATTTTAAGGCAAAATAGATATGCAGAGTTGACGCTGGTTGTATGATATTTCTTGTGCTATTCTATTAAAACTACAAGTATAAAAGGACCTATAAGTTTGCGTTCAAAATAATATTTTCAGAAGATGAATATTTTTGTAGCTCCGAGCAAACTGGAAAGAAGAGAAAATTGTAACAGAGAACAAGATAACGTAAGATTTTATTTAACTGGATATAGGATAGAATAAAAAGAAGTAAAGAGAGAAAGAAGACGAAGAGAGAGAACGAAAATGAAAGCATGAGATAGAAGAGAAGGGTGCTTTTGTAAAGGGCAGAGAGAAAAGAGGTTATCACCATCGTTGGCCCTCAGATAACTGTATACATATGCACACTGATATCCAACTATAAACTCTATACGCTAGTATCTGTGCTTCGTTGAAGATCTTCAGAGTGTGTCGCGAACAAGAGTTTTGTCGTCGCGATGCCACAAGAGATAAGACAGAACGCCGTGAGCAAGAGTGCGTTCGAAACTGCTACCACAGCGAAATTGAAAAGTTCCTTTAGCCTATTTTGCGCAAGAAAAACACAAGAGGATCCCTTCGTATGCTCTGGCTCTATCTAGTCACGTTTTATGACCTCTCGATCGCTTACTTTCTCTCATTTCTCAACGGTATATATGTCTACATATAACCGAATGACTGCCCGAGGCTCGCCATCTGTGTTTGGACAGGACCGTGAGAAATCAACTTCGCAGAGGGTCAGGAAGTTTAATTACGCGAGGCCATGGCGAAGACGACCACAATTGAGTGAACTTTTGTTGCTTCCGCATACACATGGCTCCAAATAGTATTGTACCATCTTCGCGAAACTCATCAGCAGTCTTTCGACTCTTAATTCATCAAATTCGTCTGCCAGTCTTTTTTATTATTACGATTGTAAAATTAAAACTGTTTTTACGTAGAGTCTGCCTTATTGCATTGGGTTTTGAAGTAATTTCATGTTGCGCATTATTGTATTCAGACAAGTGTATTTACCTCGAGTCTCTACAATACATTTTTCGTCGAAGCAACGTCATTTGAGCAATCTTTGAAATAGTGTTTCAGAAATATTTATATAATCACAGCATTTCAAAGGATGTTTCAGATACACGTATTTCTTGTGTTTTTTTTTCTTCTTTCGTTCGTGACTAATTAGAGTCCTGTAGTTTAAAGCGTATTGATGAAACAATTATTTTACATACGATGACAAACCATTCTATATAATAAGCAAATTCACATTTTTCTCGATATTAAAATCAAAGGTTTTTTTGTTAACATTTTTAATGGTCCTGCAATGACAGTTTCATAACTATTTGTCCCTCGAGATAGATCGCTATTACGATGTCAGTAAATAGACAGCTAAAACGGTCATCACCTTGGGCGTTCTACAGACCACGTGTCCATTTGTTTTTTTATTAATCAGACATGTATATACACAAAAATCATGGTGTCTGGACACCGATATATAAATAAATATATACCAACAGGTCTGGCTATATACGTGTACCTAGGTCCAGGTTGCCACACGTAGACTCAATAAGTTACTTTCGTTGGGCGTCCTCAGGAAGAGATAACTTTTATTTTCGCAATGCTTTTTTGTCTGTCTTTTCTGCTCCACGTCCCGTTTCGGTCTGTCGTTTTTTCTTCACCTGATGTGCTTCTCTCCATACCATCCAGGGAACCCAATAAAGAGGGAACGAGAAAAAGAGAGAAAGGTATTTATTTCTCCGTCCCAGATGGGACTCCCCGAAGAGTAGGGAGAAACGAAGTACAGAAAAGGAGAAAGAGAGCGAGACTTTTCACCATATAGTTCAATAAAATTTATCTTTGCAAGGTGTAAGAGAACGAATGGCGTGGACACGCGAGTTGAGCATTTGCTTCATCCTCTCCATATATACGGCCCTCTCGATGTCATATACTATCGGCCAAGCAACGAGATCCGCAACGGTTTAAAATTCCTTCAACGTTATCTCGTGGCATCGTTTTAACTATATATATGTTTATCTCAAGCCTTCTGTGGCCGCACAGAATTCGAGCCACAACTGTTCAATGGAAGATAGTTATACTGTAGAATATCTTCGGGCGACGTGTTCAGGATGAAACCTTTTACTATGAAAAGAGAAGCTTCATAATAAAATATTTTCTCTTCTCTGTCTCTATATTCTATATGTCAGAAAAAGTCACTTGTATCTAACGAACGTCCGACGACCAAAAAAAATGGGCTCTCTGGTGATTCGATTCACGTAGACGCGTTACCGGGCAGTGAAGAGACCGTAATAACTCGGAGGTCTAGCATCCAAAGCTCTCTCCTCACACAGTTTTGATGCGCCCGTCGCACAAGATAACCACCGAAGCTTCCTGTTGGATATAAGATTTTTATACTCCACTCCACGGTAGCGATGCGATTTCCACAATTTTCTAGACGTACGTGCCGCTAACTTGATCGTATACTAGATTTATTTCCGACACCACAAAAAAATTACATCCGTTTTTTTTTTACGCGTGTACGTTTATAAATATCTTTTCCACTGATATCATTTTATTTCATATTCTTAAGTTCAGTTATTCTTCATCAAAAAAACAAACTATTGATTTCGATAATAAGCTCTGGTGGCCTACGACAATAGTTACATGTGTTTATATTTATTTCATTGAAACGCAAAAAAACCAACGCGTATCACCTTCTGGAACTGATCAATAAATCTTTTTATCATACAGTTGATGTGCGTTTTTACACCGTTACTCAAACTCGTATCTAATGGTCTGCTTACACGAGAGTCTATGATTGTGGATGCGGCTTTTAACGCACGTGGAAAAAAAGAAACCACACTCAGCCCTAAATGATCTCGTGCACATGATGTTGTTTCTGAAAAGTGTTTACGATACGAGTAGGCGCACAACCCCGCTTTATCATCGCAATCTCGTATCATCTTTTATCACTGTCCCGTTCTCGTAATATATACACCGGACTTGTACAACACCCTTCAATTATGTAACCTCTTCTCTATTCCATGTAATTACTACGTGAGCGCTCGCACTCACCGCTCATCGTTTCATCTAAAGCACGCCATTTTGGATCGCGTGCGTGAAAATATATCTACACGTTTCTACGGATATGTAAGACATAGGTATAATGGTTACTTCCTTAAACATACCCCAAACAGTAGAGAGAACGTAGTATACCTGAGCGGAAAACCCTTTTCCGGTTTCGGAAGTCGAGAATAACGGGCGGATGAAAACCGTGAGTTTAACGATGAGATTAGCGTCCGAAACTCCCCTTAGCCCCTCTCTTAATTACAAGCTATTGGGGCCCGGGTAATCGTTTCGTATATACTGGACGAATGTTATCGCTTCGAGCGTCTGGGTAGCAAATACGAAAAAAAAACATCATGCAAGAGTTTTGGAGTTGTGAAACGTATCGAACAGAAGTCTGTATACTGAGTAAAAAGAGTTAAGGTTGCATTAACTTAATTAATTATTCATTTTATTTCATGTAATTATCATTGCGTTCATCTAGAAACAACCAAGATTATTGCATTTATTTGGTTCAGTCAACACATATCCGTAAGTGTAATAAAATAAATGATTCGTACAACGACGAAATGATACAATCCTTGTGTTTAACGGTTTCATCATTGATCCAATTTAGTTTAGTTTTATTGATACCAGTAAAGACTTTAAATTGTATAGGAATAATTGAGATTGAAAGAGTCATATTTTCAAAAAATATTTTTTCTGTCAATGTACGAAGTAACAAATTCATTATCATTTTGAGAAAAATAAATCCCTGAAAATATCCCTAAAGTTACCTTCGTTTTCGTACGACTTTATATTTATTTAACAAGATAAGTCGTGGAAATAACCCTAATTGCAAGCTTTCCGAGGGATATAAACGTTTCAGCCGGAGTTATCGTGCCGAGAGATTTAGTCCTCTCGACTACCATTGCGGAATAATCCCCGTGTTTTTCTTCCATTGTACGCTTTCTTCTGAATTTATGAATAAGGAAAAACATTCCACAATGTTTACTCGGGCAAAACACGTGATATATATATATATATTTGTTTCGACATAAATGGAAAATATAAATAAATTTTATGTTACATGACGTACGCTCGTAAGAACGATCTCTCTAGTATACATGCAAGAAAATATTTCGAGAAAATGTATTCCTTCAATCTCGCATGTAGAAACTCGTAAAATCAATAGATACGAGTAGATTCAACGCAAATGCTTCGTGCAAATCGATGAGATCTGTCGCATATACGCCATGAAACGTGAAATTTGTCAAGAGAAACTCGAACGCTGGCGTTTCAAATTTTGTACAGCTGAGTACTCGCAGCTATCGATAAGTAAACTTTATAGATATATTCACATGGACACATACAAGGTATCTCACACAAAATTACGAATATCTTTAGAGGACTAACTGTTAATTATTATCCTCTGCCTGAATCATACCTGGTCCTTATGAAATCCAAATCTCACGATTGTTGAATACGAGCTCTTCTATTTGGAGTATAAATAAAACAGTCGAAGAAATAGAGAAAAAAATGCATAAAACCAACCTTTTAGGGAATTCAATTTCCTGTAAAAACTTTATTTGCAGTATTTCCTGTAGCTCCAGTACTTTAATCCACAACCAATTCCGGCAAATAGCCTGACTTCGAGAATTACACGTCAGCCGATTTATGGTGTGTTCTTTATTTGCGTTCGCAACAAAACTAATACAAATTTAGCGAAGCAATTGTTTTGTTTAGAAAAAATGATTCTGTGTTAGTTTACTGTTACCAATATTTTGCTCTGGTTTCGACTAGTTTTGCACTATCAATTGGAAAAAAATCAGTATATTCGTCAATGTACAGTCAAGTCAAAAAGTCTGATTCGAAAATGGTATTACATTTTTCGACTCGAAATTCGGTTCAAAACTCAAGTGCACATTGTTCACTGTTGAACCTGACACACCTCATATGCTTTAGAGTAACACGATGCATGTGATAAATGATATATACATATTACGTAATATTGGTGGATAACGATGGTCGAGAGAAGCTCAGAAAGAAAAAGAGGTAGAGAGAGAGTAAAAAAGAGACAGAGAGAGAGCCACGTAACCGAGACGTATAATGTCCGGATTCGTATTCCCATGCGGTGCTAGGATCATGTAGATCCCTTGCCATTATCGGAGAATCTGCCCATCGAAAACGTGATAGCCTGACTTTGGCATTGTCTATAAATCAAACCGCATGGTTCGCATAGGAGGTCCACCCTAGCCATCCTCTTTCTCCCTCTCTCTCTCTCTTGCTCTCTCGTTTATATATATCTTTTCATCGCGGAAGTTGTGTAAAAAGTGGACATATATCGACAGCCAGTTGTATGAGAATCCATGTAGGAGAATGCGACGTCGCGTCTTCACGCGTTTATGTGCAGTACAGAAAAGTGTGTATATATTTTTTTAAGTGCGTACTCGTACGAAAGATCGGTTTCACTCCAGAAATAATACTTTAAAATCTTTTGAAGAAATAGTGAAAATACTTTCTCTCATTTTTATTCTCCGAAAAACAATATTCATGAGGGTACAGACGATTAAAATCCAAATGTTAATGAGATAATTTTGCTAGCCAGTGCTCCTTACTAATTTTTCCAAAATACTGGTGGACCCTGAAGACTAAATTTGGTTCAGTTTCGTAGTTGCACTAGGTGGACACTTAATTCATGCTCTGGAATTTTTAAAATAATTATGAAGACTGACAACAGCGAAAAATAAAACAAAAATCCACAATAATGTTTCGGCGCCTTGCTTTACCTAGGTCATCACAATACGGAGATAGCTAAAATTGAAAAATTGTCATTGCATCGATAAAAGTATTCAACTTTGAATTCTGACTGATTTTGATTGCATCGAATATAACGTCACAGTCAAAATCCGCAAAAAAACGAAATTTTTCCCTGTTTCCATCGCTGTAATCGTAATTTTTCAATTTTAATTGCCTCCGTGTATATTCGCATTGTCAGGATATTTCTTTCGATACTACCTTGAACTTAGATGTCAATTCCCATCTTAAAATGATAAATCCAATTGTTCCTCTGGATGAGCCCGCAGAGAAGAATCATTTATTCGTTAAGAACGCTTGTTCAACGTGACTTCTTTCATTACGAGTTCCACCCCCTGTCATGTTCTTTCTCCTCTCCTCTCATGCATTACCTATCGACGTCTGGTACAGCCAGACACTGGCATGGAATAAAGCACATCCAGTATTCTGTCCTCTCTTGTTGTGTTAATGCGAGTGCGTGAAATTCGCGAGGGTGTCGAACGTAATTAGCCGTGACAGCTGTCCACGGTCCAACAACAAGCTTGATGGTGACTCTCCCCATTGCTTTACATCCCATTACATCGAATACCTTCTCAATTCGTCTGTTACGTACGTTCGTCACTCTAGATTCGCGAGGCTGATAGAATTCACGTGAATTTATGTTTATTATTAATATTTGATTCTATTTAACGAGTGATTAAATCGTTTTGTTGTTCTTTCGTTATTCGCGACTTACAATCGTGATATTTTTGTCCATAAGTCGCTTTTCGAACTCTCAGAATTTCTCGAATAATAAGATTTTTATTATTCGAGAACACAATGATGCATGGTATCGCCCGTATTGATGACCTCCCAGATGATTAATCCAACAGCATTTAAAAAATCTAGATAAAAATAAAATCTACGTTTAATTACTTATCTTGCAGCTCTTGCATAGGAAAATCGTCTTGAGGGCTCGTCTACACCTGGTCCATGGTCTTCAACAGGGTTCTTCTTCAAATCAACATGAACACTCAAATCCAAACGTTCCTCAGCTGAAGTATTTTTAAACTTTTGGAAGAGTCGCCGATAATCCAGTACCTGAAGAGAGCAGGCCTTCGAATAATCAATTCATATGGGTCTCGCATGAAACTGCGGATAATCCACACGTCACTATTCTCTTCTTTCAGTGGCAATGAGATCAAGATCAACGGAGAAGGGTGTTTTTGATTAGAGCTTATATGTAAATCGATGCGTCGGCGATTCAGGAACGAAATATAACTTCAACATATGGCTCATATGTTTTAGCGTTACGATATCTACACTTGTGAATCTTTATTCCAATTGGTTATCGCATTCACGTACCGATAAAAAAAATTATTGGGAATCATAAGAATATATAATGAGTGTAGTTTTGTAATTGTGCCAATAATAAGTTATAGATCATTTGAGACACGTTAAAATTTTGAAACAATATTATAGAAAATAAGTTTTCATCAAGAATGGAATTTGTCCGAAAAGCATTAAAATAGTAGGCTGGTATCAATGTAGTCGGTTGATAACAGAAAAAATTAACAGCCTAGACAGTAACAAGAAGAGAAAGTCATCTGAAAGATGCTTAGAAGACTTCTTTCTGATGACTTCCTTTTCTTTTTGCCGTCTGGAAAGCTCATTACAAGTTCATTACAATTCTTTTTTGACGTCTTGCTGCATGAAACATCTCATGAAACTAATTCTCGACCCAAATTCTAACTCATCGTCTATAAGGTGACCATTCTCGTGGTAAGGCAGAGATAAACAGCGCTACATTTAAAATGAAGTCATAGAAAAGGAACACATCCATACCCATTCGGGGCAAGGTTCGTTACAGTGTGCCCTTGTTAAAACCTCACGACTCCCGCCCTCCACCCTCCCGGATCTTTGAAGCTAAAACAACGAGGGAAAGAAAGACAAAAAAAGAACGAGAGAGTAAAAAAAAAATTGCGAAAACAAGGAAAGAAAGGCCAAGACGGAGGGCTATTTCAATTGTGTTGAGCTCCAAACCGCTAGAAATTACCGTTAAAATTACAGGATACTTACCGTATAACCGAAATTCTGCATTGCGGCGCGAGCTCCATTATTCGCATGCTCACGTAGGTTAGTTTCAACTGCAATGAGGATTGAGCTTGACGAGAAAACGAGAGAGAGATATTCTCGCGGTGCTTGATACTCGTGGGCCAACAGTGGGGGCACCCACCGAATTCTACGTGCACGTTCATTCCTCTTTCCTTTCTCTCGAGATTTTTCTTTCGCCTCAATTATCATGGTGTGTCTATATACGTGAACGAGTTTTCGTTTATTCAGGTACTTTGAAAACCCTAAAAACATTGAAAATTCACTTGTTTCCACCGTTTTTGTTTTCTCCAATATTATTCTTCATACACGAATATACTGTCCAGGCAAGATAAAAATTTTAAAAAGAATTCAAACTAAAACGCGACCTCATCGTGTCTCTGTGTGCACAAAAAACATGTTTGTTATTGTTTGCCATCGAATAATCAATATTTGTCTCTCCACGCGTGCGGCCCGTGAAAATCGAAAAGATTTTATATGTTCTGTTGTTACAGAGGATTAACGATGTGTTTTCGGCAAACAAACTCGATAAATCGGGACCGAGGAAAGAACGATATTTCATTTTGATAAGCGCGCATTGCATTAAGAGCCTGGTTTGATTTTTTTTTGTTAATTGAACTTTTTTCTTTTGCCAACGTGCACAGAATCATTTGCATGATTATTATTACAAAGATAAAAAATTGTCGACACCAACAGAAACAGCTGACCAATTGACCATTCTGATTAAAAACGGCTGGTCCAATCCCCATTTTCAAATCAATATTAAACGGCCAATCACTGGGCCGGTTTAGGTATCAAGACTTCCTTATGGAAGGGGTTTATGTCTGGGGGTACTGAACTTTTTTTTATCTACAACTTCATTTTAGCACTCAAGAAATGCTACGTGGTTTTTTGAAATTTCGGGGCCTTTTAAGGCATTATTGAATTTTAAGGGTTGAATAGTGATTATACGAAAATGAGGAGCACGTTTGGTTCCGTGAAAGCACGTTGCTGGTTTCTATAATATTGACTTGTCTATCAAAATAATAAAAAAACATTAATTCATATTAACTAGTCGTTATTGTTCATTCCTTTGGAACATAGTTTGGTTTTGATTAAACATAAATAAATTTGAAAGAAATGGAAGTTTTTCTAATTAAATAAAAGTTTAATTAATATTAATAAACAAACTTTTGATTACCGTGATTCGCGTAAGCGCAGGTGAAAAAATATTATTACGAATATTGATCGGGCCCAGAGTCTGAAATTTTTAGCATCAATATAGGTGTTATGTATAGGGATGGGGGAATGAACGCGGGAATTTGTGAAATCAGTTAAATACAATGTACGTGAATTTATATACAAACATACACTTTATTATGATAATTTATAATAATCGTATTCACAATGAATATGCGCGATAACGTGGTGTAATTAAATATACAAACTGGTCTATCGAGTAATACATAGATTGCCGATTAAATTGAGGCTAATCATACGTGAATTATGTACGGAAAAATTTGCATATCAAAACCACGTGTCGCACGATTGCCACGTTCCGAATGTACACACATGCTCGCGCTTTTGTCTTCCTATTAATCATTTCAATCTGAATATTACGAATTTTTCGGCCCATTCGTTTTCGCTATCTTTTATCTTCTCTTTTTTTTTATCTCTTACTCTGGTGCATCGCACCAGTTGTTGTCGTTTCATTAACGAGCATTTTTTACCTTTCGGAAATCTCGTTAAATGTTTAAACGATAATTCATACTTGGGAATTCATATAAATCGATAGTTGCGGAAATGTTGACGTATTTGAACCGATTCTTAAATGAAACAATTTCGTTTTTAACTTCAATGCAATAAAAAAACGATGAATTTTCTTGCAAAAACAAAACTCATGAAGCAATCTTAATAAATATATGTTTTAGAAACTACAGGTTTCTTTCTTTTCGCATTGAAATCGATGGAGCTTCCAATGAACTCATTCGATATTACGATCGATCGCACGAAAATCATGGCAACGTCTTCACTGTTGCCACGAATATCGCTTAATCGATATACAAATATAAATATATATATATGGATATACAGGGTAAAGCAATGACCGTTAGAACTGGAAATATCTTTGAAGTAATGCTTAGGATAAAACACTCCGAAATAAATCTCCTCGGACTATCAAGTGGCAGTGGAAATATTTTTCCCTGTAGAAGTCGATCGGAGTTTATCCGGTTAATTAAATTTTTTTAAATCAGATGAGTGCTTTAATGGTACCGCAGAAACTTAAAATGATTTGCATCTCTTGAAACTTTAATATTCATGCAATATTGGAACCTTAAATTCTTAATTGGACTCCAGTGCATTATCATGTGTGTTTAGAATGACCTTGAAAATCTTTTGAAAAATATTATGGGTGCCATCCGCTGGTTTGTTGCTTCCTTCGAAGCACACAGCCGAAGTATTTTCTCCGAAATATTATCAGTTCAAATTTATTACCAGGAGTAATAGTTATTGCTTCAATCTGTACATTAATATCACTCTTCGACTCTTGGTATTCTCGAACAGTTTTTCTCGACCACGGGTAAAAATATAAGTGTACTCTTTACTTACAATTTCCTCCTCATTCGCAAGCACTATTGAATGAAGCGTTTGAGCATCAAAGTTTTCTTGGAATACCACGAATCGAGTTGCACACTGTTTTCTTTTGTTTTTCTTTTGAATTCATGCAAACAATCATTATTTCATTATAGTTGAGTTAATAGAAGTTAACTAGCCGAACTTTAGTTTCAATAAGATATTCATCCCGTTTAATCAAACTCCAAATGCGTTGAGTTTTCTTTATCTTCTTCTTTCTATTCTTCCTTTAAGCATCGTTGAATTCTTTATGATTTTGGATACAGTTATTTACATAGGGTTTTTTTTGTCTTATGACAGATTTTGCATTTTTATGTCGATGAGACTAATACATCTCAAATATATCCGGCGATCACGATAAAATTCAGCGAATCACATTTACGAACTCGTCTGATGTTTGCAACGTACAACATTCGACCGATCACATCATTCGTTTGATTAATTTAATGAAAGTTGTGCCGAAATAGAAGAAAACTCGAAATCGTTTTGGAAAATGGATTCCAATAGCGGTATTTATCACCATCCTTCAAGACGGTGTCCCTAATTAGTAGCATTCTCATTGACGATTAACATTTTAATCGCATATATATTTATTGTCAATAAACCGAACGATTTCGAGATTACACGTCAGAAATGTTTGATTTTTCGTACTTATGAAATTACAGTATTTATAAATGAAATTTTAAATTCATAATACCAGTGCATTTGTTATTTTTGTGTCGCATAATATAACTCGTGAATTTCTGAGAAAAAGGTAGAAAATGAAAATTTATAGGATTTTTATCAGCCGTTTATGTAGGAAAAAAATATTCATATTATTTATCGATTTGCGTTAACTTGGATGAAAAAAAATTGTATATTTATTTGAAAATTCTGTTGGCCCTTCTTCATATAATATCAATGAAAGTTAGACTCGAAGCAACTAAAGTGTACAGTCATGCAAGTTCGAAAATCTTAGAGCTTCCACATATCGAATTTCCGGCATATTTCTCACTTAACATCATTCCCCTCAACACATCCTAATTAAGTATTTGTGGTCAAGTTCGCTGCAAACGTCGCTAAAGGTATAAACTTTCCTGAAATTCGTTGCCAGTTCAGCTATTGTTAAATTCTGTCGATTTACGTTATTGAAAATTATCGTGATCGAGGTTAACGTCCAGAATATCGAGATTAGCAACCACGAGAGACGGTTTGTGCTGAACGAGTAATTTATTCAAAAGCATGTCACGACCATCTGTCAATCTCGTTCAATAACTCAGTACTTTTTCTGAGAGTTCGAAATGAAAATGTTGCCATCTGAATAAACATATCGCAGGTGTATAGCTGCTCGAGCAAGTCAAGTTTTTTCATCGTGTCTCAGATAATTTTTCATTTTCACGTTATCATTCTCGTAGGTCAGTGGGTTAATATCCGATCAAATTTTGTACACGAATGTGAAATAAAAAAACCTTGACGAAAGAGCAAAATTTAGCAAACTTTATACTGATATCCCATTCAATTTTGTATTTTATTGGCACCACGTCAAATGTACGTGCATGTACACAACATGCGACTAATGTAGGTTTATATATATATATTTATATATATATATATATAAAGGTGCGACAAGAGCGATACAAACCCAATTATTAATCGATCTACCATTACTCTCGAGCGTTGTGCGAAAATATACATTTTCCCAGGTGTATCATAATAAATGGGCTAGCTGTCTCGCGCTCATCCTGGTATACATATTCCACCTTCTCGAAGCAGAAAACGATCGGTTTCCGCACGTCTATGTATGGACCCATCTCTGTATACGTACCCCGCGTCCCATTTTAATTTCATACGTATTTATCGGTTATAGTGTATAGGAAAAATATATTTACAGGTCGATGCTTTATGTATCTCATCACTATACGTATATCCCAACAATTTTATTCACGCAAGTTAAAATCAACGTCGTCTATACCAAAATGCCTTTCGTTCATTTCCATTCTCTCACTAGGAACGAGTTGAGGATTTGACAAATTGGCTCTTAACGAAATGTTTAATGAAACTTTAAATATTTTTTGCAAATTCTCGTTAGTTGATTCTTTTTTATAAATTTAAAGAATTACAGCTATCTGGGTGGAACCTGTTTTTTTTTGTTTTGTTTTTCTCTGTTTGTTTTAGAATTGTACACTTGTTGAGTTGTCGAATTTCAATCAACGCATACCATGTAACACATCTGTCAAACATTAGCACCACAGAGACGAAAAAATCAGAACGTCCATCTGATGAAAAAACCTTGCATAATTCTTGTGTAAAAATAAGATTTTAGATTTGTTTGTTGTTTCCAATTGTCGTTTTAATCTCAATGTGTACGTGCTTCTGTTTCTCACTCGATTTTCCTTCTCTTTTAGATTGCTTCATTTTTTCAATAATCGAAGGGTGATTCTGCTACACATAAAAATTTATATACGAAAAAAATTGCTGCTTTCATTATGCGTTGCCAGAAACCAATTCTCACCGTCTCTCTCTCGTCTGACTTTGTAATTTTTTGGCCGATTGTGTATGTACACGACGAGATGAGGGACCGTGATTATTATCAAGCGTTTCATTGGACATTTGACATGCTCGTAGTCATCATGATTTTTTCATCGTTAATATAAGCTAGAGGGTCTCGAGGAGATTCTGAACGAGTAACGCAGGTGCCGCTACTCTCGGCTTACCCTTTCTTGATGGTCGACAATTCCGCACTCCACATCTTGGTGGTCTCTCTAATTGCTCCGATTTATTACTGTCTTGTTCGAGATGGACTGAGACACTCGCAACTTGTGGTGTTGAACATCCATTTTCCTATAAACATTTGTCATTCGAACAAAAATCTTAATGTCAGTCGAGTCATTAATTTTTCATGACTGTTGCCACGTCGTATAAATGCCAAATATTACAAAATGATTCGAAAACATTGAACACTTATGTCAGCAGCAATCAGGGACAAAGTTTTTATTACTTTTTCCTCGGAACGCCTTTTTCCAAGCTAGGCAAAACATCAACGAATGGTTTGACGTGAAAAATTCCTCGAAAATACAATTACGACTATGAAATTCAGTAGTTTCGAATTCGTGAATAAACTTCCGTAGTTAACGTAAGTGTGTTGATTTCAATCAATGACTTTTTTGTTTATCAAGTATTCAAGTATTCAAGTTCAAGAGGAAATCAATAGCATTCACGTTGTTCGTTATTCATTTATTATCAATTTGTTGTATTTATGTTCAATTTTTCTACTGATGAACATTTGCTGTTTGTGTAAACAACACACTCACCGAGAGGCAAAGGTTGGGCTGATGCTGGTAAGCTCTTCTTCGTGACTCGCTCTGCAGCTGCCACGCACGAATATATAGGTCTCCGCGATATATGAGTCCACCGCGTCTAGCTCGTAACATCAAATGCCACCTGAAACACCCGAAGGAAAAATATTGTTTCCGGGTCTCCACGTTTGTCCCTATTTGAGTGCCTACGACGAAACGTGTACAATGTCTAACAATTTCAAAGTATATCGAGCAAACGTGTACTAAAAAAAAAAAAAAAAAATAGAGAGTTGTATTTTTGTTTCTTTCGTGATGTCCCATTAAATGTTCGTAAGAATGGCAATAACTGAAATGTCACGAAAAGCTTCCAAAATCAACTGTTTCAGTTGTGCAATAAATTCCATTGTATATACTAAACAACTTTATTACATAATTGAGCAAATATTAGGCCAATGGTAAGAACGACAAAAAAAAAATTTTCCTGTCAAACGTGTAAGAAGTGTTTTGCTTAGAACACACCTCACTCGTTCACACATGCACCCTGAACCCGAATCTTTCGAACTGCACTTTTAGGACTTGAACATAATTTTTTAAAACGTAACGTGAACAAAAATAATCTACTCAAGATGACAGTCACGACACTTTCCTCTTTGATATGTCATACCGACTTCGACCGCGAAGGTTGAGACTGAGCGGATGGGAAATTAAAAAAATGTTCGCGAAGGTTTATTCATGACCATGACCGAACGCTTCATACAATACAAGCAGGACAAATGCGTAAATTTATTTATAAGAAACAAAAGAACGAAATTCCGCTCGCTGATTAAGCACGCATCAACGATAACCGACTTTGCAAGCTCTGTATATTGTACTTGAACACGTCCGTCTCGTCCGACGTTACGTATAGGAATCTTCTCAATTAGCAGCCTTCGCACGGGACACGGCCTCTCCCCCTACTCTATTTCTCTCGATTTCGAATCCTCTGTTTCGCAAAGAACTGTTTCGTCACCTCCTATTTGTCTACCAAATTGTGATAAAAACAGCTCCTTTGATACTTTACTCATTTATCGAGAAGTGCGAATTCTTCGTTTGGAATTTCCAATAACGTTCGAAATGATTTTTCCAAAGATGATCATTATCATCGAAAATGAGAAAGATGGAAAATAAAAAACCGATGTATCACGCGTTATCAGCTCCTGACAGATTTATTCACTACATATTGAACCTATTAAACTTATTAAATGTTTAAACGATAACTAAATTCACCATGAAGTCAAATTTTTGCCTTCGGCTATGCGAATTATTTGATAACCACGGTAATAACAATTCCCTATATATTCTTCAAGTAATATGCTGATGTTTAAAGACAGTGTGAAATAATATTCAACAGCGCAGTTAGTGATGATGTAATAGTGCCCACGGGGTCACGCGTAAATTGGTTTTTATGATGTTTTCTCGTGGTCAAAGCATGAGGATCCGAAGATTCACACAATACCTAGAAGTGTAGTAATGGGTCAATAATCCACGTCACAATGTATGTGTTTATATAACAAAAATCATGTGGATTACTACATCTTATTATTTTGCTGAGGTCAGCAAATTTAGCAGCGGATTAAAGTGTGATTTTCGTGTCGATCAAGTGTGCTGGATTCGCTGTAAAAGTTTTACCTTATCTCATTTAACAAAGAAAATTGTCTATAAGGTTACAAAGACGCCAGGAAAGATAGAAGTTACTATCTAATTCACCGAACTCGAGTTCGAAGTTGAATTTCTCACATTCAATATAGCGGTTTCAATATGGTGATTTACAATATTGAACTTTACTCGACCCCGGAAATGCCTGATGAGAAGAAGATTTCTGAACAAATTGAGTGTTGAGTTGTTGTAGCCCAAAATTAATGAAAAGAAAATGTAAGCTATGCCACTTGAAATTCGGACAAGTCTGTCCGAGCATTCGGCAAAATTTGTTTGTTTTTTCTCCGTCATGTTTTTTTTTTTTTTTTTTTTTTTTCATTTTTTTTAATGCGATCGAAAAAAAGAAATTCCATAAGTAGCAAAGAAGAGTTCATGAATTATTATCTCCTGTCCACTGCTACGCGGAAAATGATCGGAAAAAGAGGGAGGGAGAAAGGGAGAGAGAGAGAGAGAGAGAGAGAGAGAGAGAGAGAGAGAGAGAGAGAGAGGAAACAGAGGGATAGTAGGCATGTGGTTATCGATTAGCCACATTCTATGCGAAAGCATAGAGAGCTAACGTAGACACGATATGTCCAGCAACGAACCAAAAGCAGCTCCAGCGGTGGTTGCAGTCGGGAACAGTATTCAGAACACTGCGACTGGAATTCGCGCTCGATCCGATAAGCTGGGATCGTTATCGAGGCAGCTGCATTTACGTGAACTCAGCGTTAGTTGCGAGACTATACGAGTCGTTACGCCAGCGTAACGCCTGCACCAAACGTAATCGTGCGTGAATCGGTTCTATACATACACCCCTTCGTAACCGCTAACACTTCTATCTCATTGCTCGAGCTTTCTCCTTGCATATATACCAGGACATATACCGATATGGGAACAGACACGTGAAGATGTTTATTTTTCTTACGGCGTGCGTACATGATTCCACCTGCTGTCCAACAATCTGTTGGACTATATTATTTATCCCTGTTTTTTCATTTTTTTATTATTCTTCATCGTGGTTTCATCACTTGTAATTTAGTTAAGGCAGTAAAGATGTATATTAAAACAATAAATAATACAATTTACCTTGGCCGGCAATTTCGTCCCTTGTTCTATTTCTACTGCCTTAACTTTCCGTAAGAACGCGTACCGTATTTTGTTAACAATTACTATTGTACTGAGCTCTGGTTTGTAAATTAACAACTGATGATTGTTTCATGCGCTGAAATTTCTGGTAGATGATTAAAAAGCTCTGTTACACGCAAAGGCAATTACGTTTCGGAGAAAGCGTCTTTTGAATCAAATTATTTTTTTCCTCAAACAGTTGATGTATTTCTATGCCTGCGGTGTGAATGTTTGTAGTCGTTCATGGATTGCGAAATAGAAAACAAATGCACGAAGAATTCAGCCAATTGACATAGTTCAGGCTCTAGCTAAAATGCCGTCGTATGTATATACAAACTCTGATAAAATGAAACTTTCATATGTGCAAGTGAACGAGTAAAGTCCGACATTCAGGGATATTGAGGGAGATAAAGGAGCCGTGAGGGTCGAGAGAGGGGCAAACACGGAGAAACGCTCTTTCAAACGAATTCAGCGCCGCCTGCAGTGGATGTTCGCAAAAGCACGTACTGGTTTAAAAAAGTCTAGGAGAGCACGTTGAGTTGAGAGAAAGAGGGGGAAAAGGGGAGAGGGAGAGAGAGTGGGGGTTGAGAGCGGGTGAGGGGGTGTTGGACAGGAAGGAAGGAAGGGGAGGAAAGATAAAACTTGGAAGTTCAGGGCACACGTACATGTTTTATAGAAGTGCACAACCCGATTGGTACCACCGAGAATTGGAGAAAAAGTCGGTGGGGAGTTTGCCAAAAAAAGAAAGAGGAGCAGCTGTCCTGGTCGTGTTTTCGCGGGCAGCATTGCAAAACTCGCTGATGAATGCATGCGTGCAGTGGCTATATGGTGTGGGGTAGCCAAATTGACATGCGGGGTTCCTCGCTGTTTTTTTTTTTTTTTTCTCATTGTTTAAGCTCTCCATCTATGAGAGGTTATTTATAATTGTTTATCAAGTGGCTGCGACATAATTACGGCATTTGTTCGATCGCGAATGTGGCATATGTCTATTTTTATACCACAACTACGAACCACCCTTCAGTATATTTTGCTTCAAAAAGAAATTGGAGATGTGCGTCTTTCAGCAACATATAACATATCCTAACAACTATCCTAACAAGTGGGCTACATAAATTTTGATTTTATTTAGAAATGCCATATTAATAAGCGGTTGGAAGATTATTTACCGTGTAATCAGTTGATGTACCCGCGGCCATTGACCTCTCGCTCGCAGAATTCTCGCTGTTCCAAGAAGAGACGTTCTGTGAGACGCTGAGATCTCCATACCCCGGAGATAGTACTTCAGGGACAGTAGCCATTTGCCTGCACAAGCCGTAATCATTCGTGAGAAACGGCTCTACTTTACCTTATTCAATCTTTTACGGGTGCATTAGCTTTCTAATATGGTCAAAGATTGGATGGGTTTTTTTTTCAATCGATGGAGCAAAACTTACCATTTTGATAGAGCCATGACGCGTATTCCGCCAAATGATCCGGACTGCGGGGTTGCAAACGTACAACGTGCCTCAATAATACGCCCGTCGCTTGACCAGTCGCCAATCGTGCTAAGACCAAGTAAGCCGGAGTATAGGCAGGATCAAGAGCAACGCATTTTTGCAACATAATTATGCACTCTTCCGTTCTGTTATTTTTTCTAGAAAAAAGACAAAAACAAATGTTTTTTATATTAAAATAGCATTGAATGGTTACGTACATGAAAATGATCCCTAACAAAAATATTTGTATATTATTATTATTATTATTATTATTGTTATTATTATTCGGACACGTACAGTAATTATGAAGAAGGGGAGTGGGTGCCAATATGCAAAGGAGAATAAAGTATCAATATATTGATCAGATGCGGCAGGTAGGTGCCAAGCACTGTAAGTGGTGACGGCATCAACGATCGGTGCGACATAATCGGTGATCGTGTCAGGTACGGTTCGGACGTGACTGGTGAATACACCTGCATGCCTGCGTTCAGGCATCGATGCTTCGTAGAACACCGAACGAATTGCCGAGAGGATATCTCTGGCAGCAACCCGTTCGAACAGGGAGCCATAGCCGGCAGTATTTCTTTTCGAACTTCCAAATCGGGGCGTGAATCTATAATCAATCTTTCAGTATTCATGTCGGTCGAAATACAGAGAAGTAGCCGAGGGACCATGGAGCGCAAGTGAGTGATTAACACATTGTACGAAAACGGGAACTAAAAGAAAAAAGGAAGAAACGAATTGAAACACTACGTAGGCCTCGTAGGGCCTCGTCGCGTCAGGCAAACGATTTTATTTTTGCTTCTGCATACGGTGGATGCAAGAATCGTATGATATTTAACATTTATTTTCTTTTAGATTTCCAAATTTGCAAGAGAATATCAATATTTATCAATATTTGACATAAAAAATCTCCATAAAACTTAGGGTTTTCGAGTTAGTTTGAGCAGTCAAATGTATTAATTCAAACGCAAGTCAAATGTAATAAATGATGAAGAATCAGGTGATCAGAAAGAAATATTAAATATGTAATAACTAGCGTGTTCAGCTGATTAATAAAATAAAGGCAATATTTATGTTAGAGAGATCTTATCGCAACAACTCTGCAATGGTATTTCCTACGCCAAGACTGGACTCACACACGATCGTTGTACATGACCAACGGAAGACTCCAGGTGGACGGGACAATACAACTCGTTTCAACAAGAATAATATTATGGAAGATAGGAAGCCAGTAACCCACTCAAAGACGCAACGAGGAGTCTTGAAATCATTACAATTATTCATCGGTACACCAAATAGCGAGAGTGGTTCGTGGATTGAAGACGAGCAGGAATTCAAATTTACAAACGGATCGATATAACTGCTAACGCTTACTTCATAGCTCGATGGAAAAATAATACAAATTCTTAGAATTCACCAAATTAAGGGATAAGTTTCGACATTTGTTAACCGTGCGGGACCAATTGTTAATTTTCAAATACTTTGTTTTTTTTTTCTTCGAAATCCCCGTACGATTTATGAATGATTGTCACACGCCCTACTTATGTGTACAGAAAGTATGACCTTCCATGGAGAGAGCCAGGAAAAGATACGTTAAAACGATGTTTGAGGTATGCCAGCGTGAACGGCAGACAGGTTATGCGGCGTTCGCAAATGGACATTCTATAATACGGTTAATATCCCACGAAATTGAAGACAGCGATTGCAGCAATTTCGCGGAAACGCTGGTAGTGTTCATTCACCGTTCTCTACAGAGTGTGCTTTGAATCACTGCCAAACTAAAACGTGTTACTAAAGGCTGTCGGCTAATGGATTTTATATTTGACAACTATGTACTAACCTGTATAGTTGACCAAGATTATAATGAGCGTTCACGTGACTAGGCTGAGCGTGTATGGCTGCCAAAAAATGTAGTTCTGCTTGATCACCCGCTGTCAAAGTACCAAGATTATTGTGAGCACTTGCATATGACGGCCAGAGCCTAAAAAAATAATTGCAAAGTTAAAGAGTTTACACCTTCTGGTTTCTACAGGTTAGTATTGCTAACCAACGGATTCCCAGTTGAAAATGTACGATTATTCAAGGGTAGTAATCTTTTGAACATGTTAAAAGTTGGCATTCAAAAAAATACGGAAAGTGATGAAATAGTCGAATCATTAAAAAAATTCGACATCAATTTATTAAAGCTTTCAAGTTCAGGGAAACATTTTTTTTCGTGTTTAAAACGAAATGGCGACATTGTCAAGACCCTTCGGACGCCTCTTTTGCGCGACAATGAATACTGCTGTAGCTGTTAGAAGTTAGACAGAGAAAAATAAGGAAGAAAAAGAAATCACACATAAAATATCCGCCCTGCATTATAAGTGAAAACATCAAATAAAAAAATAAAAAAAAAAAACAGAGTAAAACAGGGTAGTGAAAAAGTTAAGAGCAGATTTATAAGAAACGAAGAGACTGCAGATTAATCAGCGCAGCAGTGTCGACATACTTCTGTGAGCCTGCTTTTGAACGTGTTGCGATTCGATTACTAGCTACAGATTCTGAAACTAACAATATAGCTTTGATCTGTTTTGAAACGGCGGACCTGCCAGTCGAGGTGGACACTGGGTTAAATTCGGCTGAGAACTAAAAAAAAAGGGAAAAATTATAAGTTCACGTCGACACTCTTCAAAATAGAGAAAGTAGGAGACCGTTTTATGCTACAATCATTTTTAACTACTCTGTTTTATCATCGATTCCTTCTCTGAGTTTTGTAATAGTTAAATTTTTGAAAGTGGCCCTTAGTATCAAAGGGTGGCAAGAACGGACGCAGGTAAAAAACATAATTTGATTACAGAATTGGTTTTTCAATAGAATATAAGGTGAGCAAATAGCGATCATTAGGCATTATCTACCCAAAACCTGCGATATGAAGGAGCAAAAAACAGATTTTTTAGGAATGAGCACAGACGTTAGTAAATATCAATGTTTTACCAAGTGGGAAAAATCCGTTGGTACCTACGTAATAACTACATTAAGCTGTCAACACTTGTCGGAAACACGTCACGCACACATTCAGCAATCGCTTTATCGCCCACTGCAATATTTTCAGATTATCTTGATAAACAAAGCATACATCGTATCTTGTCGAGTCAATGAAAAAATCGGTGTGATTTTCACAACGAATAATTGTGAATGTAAACCTCAATAAAGAAAACCGTATAGAGTTTATGTTCTGAGCTGGAGAGCATTCAAAACTTACCAAAGAGCTAGTTGATAATGCAAAATAGCTCGATTAGGATGAGACGTATCTCGGAGAAAATTGGCAAAATTGTAATGCATCTTTGCATTATGCGGTAATGACCGGAGACCCGCTCTAGAAAAAAAATGAAATAGTTGGATAAGATTTCGGAATTTGACCTTACGCCGGATGGACAGAACACCAAATCACACTAAGAAAGCGCCCGTAAAGAAAATAATATTGAATCAAACCTCAAGAGACTTTCGCGTGAAGACCAGTCTCGATTTCGTATAGCGGTACGGCAGCCACTCAGAACTAATAGTCCAATAATAGCAGCCGTGATAACATTTCTTCGCCGAGGAATAGCTGTCCATGTAACTTGTGCTCCATACACTATGAGCAAGATCCAGCCAATGCTGAAAGGAAAAAAACCACAAACTATGGATAAAAAAAGACCATGGTAATTTCCTCAGCAAATCTCATAACACATTGTTTTTGAGCAGGAATCAGTCATTATATTTGATCGTTACAGTCATTGTAAACTATTTTTCCTCAGGTGAACACATATAATGTGACACATTTGTGTGTAAAGTAAGGTAAGGCAAAACAGAAACTTTGAGCAGATAGGAATTGTCAATTAACCTGGGAATATATAGCACGCGTTCTGCGACGACGAAGCCAACGGTGATGAACAAGTTAGATGCAGGGAGAAAAGGTAGAACGAGAAACATCCAGCCGATTGCAAGTGGGGGATGTCGCTGCTGCTGGAATGAGAAGAAAACAAATAGAGAAAACGTAAGATACACTGATAGAAAAAAGTATTCGATTTCATACTGCATTCACAAGGGTTTGTGTAAAGAGAAAAAATTCACACCAACGAGTATCTTGAATAAATGAAACGGAAGATATTCGTTATGGTAAGATATGGCCCTTGATACGAAATAATAAAAACGCCACGAAATAGATTAGTAGTGGGTGAGAGATCTATCATAATCATCACAAATCACGGGACCTTGTACAAAGTTTTGCAAAAATCAGTGTTCGGGATGCGTTTGACTAATATGATAATTCATAAGAAACCTGGTATTTTATGACGGTATCTAAGACATTATTGTGAAAAGATAAAATTAAATGTATAAATACTTATGAAACAAACAAAAATGAACGAAAAAACGATCGAGAAAAAAGAACAAAACACACTGAAACTGAGATACCGATTAAGTGTTTACTCAGTTGATAGGAATGTATATAAACGAAGCCTGAACAAAGTGAACCACAGAGCCTAAGACATCTTCCAAGATGAAGGTTCTTTCTATCTTTCTGACGTTACTGGTATTCCAGGGCTTAGTGGTGCCAAACAATGGATTTCCAGAAGCGATTAATCAAGGAACCATTGAAGAAGCAGAACCGTTATTCTTGGATATAATTATTGAACCGGAATATAGAAGTGGTTCCAGTAATGAAAAAGAAATAGAATTGGAAATTGACATTGAACGTTTAGCTGAAATAGAAGGATGGAAAATAGTCCCACTTCATCCCGGCGAGAACAATGAGGCGGTCATTACGATGAAAGAGTCGAATGACGTCTGGGATGTTGAGAGCATATCGTCCCGGAAATCTGGAAGCCGCGCCGGATCTAGATCTGGAGCCAGTAGTGCCGCCGGTTCCATCTCTGGATCCAGCAGTGGATCAAGATCTGGTTCCGTCTCAGGATCCGATGCAGCAAGCGACTCCAGCTCCATGTCTGGATCCAGCAGTGGATCAAGATCTGGTTCCGTCGCAGGATCCAACTCAGCCAGCGGCTCTGACGCTCGCAGCGCATCAGGAAGCTCTTCAAGATCTGGTTCCTACGCAGGATCTGACGCAGCAAGCGACGCCAGCTCCCGGTCTGGATCCAGCAGTGGATCAAGATCAGGTTCCGTCTCAGGATCCAACTCAGCCAGCGACTCTAGCTCAATGTCCGGATCCAGCAGTGGATCAAGATCAGGTTCCGTCTCAGGGTCCAACTCAGCCAGCGACTCTAGCTCAATGTCTGGATCCAGCAGTGGATCAAGATCAGGTTCCGTCTCAGGATCCAACTCAGCAAGCGACTCCAGCTCCAGGTCTGGATCCAGCAGTGGATCAAGATCTGGTTCCTACGCAGGATCTGACGCAGCAAGCGACGCCAGTTCCAGGTCTGGATCCAGCAGTGGATCAAGATCTGGTTCCTACGCAGGATCTGACGCAGCAAGCGACGCCAGCTCCAGGTCCGGATCCAGCAGTGGATCAAGATCAGGTTCCGTCTCAGGATCCAACTCAGCCAGCGACTCTAGCTCAATGTCTGGATCCAGCAGTGGATCAAGATCTGGTTCCTACGCAGGATCTGACGCAGCAAGCGACGCCAGCTCCAGGTCTGGATCCAGCAGTGGATCAAGATCAGGTTCCGTCTCAGGATCCAACTCAGCCAGCGACTCTAGCTCAATGTCTGGATCCAGCAGTGGATCAAGATCAGGTTCCGTCTCAGGATCCAACTCAGCCAGCGACTCTAGCTCAATGTCTGGATCCAGCAGTGGATCAAGATCTGGTTCCTACGCAGGATCTGACGCAGCAAGCGACGCCAGCTCCAGGTCCGGATCCAGCAGTGGATCAAGATCAGGTTCCGTCTCAGGATCCAACTCAGCCAGCGACTCTAGCTCAATGTCTGGATCCAGCAGTGGATCAAGATCAGGTTCCGTCTCAGGATCCAACTCAGCCAGCGACTCTAGCTCAATGTCTGGATCCAGCAGTGGATCAAGATCTGGTTCCTACGCAGGATCTGACGCAGCAAGCGACGCCAGCTCCAGGTCCGGATCCAGCAGTGGATCAAGATCTGGTTCCTCCTCAGGATCCCGCTCAGCCAGCGACTCTAGCTCAATGTCCGGATCCAGCAGTGGATCAAGATCAGGTTCCGTCTCAGGATCCAACTCAGCCAGCGACTCTAGCTCAATGTCCGGATCCAGCAGTGGATCAAGATCAGGTTCCGTCTCAGGATCCAACTCAGCCAGCGACTCTAGCTCAATGTCTGGATCCAGCAGTGGATCAAGATCAGGTTCCGTCTCAGGATCCAACTCAGCAAGCGACTCCAGCTCCAGGTCTGGATCCAGCAGTGGATCAAGATCTGGTTCCTACGCAGGATCCGACGCAGCAAGCGACGCCAGTTCCATGTCTGGATCCAGCAGTGGATCAAGATCTGGTTCCTACGCAGGATCTGACGCAGCAAGCGACGCCAGCTCCAGATCCGGATCCAGCAGTGGATCAAGATCAGGTTCCGTCTCAGGATCCAACTCAGCCAGCGACTCTAGCTCAATGTCTGGATCCAGCAGTGGATCAAGATCTGGTTCCTACGCAGGATCTGACGCAGCAAGCGACGCCAGCTCCAGGTCTGGATCCAGCAGTGGATCAAGATCTGGTTCCTACGCAGGATCTGACGCAGCAAGCGACGCCAGCTCCAGGTCCGGATCCAGCAGTGGATCAAGATCAGGTTCCGTCTCAGGATCCAACTCAGCCAGCGACTCTAGCTCAATGTCTGGATCCAGCAGTGGATCAAGATCAGGTTCCGTCTCAGGATCCAACTCAGCCAGCGACTCTAGCTCAATGTCTGGATCCAGCAGTGGATCAAGATCTGGTTCCGTCTCAGGATCTGACGCAGCAAGCGACGCCAGCTCCAGGTCTGGATCCAGCAGTGGATCAAGATCTGGTTCCTCCTCAGGATCCCGCTCAGCCAGCGACTCTAGCTCAATGTCCGGATCCAGCAGTGGATCAAGATCAGGTTCCGTCTCAGGATCCAACTCAGCCAGCGACTCTAGCTCAATGTCCGGATCCAGCAGTGGATCAAGATCAGGTTCCGTCTCAGGATCCAACTCAGCAAGCGACTCCAGCTCCAGGTCTGGATCCAGCAGTGGATCAAGATCTGGTTCCTACGCAGGATCTGACGCAGCAAGCGACGCCAGTTCCAGGTCTGGATCCAGCAGTGGATCAAGATCTGGTTCCTACGCAGGATCTGACGCAGCAAGCGACGCCAGCTCCAGGTCCGGATCCAGCAGTGGATCAAGATCAGGTTCCGTCTCAGGATCCAACTCAGCCAGCGACTCTAGCTCAATGTCTGGATCCAGCAGTGGATCAAGATCTGGTTCCTACGCAGGATCTGACGCAGCAAGCGACGCCAGCTCCAGGTCTGGATCCAGCAGTGGATCAAGATCTGGTTCCTACGCAGGATCTGACGCAGCAAGCGACGCCAGCTCCAGGTCTGGATCCAGCAGTGGATCAAGATCTGGTTCCTCCTCAGGATCCCGCTCAGCCAGCGACTCTAGCTCAATGTCCGGATCCAGCAGTGGATCAAGATCAGGTTCCGTCTCAGGATCCAACTCAGCCAGCGACTCTAGCTCAATGTCTGGATCCAGCAGTGGATCAAAATCTGGTTCCTACGCAGGATCTGACGCAGCAAGCGACGCCAGCTCCAGGTCTGGATCCAGCAGTGGATCAAGATCTGGTTCCTCCTCAGGATCCCGCTCAGCCAGCGACTCTAGCTCAATGTCCGGATCCAGCAGTGGATCAAGATCAGGTTCCGTCTCAGGATCCAACTCAGCCAGCGACTCTAGCTCAATGTCTGGATCCAGCAGTGGATCAAGATCAGGTTCCGTCTCAGGATCCAACTCAGCAAGCGACTCCAGCTCCAGGTCTGGATCCAGCAGTGGATCAAGATCTGGTTCCTACGCAGGATCTGACGCAGCAAGCGACGCCAGCTCCAGGTCTGGATCCAGCAGTGGATCAAGATCTGGTTCCTCCTCAGGATCCCGCTCAGCCAGCGACTCTAGCTCAATGTCTGGATCCAGCAGTGGATCAAGATCTGGTTCCTACGCAGGATCTGACGCAGCAAGCGACGCCAGCTCCAGGTCTGGATCCAGCAGTGGATCAAGATCTGGTTCCTCCTCAGGATCCCGCTCAGCCAGCGACTCTAGCTCAATGTCTGGATCCAGCAGTGGATCAAGATCTGGTTCCGTCTCAGGATCTGACGCAGCAAGCGACGCTAGCTCCAGGTCTGGATCCAGCAGTGGATCAAGATCTGGTTCCTACGCAGGATCTGACGCAGCAAGCGACGCCAGCTCCAGGTCCGGATCCAGCAGTGGATCAAGATCAGGTTCCGTCTCAGGATCCAACTCAGCCAGCGACTCTAGCTCAATGTCTGGATCCAGCAGTGGATCAAGATCTGGTTCCTACGCAGGATCTGACGCAGCAAGCGACGCCAGCTCCAGGTCTGGATCCAGCAGTGGATCAAGATCTGGTTCCTCCTCAGGATCCCGCTCAGCCAGCGACTCTAGCTCAATGTCCGGATCCAGCAGTGGATCAAGATCAGGTTCCGTCTCAGGATCCAACTCAGCCAGCGACTCTAGCTCAATGTCTGGATCCAGCAGTGGATCAAGATCAGGTTCCGTCTCAGGATCCAACTCAGCAAGCGACTCCAGCTCCAGGTCTGGATCCAGCAGTGGATCAAGATCTGGTTCCTACGCAGGATCTGACGCAGCAAGCGACGCCAGCTCCAGGTCTGGATCCAGCAGTGGATCAAGATCTGGTTCCTCCTCAGGATCCCGCTCAGCCAGCGACTCTAGCTCAATGTCTGGATCCAGCAGTGGATCAAGATCTGGTTCCGTCTCAGGATCTGACGCAGCAAGCGACGCTAGCTCCAGGTCTGGATCCAACAGTGGATCAAGATCTGGTTCCTACGCAGGATCTGACGCAGCAAGCGACGCCAGCTCCAGGTCCGGATCCAGCAGTGGATCAAGATCAGGTTCCGTCTCAGGATCCAACTCAGCCAGCGACTCTAGCTCAATGTCTGGATCCAGCAGTGGATCAAGATCTGGTTCCTACGCAGGATCTGACGCAGCAAGCGACGCCAGCTCCAGGTCTGGATCCAGCAGTGGATCAAGATCTGGTTCCTACGCAGGATCTGACGCAGCAAGCGACGCCAGCTCCAGGTCTGGATCCAGCAGTGGATCAAGATCTGGTTCCTACGCAGGATCTGACGCAGCAAGCGACGCCAGCTCCAGGTCTGGATCCAGCAGTGGATCAAGATCTGGTTCCTCCTCAGGATCCCGCTCAGCCAGCGACTCTAGCTCAATGTCCGGATCCAGCAGTGGATCAAGATCAGGTTCCGTCTCAGGATCCAACTCAGCCAGCGACTCTAGCTCAATGTCCGGATCCAGCAGTGGATCAAGATCAGGTTCCGTCTCAGGATCCAACTCAGCCAGCGACTCTAGCTCAATGTCTGGATCCAGCAGTGGATCAAGATCAGGTTCCGTCTCAGGATCCAACTCAGCAAGCGACTCCAGCTCCAGGTCTGGATCCAGCAGTGGATCAAGATCTGGTTCCTACGCAGGATCTGACGCAGCAAGCGACGCCAGCTCCAGGTCTGGATCCAGCAGTGGATCAAGATCTGGTTCCTCCTCAGGATCCCGCTCAGCCAGCGACTCTAGCTCAATGTCCGGATCCAGCAGTGGATCAAGATCAGGTTCCGTCTCAGGATCCAACTCAGCCAGCGACTCTAGCTCAATGTCTGGATCCAGCAGTGGATCAAGATCAGGTTCCGTCTCAGGATCCAACTCAGCAAGCGACTCCAGCTCCAGGTCTGGATCCAGCAGTGGATCAAGATCTGGTTCCTACGCAGGATCTGACGCAGCAAGCGACGCCAGTTCCAGGTCTGGATCCAGCAGTGGATCAAGATCTGGTTCCTCCTCAGGATCCCGCTCAGCCAGCGACTCTAGCTCAATGTCCGGATCCAGCAGTGGATCAAGATCAGGTTCCGTCTCAGGATCCAACTCAGCCAGCGACTCTAGCTCAATGTCTGGATCCAGCAGTGGATCAAGATCAGGTTCCGTCTCAGGATCCAACTCAGCAAGCGACTCCAGCTCCAGGTCTGGATCCAGCAGTGGATCAAGATCTGGTTCCTACGCAGGATCTGACGCAGCAAGCGACGCCAGTTCCAGGTCTGGATCCAGCAGTGGATCAAGATCTGGTTCCTCCTCAGGATCCCGCTCAGCCAGCGACTCTAGCTCAATGTCTGGATCCAGCAGTGGATCAAGATCTGGTTCCTACGCAGGATCTGACGCAGCAAGCGACGCCAGCTCCAGGTCCGGATCCAGCAGTGGATCAAGATCAGGTTCCGTCTCAGGATCCAACTCAGCCAGCGACTCTAGCTCAATGTCCGGATCCAGCAGTGGATCAAGATCAGGTTCCGTCTCAGGATCCAACTCAGCCAGCGACTCTAGCTCAATGTCCGGATCCAGCAGTGGATCAAGATCAGGTTCCGTCTCAGGATCCAACTCAGCCAGCGACTCTAGCTCAATGTCTGGATCCAGCAGTGGATCAAGATCAGGTTCCGTCTCAGGATCCAACTCAGCCAGCGACTCTAGCTCAATGTCTGGATCCAGCAGTGGATCAAGATCTGGTTCCTACGCAGGATCTGACGCAGCAAGCGACGCCAGCTCCAGGTCTGGATCCAGCAGTGGATCAAGATCTGGTTCCTCCTCAGGATCCCGCTCAGCCAGCGACTCTAGCTCAATGTCTGGATCGATAAGTGGCTCAAGATCTGGTTCATCCGCAGGATCAAGCTCAGGCAGTAGCTCTGGCTCCTTGTCTGGATCCAGCAGTGGATCTCACTCTGGTTCCGCCTCAGGATCTCAAGCAGGAAGTTCATCCGGTGCTTGGGGTGCATCAGGAAGTGGCTCACGATCTGGTTCATCCGCAGGATCAAGATCAGGCAGTAGCTCCGGCTCCTTGTCTGGATCCAGCAGTGGATCTCACTCTGGTTCTGCCTCAGGATCTCAAGCAGGAAGTTCATCCGGTGCTTGGGGTGCATCAGGAAGTGGCTCAAGATCTGGTTCATCCGCAGGATCAAGCTCAGGCAGTAGCTCGGGCTCCATGTCTGGATCCAGCAGTGGATCTCACTCTGGTTCTGCCTCAGGATCTCAAGCAGGAAGTTCATCCGGTGCTTACAGCGCATCTGGAAGTGGCTCAAGATCTGGTTCATCCGCAGGATCAAGATCAGGCAGTAGCTCCGGCTCCTTGTCTGGATCCAGCAGTGGATCTCACTCTGGTTCCGCCTCAGGATCTCAAGCAGGAAGTTCATCCGGTGCTTACAGCGCATCAGGAAGTGGGTCAAGATCTGGTTCATCCGCAGGATCAAGCTCAGGCAGTAGCTCTGGCTCCATGTCTGGATCCAGCAGTGGATCTCACTCTGGTTCCGCCTCCGGATCTCAAGCAGGAAGTTCATCCGGTGCTTACAGCGCATCAGGAAGTGGCTCAAGATCTGGTTCATCCGCAGGATCAAGCTCAGGCAGTAGCTCTGGCTCCTTGTCTGGATCCAGCAGTGGATCTCACTCTGGTTCCGCCTCAGGATCTCAAGCAGGAAGTTCATCCGGTGCTTGGGGCGCATCAGGAAGTGGCTCAAGATCTGGTTCCTCCGCAGGATCAAGCTCAGGCAGTAGCTCGGGCTCCTTGTCTGGATCCAGCAGTGGATCTCACTCTGGTTCCGCCTCAGGATCTCAAGCAGGAAGTTCATCCGGTGCTTACAGCGCATCAGGAAGTGGCTCAAGATCTGGTTCATCCGCAGGATCAAGATCAGGCAGTAGCTCCGGCTCCTTGTCTGGATCTAGCAGTGGATCTCACTCCGGTTCCGCCTCAGGATCTCAAGCAGGAAGTTCATCCGGTGCTTGGGGCGCATCAGGAAGTGGCTCCAGATCTGGTTCATCCGCAGGATCAAGCTCAGGCAGTAGTTCCGGCTCCTTGTCTGGATCCAGCAGTGGATCTCACTCTGGTTCCGTCTCAGGATCTCATGCAGGAAGTTCATCCGGTGCTCACAGCGCATCAGGAAGTGGCTCAAGATCTGGTTCATCCGCAGGATCAAGCTCAGGCAGTAGCTCTGGCTCCATGTCTGGATCCAGCAGTGGATCTCACTCTGGTTCTGCCTCAGGATCTCAAGCAGGAAGTTCATCCGGTGCTTACAGCGCATCTGGAAGTGGCTCAAGATCTGGTTCATCCGCAGGATCAAGATCAGGCAGTAGCTCCGGCTCCTTGTCTGGATCTAGCAGTGGATCTCACTCTGGTTCCGCCTCAGGATCTCAAGCAGGAAGTTCATCCGGTGCTTGGGGTGCATCAGGAAGTGGCTCAAGATCTGGTTCCTCCGCAGGATCAAGCTCAGGCAGTAGCTCTGGCTCCATGTCTGGATCCAGCAGTGGATCTCACTCTGGTTCCGCCTCAGGATCTCACGCAGGAAGTTCATCCGGTGCTTACAGCGCATCAGGAAGTGGCTCAAGATCTGGTTCATCCGCAGGATCAAGCTCAGGCAGTAGCTCCGGCTCCTTGTCTGGATCCAGCAGTGGATCTCACTCTGGTTCTGCCTCAGGATCTCAAGCAGGAAGTTCATCCGGTGCTTGGGGTGCATCAGGAAGTGGCTCAAGATCTGGTTCATCCGCAGGATCAAGCTCAGGCAGTAGCTCTGGCTCCATGTCTGGATCCAGCAGTGGATCTCACTCTGGTTCTGCCTCAGGATCTCAAGCAGGAAGTTCATCCGGTGCTTACAGCGCATCTGGAAGTGGCTCAAGATCTGGTTCATCCGCAGGATCAAGATCAGGCAGTAGCTCCGGCTCCTTGTCCGGATCCAGCAGTGGATCTCACTCTGGTTCCGCCTCAGGATCTCAAGCAGGAAGTTCATCCGGTGCTTACAGCGCATCAGGAAGTGGCTCAAGATCTGGTTCATCCGCAGGATCAAGCTCAGGCAGTAGCTCCGGCTCCTTGTCTGGATCCAGCAGTGGATCTCACTCTGGTTCTGCCTCAGGATCTCAAGCAGGAAGTTCATCCGGTGCTTGGGGTGCATCAGGAAGTGGCTCAAGATCTGGTTCATCCGCAGGATCAAGCTCAGGCAGTAGCTCTGGCTCCATGTCTGGATCCAGCAGTGGATCTCACTCTGGTTCTGCCTCAGGATCTCAAGCAGGAAGTTCATCCGGTGCTTACAGCGCATCTGGAAGTGGCTCAAGATCTGGTTCATCCGCAGGATCAAGATCAGGCAGTAGCTCCGGCTCCTTGTCTGGATCCAGCAGTGGATCTCACTCTGGTTCCGCCTCAGGATCTCAAGCAGGAAGTTCATCCGGTGCTTACAGCGCATCAGGAAGTGGCTCAAGATCTGGTTCATCCGCAGGATCAAGCTCAGGCAGTAGCTCTGGCTCCTTGTCTGGATCCAGCAGTGGATCTCACTCTGGTTCCGCCTCAGGATCTCAAGCAGGAAGTTCATCTGGTGCTTGGGGTGCATCAGGAAGTGGCTCAAGATCTGGTTCATCCGCAGGATCAAGCTCAGGCAGTAGCTCTGGCTCCTTGTCTGGATCTAGCAGTGGATCTCACTCTGGTTCCGCCTCAGGATCTCAAGCAGGAAGTTCATCCGGTGCTTGGGGTGCATCAGGAAGTGGCTCAAGATCTGGTTCATCCGCAGGATCAAGCTCAGGCAGTAGCTCTGGCTCCTTGTCTGGATCCAGCAGTGGATCTCACTCTGGTTCCGCCTCAGGATCTCAAGCAGGAAGTTCATCCGGTGCTTACAGCGCATCAGGAAGTGGTTCAAGATCTGGTTCATCCGCAGGATCAAGCTCAGGCAGTAGCTCTGGCTCCTTGTCTGGATCCAGCAGTGGATCTCACTCTGGTTCCGCCTCAGGATCTCAAGCAGGAAGTTCATCCGGTGCTTACAGCGCATCAGGAAGTGGCTCAAGATCTGGTTCATCCGCAGGATCAAGCTCAGGCAGTAGCTCTGGCTCCTTGTCTGGATCCAGCAGTGGATCTCACTCTGGTTCCGCCTCAGGATCTCAAGCAGGAAGTTCATCCGGTGCTTGGGGTGCATCAGGAAGTGGCTCAAGATCTGGTTCATCCGCAGGATCAAGCTCAGGCAGTAGCTCTGGCTCCTTGTCTGGATCCAGCAGTGGATCTCACTCTGGTTCCGCCTCAGGATCTCAAGCAGGAAGTTCATCCGGTGCTTGGGGTGCATCAGGAAGTGGCTCAAGATCTGGTTCATCCGCAGGATCAAGCTCAGGCAGTAGCTCTGGCTCCTTGTCTGGATCCAGCAGTGGATCTCACTCTGGTTCCGCCTCAGGATCTCAAGCAGGAAGTTCATCTGGTGCTTACAGCGCATCAGGAAGTGGCTCAAGATCTGGTTCATCCGCAGGATCAAGCTCAGGCAGTAGCTCTGGCTCCATGTCTGGATCCAGCAGTGGATCTCACTCTGGTTCCGCCTCCGGATCTCAAGCAGGAAGTTCATCCGGTGCTTGGGGTGCATCAGGAAGTGGCTCCAGATCTGGTTCATCCGCAGGATCAAGATCAGGCAGTAGCTCCGGCTCCTTGTCTGGATCTAGCAGTGGATCTCACTCTGGTTCCGCCTCAGGATCTCAAGCAGGAAGTTCATCCGGTGCTTGGGGTGCATCAGGAAGTGGCTCAAGATCTGGTTCATCCGCAGGATCAAGCTCAGGCAGTAGCTCTGGCTCCTTGTCTGGATCCAGCAGTGGATCTCACTCTGGTTCCGCCTCAGGATCTCAAGCAGGAAGTTCATCCGGTGCTTACAGCGCATCAGGAAGTGGCTCAAGATCTGGTTCATCCGCAGGATCAAGCTCAGGCAGTAGCTCTGGCTCCTTGTCTGGATCCAGCAGTGGATCTCACTCTGGTTCCGCCTCAGGATCTCAAGCAGGAAGTTCATCCGGTGCTTGGGGTGCATCAGGAAGTGGCTCAAGATCTGGTTCATCCGCAGGATCAAGCTCAGGCAGTAGCTCTGGCTCCTTGTCTGGATCCAGCAGTGGATCTCACTCTGGTTCCGCCTCAGGATCTCAAGCAGGAAGTTCATCCGGTGCTTACAGCGCATCAGGAAGTGGCTCAAGATCTGGTTCATCCGCAGGATCAAGCTCAGGCAGTAGCTCTGGCTCCTTGTCTGGATCCAGCAGTGGATCTCACTCTGGTTCCGCCTCAGGATCTCAAGCAGGAAGTTCATCCGGTGCTTACAGCGCATCAGGAAGTGGCTCAAGATCTGGTTCATCCGCAGGATCAAGCTCAGGCAGTAGCTCTGGCTCCTTGTCTGGATCCAGCAGTGGATCTCACTCTGGTTCCGCCTCAGGATCTCAAGCAGGAAGTTCATCTGGTGCTTGGGGTGCATCAGGAAGTGGCTCAAGATCTGGTTCATCCGCAGGATCAAGCTCAGGCAGTAGCTCTGGCTCCTTGTCTGGATCCAGCAGTGGATCTCACTCTGGTTCCGCCTCAGGATCTCAAGCAGGAAGTTCATCCGGTGCTTGGGGTGCATCAGGAAGTGGCTCAAGATCTGGTTCATCCGCAGGATCAAGCTCAGGCAGTAGCTCTGGCTCCTTGTCTGGATCCAGCAGTGGATCTCACTCTGGTTCCGCCTCAGGATCTCAAGCAGGAAGTTCATCCGGTGCTTACAGCGCATCAGGAAGTGGCTCAAGATCTGGTTCATCCGCAGGATCAAGCTCAGGCAGTAGCTCTGGCTCCTTGTCTGGATCCAGCAGTGGATCTCACTCTGGTTCCGCCTCAGGATCTCAAGCAGGAAGTTCATCCGGTGCTTGGGGTGCATCAGGAAGTGGCTCAAGATCTGGTTCATCCGCAGGATCAAGCTCAGGCAGTAGCTCTGGCTCCTTGTCTGGATCCAGCAGTGGATCTCACTCTGGTTCCGCCTCAGGATCTCAAGCAGGAAGTTCATCTGGTGCTTACAGCGCATCAGGAAGTGGCTCAAGATCTGGTTCATCCGCAGGATCAAGCTCAGGCAGTAGCTCTGGCTCCATGTCTGGATCCAGCAGTGGATCTCACTCTGGTTCCGCCTCCGGATCTCAAGCAGGAAGTTCATCCGGTGCTTACAGCGCATCAGGAAGTGGCTCAAGATCTGGTTCATCCGCAGGATCAAGCTCAGGCAGTAGCTCTGGCTCCTTGTCTGGATCCAGCAGTGGATCTCACTCTGGTTCCGCCTCAGGATCTCAAGCAGGAAGTTCATCCGGTGCTTACAGCGCATCAGGAAGTGGCTCAAGATCTGGTTCATCCGCAGGATCAAGCTCAGGCAGTAGCTCTGGCTCCTTGTCTGGATCCAGCAGTGGATCTCACTCTGGTTCCGCCTCAGGATCTCAAGCAGGAAGTTCATCCGGTGCTTGGGGTGCATCAGGAAGTGGCTCAAGATCTGGTTCATCCGCAGGATCAAGCTCAGGCAGTAGCTCTGGCTCCTTGTCTGGATCCAGCAGTGGATCTCACTCTGGTTCCGCCTCAGGATCTCAAGCAGGAAGTTCATCCGGTGCTTGGGGTGCATCAGGAAGTGGCTCAAGATCTGGTTCATCCGCAGGATCAAGCTCAGGCAGTAGCTCTGGCTCCTTGTCTGGATCCAGCAGTGGATCTCACTCTGGTTCCGCCTCAGGATCTCAAGCAGGAAGTTCATCTGGTGCTTACAGCGCATCAGGAAGTGGCTCAAGATCTGGTTCATCCGCAGGATCAAGCTCAGGCAGTAGCTCTGGCTCCATGTCTGGATCCAGCAGTGGATCTCACTCTGGTTCCGCCTCCGGATCTCAAGCAGGAAGTTCATCCGGTGCTTGGGGTGCATCAGGAAGTGGCTCCAGATCTGGTTCATCCGCAGGATCAAGCTCAGGCAGTAGCTCTGGCTCCATGTCTGGATCCAGCAGTGGATCTCACTCTGGTTCCGCCTCCGGATCTCAAGCAGGAAGTTCATCCGGTGCTTACAGCGCATCAGGAAGTGGCTCAAGATCTGGTTCATCCGCAGGATCAAGCTCAGGCAGTAGCTCTGGCTCCTTGTCTGGATCCAGCAGTGGATCTCACTCTGGTTCCGCCTCAGGATCTCAAGCAGGAAGTTCATCCGGTGCTTACAGCGCATCAGGAAGTGGCTCAAGATCTGGTTCATCCGCAGGATCAAGCTCAGGCAGTAGCTCTGGCTCCATGTCTGGATCCAGCAGTGGATCTCACTCTGGTTCCGCCTCAGGATCTCAAGCAGGAAGTTCATCCGGTGCTTACAGCGCATCAGGAAGTGGCTCAAGATCTGGTTCATCCGCAGGATCAAGCTCAGGCAGTAGCTCTGGCTCCTTGTCTGGATCCAGCAGTGGATCTCACTCTGGTTCCGCCTCAGGATCTCAAGCAGGAAGTTCATCCGGTGCTTACAGCGCATCAGGAAGTGGCTCAAGATCTGGTTCATCCGCAGGATCAAGCTCAGGCAGTAGCTCTGGCTCCTTGTCTGGATCCAGCAGTGGATCTCACTCTGGTTCCGCCTCAGGATCTCAAGCAGGAAGTTCATCCGGTGCTTGGGGTGCATCAGGAAGTGGCTCAAGATCTGGTTCATCCGCAGGATCAAGCTCAGGCAGTAGCTCTGGCTCCTTGTCTGGATCCAGCAGTGGATCTCACTCTGGTTCCGCCTCAGGATCTCAAGCAGGAAGTTCATCCGGTGCTTGGGGTGCATCAGGAAGTGGCTCAAGATCTGGTTCATCCGCAGGATCAAGCTCAGGCAGTAGCTCTGGCTCCTTGTCTGGATCCAGCAGTGGATCTCACTCTGGTTCCGCCTCAGGATCTCAAGCAGGAAGTTCATCCGGTGCTTACAGCGCATCAGGAAGTGGCTCAAGATCTGGTTCATCCGCAGGATCAAGCTCAGGCAGTAGCTCTGGCTCCTTGTCTGGATCCAGCAGTGGATCTCACTCTGGTTCCGCCTCAGGATCTCAAGCAGGAAGTTCATCCGGTGCTTGGGGTGCATCAGGAAGTGGCTCAAGATCTGGTTCATCCGCAGGATCAAGCTCAGGCAGTAGCTCTGGCTCCTTGTCTGGATCCAGCAGTGGATCTCACTCTGGTTCCGCCTCAGGATCTCAAGCAGGAAGTTCATCCGGTGCTTGGGGTGCATCAGGAAGTGGCTCAAGATCTGGTTCATCCGCAGGATCAAGCTCAGGCAGTAGCTCTGGCTCCTTGTCTGGATCCAGCAGTGGATCTCACTCTGGTTCCGCCTCAGGATCTCAAGCAGGAAGGTCATCCGGTGCTTGGGGTGCATCAGGAAGTGGCTCAAGATCTGGTTCATCCGCAGGATCAAGCTCAGGCAGTAGCTCTGGCTCCTTGTCTGGATCCAGCAGTGGATCTCACTCTGGTTCCGCCTCAGGATCTCAAGCAGGAAGTTCATCCGGTGCTTGGGGTGCATCAGGAAGTGGCTCAAGATCTGGTTCATCCGCAGGATCAAGCTCAGGCAGTAGCTCTGGCTCCATGTCTGGATCCAGCAGTGGATCTCACTCTGGTTCTGCCTCAGGATCTCAAGCAGGAAGTTCATCCGGTGCTTACAGCGCATCGGGAAGTGGCTCAAGATCTGGTTCATCCGCAGGATCAAGCTCAGGCAGTAGCTCTGGCTCCTTGTCTGGATCCAGCAGTGGATCTCACTCTGGTTCCGCCTCAGGATCTCAAGCAGGAAGTTCATCCGGTGCTTGGGGTGCATCAGGAAGTGGCGCAAGATCTGGTTCATCCGCAGGATCAAGCTCAGGCAGTAGCTCCGGCTCCTTGTCTGGATCCAGCAGTGGATCTCACTCTGGTTCCGCCTCAGGATCTCAAGCAGGAAGTTCATCCGGTGCTTGGGGCGCATCAGGAAGTGGCTCAAGATCTGGCTCTTTGTCAGGTTCTAGATCTGGATCTCTTGTTGCCGGTCTCGCTCGATCCCACAGTGCATCAGCCAGTGGTTCAAGTTCTGCATCGGCTGCAGGATCCAACGCAGCAGGAGTTTCAGGAAGCCGTGCAAGTTCTGGGTCACTAAGTTCAGCTACTTCCAGGGCAAACGGTGCATCTATAGTTAGTGGAATCAGTGTCGGAGGTAAACACGGCCTCATCAACCTTGATTCTTCGCTGCCTTCTCAGTATGCAAACAGTTACTCAGGATTGGTTTCAGATTCCGCTAGTTTAGCTGATAATGAAGTTTACTATCTTGGTGTTATGCGAGGTGGTATGTGCACGTGTTTGAGTCAACTGCCAGCTTCAAAGTATCAAGACCCTGAACTCAGTTTTTCGCGAGTTCGTCGTTCTTTAACTACCCATGATGATTCTTCTGATGATGGAGCAAGCTCTTCTGCTGCATCCAGCTCCTCCGCTGCATCTAGCTCATCCAGTGGATCAGGATCCTCTGCTGGATCAAGTTCCTCCGCTGCATCAAAGAGTGGAAAGAGTGCAAGTAAAACCTCTCCCAGCCACAGTGGCTCTGCCTCCAAAAGTTCTGCTCAGTCCGGAAGTTTTACATCTGGTTTTAGTAAAGACTATTCGTCGGGCGGTTTCAACAAAGTGAAAAGTCTCTTCGGTGGCATGATGGGACATAAGAGCGAATCTTCGAATGCTGATGATTGCGACGATTCCAGCTCTTCCTCAGGAGGTTTCCCGCACCTTTTCGGTTTCGCATAGATCAATGTTTACCGATCGATACGTTTCTAAAATCATCACCTGTGATGAATATATTTAACACAAGATCCGCATATTTTTTATTCGTCACTCTTTCTTGCGCTTAATTGTTTCCGTAAGGATATTTATGTATTCCACAAACATATTTTACATTGAAGTGATAGTTTTCTGACTGACATGAAACGAACAACGTTGTGAAATAATTCCTACGTACATCATTGCAATTATTTTTTTTTTTCAACTATTTCAAAGCTCCCGAGGAAATGAAATTACGCCACATGTTATATACTGGAAAATGTGTGGATTTTTATTTTTATTTTTTTATTTTTCAACATCGCATAACATATTAAAATGGAACCTCTGAATGTAAAAATTGATTGTTGTACGCACTATTGAAAAATAAACAAGCATTGTCAAAATTTGCTGCCTTATTTTGTTTTAATTGCTCGGTATCTGGATAAATATCATGCCCTAATCAATATACCCCATAACCTATGCTTGGTCATATTGTTTTTGCTTTTTCATTATATATATGTGATTATTCTTTTGTCACTGCACCTTTCTTTTTTCCATCTATTTCGAGCTGTCTTTATGAATGCATAAAAGGATGCATGATGGTTTATCCTATGACGCAAGGTTCCACTTATATCATTCGGATTTTTCACGCTCTCTTAATTCTATCGGGGCATACGCCTCGAATACAACACCATCATTATTTTCCCTTCATATTTCGTATTTTCTTTTTATTTGCAATGCTAAAAAAAATCTAATAAGATACAATATTAACAGCAGAAAATCGAAAAGAAAGGCATACACGATAAGTCTGTCTCTGTCGCTCAGTGGCATGCGATGGGTGTGGGTAAGCCGCATTCAGTGGACTAAGCAAAACGAGACGAGAGAATTGTAGAAGGATCGCGCAAAGGATGTGTGTCCAACCGCAAAGGAGCGGAACTCACGTCCTGCTGACTCAAAAAAAAGTTCCCGAAACGGCCGATTGTAAAAATGAAAAAGTAGATTACGCAGGATTGGTTTGACGTATTTACTTCGAACAAAGACCAATCGAAAGATAAAAAAATCGTAAACAAATACAATTCAATTTAAATTTTTTCGCTTAACCTGTTTGTCCGTGAGAATCGTTTGAAACCTTTGTGACGTCACGAAACCGTCACATTAGAGTATTCAAGAGTGCTGCAGGGCTCGCGCTGGCTTTTTTTTAAGTATATGGCAACGAGCCGCTACCGCATCTCTTAATTCTCGACATCCCAACATTTCCAACAAAAATTTCAGATCTGTCGAATATATCGATATATTTAGTATCACGACACTCTGGAATCTAGACAACGGATCGGCTTTGAACGACGAAAACAATATATAAAGAAAATAATTTGGAAGTTGATCCGAGCATTCAAATTTCTTACATAGTATACGTCTTGTGAAATCGTATAGAAAAACAATTGATCCTAAGACCTCGATATTCAAGTTCATGAGATTGCTGCAGGGTTGACGCTGGCATTTTCTTTTTGAATCGTTGGCGTTCCCCCCTGCACTTTACCGGTTTATAAAGTAGCAGCCCCGTTACCTCAGTATAGTACGTCGAGAATGTTTTTCACTTACCTCAAAATCTGTAAACGCTCTGTACGTGAGAATAACGCAACTACCGAAGAAAACGCACGTCGCCAAGTTTCTTACATCCGCGAGTGAGGCAACTAATGGCACCGAGCCCATTTGCCAATCGTGAGCCAGAGTAGCGGGGCATAGAAGTAACCAGCAATTCAATGCAGCCAAGTAACAAAAAGTCAACAATCTGAAACAAAATGGTAGACATTGGTTGGATTTTGCATTGAATCATTTTCTCCATGGAATTCTTCATTTCGGAATTCAAACGAAATTCCAAAACTAATCGCTCAGCCCAGTGCGTTCATGGTTACATGTCAGAATAGCTCGAAGACAAAATATCACGACAAAGTAACGCGGCGGCAAAATAACACTTTTATAATATTCACTTATCAATATCATATAATAGAAGTACACAGACACAATACCCAAGCAAACGAACGATTTTATGAGAAACGATTTATGATGTTTGAACCACGTCAGGTTACAATAGTATTCCCGGTTACTAACAAAATAGTACACTTATCAAAAAATAGTACACATTATAAAATCAATCAAATTGATTAAAAAATGTTCATGTTATTCGTTGTGTTGTCATTCTGTCTTGAGGTTATTTTGTCGTAATGATATTTTTGTCATATTTTCATTCGATGTCATTTTGATATGACACCGCGTGGATTAAGCAACCGGTAATGCATTATCGAAGCCCGTTCCCTGGGCTTCTAGATCTCCTGTTGATTTTAATTTTTTCATATATATGTTCGTTACACTCTGTCACACTCTTTTTTGCGCATAATACGTTAATGGTAATGTAGAAACTTTCAAAATCATAAAAAAAATAGCGTCTTATCTTGAATTTTTAACTCAAGCGGTTGGTCCGTGCAAGCGATTTGAAAACGCTGTGATGTTTAAAACAGTCATATTGAAGTACACAAGAGACGCGCAGGGCTCGCGCCGGCCTTCCCTTTTTGATACGTGTGTCGAGCCACTAAGACGTCTCTCGATTTGGTTTACAGATACCATACCCAGTGAACCTTACACCGGTCATCGTGTCGTATGCATGACTTGCAATGACATTTCGCTCATTGTTGAATCTCAAATCGCACTCTCAAGACAGGTATGACACAAGAAGATATATGCTACATGTGCGAATAGAAATCAATTACCATGCACGTAAGTTGCGGCATTCGCCTCGACTTATGGTGCAATTTACACTCGTACTCGTGTAAAAGGCATCATAAGCCTTCGGCTCATTCGGCAACTTCACGTGCGATGGAATTCGTTGCTTTCCACACTTGTAGCAGACATTACTATTATTAAAAACTTTAACGAGAATAATTTTCAATGAATCATCGAATGGAATGTTTAATGAAAATGCTCTTCATTTAAAAAAGTTACGTAATCTATGTAAACCTGACGGTATCGAGTAGCACAATAACTTATTCGATACTTTTGAATCGAGTATCAAGTATTCCTTGAAACGATTTTCGGATAGCTCTGTTCTAAAGTTAAAAACACATTTGTGATCAAGACATTCTTTTACACTCGATTTGAATTAGTTTTTCAGACCAGGATTATGTTGTTCGTATTTGCTCAAGGTGAGCTGATAAAGATTTATTATCATATACCTTCTTAATATATCATTGGAATATCATTGGAATTCGGTAATGAGCCTGCCTAATGTTGGTATGTAAACCTGTACTTCTTGGTTTTAAGCTAATAATTCTCATCTTATGTGAGACTTTTTGAACATATTTAATGAGCATTCCTCCAAAGAGCACAAATTCAAAGTTAGCAGATTTTGTTGAACGTTCCGCTGTCATCTATCGCTGTTGCGTGCTTCCGATTCGTTTACCTTGACAAGTTGCCTTGCAGATCTACAATATGTCATTTTTGACTGGCAGAGTGCTTGTATAAATAACAAGGATATTGGATTTTTGTTCAGTAGAATGATGAAATGCCACGATATCTGCAGCGTTGAATCGTGACTTGGAGTTCCATTTACGATGGCTCAAAATACGCACACTGTCTTTACTCACCGTACATGGAAACACGGATGAAAGGCGGCTGGATTGTCCTGTGGCGAGAATTTCGGTAAGGCGCCATGAAGCAGGGCTAGTCTCACTACCAAAAGTATGCCAAGCTGGAACATACGATACAAGTATAAGAAAGAGAGAACACACAGAAATAGTCATTAATGATACACATTTTATCAAATTGTATGGTAAAACAAGAAAATGTATTTCTTGTTTCGGCTGAAAATTATGATATCAAATTGATATCCTTACTCGTATCTTATTAACAATCCCTTTTTCGTTGTTATAAATATACCTCATGGATGTATCGTGAGCTGCATTTTATTGTGTATCTTTCATGATAAAAGTTCAGTTCGAACTTACCGACACAAGTAGAGCAGCGGCACGTCTGGAAAAGTGTCTTGAATCATCGTTCCATCTTGCTTCAAATATGGATCTATGAAAAAAAAAGATCGAAAATTTAATTTTTTCAACGATGCTCGTTCGTTTTTGGTGCATTAGGTGTGAAACGAAAACAAAAAGAATATCAGGGTATTTTTTTCCTATGAAAGTTTTGGAGGGGTGAACGAAGGAAATACGCGGGTACAACTCATCCCATAGTAATGTACGAAGGGGGAAAAATAAAAATACACTCGGACCTCCATTCCCGGAATCTTTATTAACGTCACTTCCCTCACTTAGCGGCGGATATCGATCTGCCTGTGCTGGGTGCAAGAAGCCCTTGACCCAATCCTATCTAACGTCAGCTGTGCAGAGCCAGAAAGACGGAGCGTGTACAACTCTGTATATTTGTAAATGCGATGCGGAGCCGATTCGCTACTGTTGCGGAAATGGAGTTCCCAGTATAAGACGCTTCAAAATATGTTTCGCTCATTAATTGGGGTCGCCAAAGGTTTACCGTGTTTTCTATTCCGAGCTCCGATGTTGTCAAGGGGATGATAAATTGATGGTAAACACGCGACGTGTAGGGTAGAACTTATCAGGAATTTTTTCTTCCTGAGGAACGTTACTGTTAACTGGTTTTTATACCGTGTAATTTCTAGCGAACAGTCAAATTCAACCAGCAGCGGAGTATTAAGTCCAATATCAGTATGCATCGCGTAAAATACAGGAGTGATAGAAAAAAAAAACAGAAATCGAAGACCCACGAGAAGAAACAATAATATTGCAAGTCTTCAGTGTCTTTACGCCATAGGTTGGCAATTTTCTTGAGTTCATGTACATGTTCGTGCGTGAGTACATGTTCGTGCATCACGAAACAGGTTTTTATCCGTAACTCCGAATGCCGCAATAACTGGAACATAGTATATGCATTTTTTTGTCCATTCTGCATGGCGCCACCGAGTTTTGAACTAGCTGATTTCATATATACATATTGCCAAAGCCGTATGCACTTTTGTCAACTCCAAATTTATTGTTCTTGAATTCGACGTTGTAACTATCCTTTCAATCACATAAAAAAGGCTGTTGCCCACGTAAGGAAAATGAAGATGATAGTGCGTTGGAAAACGCAATCTGGGTGGAGGAAGTTCGGGTTTGATTCCCTTGGTAAGTGGTTGCAAATGTAAAACTATAGTTGTACAGCAGTGAGAATTGAGAATAATTCAAATTCATTACTTCGATTTTGCTGTGTGACAGATGGGATGAATGGAATATTTTCTGCAGCAACGGGTAAATGTGCATTGATTTATATGTGCACATAGAGGAAAGCGGCGTAATTGTATAAAGTGGGTAAATCCGAACACCGCGACATGTCTATATTCCTAGACCCTCGATTCACGTGCCTGTATTCACACGAAAACTCCATGAATGTTTAGTATTGGTTCATATTGTTTGAAGTGTAGGGGGATATATTTTTTTCGAGGTAATATTCATAATAAAATTTCGTATATCTTGATGTAATTTCGACATTTTGATGAATAGTTATTAAAGAATTTATCGGATAATTGAATAATGAAAATTTATCGGAATTTATTGGATAATTAAAATAATGAAAATAAAAAATACAAAGTATTCAGATACTACATTTAAAATGTACGCAAATCGTAGAGTAGATGTTTATACGACCCACGGTAAGAATTCTCAACCTACCTTTTGATGCAGTGCCAGGAACGATAAAGATCATATAGAAGATTCAGCAGGAGGATCGTCACCCCCGTTTCCTTAGCAAGCATCGACAGAGCACCAAGGAAAACACTGCTCCATACGTAGGCTGTCTGCTGACTGCAGAATGAACAGAAAAAAAAAAAGTGATTCAGTGAAAAGATTTTTCATTGTTCTGATAACATCATAAAGATCGAAAATATATTTTTAAACCATATATTATTAAACCTTAATTTCAGATACGAGTATCACATGCGTCCAAAAAACAAAAGAATTCAGGTTTCAAAGTACTTTTTTCATTCTATGGGAATGTCACAAAAAATGGCAGGTCGACTACGTGTCATATTAAACGGTGTTACACAGTGTGTTATGTTAGTGGATTATGCAAGTGAGAGAGAGAAAGTTGGAAGACAACTATACTGACTCAAAGAACAGTGACAATGTCAAAAAATTAACGTACTTTTCGATTTTACCCACGATTCCCTGAGAGTTGAACTGCCTTGAATTATGATCACATATGAAAATTATAACAAAGTTCACAACTAGCGTTTGGGGAACGGGAATCTGAATGTAAAAACAGTTCTTATCTTTCAGCACACGTCTAGTGCAGGATAAAAAAATAAAAGTTTGCACTCAAAAAGACTCTCCAACAATGATCAAAGACTCGATTGGCCCATGATTAGCCAAGGACGCCGGTTATATGACAAGCGCTTTGACTACCTTACTTGGGTAAGCAGTTACCGACTTAATGCTTATTAGAAACACTATCAAACTTTTCACATACGGCATACATATTTGAAAATGTTTAGAATAGAGAAGAATCTGAATTAGAAAAAAAAAGAACTGTCAATTTTCCTGATATTTCCCTTATAGTTTAGTTACACCCTTCGGAGGGGTAAGCATCGTTTCTCAATGAAATAAAAAATAAAAATCGTAAGTGCCTATATGGTAGAATGGATATACTTTGATCACCCATTATATAGCCATCAACGAAACGCGCACAGTCGCCAACTATTGCACCACCATTATACCTTATACCATAGGTATAATAGTGTATATAATGGATCAACCGACTGAGTCGCCACGAGTGCGAGAGAGATAGCTATACTTTCGAAGTTGACATTTTATTATTGTCCTTTACTGTTTACTTTGTTTTTTTTTAAATTGTTCCTGCCGTTTTTTTTTTTAAATTGTTCTCTTTTACCGCGCCTTCCTGACCTTCCATTATCCTCCTTTTTTCAAGGCTTATTATTTAAATCTATATACATCGAAAAGCTTCATTATTTTTTGTAATACCTGCTATGTACCGGTGACACAAGTAATTCGGAGTTTTGAAGTGCACATTTCACTTTACTCTTAATCATCTTTGAATATCGACCATTAATTCGAAGGATCTTTTTTTTTTCGTTCATAATTGTCGTCAGCCTTGAAATCAGTTTTCAGCGCAGCTAAAGTCCTTGACAAAAATGTCGAAAACATACGGTCAATTGTTTATTTGTATTCTGTATTTTTGATTCATAAAATTTTCTGTGACATGTTGAAAATTGAAAACCTGGACGGCTGTCATGATCAGTCAGTAACGCTGCGACCGGTCTGTGCTACAGTAATCTTATATTTCCAACAATTACGCAAATAGGTCAGGGTTGTGATTGATATATATAATTTTCTTCAAATATTCTCATTAACTTCACTGCTTTTTAGTACTTTTTTCGATCATCGTGAAATCGAGTTGATTGAGGTGAAAGTGTATTATGAAGCTCATGATTCGTTATCAGTAAGTGAATCCCGTCCAAAATGAAGGAGGCTACCTGACGGAAACAATTGTGCTGACAGATATGATGATCAAATTCGGTGAATATTTGAGTTAAGCAGCACTTGTGCTATGTATCAATATTTAAATATCTACATATAAACTTGTCTGACAGTATATGCATGCATGGACATGGAGAGAAAATAATATCAAAAATTAACGATGTCAGCCCCGATCTAATAGTAACGGACACGAAATCTCTAAAGTCCCCGGCCAGCATATACGTGACGATTCATAATGTGGTTAGAATTATCTCACGTGACTCTCCGTCACATCGAAGCGAGCAAATCTCGTTCTTCCATAGCAGCTACAAATCTTCCAAGAGTCCACATCACATAAAGATTTTTTTCTTGAGAAAAGTCAACGCTAGAATTTTATTACGTGCCCACTTTCTGCTGCATGGCCTCTTATTGTCCAAGACTGCGGGTCACGTTAAATTAGTTTAGTTTATAATTACGTCATCACATTTCTTTTTCGTCCCTCGTGCTTTTATGTTTGCTTCATAGTCCAGTACGAGCAGTACTCATGAAAATGAATCGCCTACGCTCTGTCCTGGCGTCAAGGAGGCGTCGCCATAACGCAGTAAGTGTCGCCGCGACCTACCCTCTAGAGAAATAGCATCCATCTCCCTCAACTTGTGCCTAGTCCTCTTTCAATTTTTCGTGTATGACGTATATGGGTCCCGCAACTTTTCTCAACTTCACGGAAGCGAGCCAACTCCAGATACGAAAATGCGCCCCGTGTCGAGCGGCTTATTAGAATATTCACGAATATTTTTTCTGTCTTAGACGCCTGCATTTTAATTTATTTCGCTAATGTGCTTTTCACTACAAGTCAAGCTTTTCCACAAAAAAATGTATGGTATTAGATTTATTCATTTGGTGTTTTTTAAATTTATTCATTTTCAGTTATCGTGATTTTGGTTCTGAAGAGTAGAGGAAGAAATTAACTAGCGATTTGGCTTTAAACATCGAGAAATTGTGATATCGAAAAAACGTTTAAAAAATAGTCAGGTATGTTTTTGCATAGAAAAATATCAAAATTTCGCATCAATGTAAAGGGCGAAATACTTGAATTGCGTCATGAACCTCTATTTATTAATTTGCATACGTGGATACTTCCACGTTCTGGGAGTTCGGGGATTAACGGGGGTCACCTGTGCTACTAAAAACTCTTCGCTCAACAGTTTTGAGTTGAGGGTCCTCGTAGACCTTGGCAAATTCCGACATTCTTATTCCTTCCCTGTTGCCTATACATTCTTTTTATAACTGCATCAGGGAATCCATATTGAAGTATTCTTCACTAAATTAATTATCTTTATTATTTATGTATTGATTTTTGTAATATGTGCTTACCCATGATACGCAAGAAATGACAGCAAGAAAAATATGCAAGCGAGAACGTCAGCCCTTCCCACGATCCCGGTAACCTGTAACAAATAAGAAAGACAATTGCCTTGTATTAGTCTTGTTTTATTTTATCCTCTGTTGTGTCATATATTTATTGTCTTCCATGAACACGATATTCTATCAACGTCATGGGTTGAGCATGGAAGATGACAGTTTACTGAAGATAACAATCCATCATTCGCTAAGTCGATTGGACCTCGGAAATCGTTTCACATCGATCGGAACAAACCCCCCGCGCTCAACATCCTCATTCAACCTACTTAGGATAACCGACTTTACAAGGAGTGGCCATGCGTCGTAGGGACTTCTATTTGGGTGTGACCATTTTTTGGGTTCTTTCAAAAAATAACTCGGAAACGTGATACAAAGATACTTGTTTATGAGGCAAGCTGTGCAAGACTTCCCAGGTATTCATTTGGAAATGACGAAGAAAAAGTGAAAGTGAATTGCTAAACACGTGACGTGCGGATTGGTTTCTAAACAGGCGATACATTTTTCACAACGTTTGACATAATAAAGTCTGCTTAAGTCGATTAATTAGCTGTACATTTCAGTTCTTAGACGTATTCAAAGTGAGGTTATGTGCAGGCTCAAGAATAGTTGCTTAAAATGTGTTACTTGAAAAAACGCAGAGCGTATATTTCAATTGTTTCGTCTTAATGTATTTTGAATTCTTGTTATTATTACGAGAAACAAGAGTGTTCTTGGGAACACACTGTACCAATGATATGGCAGACTGTTCAGAGAGCTATTACCAGCCAAAATTTTAGTGATGTAGGGATTATCTTCCAGAATTTATTTGGTCAGTGTTCGCAAGCATTTTGAACCATATGTATGTATGTATGCTGAATTATTCGGAAGGGTTAGAGTCCGAAATTTAATTTGCTCTAAAATTGCGGAGCTACGAGCTAGGGATGAGAAATCCAGTCCACTTATTAATCACGAAAGCACAATTTACCCAATTGTGCTTTCTATACAGCTTTCTTTCAAGACTTTTTTTAACAACGCTTTTTAATGTACCAGATATTGTAATGTCTTTCTGATTTATTTGATGTATAAATTACATGAATGTGAAAGATCGTACGAAAAACGTTTGTTTCCGAATTCGTACCCCATATATTAGGGTCGATTCTATTTGTTCAGTATTCATTACAAGTTACGAGGGCTACGTATTTAAGCATGAACGCCACTCACTTTCTACAAACTTCTGTACTGTGCTATTCCATTGAACGAATGTTTCATGGAACCTCTGTTTCCCAAATGTGTTGCAGTTAATCACTTCACACTTCATTTACAGGCTGATGGAGGCTATTGAATAAAAATTAGAATACTTTGAGAACAGAAAAATTGAAGAATGTAATTTGTATTGTTAAGTAAAAAATTATGACAGGTTGCAATGAAAGTTATTATTAATATAGTTCAATGAGGACTGAATATACAATTCAAGCAACGTCAAATTGAAACTTAAAGATTTGAATATAACATTAAAAAATGATTCAAATTCACAAAAGAGGAGGAAAAATCTATTTGCAAGTCTTCGATATAGTACGTGAAACAAATCCACCGTTGACACTTTTTGTGATTCCCAGAAATAAATAAACCAATTATCAGGGTGCACAATTTTGGGTTTAAATTGAATATTGTATGTAATATCTCAATAGCTCAGTTGCTCAATAGTTTCGTCATGATGAAAATTCCACGTGATTTAGCCTATGCCACGAGCGCGCTTCTGAAGTATGTGGGGTGTCTAATGCTGCTCATGCAGTTTGAAATTAGTTGACGTTAATTGAGAGCGAATTTCACGAGGGGTGAGCCGTCTGCATGCTCTCAATCGATTAAAATGAACCTGGTAGCAAGAACAGCACTAGTCGAGCAAACAATAGCGACACAAGAAAAGCCTGTAGTTTGTTGATGATTAACCCTATGGAATTAGTGATTGAGTTTTTACTTTTGGACAATAAACTCCAATATGGCAAGTTTGGGTAACTTACAGGACATTTTTCTCCCTTTATAGAAAATTGTATAATAGTTCACAAGGACTCGTGTGAAACTTTAGTAATTTTATAGCCGGAATAGATCACAATATTATTATTCAAAAAAAGGATTAAACTAGCTTGAGGTAGTGATTTCGTTAATATATAGAACGACATGCCAACATAAAAAAGGTTCACCATCACGTCGAAACTGTTCTAAATTTTTCCGTTTCTTTTTGAACATTGAGGAACATCTAATAAGGGCTGTCTATATAGAACAATTAAGAACTTTGACAGTTATGTGTTCGAGATACAGCAATATACAAAGTATGAGCTCTATGTATTATGGATGTGGGTTGGTCATTTTTTAAACTTCGAACTCCATATTAGACATTTTTATAAAAGTTTTTGTATTTTTACATTCCCATGATATATAATAATTCACAGTATTAGATTATTCCGGAAATTATGTCCATGTTTTCAGAAATTAACTGCAGAATTAGTTTTCGAACTTAACTGTGTTTCGAACCTTAAATACAATACGTGACAACAGTTTGCAATAACCCTTGCAAATGGAACTTAAACATTTTTTGTTTTGTTTTCTGAGTAAGACGACCTCGATTTTAGCTTTTTTAACCTCAAGATAGTACTACCGGAAACAGTCAAAAAGAGACAAAATAGGAACTTCCATTTCCTATCGTAAAAGCTGCACATGAGATGACCTAATAATCGAAGAGTTCTGCTGGCCGAAAACGATTTCAGAGTGTCCGAACATTTGCTGTTTACCGTTTTCTATTTATACTGGCGTGAATTCATGTCAATTTCACTAAACGATACATACATTCTGGTCAAACTCCTATATTTCGTTTCTATTCAACCCTTATTCTGTGTATCCTTTTCTCGTGAATGTCCTTTCGTCCCTAATCAGCTTTTCCTGGCTATATGACAAACATGACAACTTGATGAGTCAACTGCGCTCCTATGGCGGCAATATTGGTTAATGAAACGTCCGAGTGGTCGTAAAACGGTACTCGCCAACTCAGAATCCCGTTCAGAGAGAAAAAAATGAATAAAAGAAAGACCAAGATAGGGAGAGAAACCGACGAGAGGCAGAAGGAGCACTGGACCGTCTTTTCTCTCTCTTGCTCTCAATTACTGTCCACGAAGCTTTCGAAGCTTTCGAAGCTTTCGAAGCTTCGAGAGCATTCACCAACTCTCACGGAACAAACGTTAGGCTAGCCCGAAAGTGTCGTAGTTGCCACGTATTCACTGGATTCCTATGGGGGTGTTACAACACGTGCGCGCATGTAGGTGTAAGTGTATTACTTCGTTCAATCCGTAGTATTTACTACTAGTATGAGTGTGAGTCATTCATATAGAACTGCATCCTCACATTACAGATACGAAGTATGAAGCGTTTCATGTGAAATTATTCTACCGACACACTAAGTATTTGTCATCATAAATGTTTTAGTTGTGTTTTCGAACGCAAATAAATAATAAACTTATTTGTTGATTATACTTTTTAATTGAGCTATTTTTTCATTCTTCTTTGAGTTCTTCACAATCTGTCTGGGACAACTCTAAAATTATCAGCATTGCACCAAGTCTATAAAAAATGTCATTATTATAGTTTTGTCAGTTAAATGAATATTCCTGAAATAAGTGAATTTTTTATTTTATTTTAATATATTTTCAGTAACTCGGTGGAATTGCAAAATTCTCAAGCACAAATTCAGAACGGGAGAGAGAGTGAGAGAAAGAGAGAACGAGGGCACGGTTTCGTAGTGAGCATTTCATGTGAAATGGTTGATTCATATACTCGTGACTTTTAGCTCTTACTTCCCGAAGTTTACCGTTGACAGTCCATCCCTCGAGAGATTTTTTCCGGTCAGCCGAAGATGTCTGACGACACGGATCAGCACAGATATCGAAAAAAACTTTGTGACCGTACACAAGGCAAGAATCTAGAGTTAAGGAAAAGAGAACGAAAGGAAGAAAAGGAGAAATAAAAACAAAAAAAAGGAGTGGAAGAGCTGCTCTCCCTGTATGTTATACAATAATATTTTGCCAACATGGCGACCGTGGGTGGAGTCAAGCAGAGCTCCAAACATGCGTAAAAAAAAGGAAAAAAACTACTTGGTTTCAAAAGTTCTTGTTATATTCCAGTTTTAACCGTTTTATATATTTAGAAGGCTCAATTTTATCCATATTTCATTTTAATCGTGCGAACCTCTCATAATGTAAATCGATTATTTTTTTGGGTAAAAACCGAAACTAGGCTCTGAGTAAATACAATTACTGTCAAAATAAAAGTGTACCTTCATTCGACATGCATGGGATTTTCTCCATCCCACTGCGGCATGGAGATTTATTACTGTTCAAATATTTACATATCGTTAAGATAGGACAGCATTATAGCTCTGAGTTATATGTTTGATAACGACTTTCGTCGACGAGAACATGGCTGAGAATTGGGAACCTGCAGCGTGACCACTAACGACTATACATCGGTGGATGTATAACGAACTGACCACCCTCAATTCTAGGGATATGATTTTCCCAAAGAAAGATGATAAACAGAACATCTCGGTTTTGCATCAGTGATCTACGACCGAATTCATGTGTAAATCTGCATGGGAAAGTGTATACAACATAACTCGATTTTATTTGTACGTTCGTTAGTCGCAGCAAATCATGAATTATTTTTCATTAATTTAAAAATGCAGTAGTGACAGCTGTGAGAGAAGACTTCTGATGATGAACAAAAAATTTACATGACTTTGGAAACATTTCTCTGAAATACTCATAAGTTATTATTCTGCAGTCCTTCAATAAATTGGATTTTCGAGGCGATTTTTTCTTCAATCTTATTCTTAGATGTTAGATAGTATTTATTGCGTTCAATACGAACCCGTCCTCGAAGCTTTTGCGTTGCAGTTCCACAGCGTATAGCAGTTTTTTTACACTCCGTCTCACCTTTTTTTAAACACATTCGGCATATGTTCACGTTACTCAACAAATTAGGTGTCTGACTGCGTAGAATGGAAGTTGTTATGAGCCAATTAATATATTTTGTTGAAAAGCGAAAGGGGGATAGAGTAAAAGCATTTCAAAATGTTGCCTGTGATATAGTTGCGAGGCTGTAGTGGTAAAAGCTTTTGGAAAAAAATTATGAGAGAAAAGAACGAGCTATGGTGAATTAATGAATTCGTTATGAACCACAAAGCTACTCGACATCACCAAGAAGTCTGATGCTCGCATGGTCGTGGCGGTAGAACGAGCAAACGGGGTTGTACATAGTGACACCTCGGAATAGCGAGTGAGAGTAAAACGAAAACGAAATCAGGAGATGAAAGTGAGAGAAGGGTAATATAGATATATGTATGAAACGAGTAGGAGAAAACTATTTAAAAGGAGCGTAAGGGAACGAAGATGGAGAGAAAGAATCTGGTTAGACCACAAAAAAGTTCGTTTCCCTTATCGCTAAAGGAAAACCACATTTCTATCTACTCTTTTTCGTCGTCGTAGATGAGGTAACGTGCGACGTAAACCGCCCCTTTCATCGCCGTAAATTGAAGTTGGCGATGGTAACGAGCTCCGAGGAATGATAGGGAGAGAAAGAGAGAGAAGAGGGCAACTGTGCTAGTAGCCGAACGACCCTCGGCACATGCGCCCATTTAGCATCCTTGCGATGAAAAACAAATTGAGTTTGAATGCGATATATATTTCCGGTGATTTTCTCATATTGCAGACACACAGAAAAATTATGTGGATTAAAGAAATTATGTGATTTTTTCAATGTTTACTCACCCGAGGATTCTTTCAGTTTGTGTTCCCAAGGTTTTTTTTTATGACAAGATATTTTGTGGCATTTCTTTATTACGAAGAATAGAGAATATCTTTTTTTAAGGTGCAATTGGTACTTTTTTTCTAACACATCGAAAGCTTCAGATAATGTATTTTTTTTTTTACTTCAAATTAAATTCCACCACGAAAGGGTAATTAGAAAACGTTAATCAAATCCTAGAGGGATCTTATTTCCCATACCGGAAGTATTTAACGTGTAAACGATTTTGAGATGATTGCCAGACATGAAACACCCGGCTTAATTGTATGCACCGTCTACAAATCGTGCACCAGCGGCTCTTGAAAATTCTTCTAAGAACGAAAGCCGTGGGTTGAAAAGCTATGAAACTTTCCGTTAGCTGCTTCTTTTCGTCGTGGGCGCCGTAAATCAGGGATAAATCACTTTAGCGCTTCGGACTGTTAACTCCGGGTCGATGATGGTCGTTTCCACTAGCAAACCCTGGCAAAATCGATAGTTTGCGATAATGAAAGTCTCAAGTACCAAGGTAAATGTTATGTATACATGCACACGTATACATACATAACCTTAAATCGTGATTTTGCATTCACTAATCTATGATTTTTCCATTATCATTCAACCAAAAGGCGAGAATTGTTGAATTTAATGAGATGGAATATGAACAGTTATATATACTCACCACAGTGTCACCTGTCACGATTAAACGAAATGGAATCTACCAGTTTCGAACGAAAAATATTTTCGTGACTGGAATCGACATCAATTACTTTTTTAGATTTAATGTTTCCTCGAATGATTAAATTGATTTTGAAATATCCTTTCGATACTGAAGGTGTGACAAAAATATTATTTTAAAAATAGAACAATGAAATGGAACATTCGTTTAAATGTATCAAAATTATAGGTCGTATTTATATGTATTTTTCTCGAGAGTTTATAAACCGAATGGATAATAAAAGTCTTCTACTTCGTTCGAGCTCTTTTTTCTTGGGATCCCGATTTCCGATATAAGCGATAAATTTTCTTACCGTGATTCTTATCGCCGCCGTAGGTATGGTACAACAGGTCTAGTCTGGTGAGATATGGAGGCAGTCTCCACTGAGCGTGAATAAAGCACTGCAAAGGCGGATCATCTGGGAAAACGAGAGGGTCGTAACTCTCTCATGGCTGCAGAGACTGGGTAAAAGGGAGAGTGGTGATACGCAAAGATGTAGACAACGACCGGTCAGAACCGTCCACCAAAGGTTTCAAAGTAATCGAAAGTCCTGATCGAAATCCTTGTTCATATACAAATTGGCTGCGCTCTGATCGAGGGTACTATCGTGTGCTATTCATTATCTTAACATGTATATATTAACCTGGCTGTGAGAGCGCTGTGGGATAGAACATTTTGGAGCCATGCATCATGAAAAATGTGTATGTTATTTACCTTCGTAAATACTTTTTATAGAAATTAAGCCTGCAAAAGGCGAGTTCAATAAAATAAATAAGGTGAGTTCAATAAAATAGTTTTCATGGGTATTTTAATTATAAGAAATTTTGTATATTACGCACTACATGTAAAGTATATCAATGATATTTGCTGTTGGAGTGCACGAGTGTTCGATTTAGATTGTATATTGAAGATTGCTCTCTTACTCTCTCTAAATAGAATGGGGTTCTTGCCTCGCTGGCGTTCAACGGTGAGGTGATTGAACGGGAGCTCCCCTGAAACGAGATTTTCTTCGTTCGTTCTAGTAGAACTTCAATCTCGTTGGGAGACGCCCGCACGATTTTCCGTATGATTTCCTTGAACTGCGTAGTTCAAATAATATGCCAAGGGGTGTCGTAAGCGGTGGCGGGAAAATCATGTATATCGGAATGTCATAGAATCTTTTGCGAAAGAACTGGTGTGGAGTTTTCGAGCGTGTTTACACCTCACTTGCGCTCGTGCATATCTTTACGAGGCTTCTTTATTTGCTTTGCATTTCAACCTTCTTCTGCATTCTTACCACCTCCTTTTTTCTTTTCATGCTCTTATCCTCTTGCACACTCCGTTATTTGTAGAAACGTGCTTCAAAGATTTGCAGCCAACCTTTGACTAGAATCACTTTTACAAGAAAGCCTTCATTTCGCACGGAACTACAAGATCCACGCTAAGTTAATGTGATAAATTATGTGAGGTTATCTTCGAAGCTACAGCCAATGACAGTCAGAGATAGATAAAGTTATCCCTGTAATGTCCTAACGAGGGCGAAGTATGAATTCCCTAGTTGAATTTCCCTAAACTTTCCGTTTTAGGATGAAGCAAGACTGTCCTTCAGACGCTTCGCACAGTGGATGGGTATCAATTCACTAGACCCAGAATATCTTCTATGCTTTACCCAATCCCGCCCAATCCTTTGTAATTTCATTTGAATAGGTTAATAATTTACCTATTGTCGTCCTAATATTATATGCACATAATATATGCTAATTTGTACATACTTAGCTCCTTACATTTTTTTTCAGTTTGACTGAACTCTTCTTGGAACAGCGAGAAGCGTTTTTCGAATGATCCGTCAGAATAGATCTTCATATATTCGCGGTTATTCGATTCTTTTTACCGTGGAAGAAGCATTAAGTGCACCACGAACTCCGGTCTCGTTGGGCAGCAATAGATCGAAGAGAAAAACAACAGGCACCAGTTTTTCCTTGCTCGCATCAACTTCTATATTTCTATCGAAGTCGTTTCTCGACAACCACCATCGTCGTACCCAACACGTCAAAAGAGGCGGAAGATCGATCACGGGACGATATAGACGTGCAAAAGAGCCTATACGAACAAGCATTCCAGCTTCTACAGAATTCTTACGTTCTATAATGGTTCTCCCTATGCCTTTCTCGTTCCTTGATCAAGATATCCGTCGCAAGATTGACGTGAACGAGAGGTGTAATTTTTTCGCAAGTAGCTTATTCTCAGGAAGATTGATTGAATGAGACTGCTAACATTTTTTTTTACGACAGCTACATTCTCGACGAATGAGAACAATGAACAAAGCAAGAAGACAGCAAAAAATGTCTTGAAATTTTTTACCAAAAAAAATGGCATGACGCAATGATAATCCAACCACTTCTATCGTTGTAACAGTCCCATCAGAATAATGTCAATCTTCCGTCACATGCACAAGGAAATTAGCACAATTTAAACTTACTGTAGATTTAGATTTACTGTAGACGCATTCCCTTTACGCAACAAATCACGAAACTTCTAGAAATTTATTATTCACCATTTTTTTGGTTACTAATGATATGAAAATAAATGCGGTGACCCACTCATAGCACGGATGATGAATGGTGAATCGGACAACCACGGTACCGTGTGTTTGTATGAAGTGTAAACATTTTGCCGTTCCGAACATCGTTTAGGATTTAATTTAATGCTGTATAACGTTGGACTTCCAGAAATCATTGCTTACGCTTCCATTTGAAGGCGTATTCCTCTGGCAAATTTAGGCGGTAGTGTCTTGACTATCGACAGTCAAGTGCCGTTAAACCTCACATGAACTTCGATCCAACAAGGGAGGGTACATCATGTTATGGGAATGGCTCGAGAAACGGAAGGACAACAGGGCCTGTAAGCGTGACGAGACCCTTGTCTGTTTAGATTTGTACACTACGGAGCCTATGCCCATATATCTATTTTCGTGGAATACACAAGGGATATTGTGGAGCATCATAGATATGTATGGTGAGCCGGATATACCGTGTAACCAACAAGAACCACCGGATATACACGAGACTTGTTCTGTGACCAAACGAACACGACGACCGGGCAAATCTTGTTGAACGGCGTATACGTGTTGCTGTCAATATGTATCCTCCCATTTTAACGTAAGATTACACCAAAACCATCTGTATAGAAATCAGGGTAACTTATTAATCCCAGGACTCCGGGTGAACTCTTTAAAGAATCTCCTTTTTATTTATAACTTTAAGTTTGGCTTGAGAAAAATTGTTACACCATTTTTTCCAAAGTCGATTGGAGTCTCTTTATGACTTTGTGATTTAGGTGGTAGAGAATCTTGATAGACAAAGGAAAAAATGAAGACGTTAAGAAATGTGCGAGTTGCATCTACATAATGGTGAAAAAAAGTACAGGCTTGGCTGAGCTCGTGTCAGATTCTTTTCAAACGCGTAGAAACATATTTTAACGATCGATCGGTTGCCTCGCAACGAAAAATATTGGAATAACAATACGGAGAAGGTCTGAGAGGATTACAGGGACATTCTCGGTTATCTATACGGAAGATACGTGTACGAAATGGTTTTGAGTATCTATCAAGAAGTTAAACTCGTTTAGAAATAATTGAACGAACATTTATACTGAGAACTTCAAGAATTTGTATGATAAGTATTGTGACATCGTTATAATATCATTCCACACAAAAAAAAAACTCCATGTTGGGGGCTTTTTTGTTGAAAATTATTTGCTCTAAAAGGTTGGTCCCATGCACTTTTTCCAACCGCTCATCTCGACACCTCATCAGGAGGGAGTGTGATAAGCTAAAATTACTTTATGCTGCGGATTGGACTTTGATTCTGAACTGGAACGTTCGAAGCTTGCAGGTTTGGCTATTTTAGTTGGGACACCCTGTTTATATTTAATGTGAGTGGGGTGACAATTTGAGCTCAAATATATTGTGAAGCCTTGTCATTATTGTTCAATATTTTCTCATCGCGTTATCTCAGTCCAGCCCTATAATATATGCTCTTGTATTCATATTCATATCTTTATATGTGTTCATCATTCACCAGCTTTGACGAGTTAAACCATCGTGCATACATATAACTTAACTATATGTCCGCTGCGCCTTCATCCACATATCAAAGCATTTACGTCCCAACACAAGAGACTCTCTGAAATAACAGATAAGCTCTAATCCATCTAGAGGATGTCGAACCGTGGCTACGCATTGTACACAGAACCGATGTGGGCTCTATGAATTGATTGTATATATATATATAAATTTATATATATCTATATATGTATAGTTTGATCGCTCCGTGCGAATAAATGTAGATTAAGTTTAGTTGGAGAAGTTTTCTGGACTAGATCTTAAATCTTTTTTCATTTTGTATATTTATATATATATTTAAATTAGTTTATTGCCTAAATTTTTTAAATCATCAGCGGTGAATTCGAAGTAATGATCTTTTCATATTCCTAATACGAATCAGTAAGAATCTAACAGCCCAATTTTGATGATGTTTTGATGACATATAAATATTTCCTTGCGGCAAATACTCACCGCTTCAGTGTGAATCGGATGCGCTGCAAAGAGCAGGCCAGTCAAAGCCGCGAATCCAGGTTGAAGAGCAGCCACTGCCAGACTAACTTTTGTCACGAGGACACACGCCGCTGCATGAAGCGCAACGTTTGTTGCATGATACCACATCGGGGTAAGACCAGCCATCATATAGTTTAACCTACAACAAAATTTATGAATCATAGATTGAGCAAAAATTTTGAAAATACAACATCCTGCAAAAATATATATGATGGGTGTGTGTTTATTGTACGATTTTGGTGATCAGAAAAATTTAGCAGCGTTGTGTGCGGAGTTTCTTTCTTCGTTTTTTTAATGTTTGGCATCACGACGCTGCCGTATCTCTGGACAGAAACAGCTTTGTTCTCATCTCCCGTATGCACTTAATGTTCGGAATAAAGATTTCCATCCAATATTCATTCCATGGAGCTAACACACCATAAATATGGTGGTGGACCAAATGACGAAATGAACTCGATCAATCGACCGTAATTGAAACCAGACAGCGCGGATTATAATTTCGTCTTGGTTGGCCGATGGACATCCAAGATTCAATTTAGCGCCAACCGTGATTCATCGATACAGAGAATTCGCTTGAAACAAATGGAACCTAGTCATTCGCAGCGATCACGATTGAGTAATTGCTTTCGGTGAAACGCGTTGCATACATCCGCATAGTTGATCACTTTAACCAGGTTCCAGAAAATGAACGTCCGGTCCTACGGTATCTAGACGGCATAAAGCTGTATTTTGCTCATACTATGATTATACCTAATAACCCTTTCTTTCGTACACAACATCTGACTCGAAATGCCTCAGCTGATATGAACTCCTCTTTTTTATATCAATTAGTATTGAGTGAGTGAAATTTTTGAACGGAGTGCATTTTCTCCTCAGGTGCATTTTCCTGACCTCCAAAAACATATGAAATTCCACTGATGAAATTTTGGCATGACTCTCTTTGGAATTAGTGGACCGAATCACGGATAAAATATTTGCGATTTGATGAAAAAAATATTTTCCATCAGGAATGAAGTTTGAATGAAAAAAGATTTTGAATTATAGAACGTTTTTGTCAAATCTGTTACCTATGTTCGGATAACCTACATAGAACTTGAAAGGTTTTCCATTCAATTCCACATTCCGACAAGTATTGTAAATATTTCGCGAACTAGTCGCCTATTTTTACGTGAGTTATTCGAAATTGGAAACTTTCTACTGCAAATTCGTATTTCGTAATCCCAAAATCTTGCATGCAGTATCGAAAAAACTAGCTCTGAAGCTTTCAACCAGAAAAGAGTCAACCACGGCGCTCGCACAAAGTTAGATTCCGCTAACTATTACATTAGTGTTAATGAAGAGCGTTGGCATTGCATTGTACACGTGCTGCTCCATCGATCTTTTCTACACGGAGAGAATATAATATCAAAAATTGCTATGACATCATTGCTCCGCGGTACTATGGAGTCCCTCTGTGGCTTTCTACCAATTCATCGTAATTTTTCATTGATATTTCATTGAAATTGAAGAAAACATTAAAGTTTTTGGTTCGATTCCGGATGGTAAATTACTATGTTTTTGCTAAAAACCCTCAGATAGACGACATGGTACCACGGAGCAATGATGACATAGCAATTTTTTATATCATATTCTCTCCGTGCACGAAACTTGACGAAGCTTTTTACAACGGTTCGTCTTGGCTATTATGAACTTTATTTTTAACAAAAAAACGGGGAAATAATATCATACTCTCAAACGTACTTTATATAGTAATCGTTGATTTTTTTGTCTTCAAAGGTCAACAACGCTTTGAAATCATTCAATGGAATTTGTATTGTTTATCAATTATGTATATAATTTCAAATATAAAAATATTTGAAAAACATTTATTTTAATCAAAGCAGAATCAATTGGAACTCGCTATTTGATCAAATATTGTTTATCTATGTTCAGGGTGTCTCAAATCCACTTTGAAGAGATGTTACTTGAGATTATTCTTAATAACAGAAACAAAAGAGCATCCCGTAAAAACTGCGTCTGAGAGACAAAATAATAAATGTTCCGTGGTCGACAGTATGACAGTAGTTGAAAGACGCTCAACGCATAAAAACCGTTTGGTCCATAGAAGATAGAATATATACCGGGGAAATGGGTCGAGCCAGCAGGAGATCAAGATGAAAACAAACACCGTGGAGCCGCTGACGCGAGCTCCGGAGCCATAATTTTGGAAGCCTGCCGGCGGCATAAGGGCGATGCCCCTATGGGTTGCGGAGGGTGTACGACCGACCAGGCACCCCTCATACAGGACGGATACGAAAGTTTGGCAATGTTCCAGGTGTCAAGGATCCTTTCGAAGATTCAGGACATATTTCTATATGTGTAAGCCTTAGGACTCATGTCTGCTTCTCCGGTCAAACAAAAGCGACTACCACACTGGCTTTCTCACTATAACGAGGCTAGTGTTCGAATCTGCAGAACTGCCACCACCATTCTATCATTCTATTTGCTACAGTGAATAGAACAAACTATGTGCTACTGTCTCATACGATTTAAGACGGATATAGGAATTGCTGATTGCGAGCTATAAACCATCTTGCTCTGATATTCTCAAATGTTGCTCTACCGTACTTCGTCATCCCCAGATAGTGCTTGCACAACGTGAGGTTGCCTTAATTCTGTGTATCTAAGTATATTGCGCCTGTCTTTGCTTACGCTGAGGCAAGTCTTGTTAATTTTGCTTGCTCAGCTTGAGTGACCACCAGAATAAATGAGGGATCATACTATCCCGAAAAACCCTGATTACAAAGCCGGTGAAAAAAATAAAACAAACTAACAATAATGGATTTGAATGTGTAGCTCGTAGGGAAATCCAAATCTACTTCACGAAGTTTTGTAATTAAATTTAGGAAGTAAGAATGCCAAACATCAAAATGAACCATCTAAATTTTCCGTCCGGACATTTTTCATGCTCGAATTCGAGCACATACTCTATCAAAAAAGCAAACAATCTCATGTGTATACATGAGAAGGTTTACCGGTTATCGGAGAGTAACTGATGTCGATAAGAGTAAATATATTTTCCAAACTTTTATGGCTATTAATGCTACCTTTGCTGATCAAAGGATACACACGGGAAAATGTCTTAATAACAACGACTGTAGTTTCACACTTTGAAAGCTTGTCTTTGATTTAGGAAACTTAGTAAATTACGATAATTACGTGCAGCAACCCTTTCATGTGTTTCGATTCTGAAACGGAACATGACTGTCGTCTTATCCATTACCTCGAAATTCTGAGACTTATGAAATAGATATAAAATAAATGAAACACGGTAACCTGCTTGAGGTATAGTTTCAAAGGAATAAAACTTTTGATTCTTAAAAAAGATATCTACGTAATTAAATTTAAAAAAATGAATATTCCGGTACCACAGTATAAAACTCAAAAGTGATATTATATAACGAGTTAGTTCAGATAAGATTTTTTCCCGACCCTTCGTCTTAGTTTTTTTTTAAGCAGCACAGCTCTTTTTATTCCGAGCGAACTTTGCCAAACTTTCAACGATGTTGCTGTTCCTTCTTCGCTGCTGCACCAGCGCGTTTCGGGCGAAATTCTCTTCCGTACTGCTCAGCCCTGTTTTTTTCTCTCGGTCTCTCATATTTAACTGCAGGCAACTCACCATCACTTTTCTGAGTCTTTATTTTGCCGTTTCTACCCCATCCAGTGGCCTCGATCTTACATTATTTTTTTTTTTCTCACAACCGACAATTCCACACAAGAAATATCTTTTTGCTATGCTCTTTCTGATGCGTCATAATGCGGATTACAGATCTTTTCGGTTAGAGCCATGGACGCGCGAAATCGAATGGACGAGCATAATGTATATATTTTGAAGGAGACTCCGTGCACGAACACTATTTTCATCTTATAAAAGTATTGATGTTCGTGGCGTGTATATGTGTATTGCATTTAAATGTATCAGCTGCATCGGATGTATAAACCGGCGCTGTTGCATTGATAAATCGATATAATGTGGGTGGCACAAGAGGTGCAAGGAGCAAGGTAGTCGTTCTTCGGTGCTCCACACATTATTCTCTCTTCGGTCGTACGATCAAGTCTACGCTTCTTTGGCGTTTTCTTGTTTCGCGAAATATTGCTTCGTGACACGAGACTCGACGAGGAACAGCAGCGGAACATTGTGTGATATTCGTCGTGTGCGAAATATAAAAGAGGGAAGAACCGAATGTTCGTGTATTAAAAGGGTAGTAGAGTTTCATCTAGCGTGTACCACTGCGATGTACGATGTTCATTGGAAAGGTTTCGAGCGTCAAATATGTTTAGATATACACACATACACGTAGTTTTTTCTATCGTTTTCTATGATCATGCCCTCATCCCTTTTGCTGGTATGATTATTTAAGGGATGTTCGGTCCACTGCCCACACCCAAAAGACTTCTAGTCACGTACTAACATTATATAAATCCTCTGTAGCCGCTTTGCCGTATCCTCCGCATCGTGACTTCTTGCGCTCATAAGCATAGCAGTTATGACTTGTCGTTTCTGTTTCTTCGTCTCCCTAACTTTCTATGTTTCTGTCGTTGATGATACAAACTTCAATAGTGCAAATTGTAATATATTCTAAGTTTCTTATAGTATTTATGAATGAGACGCGAAATTTAATGTTCCATCTAAATTCCGAATGCGAATCTCTCAATCAATGGACAAACAATCATTCGACGCCCATATAATTGTTGAAAAACAAATCCTCTAAACAATATACATTCGTGAGTAAATAAATCGTATGTTAACACGTCATTATTTCTCCCCCCATCATTAACAGGCCTATTACAGCCTCGTAATGCTATTTGAAGCATAACGAGAAATATAATGGATTTAGCATTGAGAGCAAATATGAGATAGCAGGAGTTCGGAACTTTGCAGCTTTATATGCACAATAGACTTGCAGGGTAATATAGAGCACCGTACAAACCGTATACCAAAGCTCAGCACGTATATATTATACTTTCTGTTGTCGACTCTCTTGGTAAATAGAAGCGTGGACGAACGAAAGCCGGAACACGAGGGTTAAAAGAGAGAAAGCGAGAGAGAGAGAGAGAGAGAGAGAGATGTCCAACTAAATTGTCCGCAGACTGACCGCTCATCCTTTATCTCCTTTTCCAGTTCTCCACCTCCCGACCTGAATCGTTTTGCGCCTGCTGCTCTATTCCCTCTCCTATTATGTGAGCCCTCACTTTGAGCCCTTTTTTCGCGATGAGTCGAGAAAACTCGCTATTCTGCCGATAGTACATACCGTTATTTGATACCGTTCCCTATACGTTTACATTATTATTCGCGAGCTTTTACTCATCTATTTAAAATTTTCACACAGTCTTGTCGTCGTTTTTGTATGAAAAAAAAAAAAAAAAAAAAAAAAAAAAAACATATACTTCAATGAAAACAAATCGAGCTGTTTTTTCAACGATACTTTGACCTAGAAACTCTGCGGGTAAAATAATGTAGTCATAAGTATTTTTCAGCTCATCAATTTTGAGATAAAAAAGTTTCTACTATTTCTTTCGGTTTAGAACAGATTAGGCATACATCGCATATACAAACATGATAAACATCCTAAGTGGTTGTAATTGAACATCAGCTTGGATAAGAAAGGATAATGTAAGCATACTACGCTAGCTTTTTCGTTTATGATTTTATCGATTGTATTTACTTATGTATGAGGCAAGTGAGCAGCCTAGCACGACAGACTATGCTCTGGAAAGCAATGTGGATTCCGTAGGAGAGAAGTCTGATGATAAGGATTTTCTTTAACATCTAGTGACGTATTCAACTTGTGAAACCGGATATCAAGGCAAAATATAGCTACGTCTTCTCGATTTGTGAGATGATTGAAACTCTCAGTAAACGTAACATGTTTATAAAATATAAACTTATGATACAATGCTATAAACGGACTATTTTCTACGATCTTTTGTTATCGAGAATACGTACTACGTGTATGGCATAGAAAAAGTGGATAATAAATTATATCCAATATTTTCTGCTGATACTCTGAATAAAAAAAAGTCTTTGTGAATTTACATACAGATCCCCTAAAAATCAAAGGTAATGGATGGTCAGTGAAACTAAAAAAAGGAATTCGCTTTGAAATTCTGGTTCAACCGTAATCCATTTTAATCGACACTAGATCCTCGTACTCCGTATTGTCATTTTTGCTACCGTGAAAGGATCCATGCAACGATACTTCAAACAGGACGTCTACAGCGCGATCGTCATATGTTGGATGAATAATTCCTAGTATTTCTTCCGAATTGCACTCATACCACGTCGAATGGGAAACAAAGATATGCGTATAGTAGCAAATACCATTGACTAGCCTTTGTCATTCCAGTTACAGTCACGCGTTTTGTGAATAGCTAGTTTTGTACACAATCCTCACGATGTATGGGTATGAAATATTTTCAAGCAAACGTGAAAATGCGTCGAATGTAACCAGGCATGTGCACTCGAAATATTTCAGGGGTGAAAAGGTCATTTTTGGACTTCCGTATTGCAGCAATGAACTTGGACCTGTTCATTGCTAAACCGAATCACCCCGCCTTTTTTTCGCGCTATCATTTTTGTTCGTGCCATTCTTTTTTCTTTTTTTTTTTTTATGGAATACGACTGCTGCATGCTTTACTCTTTCGCATATAACTAACTCTTCAGCCCTTCCTGTGAAATTCTCTCGTTGTATTTATTGTGGGTCAACCCAATCGGCTTTTAACCATTTTTTTATATATTTTTTTTTATCTAAATGGTCTTCCTCGCATTCACTCGTTTTTCCCACAGTTAGTAGTAACGGCCACCCTGCCATGAACACCGGAATGAACTAAAGTGATGAAAAAAAGTGTGTGGTGAGCACCGATCGATATGCTGTATTTTTCTCCTCTTTCCATGTCTACGGTCGTTCGTTCTATATACACATTTAAAGGTAAACGACAAAAAAGAAAATTATCGCCGAATGCACACTTTGCACCTAGTGTTCCTCTGAGCAAAGGGGTAACGTGAAAAAAGCTCAAGGGAAGCCATGCAAAAACAGAGGCTTGATCAAGCGATATATTTTATTTGTACGTCTAATATATGTTTGAATATTTAATATGATCGAAAGAATTGTAATAATATGATTTAATTCGTAATTTAAAAACGTAGATATTACGCGAATGAGAGTTTTCGACAAAAAATTTTGTGCAAACGGTCTAATAGCATTTTTTTAATTATCTAATAGCACAAAAAATACTCCATATTTTTTATATAATTATCATGCGCCATGTCTTATTTCATGCCGCAAGTGATTCTCGACGATTTCACAACCAAATACTCTCGTATTAAAATCATCAAATATAAGTGTCAATGAATACAATATCGACGCACGAACACCATTTCCCGAAAAATCAGATGGGCTTGTCATGGTTGAACTCAAATACAAAGACTCTTATGAATAGCTTACATTTCATTGAAATCTGCTTGAAACTCTTTCATTGAATTTTCAATCGAAAAAAAAAAAATCGATTTATTTTCAATTTGGACGAAAAGGGAATTTTTTTTTCTCCTAACCCTCCACAGGGTTAACGTGTAAGAAATTAGCATTGTACAAAAGTGTGCACTCGAGATCATTGATTAAATGTGAACAAATTCATTGTGACGAATAATAAAGACAGAAAATTCTGCCAACGCCCGATATTAAATGTGACGTAAACAATGATTATTCGCTCGAGAGCTTACAGAAAGTAGTACTGTGATAGCATCGCGAATATTTCTTCACTCAACTCAACATCCCTTGGCGAGAGAGCGAAGGAAACGAAGGAGGCAAAAACAAGAGGGAAGAAACAAAGGTGGGGAAGTGTTCTGCTGGGAGTTCCTTGGGTTTGCGTGTCTGCTCGGTAACCTATTGCAACTGTAGCTCGAATTCTCCGACACTTCCCAGTTCGCGTGACTCTCATTCTAGGTTCTGGAAGGTCTTATATCGCGGATCATTGCTCCAAAACCACCACGTATCTATATAAAAATAGGAATTTCATATAACAAGCGTGATCTAAAGGTTCGTTTTCATAGATCTCCCGATTGTGTATACACTGAGCGATCATTGCAAGAATTTGCAAATGACAAGCACTGGGTCGTTGGATACACCGCAAATTTTTGCTTTTCAATGAATGAAATATTGATTTTTAATTCGAGCAACTTTATTTTTTTTTCCCGCCCAACCAAAAAACAACTGACCAAAAAATATAAGTACCAAAGATCTGGAGAAAATGGAGACAAGACAAGATTGACATTCTATTTCACGAGAGAGAAAAAAATTTCGCACAAGGCAATTTTATGATTCAACCAGTATTCAACGTCTATTTTTTTCACATGTTAGTGTTTTCGTGGAAAACTTTCGAATTTTATTAATTGTAACGTCAAGATTTTTTACGTTGAAATTGCCGGGAATCATTATAATTATTCGAACAAAATTACGTCTTTGACCCAAAGTCTCACATCGCTTTTATCCATTTTTATTTTCTTCTCGACTGAGTAACGGTGCAATATTTTATCGTGAATCCATTGCCCTATATCTGATCTACGTGTACGAAAATTTCCAATAAATTGGTGGCATTTTTGTTTAATTTATTGAAAATTAAAATTGTTAGTATTCTGAAACAGCTTAATGCAAACTCGCGAAATTCGTTCAACAGTCTCGAGACAGGTGTACAAACAACATGTAAAAATGAAATTAACTTGGTAGCATTTTTAATATCCGCTTCGCTAACTTTTTTAATACCTAAACTCCGCGAACTGGAATAAATATAGGGCCTGGACTTGATGAAAAAAATGCATTCATAAAAACAATAAGACATGCTCTGTACAGGTACACGGATCCCTTACGAAAAACAAAGCAAATCTGTGATATCCGAATCTACAATTCCATGAAAACTATTGAAATAATGCAATAAAAAAATCATCCATCTACAGGGACTGCGGTAAGAAAAAAATATTACACGAAAGAATATTTCACATCCTGATGAAATGCGACGTTGGTTTAAAGCTGAGCACCGGTTTGAAGAATTTTCAATTTGAAGAAAAAGTTTCATAGCCCCAGGCGGCAAGCATGAATTCCCCCATCTACAAGTGTCCTCAACGGCGTCCGCCGTCTGCGCACATGCACGACTTTCCAAGTATTTGGAAATACTCATCTGAACTTTCAAGAGAGAGGTCCTCAAGCACTTGAAGGGAGTGAAAATGTCGTTCAGTCTCACGAATCCCCTTGCACGGATGGTCATGATATTTAGACAAATTCATGCAGAGTCTGTCGTAATGCGGGATAAAAATTACTGATTCCAATCATACAAATTTATTTTTTTGGAAAACTCATCATAATAAAAATAAAGTGAAAAAAATCTCGATGCATAAATACACGAAGTGTTCTGTGATTTTTTTAAAAAGAGTGTGATATTATTTTTTTTTAAATCGAACTGGGAATTTTGAAATGAAAATCGCGTTACTGAAAATTGGACATATATTTTATGTTACTGTTAATTTCCGGTTACAAAGAATCTAGATCCGGAAATTGCCAAGATCTTTTTTTCCATCAAGTTGGATTATAATTTTCCTACTATCGTCGTTTCTGCTCTTCGTCAAGCTATTTGCACGAAAATCTTTCGAAGTCGTTATAAAACAGCGATGTCAATCATTACCTACGCGAATAAAATACGATAAAAGAACTGGCGTTCCATGTACGCCATTCTTTATAAGCCTAAAAGCAGAGAGAAGAGCATTTTTCGAGCTATAGATACGACTACACGTTTTACACGGTATCCACCTACATATGTAAATGGGAATATACAAGGATACGATGTTCACGGTTGGGACACATATGTCAAGTGGACCGAACGTGTACCCGTCAGACCTTCGGAACCCTCGTCACTCGCCCAGAAGGTTCGCACAAAAACACGTTATATATAATGCCCTAAAGCAAGTTAGGGGTGAGAATGTGAAGATGAAATGGTGGCAGAGACCAGAAACCAGATAGTTTTGTGGCGTCAAAGTTCTCGTGGGAGAGTAAACAAAAAAATAAATAAATAAAAAACCAAGGGTAGATTCGTTATAGGCTAGATGAGTGAAAACTCGAGACAGGGGTGAACTGAACATGCGACAAAATGTTGGTTCCGAAGTGAAACTGAAAGCAGAGAAAAGCAACGGATTTTTATATACAATTGTTTGATCACTATTTTCAGTCATTCGTTTTTTTAGGAATTAAATGACCAGCTCAATATTTCGACAAAATACATGCGAAGACAACCACCAGAAATTTAGTTATTACAATAATTTGCGCGGAAAATATAAGATCAAGAATAGTAAAAATTACTAAACTACGTGTAGAAACAGTATTTAGGAGAAAATTTGACGTGCAGACACGTTAGCGAATACTCTCGTAGGTCGCAGCTGCAAAGTGGTGCCATCTATTTCTATCTGCATGTTCAAAAAGGACAATTAGAGACTGGATTCAGTTCCGCAGGAAAGGATTTTCAGATCGATGTTACTAACGTTGTTGCCCGGAAGCTCTTCGGAATTTCCTGCCAATTGTTTTTTACCCATTACCATATACGCGTAGACTCCACACGGTTCTTACCACGGTAGCACTGCAAAAGTGGGATTTCGCACGTACGTAGCATTGCGATTTCAGACTAAGCTTCCCCTTTTAATCTTTCATTTTCTATCGCTTTCTTTTTGTCTGTACGAAATGATCTCTAACTTTCTTTCATTACGAAACAAAAGTACGAGTATGCGTCGAAGAGTTTACAAAAGTGTAAACTTTTTTTGATATAATTACGTAAGGTATTGATTGCGTTGAACTTCAGACAACATTTGATGTATCACGAGGCGGCTCCTTTCGTGGAGCATTTTTTAATGACAGCTCATGGATAACCACAAAATATCTTGAAAGGAAAGTTTCGAAAAAATGTATACAATAGATTCCTCAAATTTTGTGCACAAAGTGGAATAGGAAATGGGTCTCGGAATTACTAAATACTTTTTTTTATCAACGGACATCGGTGACTGTGCGGTCACTGGCCGACTACTTCAACTGGAATTTATGCAGGTACAAAGATGAATTTGTCAGCCTGGAATATACCGGCCATAATGAAATATTGTGGTGAGATAAATATGTCTCCGTCTATGAGTTCTCCGAACTTTCGCACTTATCCTGTAAATTTTTCGCTTTTTCCTCTAATGCTGCGTAGTTTCTTCAGGTATTGGAGAAAGGAAAAGTGGTGGGGAAGGTTACCGTGGATGAAAGTTTGCTGGAATGACGTAATCAGCGATTAAAACTTTTCTACGGCAATTCTTTTCATCACGGACAATTGACCGCAAGTTTAACGGAAGCGAATACTCTTTCCGGGGGAGGAAAAAAATGAGCATTTCGTTTTCATTCAAGAAGATCATTCATTAATCCAGCGATTCATCGCCACGATCATTTGACGGTTTGTACATACTCAAATCTCAATCTTGCGAATCTGGACGGTTATTCATTGCTTCGGATACTATTCATCAATCACAAAGGTAAAGTAATACCAAAATACCGGAGAAAAGAATTAATGAAGGGTATTTTAGGAATCGACGAAATGATTTGCAAAGGATAATGCTCAGGGTCAATATATATACGGAGAGCTCTACACTTCTGCCAGGAAATATTATTATCACGATAGATAAATATTATCCCACCCACACACACACGTATAGGGATAACGTTGTCGGGTATCAGAGTTGTACTTTTCAGAGAGTGCTACGGGGTCTTATGAGACGCGAAGAGGGCAGACAGGACAACCTTCTTATTGTCAGTAACGCAGGCTGAATAGCTGGTAAGAGAGACGAAATTGCGAGCTTTGTTCGTGTCAGGAAGCAACTCCCCGCAGTTCGTTCCGGGTCTTGGGTTGAAGAATTGCGAGAGGGATGACAAGAACGAGAGAGAGGGAGAAAGAAAACGAGAAAGAAAGAGAGAGAGAGAGTGAAAAGACTTTAAGAGGAAGAGGAAAAGAAGAAGGAGGTTGTGCTCTCTTACAATCTACCTTTCTACTTTCTTTCTCCTTTCTTCACCTCGACCCCTAACACTATCGCCCAAGTATCCAACTTGCCTCGTCTCTCAGGCAAACTTCGTTGTATCCTTTTCCTCGCGCCACTATGCTTATACATTCGCTACCCGTCTTCCTCATTTTATTTCGCTATATGTATTATGGCGTATACATATCTATGTAGATACTTTCTTTATTCCTATCTTGTTCTTTCCGCGCTGTCTCTCTTGGATTCTTTCTTATCATCACTCCTTTTTATTTTTCTTCTGTATATAGTGTGATCCAAAAAAAGATATGGTATGAAATCATCTTTTACACTGACTTGAAAAATTTAACCGACATCAAAGAACCGAAAAAGTGCATTGTTGGAAATTTTCTCAGCTTTCGAAATGAACTTGGCTATGGTCGAGTTTTTAGAACACAGTGAAAAATTGTCACCTTCCACGTATTTTAGTTGTGAGCGTTCCGGACGAACGATGTGGAAAACGCCGACTTATATAGACTCTTGAGAATGAACAATTATTCTTATTTACGTGGACACAGAATATAGAAATAAGAAGTTGTACCACATTTTCGAAAAGATGTTTTTCGTCGAGTTGTCGTTTTTTATTTTCGATTATCAAGTCCCACAGCCCATATAGACAAATAAGGAGAATTGGCCAAGACTTTTTTTGAATTCCAATCGGTCGTATGGTGCGAAAAATTTTCACTTGCAAAATTTGCAGCTGTCTCTCTCGCTTTAGTTGTGACTTATTGACAAATGGCCTTAGTACGACCTATCTCGTTTCACACCGAAGTTCCTTGTCGGCATAAACGAAAGTTTCATGTGATGTGGAGGAGAAAAAAGAATGGAACGTTTTTTAGTGCAAATGTCTGTATGTCTATATTTCTATAGACGGCAACACTAGTAGCCTATACTTATGCAGCTACTTCCTAGACTTCCACTTCGCTGGCGAACGAGAACTTAGTTACTTATGCAAATCGATTATAAGATTGAGTGGCTGCAGATATGGGATGAGGCTTGAGGGTTGAAGCGAATGGAGCGCCAAGTATCCAAAGTGACGGTCGGAGAAAAATTCACTACCGGCGGTGCACCACGAAAATGCTGCTTTTAACACGAATTTGCAAGTGCCTCCATTTTGAGTATTACACCGAGGTGCTTGCTCTTTGTACGAGTGTCAACATTTGCAGTTGACATAAATAAATAACATATTACTCTAAATGGGACTTCTTCGGGGATGACGAATTAAAGATATTTTTATTAAAATTAATGTAAAAAAATAAGTGCATAAATAAATTGTATAACAAATTATATAATGAAATTGTATTTTTTGAGGATTGTTTCTAAACTTTTGATGAATTAGTATTTAGCTATAGTAAATGCTCAATAGGTCGACGCAGGAGAGCCATTACACACGCGATAAAGCTTCCGAGCGTGAGTGAGACCAATAGGTAGAAAACCGAAGAGTACCAACTAATATCAAGGTGTGTGAAAAAAACAATCGATATAACAACAACGAAGCACGAGAGGGTACGGCGCACGAAGAGGAAAAAAGGGTAACAGCGAAACTTTATATCTCGTGTTACAAGAGCACCGCCGTTGGCGTTGTGGTGCCGCTAAGTCAACGAGAGAAAGACTCTTTGTGACGCAGAACGCAGACAAGTTCACAAGCATAGACGCAGACAAATCCATGAGGCTTTAGTCACCCTCGCTGACAACAGTCTCACAACGACCCTTAAACCTCATCAGAACAGCGTAGTCATCATTCGCTTTTCCATTGTCTTCTCCGCAAGCCGGGCATGGCCAATTACTTTATCATGAAATTATTATAAATAATGGTCCCGGAACCTGTCAGGTTTTGTCTTTCGGCCAAAAAAAAAAGAATCCTTCAAAAACTTTCGATGTAAAACCAGAATTTGTGGTTCTATTTTATTTTGCCCAACCCAGAAATAAAAAGGTTTCAGTTTGATACTGATTTTATTTTTAATATTCGTATTATGAGAATACAAAGAATACAATAAATATTATTTTGTGGGAACCATAAATTCTGGTTGCTTTTTCAAAATATTAAAACAATCATTTTGGAACATTTCGAAGTTTGAAAATCACCCGTAATAAGTTAAAACTCATGCTGAAACTAGATATGCAACCAGATTACAAAATGGCATTTCATTCATTGTTGAAAATGCACTGGAAAACGGATAAACTAATGGGCAACAACGAATACGCGGCCTGCTTTTGACATCAGCACATTATAAGGTTTCAATTATTTACTCAATGAAAATATGCATAATATCATCACTGCGTTCATAGTAAAAAGTATTCAACAGAACTCGTCTCGTAATTTCAGGCGGTCTACTGTAATCGAACAAAAATAAACTATACAATTCGAGAATCATATTTGAGATATTCATTTCGCGATAGTCTCAAAGTCTGAAGAAAGATGAAGTGATCAGAAGGTTCATGATTTATTATGCTATAGTTGTAAACGATAAACCGTACTCGAACGGAAATAAATTATTTTTGGATTCACAGATTTTAGTTTCGAATTCCATAATTCTAAGATCAATTCCAATAATTCCGGCACTACTGGTTCTTTATCTTTTATTTGAGTCCAAAAAAAGCCTGTAAAAAAACTAAACGCCACAGTGCTTACATAAAACACCTGTGAACGGTTTACACACACGCGACAACGATTGCAATCGGTCTCGGCACGCCAGAATTAGAACCGTTTACTGCGACATATGTATTACGAATCAATGCATATAAAATTTACACCGAGGAAAGTGGATTGATATTGGCAATTCAATCGAAGCGAAACAGCTTTGTCAATTTACTTGTGTAATAAATTCGCACAAGTTGTTCTTCAACATGAATAAACGTTTTTTAACGCAAACGAAACTTATCAGAACAAAACAAATTGATTCGTATCTGGTGCTATTATCGGGAGACTAATTACGTATGCTCTCTCATTTATCGCGTAATTTCATAAGCGTCAAGTCGAAAAAAGACATCTCTTTAAACTCTAGAATCCCGGCATGTCTATCATGCTGGTGCACAGACTTGTCTCCCTTCTTCCTGCTTCCTGCCTGATCCGTAGATTTTGATTCTTCGTGTTGGTGGAAATGCCCCTTGGACCTTATGCGCGCTTTTCACGCCCATCTGCCTCCCTTTGAGTAAATGTATGCAGCAGTAGGAAAATAATTTATCTTCTGGCAGTTCTCGACGCGCTTGCAACATATATTGTACGTATTCGTATGTGCATAAATTACTGTTTTTGATGAAATCAAATTTTAACAAAACTTTATCACCTTATCCAAGATACTTTTTTTTCAAATTTTCAAAAACATTTCTTTTGATTAAAGCGATTTATTTGGAATCAAATATCGAATCACAGCAGATCCTTGAAAGCCGTTGTTTTGTTATGTGTTTAATCAAAGTCGTGTATGATCGATGGACGTTTGAGTGGTTACCTCTTGCAGTTACAGGTAGAACATGGTTTTGAAGTAAAAAATTGTGCACGAAGTTTTTAAGCTCCAGGTATTTTATCATAGCTTTGAGTAGCAAAAAATTTGGCTTCACTCAAGACGTGTTGATGGTCAAGAAAGAAGAGACAGGTATCAAAGTGAGATAGAAAGAGTTGAAAATGTTACGTAAAAATCGCCCCTGGAAAAAAGGACGCAGCCAAGTAGGGCGTGACGCGATCAATCATTCTCGGCAGTCATTTCAAGCATGAGGCCTCCATTTCGCGGAAGCTCTCGGTTGAGTATTATCGCAACTACTCCGTGCAAAACGCCTTAACACGAAATTTATACCTACACATAACGAATCGCTCTGGAAATCTTCCCCCTTGAGCACTTGTTCAACAACGCGAATTCCTCTTCAAGAACAATGTGTTTTAAACGTACAAATTCAATGTAATCTTATCGATATTTTTTTCATCCAGATTCATCGCAGAAGTATGCTTCAGAATATATTTATAAATGAATAAAGAGGGTCTTTCAAGCTTTCAACTATCGCTACTTGCTTTGATCAACTGGCTATCGAACAGCAGTTCTAAACGTGTTGAGCTATGTGTGAATCCGAATGAAATGAATTCCTTTGTCCAATCCAAAGTTTTACTCAGATTTATGAATCTAAGATGATTAGCACAAAATCAATAAAAACGATAATAATCTGCTTCTCATTCAGAGAGAAATAATGTATTTTAAAAAATCGAAAACAAAATCACGTTGGTGTTAAAAAGCAGGAATTGCAAGAAGAGCCAAATATATCATTTAAAAAATCCGAACCAAAGTAACTGAAGGGTGTCAAATTTTGAAAATATCGAAAGTATGTTGTCAGATAAATATTACACGAAATATGATTTGATCTGTATTTTCAACCTGTCAAAAGTCAATGTTAATCAAATGAGTGATTGATGCCAACGGGTATTCATACGGAGTGAGTGAAAAGTTGAAATATTATGTTTATCAAAATACACTTTGAAAATGTAATATTTCAACCCCCAATATTTGTAACTAATTAAATAAAATAGTTGCGCACACAGCCAGTCGCGAAAACCGTGATAGATGAAGAGATAATTTGTGAACATGTAGACGAAAATCAAAAGAAGAAAACAGCAGAGAGAATTATGAGATAGTTTTTTTTTCACAAAGTACTTTTCGCCCTTGGTATATGTCAGTGTTTCTTCAATTATCCAACGTTCGTCATCCAATTCGTTCTGCTATATAATTTTCTTCGTCTTTTTATCGACATTTATCTTCGGGCATCCGGCCCAGTGACAGAAGACTTGGTGAACGAACGAGCCATCCGTCACCGGAAGTGAGATCTGTCGGTGTTCTGGTCTTCGGTAATAAGACAAAAAAGAACGAGAAGGAACGTAAAGAAAGGCACCCACCCGAGTGAATTACATTTTCTATCGTTTCTTCCATTAACTTTAAGCTTGTAACCGTACTGTTTGCTCTAAGATGATGACTCGTGTTGGTATACTTTTATAGCAATTATAAGTATCTGCTATTTCATAAGAGTTTTACGAATTGGATTGTAGACTACCAATTACAGGATTCAAAAACTACGCGGTCGCACGGCGGACAAAAACTTTCATGCAGAGTTTTCATCGAGTTAAATTGGCTAAAATCTTAAGGAAATTCATGAATACGTTTGAATCCTTCTAGAATGTGAATTAACGATTCGTCAAGTCCAAAAGTATTTATATTTTGAAAAAAAAAAATTTGCTCGAGATGATATATCCTCGAAAGACCACTGATGGTTAACCAGGGCGGATGCTACATACAAGTAATCAAACGTCAGTTACGAAGCGTCCCAACGGCTATAAAGAACGATCACAAAGGTCTAATGCATAGAATATGTAAATTGTGTTGTTGTTGCTCCTGCCACTTGATAATTAAAAAATATCACCTCTTGCATGAGCAGGCTGCTTCGAATAAAGTTGTATAAAGTTTCTCAAATAATAACGATAAAAAAACTTATTTGCCAACATGTTTTGCTGTCGCCAGTAACCTAAAGGGCTGAACCGAAAGCTTTGGCGATCACTAGTAAACTCTTAAACTTTCCTGTACACTGTGATGCTTGTAACTATGGAGTATAGATTGTGTAGAAAGCGCGCGGTAGAAAGGTTCGCCAACATAATCGATCAAACTATACAGAACTAGTGGGCGGCCGGAAAACGGACCCTCGTCCACGTCGACACGAGCCGTGCTGCCTCTATTACTCGAGAGAACTATCAGACTAAAGCACCGAGTGCTTCCGGGCATTATTACGCCACCCTGAACATGCAGAACGAGTCTGGTAAGCTGAAATTCGGGAGCGCCTGTAGAGGAGAATCTACGGTTTGCTAAAACGTATTCTGGCAACCCTCCCACAACCGGGACGATCTTTTGCCTTTTATACATTTTTCATAGTGAAAAAGCAACCTCAGGAACTATACACTTGGATGATTTTCGTAAGTCAAAAGGATTCAAAAACTTATTGTCTCTTCTCTGTCAAAATTAATGTCATTGTACGGATTGATGGACTGACTAGTAGAGATTGTCTGGTTCACGAGAACCACTTAAAAATTTTCCCATCTTTCCATACAAGAACGTTAAGATTTGATTCGACATTTTAGACGAAAACTGTTGTGTTGCATCGGACAAGATGGACAAAGTTTCGAAGGAAGAGTCGTTTCAAATCAGCTGTTGAATCCGGACGTGTCAAGGAACGAGAAAGAGTGTAAGGACTATAAAAAGATAAACGCCATAAGGAACATATCAAATTTACGTATAAGAAATCGAACACATGAAATGGCCTTGTGGGAATATCCGAAACATCTACAATCCAAAGTTCATTATTCACAGACTTTTGCGGCCATCATTCTCATCGTCCATCAAGAGACGCGGTAGCGGCTCAACGCCAAGTATTAAAAAGAAAAGCCACCGCGAGCCCTACCGCACTATTATATACTCCGATATGACGATTTTAAGACACGTCACCAAGATTTCAAATCGTACTCACATACAAACGAGTTGAGCGAAAATTCTCAAATTAGATTATAATTTTTTACGATTTCTTTCGTTTGGTCCTTCTTCGAAGTAAATCCATTCAACCTATCCCGAGAAATCTAGTTTTTCATTTTTACGATCAATTTTTTTGGGAACTTTTCGTTCTTGGAATTAGAAAGACGTAAGTCCCGCTGGTTTACGTTTGGACATACGTGCTTTGCGCGATCAAAGTATTTTTACACATGAAAGCTGATATTCGAAACGAGAATATTTGTAAGAAAGCGCTCGCGATCAGGGCTGGCTTCGTTTCTAATTGTTATCATCGATGAGCTACAATACCATGGCCCTCGATTACTCAATTCTGGGAATTCAATCATAACAGCTATACGAATACAGTGTAGAGGCAAGCGCGTAGTATCGCAGTCGTAGCAAGAGGTAGGAGAAACGGCCCGTAGGTGAGCGGGGAGAGCGCGCGGGCCGCCGAACAACCATTACCGCACCGATACATAATAAATAATAAAGGTAAGCAAATAATAATACTACAAAATAATCGAGAATTATAAATGTACTTCATACTATAAACGGCAAGAATATTATTAATAATTAATATAAATATTAATAATAATATTTATAATAATTAATAATATTAATCGATAATATTATATTGATTCTTATTAATATAAATAATATTCATGAACAACCATTACCGCACCAATACATTATAAATAATAAACGTAGGAAAATTACTAATGAGAAATAATAATTTATTAATCATAATTAATAATATTATATTAATTCTTTTTAATATAAATAATAAATATTTACGTATTTATGTAATATATAATATATAAGATAATTTCATAAATATAAACATAAGGAGAACCGGTCCTCGTGTGAGGCGGTCGGCAGAGACAACCACAGCGAATACAGGCGAATCGCAGAGAGTGCGCAGGGCCCGCCGAACCACAAATAAATAAATTTTCTTATATTCCGCAACACGGAATCAGTATTAATGAAAAAAAAAATTAAAATTAAAAACAATCTCAATGCACGAAATCTGCAGATGTGGTATACCATAAAAGTTTTGTATGACTTATAAAAAAAAAAAGTACAAATGATGCAGTATGGAGGGATGTTTACAAAAGTGAATTCACTACTGCTGGCAAACACTCAATCTCGTTGACGAGAATGGAATCATTGTTATCAGCGGAATAAAGAGACGACACACAGTTCTACGTCGTACTAATGGGAAAAGGAGTGTACAGTAAAAATTGTGAAATGGTATTCAACAAATAGGACGAACGACGTCGTGGTTTTCTCGTTACGTTTATTTTTTTTTCTCATTTTTCTTATTTCGCGTCGTTTGAAATGAATTGCACGACGTTTTTGCTAAGACGTCGACGTACACATGAATGTATATATACATATGTATGTGTATATATATATTGAATAACTACGATGGAGTGTAGAAGAGACGAAAAAGGTACAAGGCTATCAGAGAGAAGGCTGGAGGGTGAGCGACGGGCGATGGAAAGGGGTATTAATCGTACAGAAATTCAAAGCGAGAATCTTCTCGCGGCGAGAGCTACTCTCGCCGGTCTCGCAGAAGCTCGACGGTGAAGCGAGGCAAGAGCGAAAGTACCCGAGGTGCAAGTCTTGTTGAATCCGTGGTAAAGGAAAATAGGGGAGGAAGAGTGCGGGCTCCGCAATAAATTTCATTCGTCTCGTCCTTCCAGGAGCTTCTCTACGCTCTGACTCTCTCGTGTTGTCTCTCTCCATTACCCCCCTTCCCCCTCCTACTTCCTATTTCTCACTCTTCCACTTTCCTTTTTTCGTCTCGGGCTTGTGCCAGAATTGGTTGCTTGTAGAACAGCAACATGAATACATGTATATATATTAGAAGGAGTAACAACAAACGCATTGCTCTGCTATACATCTTCGCACGGCTTACTCCCGTCATCCTTCCTCAGTCTTTTCACGAAAGATGGAATGAAGGAAAAGAGGGAAGAAAAGAGGAAGAGAGAGAGAGAGAGCGTACGCGTAGGGAACAGAGAAAACGAGCGAAAGAGAAGGTACCCTTCCGAGGGAAAACCAAGAGCAACGACGATTTGTATCCGTCAGAAAGTACGAAGAGAGAAAGAGAGAAATGGAAAAAGAAGAAGCCCTACTGGGCTACTACTTGCTGCATTACTTTGTGAAGAGGCCGCGGATGTTACCCTCTCCCTCTATATATATGCACATATATATTATATATATATAAATATACATCTGTGTGTTGTATGGAATATACGTAGAACAGAGTTTTCCCAGTGTAATGGCGGTACAAGCTTAATGTTGCACCGTGCGTTACTGGCCGACAGTTTCGTGCCCGGAAACTTCATCCTCCTCGTTATCATTCGTCATATCAGAGGAACGCGGATTCTTGTAGGATGCACTTCCTCGCTGTGCTAAGGGAAAACCGTTTTCCTACATCTTAACACAAATTTCGAACGCTACAAAGTAAATAAGAGTTTCAGGTATCAAAACTTTTTAGATTTGTATGCCAAATGAACGTATAACCACGAACGTTATCCACTCATTTTCATTCTGCTGTTGCCAGTATCGCAATCTTTCAGTGCTTTCACTTGAATTATATTCAAGAGAGAAAAATCACTTTCGTGTTTGGGAATTAATTAATCGCACTTCGTGGTCGTCGTTCAAAAACTCGCACGTTTCCAATGGAAACATATTCGAGATTAGCACTAACTGTGCAGTAAGCAAATTCTCTAATACTAAATACTAGGGTTAAAGGGGAAGATGATATCATACAATTTCTGGTGATAGGATAAGGTGATAACACGTTAAAATACTTGTGAATGTTGACAGAACACAAATAGAATTCGTGCCGTATCTTTCCAACGAAATAGTTAGAGAGCAAGCAAGAGAAAGAGAGAGGAAGCTGTAGTGAAATTAAATACAAGTAACAACTCGTATGATTATGGATATTCAAAGAGTAAGGGAACCGGGTAAAGAGGGAGCTGCTGGTGATGTCGTGGACTTGTTTTTCTTTTTTATCTATCCTCCCCTATCGTGACATGGCAGTTTCGCGACCGATGCTTAATCGTGGAAGGTCAGAGCCCTAAAGTCGGGAACAAGAGACGAAACATTTGTTTGCCATGGTGGTGTTTCAGTGAAGATGGGAGAGACTGTAGAGGTAATCTACCAATTACTCTCAATCGAAGACGCCGGCGACAAAAACAACGAGATCGTGCTTTCTAGAAAAAGCATGCTTGCACGATGTGGCTCTACAATAGTGCATTTTCAATCGAGTATGCATTCTCGCGAAAATAGAAAGCCCCGAAAGGTAAAAGATACACAGGCCAAATATAGGTAGAATATATGCGACCGATTTTACGCCGCGTCGGCTCGTACGTGCTGTGTTCGCCGTTCACGTTTCGTCTATTTTCCTGGTTAATCGAAACTCACTTTGATAACGAAAAAATGATAACAACGCGCTTTTGTCGACTCACACAGAGCACCGTATACAGCATATCACGCACGTGAGCTACAACACTTCGTGACACGTATACAGTGATTTGAATTATAAAAAAAGCAATCAAAATGAAGTTTCCTGTATGCAGTTAAAGATTTGAGTTAAAAAAACTATGCGTTGACCATGAGGAAATAAAACTCACAATATGCGTTGTTTGTTTTGTTTTTAATGTAATTTATTTTACTGCAATTCATCAAACGGTAAAATATTTTTGTTCAATCAAGTGAGATTTTATAAAGTGTCTGATCCAAAGCAGGGTTGAAGAATAAGATAACCATTAATCGAGCGAAGCTCCGGCACAAAGCCTGCTGTCTCCTGGCAGCTTGGAATTTCAAGTATCTGAAGCTTTTATTATATTATATTAGGTAGTCGAAAGTCCCTTGAGAATCTATCTTTCCGCCGCAGAATGTGGAATCCCGAAATACCAAGGTTTATATACCTTTTTAAAAGTATATAGCTACTATGGCTCTTGGGCGACACAAACTGGACAGACGTTACGAAACTAGAATCTCACCGAGGCAATATTTTGACGTTACTTTTGAATTTTTTATCACAATGCTTCAAGAGCATGAGCTTCATGATGGATCGCTTAATGGAGATTTTTATCAGACTTATACTGCTTGAAAGACTCTCTCGTTCTCATTTATTATAACAAAATCCAGGACTGACTGAGCAGAAAATAATATGCAAACTCGATCAGTCTCGACGACAGCTGGCACGCGAAAAAATGTTGGAATAATTAAGGTGAGCTGACGTAGTATCAAAATTTGGCAGTGGAATATTTAATCTGCGATTAATGTTAACCCGCATACTGGGAACTTTGGCAAACACGAGAAATAATCGTTTTTAATTATTTACTGTTAAAAAAGAGAATTCATTTGTAACCACGAAAAAAATTCAATTCACGTATGGTTTATTTTCCTTTCAGAATTCAATTGAAAAAGAGAAGCAGTCGATTATTTCATATAATTTAATCGTTAACACTGCTTCGACTGATCTAATGTTTAAAATAATTGAAAGCGGACTGAATGACGATAATATCGTTTAAGTAGATATCGTAATATGCGTTAAAGTAAATAATTAGATTTGGATGCAAACGGCAACTCGTGGCAATTCTATAGTGGTTCATGTATGTGTTCTAAAACGCAAAAAGGTCTGATCCATTTTATCGTTTCCGTAATGAATTGAGGTTGCGGCTCTATTTGACAATAAATAATCTAACGTATGTATAATGCAGGAATGAATGATAGAATAGCGATTGACCTCGTATTCATGTCTGTCAATAAACCAGTTCGGTGTACCGTAGTGGAATGAGAAAACGTTTGAGTTTCAGGATTCTCATACAGGATTGAGTCATCACAAATGCTTTGACATGATCGATTTGTAATCAGCTCTATTGAAGTTTCGTAACCAAGAATATGTGTGTAAACACATTTAAACATGAACCTGCACTCAGCATATTGAACAGCCTATCATAATACTCATCACCAAGCCTAAACAAAAATCAACTTGTGGAATAACAAAAATAATAATGCCGATAACGATTTATCATTGCAGATAGTTTGGAAAGACTTTGGAAAATGTGTGTATTTCCATTATTTACAGTATATCTGACGTTCATTTGTTTTTCACATTTTGAAGTCAGGCTGAATGCGTGAATTTTCCATGTAACTTTCTGCGGAATATAATGGTTCGATACTTGCAGCTTTATTGTTTTTTCTATCACTGTAGTTTCAAACTTCAATCAAAATGTATTCGATGTATCGAATATTTCGATCTAGAATGACGCTCGTAAGTATGTAAAGTATGTTATACCTGCAGCTATGTATGAATGTATATACTAAAGAATACGAGGTCTGACGCAGGGAAGTAATACATACGAAAGAGGAAAATATCGAAGACGTAAAAAAGTAAGACCAGTATGCACACCTACACATATGTGTATGTATATGCAATGTAAGAGAGATCTTACTCCTGTCTTGCTTATGTGACTCAGGTAGCTTTTCCTCTGGAAACGATGCGAGAAAAGTCATAGGTCGCTATCCATGCAACGACCTCCATTTCATTCTCACCCTTTTCGCGTTCCCTTTAACGTCTCTTTTCCGTCTCGGCTGGAGCCTCTCGTAAAGAAAGTTACCGAGTCTCGTTCATATATATGGATGAATAAATATATAAGTCCTTGTATCTATTCATATACGTATAGAATAAATAGATATCTACACGAGGGTAACGAGAGTTTTGTTGTTGAAAAGTTCCACGCGATCGGAGTTCTAGGCGAACTTGCACTCATCCGAGTACCATTGTAGGTGAGAAACAAGGGAACAGATGGTAAGGGAGAGACAGAAAGCGACAGATTCCTGAAGTGTCTTTACGAACTATGCCACTACCGTCGAATCTTTAAAATCGACTTGCATTGCGCATAGTATAATGGTACTCACTAGACATAATATGCGTGGAAACGTCTTTCGAGTTATCGCAGAGAAATCATTATTTTTATATTCCATTGCATATCGAAGAGGTATGTGCTAAATCTACAAAGTCCCATTTGAGTCCCATGGACCATATTAAATTTATATCATTTACAAATGCGCATAGTTTGTCATTGTTGTTTATACACTGATGTTCAGATTTATCTTTTTTTTTTTATTCGCATGACGTCTGCTCGTGTACGTGATAGCAAAGCAACTTTTAGGGATAAGCAAAAGCCGACATTATTTCACTTCCTCCCTAGAAGGATTTATGTATCAGTGCAAGTATATAAGCGATCTAGACTTTATTATATATAAGGTATACACCGAGAGGACGAGAACAGCACATGAGATCAAGTCAGATCCGGAGGCTCTCAAGAGGAAAATGGCTTTTCCGCGTAGCTGATGTTGCCATCTCTCGTGTGTGCAACCAAGTCCCCGCGGATATATCCAAGGCAACTTCCGGGCCAACTACTCCCGTATGTATGCTGACCTCAGTTTCGTACCGTTCGCTATGAACATATATGTCCATACACATACACGTACTCACGCACCTACACACCTCTGAAACACATATGTGAATAGTTAAATATTCACTTCACCTGACACAACCGAAGTCCATCTACTTAGATGTCATTCTTATTATATATTAATCCAATGCTCTTGAATATTATTCAAATAGTAATTCCAAATGTTCGATAGAATATTCAAACATAATGTTAGGCGTCAGACTATATGCGAACTACTTATTTTTTCATCAAGGTTCCTGATTTCAATGAATTTTAGCTCAATTGACCCGAATATCATTTATCTTCATCGTAAAAATACTGGATGAGAACGATTGCACATAATCCATCGGATTCATTAACCCCTTATGTTTAACACCAGTTTTCGAATCTAGTGACGCTGCAGCGGCTTGACGCCAAATAATTATAAGCAGAACTCAGTACTCCAGCTATTTTTCATTTTGTCTAACTGTCTAGATTCTGACAGGAGGACAACTCTATTGGGAATAACTCTGTGTTCTACAAACTCTATTTTTAAAGAACTCCATTCATTTAAATCTACATGTCAAATCATTTCCATTCTGAGACATCGCTTTGATCAAATAATAATATTCGAAAACATGTCTCATTCCGGAAATCTATGTTTTTAAATGTATAACATCTATACATATAATGTTTTTCTAACATCAGGAATAATAAAGAATCAGCAAGTGGTTTCGTTTTCAACAGAACGTGTACGTGACTACACAAAAAAAATTAACATCAATTCAAATCAGATATGTGCGATATTATGTAGAGGTAGCTTTAGGGGACACGATTCTCTAAATTTATTGTGTTTTTTTTTTACGCTGATATGTTATTATAGCGTATGCCTGGAAAGGAAAAACTCATTTGCAAGTGTGCGTGGTTTATCCAAAAATTGTCGACCGACAATTGCACGAGTTCACGCAGGCATAAATCCCGGATGCGAGAACACACGCCCCATCGTAGTTATTTATGAACCCACTTTGATGGAAGTTCATTAAAGCTCGCTCGTGTTTTCTCATTGCATATAAATTCACTTGTAAACATACACTCTATATACACGATTTTCGAGTAATAACTAGGCGATACAACGTTTGTGAAAGTCTCATTTATTCCAGCGTTCTTTAAACCTTGCAAATAAAATGAAAATATAATTCCTTGCTCTCATAGGTGCGAAAATATGCGAATGAACATGAGCAGATCGGTTGGATGAGTATCGGAAAAAATGAGTATTCATTTTGTATCATAGTATGCGGTATTCGAGGAAACCGACTGAAAATGAATGAAATATGCACATAGTACATACTTACTGAGTTCACAGCCTATTGTTATCTTTACTACGGAGTCTCGTTTTTTTAAGAAAGGGAATGAGGGGAAAAAAAGAACAATTTAGCTGTGTCTGGCCATGAAAAGCGATTAAGTAAAAGAGGCAGTTCGTCTGGATATTCATCATCCCCATTACCACATTTATACATCCAACCCTTATACTTATATACATATATATATTCATTTTCATATTTTCAGGAATTTTAGTGAAGGGAAAGAATGCCTGTAGTATAACGTCGAGACAAAAGAAATTTTCTCCGTTCTACAGTTTCTGTGATTGTGGAACTAGAATAAAAATTAAGCAGTTGGATTGAAAAACAGACTGGTAATTTGAAAGGGTAAACATTTTTCGTAAATTCCGTTGGGATCGCTATGGATCAGTTGTTCTCATAAGTAATTATCATAATAATTAGTCAGTAAGAGCAAGAGATAAATAAAGAAAAAGTCGTTTTCAAAAATAGGATTATAAAGTAATTAACATTCTCAGTGAATATTCAATTTGTCCTAGAAGATTTGTCACTTTAATACCAATTAAAAATTAAAGAGGACTGAAGTCAATACTTGGTTGGGTGATCGCTTAGCTATGCATCAACTGGCGTATCAATCACTGAGTGGGAGGCAATGAGTTGTGTTCGATAGTTCTGCCGTTCCTGCTATGTTTATGCATTTATTTATAGATATAAATGCACGCATGCATCTTCAAGATGAGTTGCACAAAGGGACAACGAACATGGTACATTTTCACAAAATATTCTTTTATCTCAGCCACGGTTTGCCGCTTTCTTCTCATCTTCATATTCATTCTCGAATGGATCGGAGATCGTAGCTTTGTGTAAATGAAACTGCACAGCCAACCATCGTTTCCGTCTACCATATATGATTGAAACTCCGGCACCTTTGCGCCCTGTACATATTCTCATAACCACAAAATCCCTAGCATCATTGAGAAAGACAGCACTAGCCACGAAGCCGACAGAATCCTCTTTGTTCGGTTGCTAAGATCTCTTTTTCTGTTACTTTTCTGGTCATCATTGCTTTTGCTCTTTGCCAACATGGAAATTACAGTGGGAATAAAATCCACACAGTACGAAAAGACCCTCTGGGTCTGTCGCCACAGAGGCATTTTCTGAGTATTCCTGATAAATTGATCAGTTCTTTTTTTCTCACCATTTTTTGTCTGGTCGCTTCTAAAGTTGGCATAGCCAGAAGTCATTCGTTAGCGTTACTACACCCGGAATTTAATCATTTTATGGCCGTTTGTTAATAACCCTTCAGGCTTAGATTTTTGAAACACAATATTTATTCAGAATAATTGATCAAACTGTCAGGTTTCAATTTCGTGACAAGTGACGATGTTCGTATAATTATAACTAATATTTCTTCACAATGAAACTCCTCTGTCATATGTAATCCTAAAACTTGTTAAGTCTGTTACCATTTCGTCGACTAGCACATGCGGAAGATAAATACCGCGAATTAGAATGAGTGATTGATGTTTGTTCATAGCGTCCTATGCAATATGGTACTCTGTTGTATAGTTCAATCTACTCGGGCAGAACGAACGAGATGAATACAAAATAAAAAGTAACGTAATTTGGAGGAGCCAGTATGTGTTTGTCATTTATATTTATTATGTAGGAGCGTTGAGAAGGACAGTTATTGAAACGGTTTCAGTGAGTAATTAAAAACAGTACAGCAGGGAAATGAGGAGGGCTGACCGCGTCGAGTGTATGGCATAAATTAGTCACGAAACAGAGTGAGGACCTCTCGTCACAGGATGCATTGTGGTTGTCATTGTGTTTCTGTTGTTGCAACGAATGTTCAACCTTTATTTTCAAGTATATCCGGTGTCATAACACGGACAATAGTTCATCTCATGATATCCAATTGGATTTCGAGCTAATATGGAAAATGTTTACTCAGCAGACGAATAAGCTGTGTCGAATGTTTTCCAATGCGAATACATATCGACGTTGTTGGAACCCTATTGATCAAAAGCTTTTCAATCTAGTAGCTTATATACTGCCCGGTCGTTCCGTTGGGCCAAACGGTTGACAAATTTGAACTGATCATATTTGATCCACGTGTACCTATTGAGGATTAACTAGGCATTTATAGGCATTTATTTAGGTGTCTTTACTAAGAGAAAAATGTCATCGACCATATTCTGACTTTATCCTTGCATAACAGCGTTCAACAAATAGCCTTGTACACTTATGGTAATAAATTATGTCTCGTGGACTATTATTTTGAACCAGATAGTAGTTTGAACTAACTATCTATATGATGATGACTGCAACACTGCGCCACCATAAATTTGGCATCGCTGATAACCGCAGTAATTTATGGCGAAAATTAGAATTTATGGATAGAATCCTAGTCACAAGAACCAGCCATTAACCTTTTTTTTTTACTAACTGTAAACACGCTGTTTATTCCATTTTTTCAACACACATTAATTGTTTGCTTTGTATGAAATCTACATTGCCTTTATTTTCAAGTGTACCTTCCAATCAAATGAAAACATACAAAACAAAACAAGAATACTCTCTTTCGGTAGGAGGTCAACACAATTAGTTGAAACACTGATTATAAATTCAATTTCTGTTTTTCCACTTCTTTGTTTATTACATAACCTCGTTCAGGTAAGCTCTTAATCCACAATAGTAGAAGTAAAAATTTTATGGATTCATTTTATGGAAAAATATTATTGATTAGTGCCATTGAGAATGCGATCTTTTCGACAAAGACATAGTGCGGTAAGAAGAAATATTAATATTATGAACACGAGAATGATGGATGGGGTCAACCTATCAACCTACGTTTTGTTTGTTGCATCCAATTTCATATCGATGTATACATAGATATACACTTGTTAAAGCGCAATACCGGAGGATGTACAGAGTTTCACGGGTGCAGCACACCCCGTTAATAATTGTGCCAATTACCGTCGTAACTGACTTGGGCAAAACTCGAGAGGCGGATTTCAGTATAGCGATTGGATAGGGCAGAGTAACAGAGCAACAAAGTAAGAGAGACGGATGAAGAAGAGAAGAGAGAGAGAGGAGAAGAGAGGCCAGAGTGGAACACGCGGTCAGTTCAAATCCTCGGAACCTGCTCATCCAACCTTCCGAACGTGTATCGGCCGCAATGCAGGTAATTTTCAGTTAATTAGAGGTAGGGGGTAAGTAGTAACCAGAGGGATGAGGCTTTCTACTGCTATGTGACTGTAGGTCTTTCTACTGTCCTGTTACTGCCGTTTTACGCTTCCTCCCTTCGCTTGGGTTTGCTATAACCAGTTGAGTCCGTGTTATTGTTGCCAACGTTACTACATTTCAAGCAGTGTTTAGTTTGAGCTTATTGCACACAACCACTCCCTCCCATCCCATTTCACACAAGAATAACCCTACGGAGGACACTGTATGCACTGATATTTCGATTTATATTTATGCTATGAATGGGCAGTTTCCAGTAAAGGTTATCACTAAATCTGAACTGTTTTGCTTCGGATGGTGATGTTCGACCGTTAAATGTTTTCCAACAACATCAGGAGACAGTTTATTACGAAAGAAACTTGAATCCATGTACAACACATTGTGGTCTGTTAAATAATTTTCAGAAATGTAAAAGCCATATTGAAACACACACGGATTCGAATATCCAAAAATTAAAAAACAAACCGGCTCGAATTGTACTGAGTGTTTTCCAAAATCTGGTGGCAGTTGGTCAATGAATTCTTTTTTAGTTTGCACTGTTTCGTATCAGAAGGAAGTTGGTTCTTCGTGGGTGCAAGAAAAAAATCGATAAATTTTTCGTGGTTGGTTCAATAAATTTATTTATACGTTTCTTTTTTACAAATACGTATTTACATCAGTTCTGTTTTTTGCCCTCTCTAATGCGTTCTCTCTCGTTCTCTACTGATTTCTTTTTTCGGCTCTACGTGCTTTTTCCTACCCGCGAAATTTATTCTTCACCTCGTCGTTGTGGCTCTTCCCCAGCTAAGCTTGGAACCCGCGACGACCCGGTTCCGGCTATTTGCAGGAGAAATTTACGTCGAGTGTATCTTGCCCCGACGACCCCTCTTCACTCAGCGCACTCATTCGCTCATTGCTTTTCGTTCCCATTGTTCGACCGGAGGGAAAATTTTTCTCCACACTGTCGAGGGAGAACAAGAGGGAAGTGAAAAAGGAACCCAGAGTCCGCCAGTAGTTACAGCAGTTTGGGTCAGCCAACGCTGAGTTTTCTCGCATGCGACGAGAGCCGTAATTGAATCTCTCTCTCTCTCTCACACACATACACCTCCGTTCTTTTCCCCGTGTTCATCGTCATATTTTACAATCCTTAGATTTTAAATGTAATGCAATAAAATCAAAAAGTAACTACATAGAAATCAAACACCAATGATTGATTAAAATTATGCGATAATCAGCCTGTTGAGTCGTATTCTCTTTTACACGTATTCAGGATGTATAGTGTATGTTTTTTTTTTTCTTTTTTTTAATACAAAGTATCGATTTATCTTGGTTATATATTTGTGTACACGAAGCTTTAAATCATATAGATATAAAGGAGCTACATTATTCAATATATCGAACATTGTGCATACAAATCGCAGATGTACGATTCTGCACTCGGCTATTGAGGAGTCGGGGTAGCCTCCTCGATATGTTGGGTTCAACAAGCACGTACTAAACAAATGTGATCTCTCGCGTAGGCGGATTATCCCCGTCGGATACTACATCACCATTTCGAACAATTACGTGGCATCCAATTATCGAGGTATCGATACAACAACCGTATTTCTCTGCTCTCTTGTCGCGGGCTCTGAGGGTGGTTAGGGTGAAGGGGCAAGCTGCACCGGGAATCGAGAGAAAGGAATGAGAGAAGGGGTTGCAGGATTATCGAGGGGCTCGTTATTCTCGCCCCGTTGCGGAAAACGCGTTTCGCATATCCTCGCGACGTGCCCAGCGTTCTTCGCCTTCGAGCTATTTACGAACACGCACGTTACCTGCAATATGCACCCAGCCATTTATCGACGATATGAGTTACAGAAAGCTCTCATTCATCAGAGTATGTGAAACCATTAATCTTTTACTCTTCATCGCTGCTTCGCTCGCATTCCCTCCTTCACGCTCTTTCGTCCTCTACTTCTCTTTTTGACGCGTGTTTGTATATAAATCTGTGAATACCACCTCGTTATCGAGCTCACAAATTTATAGACTTTTTTAAATGATTGTGTAAGTAGTCGGCTGAGCAAAATACATCCACATCATTTACCAATTTGCTGACAAAATCGTAACCAGTTAGGAAATCGAGTCATGACATATCTGTAAATTCTTTCTCATCTTATGACGGTATGATGCTCGCGACTTCGTAATAATAGAAAAAATATATATATTTCATTGTTACTGTATAATTGGACTTCAATCCGTCGTGAAAAGATGTCAAAGAGACGACTTGATGAATGTTGAAAACGGTATGGAAGGAATGAAGTTTTCGGAAACGCGGAAAAGGAACTTTCTCTATGGCCACTTTGCGATCGCGCTGCTGCTATACTCAACTTGACCCCGCTCTACCGACAAAGTTCGCTCGGGTAAAGAAGCAACCTTACCGAAATTTGCATGGAAAAGCCTTCGGGTGAGACGAACGGATATATAAGCCACTCCCGGACGAATGCAAATTCTTCTTCAGGAACACACCCCTCTTACAACCCCGATCAAACTCCATGGGATGAGGTCGAGTTCAAGGGGGAGAATTTGCTTACGTAAATACCAGCAGCCAGTCCGTGCAACGAATATTACCAAGTATGCCATGAACACATACACACACATACGTGTACACGTACATGCATACGGTTCTCACAACGTACAAACCAATCCACAAAGTTCACGGAAGCAGGAATGGGAAAATAAACTTGTTTCTTCTTTAACCGATTTGCACGTACATCTGCGATGGACTTGAAAAAGTCAAGACTCGGAACTCCGAGATGTTCCAGGGTGGAATAATTATTATTTCAAGAATTTACTGGGCGTAAAAGGGGGAGGTTAAAGCAAAGAGAAGAAAACTCAAAGTTTTGGGATAATTTTTTTATTTTTGAAGTGTAGACATCGTTATAAAAAATAAAAAAATACAACAGAGAATAGCAACCTTGCATTAGTGTGAAACGGGGTTTTGACGTTAGGCTTTGTTAATGGCTGCGTTTCCGTTGACAATGACAAAGTATACAAATACTTTATTTTGGGATCAGTCTTAGAAGTGTCAACGATTAAGTAATCAGGAAAGCGATAGACAATTCTGATTCCACATACGTACAGCACTATTGAATCGTTGGAGCAAAAGCGTAGGTGGAGCCAGTACAACCAGTGGACCGCATGGTGGTGAGTGTGGTGAAACGTTTTACGATCATTGAGATCGATTAAAACAAGGCTTTTCTATAGAGAAATCCTAGTTGAGGCATTGTTCAAACATCTACAGGTTCCTCGACGCGAGGTTCTGTATTTACTTACTCACACTCGCCCCTTTTGCCGCTCTCTTTCTCTCTCTCTCTCTCTCTCTCTTTCTCTCTTCGGTTAGCGTGCCAAGTGGCTGTAAACGTCTGACTCGTGCCACCCCAAACTCAACGTTTCTCATATCTAAAATTGTTCGATCAAAGCTAGCACCGAGACGAGATTTCCTACTCGCATGAATCACAGGGTTCAAGGGTTCTGCACGCTGTTCGACGCAGCGAATAAATTTCCTGTGCTCTCAATCAAGATCGTCTTTGCACAAGATTACTTTCTATATATACATAATATATAAATTGTAGAGCTATTATATACGCGTCGAAGTGATTAGATACAAGAAAACATTGCACACTCTCAAAGTCTCAGAGATGTAGGGGTTTAAGGAATAGAATCGGTGTTACAACCATATCTCATATCTCGACTATACGTTGTGGAAGATTGGGGTACAAATGTAGCTGTTAGTACATATATCACTAAGTCCACTCGCTCTTTACCTCCTTCTTCATCGAGAATATCACTTTCTCTTTCTCTCTCTCTTACTCTTCTCTCGTTTTACCTTTCACTCTGGCATTGTTGAGTTCGCTAACGCTTTAAGGGAGATAACGACAGAGGCTAAACCCTCAACATTGTTCCGGAAGGTTAAACAGATTACGTAGTGCGATGTTTAAACGCGAATGCCTGTTCTATTTCTATATGACTGGTTCATCGCCGTTTTGACCCTGCAAGTATGTGAATCTACTGGTGGATAACTTTCCAACGTTCAACCCTTTCGTGTTCTCGTGAGGATGGTTACCGGGTTTTTCGAACGTCTCTCCCAGCAAGTCCAACTATATTAATATCCCACAAAAGTGGTATACAGAGACAAAATGAGGATGCGGGGAACGATTCACCAACGATCGTATACAGGATTCTATTAAGCACACCGTCGGCAGGAGGCAAAACACTATGGATTTCCACGACGTTAAGAGCTATACATTTGTATACACTCAGTTCACTCCCACCGAACGGTTTTGATTGTTTTTGGATCAAAATGTCGACAAAACCTGTCCCAGACAGTTGACCGCTTGACTTGGCCGGAACCATTGGAAAGTTTTCCAAGTAGCGTTATATAGCACGTATACTCTATGGCAAATTGTTACGACGAGCATAATGTTGAAAGTTTTATCGGTAAAGCTCTTTCGGCTGTGATGGCAAAAACTCATCGGCTCTTTTCATTTCGAGTATGATCTCTCGAGAAGCTTTCATGCCCAACGAAAACGCGCACGACTACTCATCCATTCCTGTAATACTTTTTGTTGATATACTTTGAAATGTAGAAGACCACCTTTCGGATTGCAAACAAAAAGTTTAATATTGTAAAGTTGAAGAGACCGATAAAAGTGCAACGGTCATTACTTTCAAGCAAGATATAACGGGCAAAGAACCAGACAGCGAAGGGACGAGAAGTTAATTCATAAAGTAGATAAGTCGAACTTGGTATATAGCGGAACTATGGACGGGGTAATACTTCGCAGCTAACAAGGATCGAGGACCGCAAAGAACATTTCGTGGCCTTTGGATCTCTCTTTCACGGTCTTTTTGCGGTTAACGGGGGCAGCAATCCCTCCGACCGCGGGACGTGTGCGGAAGTTTAGTGGGTCTTTTCAGGGGTAGTACGATATGATGGCTAGTGGTAGTGTGAGCATGAAATCCAAACCAATAATCTGGTAGAATGGTCGATACGAGTCTCCTACGAGAAATCTCCTAGTTAGTTTAATAAAGGCTTGTTAAGATAATGGTATTTGAGTGAACTCAGGCGAGTGAGGATCGGTGTGACTAATATCGGCAAAATATAAAATACAACACTATCGATCAATTACATTTCTCAGGTTGAATTATGAGACAATTTTCCGATTTACATCAAACCAGTCTAGTAGCTCCGGCCATTATAAATCATACGTATGACCTTCAATGCTTAAAGTTCTCTTTGACTCTTCAACTACGAAGTAATATTAAATTAAATTTGCTGCCGGGTTTGCCCTGAGCTGCACTCAACAGAGAAATAGAGAGGACCCCCCTCCCTCCCTCTCTCTCTCTCTCCCTCTCTCTTTCTCTCTCTTTCTCTTTCCTTTTTCTATATTAACATTTGAATGGGTCATACAAGCCAACAAAGCTGCATACTTTACATGTAACGATTGGAATATGCTCATGAAAACTGTGTAGTATTAAAGGATGCCCGCGATAAAATACATGGTCAATTAGGGTAGTTTCACATTTTCAGGATGTACAATGCATATGTAACACATTGTATTGTCTCACATTTAGCCTATTTTCTCTTTCATACCACAGGTCTTCTTTGCCATTCTATTTTTTACGGTAGACGAAAATAATTTATTAATTATACTATAAAGATACCAATTAACAAACAGCGATATGAACTGAATTGAATCCAATAAAGGTTCAGCCACGTGCATAAATGCGATGATACAGACAGCAGCATAAAAGTAAATAATAATTTCAAGAAATTAAGGATATTTATTTCAACCTTTTCCGTTAAATGTTGTCATTTCATTAGTATTATTAAATCGTTTTTTTCGTCAACTCATAATTTAACGATACTTATTCATTCGGTGTGCAATCTTCCATCTATAACTTTGTTTCTATGTGTGTTTGTCTCACGTCAATGTCTCGCACACTATTCGACAATGAAAACTGGATTTTTGTTAAGCTGAAGTACCGTTTACATGAATCTCGAGCCTAACGGAAGCAAAACACTAAATCGGTCAGGCTGTGGAAGCTGATCGAGAATGTTTTTGGTTGCACTGACTACTGTTCTCTATTCTATCGTAAGTATGTCTATAACGGGAACAAGTGGGGTTACCAATGCCAACTGGCATCGCTTCGAAAACCGTGGGCAATTCGTTAGCGCCTCGGCAAAGGGCGATTCGATGGCAATGGGGGTTGTGTGGCAGCGTTGAGAATAAATTGCGGTTTATTCGAACGGGAATGAGAGAGAAGGAAAGCAGGTGAGCGTGCCATCGGGAAATCGTAGCTATCACGCGATCCGCGGTGTGAAAGCTTCGCTAGGAATCGTTTTGTAAGCCTGTGGACGACCAACCAAAATCGTTATACGATTTTTTTAATAAATCTATAGATATATATTTAGTCGGTTACAATGACGGCTCACGTGTATTCCCAATGTACAGGCCAATCGGGAAGCAATCGAGTTTATGCTCTCCGTCAATGTATATGCCCGATAACATTGAACAATACTACACGATCGATCGACAGGCAAATGTACTTTTTCTCTCGATGTATTGCATTGTAATTTGAGCCTAGAAAATCATGAAATGTATGAATGAAATGGATTTTGAAGGGGATGCGATTTGGAACAAATTAAAATGATATGGAATTGGATGAAATGGTTGTATCCATCGTAGGGAGGGCATAGATATTGCTCATCAAATGGCATGTTTATTTCAGAGAATATACGAAGTCTCGTACAGAATATCATATACACATAAAACGCACTGCTGAAAGAGAAATTATTTGTCTCGTGTGATTCTGATTCACAGGGAGTCCACACAATTTTTCCTATAATAACTAAGGATTGATAACAGATTATTTAGAACCTACTGTTCATTAATTATTTATGAAGGAAACTCATCATTTTTATTCTGCATTTGCTGGTAATAAGTATCTTATGTAATATTGTTATGACGACGAGTGTCGTCGAAGCTATTTCTGTCGTGCTTTCGCTGATAAAAACTGTTATGTTTTCTTTTGATATTCTGAGTAACAAGTTTGCTACAGCGCTTAATTTGTACACAATTTGTCATTTGCCTTAAGGATATTTCCTAGGCATAAATATATCTAATAAATCAATCAATCTCTCTTTCTGAAGTTTTCAAGGCATATATAGTATGATTTCCGATTCAACTGTACCTAGAGGATGCTAAGATTTCCCATACCCTTGTCAGAGACAAATATACGTCAATCGGGAGTAGCTTTTCCGTATCCTTCATCCCGTCACACCAGTATATACCACCCAGAACTAATTACGTCAACGTAATTAAGTCATTAACTATCTGGCAGATGTGGAAGCTGAGAGGACCCGAGCTAAGTCCCACCGAGTCTCAGACTGTCCTTCACCTCTGTTACTATATGCCTCAATTTAAATCCGGCTAGGAGCGTGATAAGGTCCTATAGGGTATGTAGCAACGTATAGCAAATGCATCCTACCTGAGGCCACAAGGCTTTGCAACTGCACCCGCAGCAGCGCAGCGGACTTGTAATTTACGAGTATTCGTCTCAGAGACTGTACCCAGCTAAACCGAATTACATATGATCGAATAATTCCCTCACGTATAATTAACTAACCTTCGCAAGAGTTTCCGTATATACATGTTGACTACGAATTATTCGTTTGATCATATTAGTCGCTAGTGTCGATTCCACAGTTTCACGATTGGAATTTAATTAAACCACATTTGCAAAACAAAATCAATCTATATTAATAATTTCACTATTCAATTTGATTTGCAATCATTATCTGAAACTTTTTACATACGAAATTTGTTATTTCTCAATCAACTATAAATCAGGAGCATTCCAAATTTTTTGAATCAATTATTTTCGATTGTTGCCTTAGTATTGTTTCCATCAATTATTCTCACGGTTGGTGTATTTGTACTAACATAAAGTATAGACCTCAGTGGAACAAGAGCCATTCTCCTCTACATAAATACAAACTCCCCGCTCAGAATTTCTACTCTCAAGCTCTTGGAATTAGGTCAATGCAACATCTCTCTTCTCGTGTCATCTTAAATAATCTGGTCCGACATGTTAGAGAGTGGAGACCTTGTTTATGTATAGAACAGAGATGTTTAGAGCTGAGTTGTTATCGAGTGCGTTTGCAAGTGTAGCGTTGTTACGTTGCAACAATTGAACATCTCTATACTTGAAAACATCGCTGCTCTTAGAATGTATATTCAGAGCGGAGTGGTTTTAGAGTACAAAAGTGAAGAGTATCGTTATTGCCTCAATGATGTCCGAGGGAGTTTCTACAATTATATGAATTTTTTATTAGAAATAAAATATTGAGGCGCGGCAGCGTCTTTTTAGGCCTTTCGGACAGTCCTGAACGGCTCCAGTCAGAACGTTAATCTCAAGCGTTTTGTTACCATATACTTGTTTTTACGGCAAATCAATTTCTAGTAAGTAACCTATGCGAATATCATGCAAACTTTAGGATATAAAAAAACTTTTACAATGGGTATCGCGTACTTGAAATTATACATGTTTTATAATTTACGCTGCATTAGCGATTATAGCTGTTGTAAAGATACTTCATCGTATCATGCAGTGAGGCGTATAGCAAGGGGAACAAAGAAGGAAAGTGTATTAAAAAGGGAAAGAGAAAAAGACGAAGTTTTTCCAGTTTTCTTCACGGAGCACTTTAAAGGTGTATAGATAACTATAGTATGAAACTATATAGTGCATACTCATATGTACCCTCTGCCTTACTCTCTCTCTCTCTCTCTCTCTGAGTAAGAGTCACGAAGCATGCTTTACACGGATCGTTCTGCTGCACGGAACGCGCGTGGTTGGCATAAATAGCTATATGTACTGATGATTGTAACTGCATGCACAACCCTTTTCCTGAGCCAATGATGAACTAAGCAAATTATCGTGTTCGACCCAAGGCATTTACGTCGTTCTTGATTAAAAAGTGATGCTCGAGCATTTACGAGGGATGATTCACTGTAAATTCACATGGTTGAAACAAGAGATTACCGTTTTATTATAAAAAGCAATTTCTATAAGTCTTTGTTATGAAGTTGAAGAGACTTTCCATAGTGCACCGCACTATTGGTCATCACAGAACGGTGGAGATATCCTTCATATTCTTACAGGTTGTTTGTGGAAACGATTTAACAGGCGAGGCTTCGGGATAAACTTCAGACATGTATGTGACCGTCTTGTTCAGCCACAATCTGCGCATAATAAGTGGTAGTAAAAGTTTTATAAGCTTTTTCATCAGTACATAATTAATCACTTCAATTCAATAAGAATTAAAAAGAAAATTGAAGCCAAAATCTAGCTGTGATGAATCAAGAATCTGAAGGAACTGGTTTTTTTACACAAAATTTTACTCTTCCGTCTCTTTCTTTCTTACTTGGTCTTAACAACGTAATTCTATAGTGCGGCTCTTTCACCAGACTGTGCTACACATCGACGAGGAGAGGGACGTGGTAACTACCCAGGCAGTTATGCAAATGGGCTGACGGAGCCTGCACGAGAGGCCCTCCCTCTCTCTCCCTCTTGTATGCTCTTTTTCTCTCTCTTTCTTCCGTTCCTCTTCTCTCAGTTTCCTCGGGACTTACAACGAAACGAAAGGGGTGCCACTCGCCCACGTCGTTAATGCACGTCACGGAGTTGAACGGCCCTTGGCAAAATACTTGAAGAGGATTTCGTGAGCTGAGAAGGACCATGCGGATGTAGATGAAACTCAACCTTGTTCTCGCTGAGTCGAAAGCTTCGGAGAACGATATCGCGGTCGAGCGTCAACTGTTATGTGGCTAAAGCTCCCACGGATTATCTAGCACATTGAATTAGCAACGAGTATGAAAACAAAAACGAAAAAGATTCTCACTTTTTACTCGGATGTAAAAGTCAGTCAATAATAAGGCTTACGCATAATACAAATTTCTCAGCCCCTAAATCCCTCTATTTGTTCACAACATTGAAAAAATATATATATTTGTCCACATCAAATATATTTTTCAAGACTGTTTTACTCAGAGGGGAACCCCCTGAAGATCAGTGGACAGTAGATTTTCGTAAAAATGATAACATTTTTAAGACTAAGAGTGAAAGTTTTGAAAGCACATTGAGGATGTCTAGTGATCGATCTCCACTGTAGGAGAACATGCAGTGAGTGTCTAGGCTTTGGAAGTGATGAGAATTCGGGTAGTTTTGGTGTGCGAACTTTTATCTGTCCTGTCAAACAACGCATGAAGCATCGCGAGAACGAATGATTTTCACACTCTATGCATCGTAAGCCTTTTGCCCTACGAGATCCGTTGAAGACTGCCACGCATTCGACGAACCACCTCTTCTTATCCAACACAAACAAACTTCAGAATACAAGAATTGAAGAAAAAATCTTATACGGCGGATGCAAAAGTATTTTTGCATCTTCGCGCATTTCGAGTTTGGATAGAAGTGACTGTATCGCTTGAACTTTGAGAAATCGATATTCCGTAACAGAAAGTCGGCAAAAGAAAGCGAGATAGAGAACGACAAAGCGATGAGAAGTTGTGAAGAGTCTGACGTGCACTCGTTTCATTTCTTCTGGAAAAAGTAGTGCATACGTTAAGAGAATTGCAGTTGCTATCATTTTGGGGAATAAACTTCAGGAGGGTGTATTGGGTTGTATACCGAATTCGTAATGAAAGTTCGAGCGAGAGTTTATAATTTATTGTGGGCATTATAAATTTAACATTTTATACACACTGACATTCGTTGTTATTATTTGAATTCGTGTTATATCATATTTTTGCTGTTAATATTGAGTTTTTCACGGTTCAAATTAGCATTTATAGTTGATTAAAAAGTAAAAACACATTTAATTTATTATTTACCAATGGAACACACTGTAAAACGATTGATTTACAATTTCTCATGGAACGTTTTGTTTTGATTGTATTAATTTTTAAATGTCGACCAAAATTATTTACAGATAATTTTTTTTCCGTGTACGATGGAATTATACATTTTTAAAAGGTACTAATCTCTCTTTTTCAAGCTCAAACTTCATTTTCGTTATAGAGTTTTCTACATATATGTTGAGAAGTAGATCATTGGTACAAAAGGGACTATAGAAATATACATCTATAGACATGTGTACGATATATTACACTCAACAACGACAGGATGAAAGTGATGTTGTGAGAGCTCGGAGGTTCCGTCCGTAACTTTAGAAGGCCACATTGTCTGTCGAACTTATATACAGTTTAGAATATAATATCTTCGAACACCCTACATCTTGAACACTCATTTCTGCGGTTATCTCGCCAAGATCGTCGAAACTGTTGAACTCTCCGTCAAACTTCTGTAACGCCTTGACGCTTCATGTAGAACACGAAACCACGGTTTCATAAGATACAGGACTGTCTGTTGATGATGAGAGGGGAAAAAACAAACTGAAAAACAGATATTCTATTCTACGAATTTTCAAAAGATTCGAGAAAATCTTTGAAAAATTATCATTTCAGTTTCCAAATAGAGAAGACAAACTGCACTTTTATATGTCAAACTATACCTGCGTTGGAAAAGTTGGAAACCGTGTTTTTACACATCATGTGTATAAATATGGATATAAAATTTCAGTGAGTAAAAAAAACGTGAAAACGACGAGGTGTCTCCAAGCAGCATGGGCCGCAGCAGTGGATTAACGCGAAAGTATATATTTAAAAAAAAAAAAAAAATCGTATGGAAGGAGAAAGTGAAATTGACAGAGTGAGACGGAGAGACAGAGAGTGTGTGTGTGTGTGTGTGCGTGCGTGCGTGCGTGTTTGTGTCTGTGTGTATGTTAGTTATGACATTTTGTGGCCCTGGGGTTGAAAGGATAGCAAAAAGATCAAAAGCAGTGAGAAGTCAGTTTCACGGAACGACACTATTCCAATAACCCGAGCTACGCGGGAGAAGGTAACTATCGTACATGCTAGAAAATTCAACTTGAATGACGACACAATTACTGATAGAAACATTGAAGAAAATATTGAAATTATTTGGTTGCCTCGAGTGAACAGCAGGTTAAATATGCAATACGAATAAATTAATTTGTACATGGAAATAATGAAAGCCTATTATCGGAACAAAATGTTTCTGATTTTTCCAAGTCGATTAGAAGACGTTTAAAAAATTTCTGAAAAGTTTCTAATTGGAGAGAATAACAGAAGTCTCACGTTTGCTATCATTACTAGAGAGCTCACCGTAAAAACTCTTCCACTACTTCAGGTACGTTTTCCACTACAAATTTCGTATTTGCACGGTTTACTCATAGCACATTTATAGTGATCATTTCCTCTCTCTCTCTCTCCCTCTCACTTTGTCTTCCTCTCTTTATATCTCCCTCCCTAGCACTTTAACCTCCCGTATATGGTATCAAAGATATATATTTCGAACAAACAGTAAGCTAGTACATAGCTGACGTGGGTACCGTGATGATTCACTTACCCACGGCAGACTATGTAACGGCAATGAGTTATCGCATTCGCCACCGTGCGTTTTAACCCAAACCAGTACTAGTCGAGCACGACGGCAGCACCGATGATATATCGGTGAGATTCGTGTTCTCTGCTATTTTCCTGTATAAACTCAACGCCCTCGCCTCTACGACGAGAACTTTGCAGATGCACAATCCAAGTATTTGGAGAAGATTCTTTTTAGTTACTGTTATTATTTATTATAGTTGAATGGAACCATAAAATACGTTCAGCCATATGTACCAATATCAAATCATTAAAATTCCAAGCATAAGAAATGTTGATTTTTAGACGTTTTGGAACTATACCCTCAAACACTTACACCGTCATTCATGCAACCAAATTCATCACAGACGCTTGAAGTGACGACAGCTGTCCTTCCTTTCGATGCAATCTACAATATAATAAATTAATTCAAAACTAATGAGTGTCAATCATTCCGCAACAAGGATATCGGGTTTTCCCGACGTGCACAGCAATATAGCCATCCAGTGTATCACGGTGTGTCACAGTCGAAATTAGAAACTGGTTATTGACAAAAGCTCCTCACGTTGCGATAATGTGAATTATTTTCAATCAACAGAGAAACTGTAATTATACAACTGCTGCATAGTGGATTCGTTAAAATTTGTTACACATTAATATTAATATATTAAATTAATTCATACTATGTAAAACTGAAACGACAGGATTTTGAACAGCTCTCATATCGTATTCATGCCTCGAATACAGCGTTCTGTTAAGCTTGCACAGCTAATCGATCGTTTTGGTTATCGTTTCGCTTTAATTCGTAACACCCGACGTGGATACGTAATTTCTTTTCAATAGATATATCTACAGTGATAGCACTAAAATGACCTGCCGTTTTTCCGATTATCATTGCGAGCAAAAGGCAAATTTTTATAGAAAGGTTTGCCAAGGTTTTTTTTTTTTTTTGCAAATATTCCAACTTGACCCCACAGACAAGTGTTTCACACTTACTAATTGACACTTGGCAAGTATTGGGATGAATTTCACGGTGGAAATATCTTTCTAATTCGCTCATACCACCGCGTTCTCACATAAATCGAATTCCTTCTATCCCTTCTCCGTGTTTTCAATTGGATGTAACATTGCCAGGAGAAAAATCGTACAAAGAAATCATGATGACCAATGGCAAGCGTCTGTCCAGTTTTATATTTATTTTGTAGCAGGGGTTATGAAGAAATATAAATACAGGACAAGATCGTTGACCGTTTTCCACATATTTACGTCATATAAATCGATTAGCATACTACTGACAAACGTTTCCATGAATTCCAAATCGATAAATCAACATAATTCTGCTCTGTGAATAAAATTTACACACAAATAACTAAAACCGAGAGAAGAGTAGCTGCAACATTAAAACATAAATTTGGAGGGATAAATCAGTGGGACCAATGCACTGTTACGCTGGAGAAATCTTACGTGCGACAAAGTTGGCTCGTTACGTTTGTCGGGAGCATTGGCTCGACCGCACTTGACGATAACGAGATAAAGCCCCGTTCTATATAGTCGTGTTTTCGTCGTTCTCGTCTTTGCTGTGCCTTACTCAGGAATCCCTGACCCTCTTCTTGCCACGAACTCTCCCGAGATCCGCGCCTTCTCTACACCTAACTCTCTCGTACCCTCTTCCCTCTGTCGACTTTCCTTTGGATACACCCTCGTTCAACCGGCAAATGCGGTAACTAGATCGAGGATTACAAAAGCTATGGATGTTTGTGTATACACATTGGTTCGAAATTCATATACTACCCAAAACTAACCCCAGCGTCTCGGCCAATCAACATGCGACTCTTCCTCCAGGCTTCTTTGTATCTTGCACGATGTAAAAGTTCACGGGCTGTTCATCTTTCAGACGTTTTAGAGAAGTGTATTTCAAGGTGACAGTAAATTCCTAGGTCTAGGATCATAACTCCACAAACATGTAATCAGCATGGTCAAATGTAAAACAAAGAACGTCTCCAAATTTATTTCACGAGACGAATCTATTGCCCATAGAAGGCTTGAAGCTTTACTCTCTGATAAGGACGACTGTCGTATTAAATCTGTTTTTTTTGGGTGCTTATACTTCAACACACCGGTTAGATAAACTTTTCTTTCTCATCACTTTCTTTATGAACAAGTGTCTAAATCTCGACATTGAATGATAAAAAGTTTTTTCAGATATGATGTAAAGAAGATGCATGATAAAAGTGCTCTATTTTTGTTACGGTTTTGAGGGAACAAGTTAGTCAGCGATATGTATGACCTGTCGGACTAGGTGAACGCGCAGCGAACATCCACCTTTTACCTACAGATTAGAAATGTGAAACTTGGCAACTGCATCTGAGTGCGTTAAGGTGGATGAGTGATGCTCCTCGTTGCTTTGCTGAAGATGACGGATTGTTTCATACGTGAAACTCAATATTTATGTGTTTAGGTGGTTATCAATATATATCTATATCCATAAATGAGATCGTAACTCTTAGTAGTCAAAAGAGTGTACTAAGCAGATTTCATTCTGGCATATGTTGCAAAGCTACTACCTCTTTGTTCACAAAGATACGATCCTCATTTTAAAATATGTGGTAGCAAAACTGTTTACATTTAATAGCTATCGATATGTCACAGCGTCCACGCGGAAGTAACTTCCCTCCATTCCCGAAGATGGAAAAGATACTCGCAGCTATAGCATTGATTTACCACATTCTTCGCAACATAGTTTACAGGCGTCAGTATGGACGAGTTAAGCACGGTTAGACATTCAACGGTGCATACTTCTTATGCGGTCCACAACCCTCAAAAAGCCTCCATTTGCCTGACGGATTCTCTATACTGGTCCCTTTTTTGCTCACCCCCTTTTGACATCAATCTTCTAGCCTAGTGGAAAATGGTCTCTAGCTCACGCCACTTGTAATCGAGATTACAGCCATTCAAAGTGGTTGTTACCCTTCTCATGATCGTACCTTTTTTGCCGAGCTGGGTTCACGGTGTTCAAAATGTCACGTGCTTACATGAACTTATTTAAAGAACACGAGCCGTTCATTCAAAAGATTTTAAACTCGCCGAATGCGAACGTCTACCAGTAAAACCTACTCGTAATTAACGTTAAAGTGAAGTGTTTTCTTCAGAATGGATAATGACTTACAAAACAACATGCAGTTTTTTTTTTTTAAATCAATGTCATTCATATTCAAGTCCTCTGCAATGGTGTAATCAGTTCTTAAAGTTCATGAAGTTCTTACCGAAAAGTTAGAGTCGTCAATGGCCTGTAGCTCTTATGGCTGTTGATGTCTTGCATTGGAGTGCCCCAAAAATCATCGGCAAGTACACTACCGATCGTGGTTTGCGCAAGAACATCTTTATTTCTTACGACAGCAGGAATATCATCATGAACAAAATCACCTCCGAGTGCGTTTAAATAACACCCGACGGCAACCAGAGCGACTGCTGCATAAACGCACCAGCCCGGCGGTTCGATAGTCTCATTACCGGTCTCGCCAAACGAGCCGGAACGGCTTGATCTCTTTGTGTGACAGCAACAACTATTACCATTCCCACTGACAGCGTACACATAATTGTTGTTACGACGTTTCATCTTTAGATCGTTTATCGGTGTCACACAACACCAGTATTGTGTTTTGTTTTGCTTTTTTCTCTTGTTTATCAAGATGATGATGAATAGCCACTAAAGATTCGACGGATCGTTTTCACGATTGCAAGCATCACAAAATGGAAATAAACAATACGGTAAACGCTTATGCATTACCGATCGCGGAATCTCGAATATATCCGATAATGAAATTTTATATTATCAATCGTTCTCCATAACTATTGAATTCCCGAAAATCTTCGTTAACCTTATGCATCACACCACACGTTTTATTTTTAAACACTTTTCGCTATATGGACTTATCGCACTAGAAAAAAATGCACTTGGTCACACCATTGTTGTAGCACTTACTCGTGAGACTATTTGGTTGATATAAGGGTAACATACTCCGAAAAAAAATCACGAAAACCAAAGTTCATTTGCAGTCATCCAATTACATCACATTGAGTAATTTCAACTAAGATAATCGATGTTTTCCTATTAGCCACATGATACCACTAAAAATGCACAGATGCAAATGCAAATCGTCGAATGAATTTTCGAGCATACGTAAAATACTTTTTAAAGGAGTTATTGGAGAATCCCGTGTGTTTTGCCGGCTGGGAGTTCCCGCTACCGATAAAGCGGGCGGGTCGGTGACCCAGTTCAAGCGGAAACCGAAATGCTATATATACAAGCAACAGCGACGGGGTTGCACACTGACCCTTGTGTGATCTACGAGCTTCCCTTATTTAAAGCTCTCGGTGGTACTACGATTTTCGAAACAGCTCGATCTCCGATATCCGTAAAGTGGAAACTTTTCATTCGATGGTCGTCGGCTGGAAAAACCCGGCTCTCAATCTCAAGCGCAAATATACTTTTATTTTCGTCCGTTTAGATTTTCCCACGTGGACAAAAAGTACGTATTGGATTTTCATTCCATTGCTTCGATCGTTGGCGTTGAAACGTTATGTCAAAAAGTTTTTGTTTTGTTTATTTTCTTCTTTTCACATCAAACCACTTTTTGGTGCAAATACTTGGTAATATTAGGAAAATTCAAGTGAAAAGTTTTAAAAAGGATGAAACTGACTTATTTTTAGTGTGTTGGCATAGAAAACGTTGGACGATTAAATTCACGAAATGATACTCGAATTTCACTAATTCAATTAGGAGTTAGCAACACTTAATACGTGAATACTTATACATAGAATGTATAACGCGAGCTTCCGGCGAATCGTCGCTGCGGCGATCATACGCGAGACTAAAGGACGAAGGCATCCGCCCGGTTATATACCGGGCGCACTCTGACCCGCAAAGCCGCGCCCGCGCATGAACCACCCCCTAGGTCTTCTCGCGATTCACTCTCTATACCTCCGTCCTTTATCACCCCCTCTCTTCGTCTTTCACTTGCGTATACACTATCCGCTATGTTTTCTCACGCGCACCCTTCTATGCCTTGTACTTCAGATTTTATCTCTTCCTTCTCCGTTTATATCCTTTCTCTCTCCGTCTCTTTCCGTCACTCGCTTTCGTTCAATTTCCAAGGCTACTCTTGGTGATGGGGATAGAACATTTGTTTGATCTTGTTTAATCTAACAATCGTCGTTAACGTTCCTCATCTACAGATCTGTATCGTGTGTCTCACTGAACATTCATAAGTGAATAATCACTTGGTGTAGAAAAAAAATCTACTTTGTTAACCCTCGACCAGCATACAAGGGATTTAAAAACGCTGTAGAAGTTTCAACTTATGATTCCGAGTTAAAGAAAAGAGCGTGGATACATTGACAGTAAGCCCAAGTTTTTCCAAATTTTTCGAAAGCCCGAAACACATGACAAACCTTGACTGAACCTAAAATCTTCAGTGTGCTAATGATTGCTGGCAGAAGGTCAAGATAAAAGTAGAAACCTTTGAAAAAATGTACAATTTCCTTGTGGGGAACAGACGGGGCCAATACTCAGCCTAATGAGAATTTTCATCCATCTCTTTTCAATCCTACTCGTCGAATTAACAATATTCCAATAATCACAATTAACCAAGAAGATAAACCATTCAATTATTTCAAGACATTATTTGCGCGTGAATTTCTACAAATTCAGTATTTTTCTTATTACAGAAATTTCCCACCAGAACAGGTTGATGTATTCACCATAATATGCCATTACCTAACAGGTACATATGATCCGTACATTCGTCGACCAATATTCATCAAATATGGAGCAGGGCAGCCCTGATTCTTGTGCATGACTGAATTTGGCTAGTTCTCTATGTGCCTTTTAGACTACGAACACGTACGGTGCTCATACATATGTATTATATTATTATATATACATAATATTACATGTGCACATGAATGTGGTTTATCTGTGGTTCTAGTCGAGCAAACAGCCTCGTTACGGTAGGGGTTGACGAGTCGGAGAAAGTGACAACATAACATTATTGTAGTCGGTTATGTCCTTGTTAATTAGATAATTAACGACCCAATTAACGCTGTGGATTTGTAGCCTCATCATACATGAATGTATGTGATATTGAGAAACGGTCGCGGGATTATTCTTCACCGATCATATTTAGTTGACCAATGAATTATGAATTTTTAAGTTAATCGACGTTCCGAGTCTTTTTAAGTTCCCACGCGTGTTTCCTTCATATTTACCTCCTCCCGTAGTAAAATCTGGGTTTCTGTCGTACGATTTATCTGCCGAGTCAGTCGAAAGAGGATGTTCATCTCGTAACATACTTCAGCACCGATGTAACCCAACCTTTCTCATTTTACTGCCGTTCCCACGATATCCCTTCGGTACCATTTGCCGGGAGAGGTAAAGCTCTTGGAAACTTCGAGTCTGGGTTAAAACTCATTGTGATTGTATGTCGCGAAGCACTCAAGGGTTGCCTTGGATCCTCGACAATTCATCGTTTTCACTCGTGTCCGGACAGTGAACGAAGGGTGAGTACAGAGTGCGCATCTCTCGATTTACAAGAGAAGGGCGGTGATGAGGAGCCTTTGGTCTAGTTGCCAAAAAGGACCAGAGAATTCTGCTAAGCTCGACGACGATCGAGGGACGACGAGGAGGATTCCTAACCGTTACAACCTCGTCAGCACGAGTGGTAACCTGATCTCAATGACCAAGAAAATCTTGTTCTCGGCTGTAGGTCTACCGCAACATTCGACGATTTTGTGAAAATATATTCATGTTGCACAGACTCTTGCTACAGAAGGAAATAATAGTCTATCGTAATGACATTTAATTCTTGTTACGCGTCTTTATTTAAAAAGAAAGGACGAATTATTTTCAACAACTAGTGCAGATTAATGTGTACGTTTGAAAAGTCATTTTGAAGCGCTACAAAAAAACGAGTCTATAACGACCGATATCTAGAAATCGAATAGAATCCTTCATCGATATTCTAAATACCAAAGTTATTTAGTCCAAGTTGAAAAAAGAATAATCTACTGAGTATCGAGAAACATCTGCGAAGAGATTTCGTATGACTATCGCAATTGGCATCACAAGAAATGCATGTAAGTCGAAAATCGCTACCAAAAGTCCCTTAAGACCCTGTGAAACATTTGAAACGAAAATGTCGGACCACACAACTGGAATGTAGCAAGAATTGCAACTTGGCACCGGTTTGAAAGCTGACCAAACAGCGATACGAGGTCTTTTGCCAAAGCCAGTGTTGATACGTTGGCGAGAACCTCTTACCACTCGATAATAAATTCACACTTTCACTCCAGCAATTGACTACCCCATCCTTTCATCGTTTTCTGCTTGGTTGTTCTTTGCTACGATGCTGGCGCTGTTGCAAATCGCCCAGCATTTCTAATACAATCTTCGATCAGCTTCTTAAGACTTCCAAGTGTATACGGTGCCTTGGTACATGCACTTTTACGTTTATGCTATATATCGAAGGGCTCATAGGTAAATGGTATGTGCTATGTGCAGACAACACGAAGTCTATGTATATTTGGCACATGGATTTGGTATCAATGTTTCGGTGTGCTGTTCGCTGCGGTCATGGTGAAATGTTGTTTGAGCGTTTGATACGCTAGAATGATTCCGAATTTCGCAGCACAAAGTGCATTGAGCCAATCCTCAAATTCGATGACTATAGAGGCTTGCACATACAATAGTAAAAATACAGCAATAGTGATATGAAAATAGAAACACAATAATAGACCAACCTCAACCAACCAAGAAATGCTGAACACCTTGATTGGTTGGTCCACCATTTGGCAGGCTGGCTAAAAAAATAGGTACTCTTTGAACTCTGAACGTCGCCCGGTGAAGGGGTTGAAGGCAAAGTATGATTCAAGAGACGATATTTTTATAATTAATCGGAAACTAATTGTTAGGAATGTCCATGAATTTGAAAATCACTATCACAAAATTCAGATTTTTACGAAATCGAGTGTCATCGTATGGGAATTCTAAAGTTAATTTACGAACAACATTTTTCATTACGAATCCAAGAAATATTGTTGATTGTATTGAGTAGAATATAACTTTCACTATTGACAGGAATGTTCTCGTCAGAAATTGTTTGTTTAGGTTAGAAATACGAATTAATGAAATTTAATAATAATTCCATTTTCTCACTATCGCAATAACAGATGGAAACATTAGGTCGTATTTCCGTCATGTTGCACATTTTCTGCGACACTTTTAGTGGTTGAATGAGTCGTATAAGCAAAAGTACGTCAAGCAGAAAATATAATTATCTCGTTCGAATCGTGAACATCGCTTATTCGGTCGATTCGTTATATCACGAATAATAGGAACTTTGAAGCGATGTACAAGAGTTTCAGAACGTTATTAAACATTTCACCAAATATAACCAAGGTTTTCTCCATTTGGACTTGAGACGCGGCAGAACACCAAGTATTAAAAAGTAAAGTTGAAAGGCACAGCCAAGACTCGTTTTTCTGGTTAAATGAAATACTCTTTCTCACTTTCAACATAATTACGAAATGGATATTGAAATTTCTTGTGGAATTTTGTCAACTCACTACTTTTTAGCCGATCGAATAAACAAATAAATTTTTTACCGAATTACGAAGACGTCAAATTTCCTCCCCTTCGCTGGATCGCCAGTTTACCATCTCTTTCTTTTTATATCCATTTTTTCTATATATACATAGAGCAACCATGGGCCACAACGTGAGTGCACCAAATTCCTCTGCAATTTTGCACAAAGCCCCCAGAAGGCTTGCACCCGGCCGCGAAATTGGCGAGGCTTGATTGAATTTCTGTTTCGTCTGGCTTAGCACATTTACGCGGCTGTATATGGCGTTACCGACGCTATATTCGAGGGTGAAATGAAGAGATAGAGGGAAATGTAGAGGACGGAGGAGTGAGAAAGAGACAGAGCAGGAGAATAACGGGAGAGAGGCGACCGTTTACTGTTCACCGACGTTATCCTGCTGATTCTCTCATCCCTCACTCTCTTTCGCCGCTTGCCTATGTGAACGCAAGGCTAGGTACGGCTAACGACGTCAAACAATAATTTGGTGCGAGAGGGTCCAATTCGTCGAAATTCAGAGCCTCCGCCCATAGACCTATAGAGTTTCTGACTGTCGCGCCATCGAGATTTTTCTCTGCCTCGGTGTATGTTTTCGTAAATGAAAGAACAAAAATGTCGATGATTCTAGATGTCGTTCCACCGTTAAAATACTTTAGCTATTAACGGTGTACAAAAAACTGTGAATTTTGATTAAAAAGAGAACTAATTATTCTAGTACGAATATTAAACACCCGAATGTCCATGGCAAAAAAAGATTTAGCGACGATGTTCTATTTCATTCAAAATTGCAACATATGTTTCAGGTTCAGACTCCCATAACTGCCCGAAATATCCATCGGGTTGAACCATGGATAGCATTTAAGGGAAAGGGAGAGATGGAAACCTGCTACTACGACTAAACGAAACTTTTCCAATTTCCTCAACTTCGTATTTATAACTCTGGCATTTTCTACGAATCTGTTCTGCTTTTTTTGCGACCCTTCTTCTTCGTTCTTTCCTTCCTCGTCATAGGCCAAGTATACACGAGTCTTGGACAGTTGATGTGTGATTTCTCGATAACCACCAGAAGAAACTACGACCACAAGAGAGTTTTCAAACTGCGAGCATAGAATGAGAAACACGTTGCCAATACATGACTTTGGGGGTTTTCTTGAAAACCCCCGAGAGTCGTAGTTTTTCTCTCTTTTTCTCGTTCTCTCTAAATCGCCCCCTATACTCGCAGAGGGTGCAACTTTACCGCCGACATAAAGATGCCACTGTAAACGGCCCCTGACTTTGACGCTCTTTTTCTGTCTCCTTTTTACATGCCTTATTCGTTCCCTTCCTGTCTTTTTTATCGTCCCTTTTACTTTGCTACTCTTTTTTGCCCTTAGAACTCAACGACGAAGGAAGAACCTTCTTCGACTTCGGCGTGGCGTTAAACCGAAGGAATGAGGGAAACCGGCCATGCCTTATGTTGCGAGACCGAAACTTTACGACTGTATACTTTAATCCGAACAAACGAAACCCTACGCGGACCCTTATCAGACTAATTATTTCAGTAAAAGTGCAGTTGTCGCTGCCTCTAAATAAACATATTTCGTATAAATCTGTAGACTTTCCACTTTCTCAGCAATCCTCAAGGATGTACTTGTTAAACTTTTCGTTTGTGCGGAGATAACAGAAGTTCTCTAAAACTATCATATTAAGTGACAAAGACCTTTTTTTTTAACTAAATGTCTTCTTGGCAGAATAGAAAATAATCATTGGTCGATTTATTTTTAAAACCACCGACAAACTTGAAGGAATTTTTAATCCGCGTATTTATAAACTGAATCTGATATGCATGGAGTTTTACGAAACTCCATGCACGTATTTGACATTCATAAATGATTGCTTATGACATAAATTAGTTTCTCATTGTTCCCGTCTAGTATACTCTGTATCTGAGTGTAACAATCCCCGACCATCACTTTTCATCATGATTTTTAATTATCCAATTTCCTTACAGCTTATTCAATTGTAAAACAAATAAATCTTAACGAAATGGCAGAGGGATCTCAACGTTAAATAATATAAGAAGTAAAAGGGAGAGATTGTTTGGGGATATCCTCGTAAAGTAGTAGTGCGAACGTCTCGTTTGATTAAAGTTCTTGCGGTGGTAACTCGGTGACGTTTGAGAGGTATGGGACGGGAGTATGGATATAGTGAACGGCAAAGGGAACCACAGTGAGGAAAAAAATCACCGCAGCAAGGGTGGAAAAAAGAAGTTCTCGCACACTTTGCTTGACTTTGGGGGAGCGGAAGTAAAAGTCGAGGCGAGGATGGCAATAAAGGGACAAGCCAGAGAGCAGGCGTAAGGGGAAGACTCTCAGTCATTCCGCTCACTGCAACGAAAGAAGGGAGAAAATGAAGGGAACAAACGGGAGAGGGAACGAGAGGTTACTAGCACGAAAAGAGAGGAAACAAGAACGAGGACGAAGAAGAAAACTATCCCACTTAACCACGGTCATTCGCACAAAAATCTCAAGACTCTAAGGCGCGCGCGAGAGACCTGCAAAGATTTTAACGGTCTGCATGCTCGTGCCGGCGTACTCTCGCGCTCTCCATAAGTTTTCCTTTACGACGAAACTCCGGATATTAATCATTCTTGGTAGCCTGCTCGCGATATCCTCACCTCTCGTGCTTCATTCGGTCTTAAGCCCTTCCGTCTTCTCGCATAACAGAGATCAATTCGAACTTGGTCGCGTGTATAATAAAAATGATGAATCGTCCGTGAATGTCGAGTCAAAAACTCGGTCATCAAGCATGAAAAAGTTTAGAAGAATCATTGAAAATGTATATATATATATATCGTTCGCAGAGCTTGATCATATATGGTCACTTGTCGAGAAACTTTAAACTTTTTATTTAAAAAGGTAAATTTTTACCTACGAAGATTTATATAGTTAAAGTAATTTTGAAAATAATGAAAAATACATGTGGATCTTTTCAATGAATTAAAAAAATCAGTGATCATTCACAGATGTCAATATTGACAATCACGTTCTCAATTCTGTAAACGTGAAACATTTTTTATGTACTCAAAACGATAAGGATTAAATAGAAAGATAAATGACACTTTTGTTATTAATCGAAACCTTCAGTTTCATTAATTTCGACAAGAACTAAATTCTCGGCTAGATAAATATAATCGAACTCCAAATTTTCTAAAAGTTTTTATTTTGTAGGGAGGAAATATGTACAAGGATAAAATGCGCCTGATTATAATAAAGAGAAAATAAAAAATACAACTTTTTTTATTGATCCGAAAACAACAGAAAACGTGCGGAAATACAAGTTGGCTGGAGTCGGGAACGGGATAAATACGCCCGTCAAACTATCAAGCGTTATTGCATTCCGTCGAGGCGGTCTTCGGAAGAGGCACGTCGACGGGTAGCTCTCTAGCGCTGAGATGCGCGAGCGCATTTCGCGAGTGAGTGAACGCAAAGGGTTGCGGAACAAGAGTCCTGCGAGCACCACCGCAAGCCTTTTTCTCCTTGAATTCAAGAGAGTGAGAGAGAAGGGGAAAGAAAGAGAGAGAGAGAGAAACGGCCAGTTAGCGAGCTCGGTACTTATCCCAAGTTTTCAAGGATACGGGAAACATTTGGTAATTGCGAAAGTTTCACGCCTTAAATTCCACATTTACCGACCAGTAGACTAGCCATACTCCTCCTTGGTACAGCGTAAGCTCGCAACCCTCTTCCTCCGTCCACCTAGGGAACCTTTCTTCCCCACCTCTCTCTTTCGCGTACCGAGACTGTACGATCATTTGTGAGCTTTTGCCAAATTGCAGCTCCACTCATTCTTTAACATGCTACTTCTCGTTTTGTACATAGTTCGAAAAATGTTCAATCACATAGCGCGAATTCTCATCGAACACTTTGAAACTGCACCTTTCATGGAACTTTCGGGAATTCTGGGTCAAGTAGTATAAGTCATAATCGAAATGTTCAAAATTCAAAAAAAAATATGTTCAATTTTCTGTCTGAAGTTTTGTTAAATAAAATCGTTGAAAGATTTTGGTCCTGTCATGCACGATATGCACATTTTATAAATGAGAAATAAAGATCTAGAACTAAAAGAACTTCGAGGCAAGCTGGACAAAAAAAAGTGCAGCACACCCACATAATGATGGAGTCTGAGTTGGAGAGCAGATTCCAGCGTAGCCAGCATGATTATCTGTCCAAAGCAAGGAACAAGAGTAATTACGGCAATTAGTAAACCGGAAAATTGTCTTGCATACAATAGCGGGCTAAAATGTGAGAGTGATGAGAAGAATTCAAATGCCACCAACTGCATACAGCGTTAATATGACCGTAGACAGCAGTGCCACAACGCGGTGCAAAAGGTTTCCGCGAAGAATCATAACAGGTCGACCGGTTGCGTAGATTTACGTCAAGAATGGTGCATTCCTCTATTCTGTGCGACCATATACATTCCTCCCATTCTTTAGCCTCTATGCTTAAAGGGCCCTCACATATGTTACGCATAACATACGAGATCGTATGCGGTTTAATTCATTTCATCCGTCTAGTACGACGATGGATGTATATATAGACGTAAAAGTTGAAGCATTGTCGTTTGCTTCGGAGGTTACGAGCTGCGACAATGCTAATCGCATGTCCCAATAAACGTATGCGTTCATGAGAGCATACACTGTGCAAGATAAAGTGAATTCTCGTGGTACTTTGCAAACATGATGAACAGAGATACTCACTTTTGTTGCTTTGCCTTTTCTCTTTCCAACAAAAAGTCTCTCCTTTATCAATAAAATACCTGCGCTCATTATTCGCGAAAGGAAGGAAAGGTATAGCGTTGCAACCGGAGCGCAAAGCCATTCTGAAAAGGTTGACTCATTGAATATTTTAGTACCCGCCTTTCTCGCGCCCGCTAATTTGAACCATAGCACTCGCCACGCGAAGCGGAAGTTAAAGAGAAAAAGAAAAAGGGGCTAGAGCGAGGGGACCGCACACGATCATCAGTCGAGAGAACAATGTGGCGGGGCAAGAGGGAAAAGTGGCAAGAGCATTTCGTTGGGCTGCTGGTGGCATGACGAGTGCGGAACTGAGTGAAAGGATGGTGTATTATATGTGGAAGGTCGTGTGAGTGTAAAAGGAACGAAAAACGTATATACACCCGCGCCCGCTCGAGACTCAACCGCTCAGAGGGAAAAGAGAGGCCGGAGCACCGACCTTCTACGATATCCATACAGATACAGCTTGCGTATACAGGAACCTCGAAAACTTTTGCATAAAGCACTTTGAGCATTATAGCTTCGTGTGGCTTTTCCAGGACCTAACCCTCCGTTATACATAGAGTTTACAATCCGTTATGTACAATATTGCCCCATGCCGACATGACATAACCTTCTCTCATGGACGTATTACTGAATATGTGCCACAAATGAAGACTCTTCCTAAACTCACACACATGAAGTTAAACATTAAAATTACTTTAAAACTGCTGTCAAGCGTTTCCTATGAATTTTACAGGTTCATTATAATGAACATTTATCAATCAGAAACTGACGTATGCTCGTGTCGTCAAAGAAAAAGTGCAGCAACAATTTTTTTTTAAGCTTCTAGCGCTATTCCTGTTTCAATGTCATAAATTTGATGTTAATACATGTGACTACTCAAGGGGAAACTACTCAGGGGAAATTCCGAGGGAAATTCACATATACATCATTTGCATTCTTACATTCACATACACATCAGATTCGAGTTTATGAGTTTCTATCAACGGTTGTTTAACACTTTCAATTGCAGACATTATAGTTTTCTTGATTCCCTAGAAATCGCCTCTAATGTAAGTTGTGTTCCATAAAATCAAACGGGTATTGGATATTGTTGTACTTCCTCAACGTTTTCGTGAATTCCGTGATTGTTTCGACGCCAATACATCAATAACACATGTTTCTATAGTTATTGGAATATAAACTTTATCTGCAATTACGGATTCACTCGAATACTATTGCGTACTTAGATGCTGGTGTATTTCAAAAGAAAACGCAGCTGATGGGATCTCTTATGAATGTGTCTAGTGTCGTAGGAAGATGGGTTGGTTGAGGCAGTGGCTTTTGACGCAATTGAAGGCATCGGGTACTTCTCGCTTGCCATTAATCTCGATCTGTCCTCGCCACACAACTTCCTTCCATCCTCGTACGTTCGATATCGCGATGTGAGGAGCTTTTGACGGCGCCGACAAGGGCTGTACATGTTTGTTCTGTCTTCCTGCCTCTCCCCCATTCTCGCTCTCGCTCTCTTTCCTTTTCTATTTCTCCCGCCGTCTCTTGGGCTCTGTCATTTTAGTCCAGTTATTCGAATTGAGAAACATATCTACGCCGTTCAACCGTGATCGATTCTACGACCTTCGATGCGGACCTACATCACCCCATCTCAACAAAGACTCCACCCTTATGACAAGTTTGTATTCCATTATATTGATTGACAGGTACGCTTCGATTTGTTCGCTTCCATTCTTTCGTTCGCATTCATCACTCTTCGTTTACATGAACATTGTTTTTTTTTATTATAGTCCGTTATTATTTATTTATTTTCATATACGTTTTCGCGAACTATAAACCACTTGAAGTTGCATTCCAAGTGGTTCAGTGCCTCTCAATTTATTAGCGTACAACCGTACAGAAAAACTTTTTCCAATAAACATTAACGATCCGTAAATAAATGTTGTAAATATAAAAAAATTATGAACTATAAAGCTCTTCTCACACGTTTATAGTCACAAAGATTAAACGATTCGCAGACAATTCCATCGATAACAGTTATAGCAAACATTTTAGTTAGTTTTTATCGAGATGAGTTAAATACATACGCAATATTTATTGAGAAAAAACAAAAGCGGGGGAGGAAGAGAATTCGTAAAACGGAATGTGATCATCCACCACGAATGGATACAGAGAAACTTCACGCGAAGTTGGAGAGTGCAAGATACGAAATTGTCGTTTTTTTTCCAGTTGCCGATAACGCTTCTGGGATCCCGTAAAAATTAACGATTCACGGTAAAACTAGAATCGGAATAGGGGAAAGAATGCGCGCAGGAAATAAAAAAAAATATTCGGCTTTCATCTCCGTCACCACTTGCTACTTGGATCCTGGGGCTCGTTATCATCAAAACATCGTTCCATGCATATATATTGTGATAATTTTTTTCACTGCACGAATATCCGAGCGTGCGTTATTTCGGATCAATTCCACGCCAACTTCTCTTTTCTCGTCTCGTTCACTGGGTATACACACCCCTCAAACACATACAAACAAACACACACATGAACGACATTGGGAATAGCGTCCTTGTGCAATGCCCATCGGCCACGTGAACACGAGCGAAAGAGAATGCTCACACTCTCATATTCTCGTTTAACGAAATATCCCCTCTTTTTCTGGTTTCCCTCAGTTTATCCAACAGGCACTCTCCGCCCGTTGCAACCACGACACACGAGGCTGCACACGGCGATGCGCTTTTGCGATTTAATTAAATGCAACGTTTATCGGACGGGTGAACAATCGTACAAAAAAAAAAAAAAAAAGAAAAAAAATCAAAAAAAGAGCAGAGATATACGGCGAGTGGATCGTCGGATTACTCGAATGTCACGTAGTAGAAAGAGGACTAGAAAACAGGAGGTGGAACTATAAAATGAAAGAAGCCACAAAAATGCCGATATCGAAATTGAGCTGTTGTTCAATATTGAATGCATTGACCTGATCACAGTGAAGAATTTGACTTTACAGACTTCTCCTAAACTGGCAATCATCGTTTGTCCATATTTTCAATATGAATATCGCTTCGTGCGTATATATTTTCGTACAGTTTTCAAACAAACTGAATTAATTCAGCAGACATTTTTACAAAAGTGAATTCGTAGAAGGAGGACGTGTTGGCAAGCATCCATTCAAAATTGCTAGTTATATTTCTATTTTATTTAATGTCATTTTATTTATTTTTTCAACAATTGCATTATATGGCTCAAACACATGTGATAAATGTTTAAATTAGAATGGGAAATGAGAACTGAGAGGAATCGATTGCTTCGTTGGCGGAGAAACAGTTTAAATATTTCATTTAAGTAATAATTCAACGATTAACAATGGAGCCGTATATACTGGTATCTATCAACGGAAACCGAATGTAGGTCGGGAAGAATATCAATGATTTGATATTTGATTTATTTCGAAAGTCTTGATTACTGACCTACCTAATGAATAATATTGTTGAAATCGTCAAGCGTTTGATCATTCACTGCATGACGTATGCTTGAATCATACCAACTGACCTTATTTTTTTTACCGCATCTTCGGCATCAACGTAACACAAATGAAATTCGACCGTTCTCGGTTTGCATCGCATATTTTTCGACGCGGTATATCGTCCAACAACGATTCGTCGACGATTTGATACGTGCTATAAATCTCTTTTCACAGCGAACGTATACATGAAATACGTAAGCGTGATTTGAGTGAGCGAGAATAATATTGTTGTCTTTCGTGTCCTGGCTTGTTCCACTCGTTTGGGTTACGTTGGTACATATAGATTCACCTATATGGGTATCAGATCGGAATCGCAGAAAGTCAGAGATTTATAACTCGGGCTTACACGAATGTATGTATACTCAGAATATGCTTATATCTATACGTTTCGGATATACGGTGTAAAACTAGCAGCACGGTTAAATCTCTACTTGACTAGTGATAAAATATATATGCGTGTGGTAGTACGATCGTTGGTAAATATATACAGCTTTAGCCAAAAGTATTAGAAACGACACTCTGTGCGTTTTCTACCCAGACAAAAAATCATATATATCGGTTTGAAATAATCGTCAACGAACTTAGCAGATGGGAATTTGAAATAGAAAAATCTAGCTTCATTTTACTTTTTTGTTTATACTTATGTGATTTTTTTTTAGTCCATTTTTTCTTCCGATATCTTCACTTAGCAGAATCTTTGGGCTTTCGAAAAATAATAAACTCACTGTTTGGTGAGAAAATTCTGATAAACGTCATTTAACGACAAGTTCGTAATGTTTTAACGCCAATTTTTCTTCGAAATTTATTTATATCTCTATTTTTGATCGACAATCAGCAGTATGAGATTTTTGTTTGCACTAGATTACCTCCGTTAGCTAAGTTGGTTAACGTGTTTTTGTAAATCTAGATATTAGTTTTTTGGTGCTGACAGAAAATGTACAGGGTGCCGAATACTTTTGGCCAAGTGTGTATCTCAAACCTCTGTTATATATATCTAGTTTATACAAGTACAAATATCGAGATAGGTTTGTGTAACTTTTGCATTTGTATGTTTGTGGCAATGTGCGGAAGGCGCGAAGCTCGTAACTTCAGTGATAGGTCGTAGGGGCAAAGATCGTTACTCGTTGCTCTTTTTCTCTCTCCTTCTTTTTTCGATTTTTGTACGCTGTCATTACTCCTATCTGTGCTTGCTTTGGATCGAGCAGTAAGAGTAGAGTTGCGATCCGGTTAACCCTCTACGTATAACATGGCTGCAGATAACATTATTCGCGTGACCTCGAGTATCTCTACGCTCGTCACGCCAGAGGATACTTCGACTGTATATACAGAGGCAATAACATACATATAAATGTATATGCGTTTGTAAGTGTGTATGTGTGTGGAAAGAAGATACGAGAAGGAGAGCCAGAGACTCGGCAGCCTTTTTTTTACGGCAAAACACAGTGCTCGCCATCTCGACCGAGCTCGCAGGCAAGGGACGAATGGAAAAGCCGCCCAAGATATCAGCTAGGCTGCGCGATGCACCATAACATAAAACTCTCGTACACATACACTTATACATTGGACTTTGTATGTATACGCGATTTAAAGTACTCGATCGTAGGGTCGAAACGAAATTTTATGGTTTCTATAACTACAGTTTTATGTGGCCGCGAACGTGGTGCAGTGGAGCTTATACACCCACACACATACACGAGATACATCCCCTGAAAATGTTCAAACCTTACGATGCCACCCTTATAAATAAAGGGGGTACTTTATGAGTGTGTTCACTGTGTACCCATTCAGTAACAATTTACAAATATACAATTATCGAACATTATTTACTCGGTTATAATACAAAGAGCATTTAGAAATTCACTGAATATATTTTCAGCGCGGCACACTTCGACTTGTTTTTATAATTTTCAATGACGAATTGTTGTTGGTTGTCAATCCGCAAATCGTTGAATCCCACCACAACATGAATTTCATCACTCGGAGCAAAATGTTTGAGAAATTAATATTTGAGGAAGTAAAAAAGTAGGTTATTGAAAGATCGATTACTATTTAATATTATGGTACAAAAACGACAATATATACCTGAACGTACCAAGCATAAAACTTATTTGAATAGTTTAGTTTAAGGCACGCATATAGGTAGTTTAAATCTACAACCCTCGACGAAGCTGTACTTTAGTATTCTTCACCATTTTTTTTTTTCCCTCCCAGCTCAATTTCTGTCGGAATCATCAAAAATTTACAATACTATTATCTGAAAGAGTAGGATGCTTTTTTATTCTTATTCCGAAATACGTTCCACCGGAACGCTTAGACGGGTGATATTTTACCTCGGTTTCAGCCACGCCCTATATTCATAAACGTTACACCTGATGTACACGCGTAGATCTGGCCGTCTTTCACTCTTGTCTAAAGCTTTGTCAAACTATTACAGAGAAATATATGTGTAACGTTTACGTGTAAGTATCAAAGTATATACTTATGTACGAATATGTTGGGTGTGCTCGTAAAAATTCTCTATAAAACTTTTGCAATTGCAGGTACACCTGGAACGAATAACGTTGCCAGAGAGCTGTTGCGTTTGGAACCGACACGTGACATGCAATAAGAACTGTCAGGTCTGCACAATTCTGATCCTAGCTCTGGACAACACATGGAAGTATATTGTTCGGTCACCTCAACACCAATGAAGTTTGCAAGAAAACCGAACGAAACAGCTGTGATGTTATGCGTATGTGTGTGTGTGTGTATGCATGCACGGAGAGAAAGGGATTTCAGCTGCGCTGGCGATTGGACACTCGCCACCGTACTGATGATTTTATATCACTATTCTGTTTAAAAAGCTGCATCCCTGTGCAGAATTCATCTGAGCGTGAAAGCTTCAGTTCTACATCCAGCTGTTATGCCTGCTCGTAGAGAATTAAAACTAAAAAATTTTCTTTACAAAAAATAAATGAGAAATAATCTTAAAATGTGGACAATTTTTACTGCTGTATATTTTCAGTCATAATACCCAGGGTGTTTGGAAATCATCAAGCATTTCCGTTTAATGGGATTTGTACGTCACGAAATCACTTATAAACATGCCTTAAAAAGGCGAGATTTTCGAGTAACATTGTATCAGATTTTATTCAATGAAATATGAGCGAAATTACTATATTCTCAGTATCTCTAGAACTGTTTGAGAATCATCTTGAAAATACATCGTGGATGTTGATTACTCAGTGAAGATTGTATGATCACACTTGACCGCTTTTTATTCTGCTCATAATTATTCATGTATGAAATAGTTGAATCCAATTGCAAACAAAACAAAAATGAGAAAAATAGCTCGACCGGTGAAAGCTGTTGTAACTATCTTGAAATATTCAGGTATACTTGAATATAATAAGTCATAAATGAATAGCCAGCACACATCCAATTCAATGGTCGAAAATTCCAGAGTGCAGCTCCAAGCTGCCGATTAATAATACTATGAATAATTGACGACTGCTTTTAACCTAATTATAATGGCAGCAGTATAGCAAACACTCTATGAAAAAAGGTTATTTAACATTGTTAATTTGAAATTCACTGTACACAGAGAGGGAGTTGCACGACAATTACATTAATTAGTTTGATTAACAACTATATAGCAACAACATGAAAATTCAGTAATTATATAGACAGAGCTATGACTCATTCTTGTTGAAAAATTACACGCACTCAAAAAGTACAGTCGAGTCGTCAGTTTGTCGATTTGCTTTTTCATCCACTCCGATGCATCTCTGCCTTTGCAATGTGTCGCAGCAGTGTTTAAAGTGCGGATGGAAAAGAAATTAACAAAAATAAACTACAGGTACGACTGTATTCTACTTTTAAAATGTCCATTTGATAAAATTACACTTAAATGACAACACGAAATTCCGAGGTTTTATAAAATTAATAAAATTTCTTATTGGCCGTTGCAAATCATGTTGATGTTATTGATGTCCAATTGAAACCTCACCATCCAGTTCATCATTTCGGGTTCATATAAACGGGGGGGGGGGGGGGGGGGGAGAGGCGAATATTTCAATAGCTACTTGAAAATTTTCACAGATCGTAACATAAACTACATCGTGCAGCACACGTGCGCCACACCACATCGCAATTTTTACATGTCATGAAGTAAATAAAACGTCGTGGTTACTAATAAATACTGTAATATTTTACAGATAATTTCACGATAAAATGTACTTAAAAATTCTTTCAGGATATTGGTGGAACGAAATTCTTGCATGTGTATCGATGTTTTGTTTATGAAGGCTTTAATTACAACTCGTTCTGAACAATGCATATTTCGCCATCAGTAAGCCAATCTTTAGCTTTGCTTGCGCAGTTAAGCTTCAGCCGGAGTTTGATGTGAAGTTCATCCATGATTGAATGGAATAGATGTGTGTATGTAAGCAGATGTCTCTATCGTCAATATATCAGACCAGGGTGAAAGTTGCCTTGGTCCATCACGTGGCTTTACATGCCAGGATTTAAGCCTTACTCTCTATCCAACGTATACGATGCAAAGCCGCTTGATAATGTGATCGTTAATCAGCGTTGAGGGTGCTCACAAATAGCCAATATTCCTTGTCAATGCCTACCATGCATCTCAACCTACACACGAAGCCGATATAATCATGTTTGTCAAATACTCTCCACTACAGAAGTTATACAACTTGAAAAATCGCTTTTAAAAGTAAATTTAAAAAGTTTGGTGTACCCAAAATTGGATAACACGAAATAGAACGTAATCGCAGTGATGAGACAATCTTATTCAATTGGTAAGTCCAAAACTCTCACAAATATACTCTATTTTCCATTACTTTAATTTTTATTCTATTATTATTTTACATCATAAAACTATAGATTTTACGAGAACTTTCCGACCTAATCAACATCAGTCTGGAATCAAAGTGTACAATTAATTACTTCTTTTTTTTCAATGAAATTTTTTTCAAATAATATGAACAACAAAGTTTCCATCAGTGTGTCAAGGTTCCAATTTAACTCAATTTACTATAATTTTTCAAATAATTTTAATAATTCACTCTTTTTTTCTGTCAATACAATACACAAATTCTCTTCCGAACTAAAGAACCCTCATAAAAAAATTGAAACACATCTTCGTTGGTATCTAAAGATACTGGGAAAAGGGTCATAAAAAGAACAGTAATATCCGCAAAACCGTAGAGAGTCTCGAAATCGTAGGAATTGTAGGAAAAGTGACGATCGCAAATAAACTTAAAACCTTTACACGAGTAAATGATAAAATAACTAAGAAAATCCGTATATTTAATATCGCAAAGGCACTGAATATTGCATACTCTCTGATGTAATATTTACCTGATATTCGACATGGAAGAACCCCAGTTCTCCAATATCAGGAGCACGAGAATATGCTAAAAAGGAAATGGCTAGCAAATCCATTTAATTTTCAAAACATTGTTTCAGACGACGGGAAGACTGTTTCTCTCTTCTTAGATATGAATTTCTCAACAATGTTCGATCTCAAAGCTGAACTTGCGCTATTTCGATGTGCCTTGATGATTCCAGAAGCAGACGATAAATACTTTTTTAAAAACCAGATAGTGAATCCACTGCTCAGGATTTATTTTCCTTCCCCGAATAAAGATATTCAATAAATAATTTGATTATCTATTGATACCAAAAGTCGATATCGTCTGAAGTTCCTTAGTACTTGAATTTCACTCAAATTCAACATCTATTTGAGAAAGACTTTGCATGAAAAATTTAGAACGATGTATATACAACACAGTATAACTAATTTTGAAATCCTTATGGATATCACGAGATTAGTTTTGCGAGCGTTCTTTATACCTACTGGCACCGTTATTTCACCGTTGATCCTCAAATTTGTCACAATGAAAAAAAACACATATATTAATGATTGAGCGACATAGCTGCATGGGAATGATTAATTCTTCATATTAAAGAACAAAATACAATAAAACAAGAATTGAAGGACAGATATTGCGAATTAAAAGATGAAAATACGCTGCTAGTATTTTTGTAATTTCTATCGTCAAACAACATTAATCTTAGTCTTGGAACGACAGTCGCATCAAGAAACGTGGGAATAGGAAAGAGCAGGTTGTGTATAGCGAGAAGTGAGATGGATTTCTGGGCGCATGTGTAAAGAAGACAAGATTGATGAGTAGCCTAGCCTTAATTAATCCAACGCTTCCCGAAGCTTCGGGTTACTTGCTTCCGCCTAGCTTGAATAGTTTCTCGATGATGAGAGCAAGTAGCTCTTGCGAGCTCAGCCATACACAGTCTCTTAGTTCAAAGGTAGCAGCTTAGCGCAATTCTTTTTCTTAGTCTTGCACGTATAATGTTGAAGAGGTAGTACTCGTCTACTGTAGCAGACACAGAGAGAAAACGAGAGGTCGGGAGAAAACAGTGACAACGATGATGAGATACAGTGGAATTTTTATAAAATGTTCAAAGTACCAGAGAAAAAAAAAATTGTGTCATTTTATAGTGGATAGAAATAGAGAAATTAGGAAAGTCACACTGAGCCAAAAATTTATTCGTAAAAGAAGAGAACACTGTAAAGAATTTTCAGTATGAATTTTTATGCGTGATCCTGCCGTCTCGTAAGTTAGCATAACTTATACGCTTCGTACACTTTATATGAATTTCATATAAAGCGTAATTCGTATACAGTAAGAAAGAACGAGGGGGTACACGTTTTGTGTCGTCTATCACACTGCATATAATGCGTAAAAACGAATGAGCCTTGGAGGCAAATGGAGCGTTGGAATTGCGATCGCGAATACTCATATATTACCGGATGAGCTTACCACCGGCACGTACGTAGGATTTTGTACATCGTATCACCAAGAGACGAGTACAAACCCGCGATATATGCTGCCAAGAATGTGCCTAGACTTTAGGAATCTATATACACGACTGCATACTATAGTATCCATCCGAATGGTCTTAGAGTTCTTCGCGACATAAAACACAATGTAAAATGTACTCAGATCTCGACCGCTAATGGTGACAATGACTCTTGATTCCATAGATCCTTTGTTGATATGTGAAATACACAGCGTAGAATTATTGTTGGAAATGGTAAGATGACAGTTTCATTGATTTTGGGATACTCAAAGGGCCAATATACTCCGAAAGTTCCGTTGAATTTTCTTTTCTGTTTTGACTCTACTTTGCCCTAAAATATTGATAATTGGAAATGTCGTTGTTACGATGGGAGCTTTTTCTTCTTTTTGTTCTTCCAACCCGAAGAATGTTCGCTGTCAACCTTCGAATGAAGTCAACCTTCTGAAGCCGACTTCCCAATGGGATGCGAAGAAACTTTAGACTTTACACATCATGGAACTCGAACACCAGCCGGAGGAGAAATCTCAGTTGTAACGGGAGGCCTGATGTGCTTGGAAGGTCCGCGTACGAGCCACTTAAGGGCATAAAAAATAAATAAAAACCGTTGTTTCGATATTTCCGGTTGCTCGAAGTTTCGTTGTTTGTTCACAGTGGCCAGTCCACACGTCCTAGCGACTGACTCAGCTGGGTCACTATTATTTTTTTGCTATCTACAGTTTTTTCAAAGTTTACTTTGCTACTTAGTTTGTTGCGCTGTTTCTACCAGGAATGGCAGATTCTTTATTTGCTGCAACATAGGCAGAAAACTCCGACAGACTGCTCCGAGTAACTCATGAGCGGTCTTTCGATTGTGGTTTCAAGGGAGAACTGAACTTGACGCCAAACTTTTCTCTATTTAACCAATATACGAGCGAAACTTCTACATGATTTCGTGACACTTGGAAAATTCGATTCATTCTTTTACATCTCACACAGGATAACTGTACACCAAAAATTCATCGGATATATAAAGAAGGTGATTCAATCTCGGCTTTCGTTTTTCTTCAAGCCAAAAAATACCGAGATGGTCCCACCGTTTCGTAAAGAGCTGATACACCAAGCCCTCATTCCAATGAGACAACGGATGGAAACAGGTTGAATCGATATATTACACACTATAGCTATTACATATAGCACTATACAACGGGCTCGAACGTGATTCGGCTGTCAAGGAATCCCCCCAATGTACGACCTTTTTCTCATATACCGAACATCATAGACATTTTCTATACAGAAGTCCCACACTCACTTGTACCCCCTTTCCCGCATTTTCATTCTCTCACCCATCGTCGATTTTTCTTCTGCCCTTGTTTTGTCTCTGTCTTCCCTTCTACTTTCACTCTCGCACGGGTTTGTTTTTTTATTTATTTTTTTCGTTATTTTTTTATTCGCTTATTTATGCATCCTCGCAGCTGGGGTGAATTTTCAGGCAGATTTTTTTCTCAGGTTTTTGTATTATTGGCAAAAAAAGAGCTGAAAGATGTTAAAGTCTGCTCAACTTCGGGAATGAGTGAGAATATACACAGCTGACACAAATTTATTTTTTATATTTGGATTTAAAAATAGCATTATTGAATACTTTGTTGTACAAAATGTTGAATCGACAGAATAAAACAATGAATCGGAGGATAAAAGAATGATTCTTGTTTATCTGGTTAAAAAAAAACTGGTTTTTTTTCTTTGCGATTAGATTAATTTCGTTAAAGGGTTGAATAGGATTACCGAAATAATTATGCACTAGAAAAAAAAAAAAGAAAAATACTAAACAGGAAGTAATGCAGATCAGAGACGGGCCGAGTTCCTGTGGAACGTTTAACATTACAGCAAGGTTTCAAGTCTCCCAAGAGTTGCATACATGCGAGAGCCCGCATTCAAGGAAAAAGCAAACGGGCGCGTGCGAAATTCCAGAACTAGAAAACTACCCGTACAACCATCTGGAAAACGTGGTGGCTTCGTGAGAACTACTAAAAAGGGAAAATAAAAAGCTATCCGGACGAAGAACGAAGGAGAGAGCAAGAGAGAACCAGCAGAGAGATGAATGAAACGAAAAGCAAGTGCTTTTATCCCTGTTAGTGCTGGCTGGGGCAAAGGGGGTGCTCACCTTTTCAAATCTCCCTCCTCTATAGAAAGGTCACATATACATACCCAAACACATGGACACACACATATATGTATAGTCATATTAAGAACGTGAAGAGGCCTTCTTGCCGAGTAAACATATCGGAGAAGCGTGGTTACGCGTTGCTTTTCTGTACAGTGCCTCCTGCTGTGTTCCCGATTCTGTGGCTCCTCTGTCGGTACTCAACTCACGTACAACGCCTTTATTGGCCGAAAAAGGAAGCGCGCGACGCGACAGCTCTTCTTTTTATTCGTCCTGCTGGTCTGACTTAAGGGTGCAACCAATGTATGTGTGTTTTTGTGTGTATATGTCTGTATGTAAATCTATGTGTTAAAAGAAAAAGAAAGAATAGAACAGCCATTGAAAATAGTTGGACCAGATATTCTATACGAAAGAGAAAAGTCGTTGTGCACGAGATTTCTTCCAACGTTAACTCTAATAACTGTGCTCAAGCGAAACCTCTAGAATTCAAAGAAATTTTTTGCTAAACGTTCCTCGAAACTCTAGCTCTTCGTTGAATTTACTGGTATTATCTACAAAAAATACCCTGAGAAAAGAAAAAACAGTAACTTTCAGTTACTCAATGTTCATGTACAATATCAGAATCAGAATCGTTAGCTAATGCAAGTCACTTCAAATCAACACCAGATGTGCTATTCACTGCATGGCTACTTAAACTTCGCGCAGACTTACTAAATATGTTGTGGCTGAGCTACCATGCGTGCGAGATAAATAGCTGAAAATTTCGAAGTTGAAATTCTTCAAGACCGACAAAATTTGTGCCAATATTTGTGCCTTTGTACTGCCTGGACTGATTGATTGATTGTGATTTCAATCGGACGAACGTCATCGTAGAATTTGGTTTCCGAAAATTCAAAGAGGACAGGAGACCGATTTAGAGCCTTTAAAGTTGAAACTACAATGAAGGTTTCCTTCTCAGTATATTGTTGAGTGAAATCTTTAAATAATAAAATAATAGTAATCCTACCATTAAGCTCATGCAGAGATTATCGTTTCATCGAACAAACCAGAATCTGCGTATGTATATAATTTTCTAACGAGAATTCCTAATCAATCGAGAGTGGTCGAATAAGCCATAAGTCATCGGAACCAAACAACGTTACAAAACGAGTAACTAATCTCTTCAAAATCCCTAGCTTATTTGCATAAGCCCGGATTATGATCACTGGTCTGATGACTTTCCCAGTGACGAGTAACTGAAGTAACACTACCACAAATCCCTTGTCTCATCGCCGACGTGCTTCGATGAACACTCACGGTCCTAATATAAGAGAGTTCAGTTATAATCACTAATTATTCGCGATCACGTTTTTTTACGATCACTATAATTATTCTTTCAATTATTAAAGCTAAGCTGTGAAGTTTGTGACATGCTGAAGAAAAAAAAAATCAATCTGTAGATTCCAAATGTTTCATTGCACTTTTCATTAGACTCCTTTATTTTCTTGACAAACACTTCAGCAATCGAATCCACACGGCATTCAAGTTACAAGCGCCTCTTGTGTGACGTGACGTGTACGAATCGCGACCAATAAAGCATGAACACTAAAAGAAAGTGGGTATAAGGTTGGGTGGAAGTGATGGGTTGTGTGGCATGTCTTCGGGCAATAATCGTATGAGACAACGCGGTACATCAGCCTTTCCATTGGGTGTAAAACGGTTGCAGAGCCGGCACTACTTGTACAGTCTGTGGGCCCATAGTGAGGAAAGAGACGGCATAAGATTGATTCCTCTCATGATTCTTAAGAGACAGGATCCCAACTGCCTGCGCCAAGACTTTTGTACAGATAAGAATAGCTGTAAAATTGTTCTCTTTAGTCTTTGCTTTCATTTTCTCGATCCAACCCTCACATTGTTTTCTCTTTTAAATTAGCATACCATGTTTTTATGTTCTTCTGTTCTGCACATTACATGCAAAAAATTATAACAAGTACCTTTGGGTAAGTTCGAGTTTTTAAACTAAATAAAACTTTCTCAACCTCTCGCTACGATGCCAGATACTCGAGCTAACTTTTGCAGCTTACTTTTTAACCGATCAATTAATTACTACGCAGGTGCTTTCTAAAGGCTTTATATTAACTGAGCATGGGAAACGAAGAACCCGATAATCCAACCGCCGTCGTATGTAACGCCGGAAACTGTTGTACTTTAGGTGTCACGTACCTTAACTTACGCCCTTTTGTGTACCAACACTAAAAATATAATATGCACGAGGTATTAAAAGCAGTCGCAGATTCACCGCAAAGCCACAAAGATCTCTATATCGTATTCATCGCACGACTATGGAAAAATCGTTACGTTTTATCGTCTCTTAATTCGAGGTAGCGGCGTAGCTCGGTTGGTCTTCTATGCGCAGCTCGCATGAGGCGTATTATCGGATTGAGGGAGTGGGCTTCTGATACGAGAGTCACCAGAGATACAGCCGTGGTCGAACGGAACGAAACGTTGAATATTCACGGCTTTCCGGACAGATGAATTGATCCAGCGATTGCAAACGTCCTTTCGCTAGTACTGGACTATTGCTACTTCCTCATCCATACTGTTCCCATCGTGAATATTTGACCAGCGATCGACCCACTTCCATCCAATTCCATTCACAATTAAAGCATTTCCTTAAGATGACACCTCAATCCCATGCACAAGTTTAAGAACATTCCGGGTACACGTCTAGCTCGCGATTAGATGTTCAATCATCTCATCGCTTAAGCTCACAATTTTAGAGCCAAAGCATTACCACGTAATTAACGTAGGATAAAGTTTATTAGGGAGTCTTAACTTTCTACTGCACTAATACTCTCGTAAAACAAATATTAAATTGGTTGATGCTGTTCAAACAATGGACATACACGTCCAAGATAAATTTGTACTGTTTGAACGAACTGAAATCGTTAGAGATGAAATTTTTTTTTAATGTTAATGAATATTTGACCGAATCATTTGTGTTTGAGTTATTTTTCTAATGAATCACGACAAATTGTAACATGACTGTAACAAATCTTAACATAAAGCAAATTTTGATCCTTTGCAAACTTAATCAACGTAAAGCAAAGTCAAAAAAAGTCTTACAGGACAGTCAAAGTCTTTTTTGCAGTAAAGTATATGTTCAAAATGTATCGAATTTTGGATCCAGTGGTGCTCAAAACTGCATCAAGTAAAAAATGTTTACCGATTTCTTCAGGATTTTCCTCTTTGTCCTGATCTATGTTATTTTTATGATAATCGAGCATGAAGATGGGTCGATATTGCAATACGCTGCCGAAAAATGTCTCACCTTCCGCAAAGTATAAAAAGATTTTTTTTTTTTCATTACGGATAAAGAGGGAAATTCTCATTTAATGCTGTCAGTCCAATAGCACCCATTTGTTCCTAAAAGTGGTCAAGTAATCGCAAAAGTATTTCTCATTTGAAACCTCAGGTTCGCTCTAGCAAAGCGCGAGAAGTATAAATCCCTCCGCTGATTAAATTAATCAGCATAGAACAGTTCGTTGAACGCATTCCATTTTAATTGGTGCTTTACATTCCTTCTTCCTCATTGAAAAGGAGAGGCGGATACGAAGAAATGAGGCCTGGTGCATTAGTTTTCCAGTCCGCATAGTAGAGTCACCGGATCTAACCGGTGGAAGAAAACTTGAGCGATAAAGTCAAAGCTCTCTTCTACAAACCTCCAGTACTTTATTCTCTCATTCCCCCACCATGTTCTACAGCTTTATTCTCGTTGCTCTTGCACATTACCAAGGATAGATATACTTCATCGTTTTTCTCGTTTAATCGACTTGTTTTCCTTTTTGAGGTCTCTCTTTTTCTCGTTTTCTCCCCTCTCCTACTTTGAGAGCCTTCTTTCAATCGTGCCCTCCTGCTTCCTGAACCCTTACTCATTATTCCCTATACTTCAACCTCTCCTTCTCCTCATCTTACGTTTTTCTCCCGATGTTTAAACCCTAAGCCATGAGAGCTTAACTCCATCTCTCATATTTCAGCACTTCTCAGAACGAGAACAGGTCAGATGTGGATTACGAATTACAAATCACGAACAATTAAACCTCTCAGTCACATAATTTTATCACACAAATATCGTTAATTTGATTTCTTCTATTATCTGTCATTTCAGGCTACTTTCTAAAGGGGCCGGGTTGAAGTTCCGAACCGTGTACGCTCCGACGGTGCAAAATTCATAATTTAATTGTTCCGAATCTACAATTTTCGTCAAGTCATGTCAGCGAAAGTCTGTATAGCTGACTATGTATAATGCAGAACGGTATGAGTACCGATACAAATAAATACGAATATAATTTATCATACTAGATTATTATCAGAAATAGTATGAGACGGTCAACATTTTATTTGAACGACCAATAATATGACATACAAAACTCCGAATATGAAATATTAAGCACACTACAAAATTCCGAATTTTCTATTATAGAAAACGGACTAAATCAGAAAGACAAATGTAAAAAGAGCTAATAAGAGATTTTTCAAGTTTACCATATTTCTAAACTCCGAAAATAATAATTTCGATTATACATTTTGCGAAAACAAAAGTTCAGATCGAAAAAGATTCCGACGGAGAACGTTCAGAACGTTCAAAGTTCCGAAAAATCACACCATAAATCAGATAGAGAGTCACGGTGACGCGTTCAGATGGCAGCACCACTACTGCTTCCACGCGTTAAGTGACGGAGATTGCTACTATACGTTACAAAAAAAGATGTGAACATACTGATTAATGTTTACAATTATAACATTATGCTAATGATTTTCTGTGTAATATCAACAATAATAAAATAATAATAATAATAATAATAATAATTTTATAACAATTATAAAACGGATATAATGAACAGAAAAATTTACGACAGGGTCCGATTATTTTCAGAGGGCTGTGTCTTATCCCTCAATAACCGTCGTGGGAAATTCTTCGGAATCATTTGAAAGTTCGAAATCTCTAGTTTCTGAAATTTCGTCAAAAACCTTGAAAAAAAATTTTAACTGACAAAAACCATATACGGTGATTTGTCCATGAAAAAGTAAAAATAAGTCCGTTGAGTAGATTTCCTACTAATTTCGAGGGTGCTCTTACAAATGGCGCAATTCAAATTCCGCAAAAATGTTTTTTTTTTATCATATTTTTAGGGAATGACGTAAAAAATACCAAATTTTCGAGTGACAATTTTTTTTCATTGTAAGTTTCGTAAGTCTTATCGTACTATTTATAAAGCCCACCGCAGGTCTTCTCGATAGTTATACTTTCGAAATGTTTATTTTTTAGCGTTAAGTAACTGTGTTAATGTGAAAATTGGTAATGTTTTTCACAGTTAATGTGAACATGAAGGTGAAATCGTATTTATGGGCGATAGAATGAAGGGAATCAGTTTTCAATGGCGTAAGTAACGTTCTACATCTATTTTTAAGATATTTATCGTAATTGTTAACTAAGCCGACCGAGGCGCGGTGGGGGAACGGCACTGCCCCCACTACGCCGCCCGGGCACATCGACAGCGCGGCCCGTTGATCGGCGCTCGAAAAATTGCGTTAACATCGTATAGACACTAAGGTTGATTATAGAAAAGCTTGTATTATATTGAATACGATGCACAAAAATGTTACGAGTGCTGTGGAATTTGAATTTTGTATAAATATTAATTAGAACGATAATTATTCCGCTCAACGCTAAAATATTCATATCTCGGGCTGTAATTAATATATTCGAGCTTTTTTTTATTTAACTCTGCGTCCCGTCAAGCCCCTTTAGAATCTTGGAAAAATTTTCAATTGTATTTATAATTTCAGGAGTTATTGCTATTTGTTTATAAGCAAAAATGGTAAATTGGCGAAAAACAGAGGCTTTTACTAACGATTATCCTTTTATCGATCAATTTTTCAAAATGTTTGATAATTCGAACCACCCTAATTTTTTTCTACGTTGTGGGCCTGCTGAGTAAGATCTTATGAGCAGGTACTTTTTTTAGAAGATCGCGAATTGTTGCTAAAATATTCGACGGAGATTGATAAATCTTGCACGACTATCTCGGGCAAACAGTTCCCCATGTGAGGTCTACATTTGAAATCGATATATTTATTAATTACACAGAAAACTTTGAAAAAGTGAAATAAAAAACCCATTGTTTACTTGCAATTTACGGTTAAACTAACAAAGATACATAATTTTTTTATAGGACCTATCTTGTCGGGGACATCGCGACGCACAACTTTTGTAGGAAGCATTTTTTAATAAAATGCGTTCCAAGAAAGTTAACGCAGAAAAACCGTGTTTTCATTGTTTAAATAATGTCTCCTGGCCAAAGTGCAACTCGGATTTTTACGGAAAACTAAGGGCATATTCAGGGGGGGTCATATTACCTATGAAAATATTGGCAATATGCTAGGTTAAAATGCAAATGTCGGTTAATATTTTGTACATTCCGACTGGAGTATTAGAAAGCATCCACAAAACCCTTTTTCAAAAGTGTTCCATGACTCTTTTCTCTGTCCGACTGTAAAACTTGAATTTCGCGATGATGTCATTGTGATTTACGATGATAACGGAGTATGTGACACCGTTTAAAACAGCACATATATTGATATTTCTTTACTGTCTATAACTCGACGCTACTTTACACCCTACAAAAACAAAAAAATTGATGTAACACAAGGGAAAGGAATACCGTATATAATATGGTTCATCAACTATAATAGAAACTCAACACAAAGGTATTGTGTATTATGTGAAGCTGCATTGGCTACTAAAAAAGTATAGAATGTAATTCTCACTCGGTAATTCAAATCCGGTTTTCGAGTGAATTTCCTTTTACGAGATAGGCACAGAAGGTAAGTACAAAATGTCCCCTGAAACTGGAAAATTCATAAATAAGTAATTTAAGTCGGATTTTCAAGTGAATTTTCTTTAAGAGGTAGGCACAGAAGGTAAGTACAAAATGTCTGCTGAAACTCGAGAATAATACCAAGAGGAAAAGCTTATCGTGTGTCACACGATATCGAACAACAAATTTTGATATTTCTTTTATTTCATGTCTACAACTAATACATTCCTTCTAGTCCAATGACGAGAAAAAACATAAAAGAAAAGTAATTAAACATCTGTCGCATTCTGTATATCATAGTTTACGAAATATTACATTATGAACGAACAGATAATCTGAATTATGTAAAATTGCAGTGCCTACCAATATAGTCTGGAATGTAATTCTAACTGGGTAGTTGATGTCGTTGATGTAGTTGAAGTGAATCTTATTTTGAAGGTAGGTACCAAGGTAAGTACAGAATGTTCGTTAAAATCCGAAAATAATATAAAAATGAGAGGCTCCACAAAGCTCATAGTTTTCAAACAACAAATATAAATATTCTCTTTTGTCCAAAAACTACAACATTAGTTCTAGCCCTATAAGAAAAAGGAACATGAAGGAAAAATAATTGAAGATGTGTCGTAATTCGCACATCGTAGGTTATCAAATGTTAAAATATTTGCAAGAAGATATACTGTGTCATGTGGAATCGCATTGGCCTTTAAAATAATCTAAAATGCGACTCTTACTGCGTACTCAAGAGCGGTTTTGTCAAGTGAATCTTCTTTCAAATGTTATATAGATGGACTATATAATGTTGGCTCAAATGCGAAAATGACACTAAAAAGGAGGTTCATGGATATGGCAGACAGATAACGAACATAATCAACTACATACAGGGTTTCTTATTGCAGTCAAGTCGATAAGTCGGAAAGTAATACATGGGTTGGGAACAGCCAATGAATATTATCCTTTATGATTCTCGACATTGTAAATCGATATGCATAAGAATTTTGAAAAGGAGCCTCATGCAACAGGGTTAAAAAAATAATGTACAGTTTAAATATTAAAAATTGTCGCTCGTAAAATTTTGCTCTAAAATATGCAATCATTTTTTTTTTTTTTTTAAACGTCGCAATTGGTCCATATTCGGAGAGTTGTGAGCATTAAAAGAAAAGAATAACGTTTTTTTCGGAAAATCAATATGTCAGAAATGGGTGACAAAAAAATTGAAAAACCAGGGAGGCCTCTCGCAACCGCTGCTATGATTTAAAAAATTACGATGAAAATCAGTGATGCAAAGTCCAAATGATGTCTCATTTGGCATGAAATGCCCCATATGTACAGCGTGCTTGAACCACAGAACACGATGATTCATCTCCAGCCAATAAAGGTCTGCAATTGACAAAACTACTGAGGTTGGCCAAGCAAATAATAAAGGTTTTTTTGTTGCGGAATAGCTCCCAGATCATAACTGTGTAGTTCTCCACTCGTGTTTTTCGTCATTTATTATTTCATCAACAAGATAGTGCAAAAAAGTGGATTTTTGTTGCTGGAAAATATGGCATAAAATACTTTCGATTACCATTACCCAAAATCTAATTATCCGACAGCGTCCGGGTTTTCAACGCATTAAGTAGCTATCAGTAGCAACTATCTTGCAAAGAGCCTGCGCTGCAACTCAAAAAATGGGTACATGACGAATTTTTGAAAAAAAAAAAAGCAATTTTTTAAGTCGTTTTTTTAAATAATTTTTTTCCCTAATTATAAACCAATCGGTTTGTTTCACCTCTCATTTTCATCGTGTTTCAATTCTCTACATTTTGTCTTGTAGGGCCGATTACAATTCCCCATTATTTTTTTTTATGACCAAAAAACAAAAGAAAAATGCCTTTTTTGCGATAAATTGTTATGAACAAAATAAATGACTAAAAACTCGAGTGGAAAACTATGCAGATATGATTTGGGGGCTATTCCGCTAATATTTTTGTCAAAATCTGGTGATTTTAGAGCTTGGCCTAAGGCTGCATTTTTTCTATTAGGTGTGTATGACCATGTGAAGAACCCCTGACAATTATGAGTTTGCAATAGGTGCGAGAAAAAATGAAAAAATTGAACATCAACCTCAAATAAGTTACTTTGCCGCTAACGGGAAACTATAAATGATGGAAGAAAGTAGTTAAACAGCGAATAAAAGGTAATTTTTTATTATAAAAAAAATATTCGATGTTTTCACAAAAATGTATAGGTTAGCCAGTAGTATAAACGGAGAAATATATGCAAAAACAGGACGAAGTGGGGGAACAGGCAACGTTGGCGCAAAAACCCTGCGCATCACGCGGTGCTTCTTTCTCCGAAAGTCTGTTTACCCGTTTGGACTAGTGTGAGTGAGAGCTAGCTTTCCCCCCGATGTCTGCGCACCACTATTATACACAGACGCAGACAGACAACAGTATAAACAGAATGTGCGAGTGGGAAAAACATCATGTTCCATCTCTTTCTAAATTTAGATACGCACGAGAAGAATTTTCGTTTTTCTTGGTTCGAACATGCTTTCGCCGCTTTTCTATATCTATATATTCCGGCGTATGAGCACAGGGTCTCTGGATCAAATCTTGCCGCTAACAATTCATTTTATTATTATTTTTATTTGTATATAATAACAGGGACGGTCATTCTCTAATTCATATTGAAAATTCAATTACAATCGAAAAAAATAAAATGAGCCGTATTAAAGGAAATACAATTCTTTTCAATTTTTCTTTTTTTTGTTTCTTGGTTGTGTTGACTGTTATGTTGATGTTTCGATTTCTTTTTTTCCGTTGGGAAGCACGCGTCTTCTAGAATCTAAGTATAATATATAATATATTTTCAATACAATATCTTTGAAATAAACTTTGAATGCATTTCTTGTATGTATTGCATATCTCTATATATATTGAAGATTTATAGAATATATTTTTGGACAATTTTTAAAACAGTTTTTGAAACAATTTTAATGTTTCGACAGATATATTTCATTTCCCTGTGGGCTATTTCAGCGGCCCTAATCAAGGATGATCTAAGCAAAGTCCTCAATTCATCGAGATAATATATCACTGGCGAATCACTAAGAATACAATGCTCACAATTATTCAAATCGAAATACAACATGCAATTTGTACAGCAAAACTTGACGAAATTTTCAAGAAATTTCTTCGAAATTTGATCCCCGAATTGAAAATTGTGACTTGATACAAAATTTCAAAAATGAAAACGTGCTTCGGCATAACTTTTGCGGAGATTCAGATATCGTTCTTTCGCGTTGACCTATTTTGAGATTCAACAATTAAAAATTAGATTTTTTATTAACAAATAAAGAAAGATTCCCGCAACGATGGTCAGCAACGTTTTCATTTATCAACACATAAATTGGCGACCAAGTGAATCGTGTTACACTCAGAAAAATTGGAATGTGGAAAAAAAATGGACGATTCGACCATTAGAAGCCAGTATATCGTTTTGTAATGTTTTCGCTGTAACGCTACGCTCAATCAACATTTTTATACGTTTTCTTTTGTTTTTCGATTGTGGTTGAATTTCTGATGGCCGTTGTTGGCTCTTTCAATAAAAAACCCTTGAATGATTATCACAGTTGAAAAATCGGCCGTAGTTTTATTATTGTTTATAAAAACGGTTGATAACCTCCGTTTTATTGGCATTGCAGCCTGACAGATATGATTTTACTTCATGTAAGCAGCAGCGTTTACTCGAATTTTCTATCCAATATTTTTTTACGAATTCCAGAATTGCAACCATTTATTCATTACTTCGCGACATCATTCAAATAAATTATATATACTATTTGGCTGCTGTGAGGTCACGATTATATAATTATATAATTATAAACGTTTCCACGGTCAGTATATATGAAAAACAAAATCGATACATAAGAATGGAATATTTGTTGTTGCAATAATTGCATTAATAATGAAATAGTCATGATATTAATAAGAATAATTGTATACAAATAAATGAAATGTATACAATATAAAACAAGTGCTTGAGTGGCGGCGGAGGTAGTTTGACCGTCTTGTAAGCACGAGGTTCGAATCCCGGTGGGAGATTTTTTTTTCCCGTCCGGTATTTTGAAATATTTTCTTAATGGTTAGCTTATATTATTTCTAAAACGTGTAGAATGATCGTGGAAACATTGGATTAGAGAATCGAACCCGCTTAAATTAATTGAATAATAAACGTGTATACTGACAATATAACTTGTACAATATTATCAAACCCGAGAAAATTTATGCTTTAGTAAGCTGACGAATAGCCCTTACTTTTCACTAAACCATTGGAAAGAGCAGAAAAAATTATCCATAATTATAAAAAAACGTCACCCGTTAATCAGAATGATGAAAAAAAAAAATTCTACCTGCAATATATGTTACTTTGGTGGAAAAAAAAATTAAAATTCTAATTAAGAGTTCAATAACAGCAAACAACATAAACAATAGCGATATCTTAGCTACTATTGGTCGAATAGCGATTCGTTTTTCCAAAATTCATATTTTTTCAAGTGTAACACGATGCCCTTAATTAAGAATTTCTGTGTTTAAAAATTAAAGCGACATTTATCATGGTTACTGGATTGTTTAATCGATTTGTTAATAAGAAATCCAATTTTCAATTTATAAATATAAACATTCTGTACATTTGTATTTCTATTTTTGATCTATTTTTTCGAATCGAAAAAAAAACGCTTTTTTTTTTGTTTTGCGCTTACCAAACGAAAATGAATGGAGGAATATCATTAATGCCAAAAGACGAATTGTATATAAATTATGTACGAACAAAATGAGTGCTTAAAAAACCCGATCGGTTCATAATTAAGGGAGAAAGACAAAAAAAGAACACCGATAACAGCGTTTTTTTTTTAAATTTACAACGTCGATTTTTTAGAAGTTGTGCGCGAGATAGTCGATACTGATAGGTACTTAATGTGTGCAAAACTCAGACGTTGTCGGATGATTAGTTTTCGCGAAATTGTAATTAAAAGTTTTTCATACTATATTTTCCATCGAGGCTGGATGATCTGGGGATTGTCCAATTTCGATTCAATTAATTAATTAAATTTATTTAATTAATTCCAATAATCGAACAGATTTTAAAGTTAGAAGTGCTGAGGTACAAAACGTCAATCTTCGATTCTCATTAGAATGCATAAAAATGGATGAAAATTACGCCCAAACATGACCAAAAACGGCCGAGTGCGTGAAGTGGTCGTGTAGTAAGGAGAGAACCGATATGGGGGAGGCGGCGCATATATAGTAATACAAGCGCGCTGCATACGAGTCCCCACTCCACGGCGACTTTCACACACTCAACCGTTTTCACTCATGTTTGCGCGCAATTTTTACCTATTTTTCAGAAAATCGAAGATTGACAGCTGGGATTGATCGTAGCTGAACAGTTCTAGTTTCTAAATCCGTTTGATAAATAAAAATCTGACGACCCCCAGAGCATTCCGCCTCGCTGTAAAACATGGTGTAAAAAAATTCTCATTGCAATAACGCAAAAACTAATTATCCGATAGCGCCCAGGTTTCACATACCCTAATAATATCTACTATCTCGCGAAGAGTCTGCCCTACAGCTTGAGAAATGGTGACGTTTTATGTATTTTCGGAAAAACGCTTTTTTCGGTGTTCTTTTTTGTCGCTTTCTCTCTTAGTTATGAACCGATCAGGTTTTCGAGCGCGCTTATCGTGTTCGTATTTCAATTGTCTACAATTCGTCCTGTGGGACCAATCACATTCCTCCATTTGTATTCGGTTTAAAAGTGAAAAACGAAGAAAGCGTTTTTTTGCACGAAGTTGTTAATAACAAAAAATAAAATAGAAAACTCGATTAGAAAAATACACAGTTATAATCAGGCTGTTCCGCGTCTGACGACACTCGCGGTTATCAGATAATTAGAAGAAGAAAAAGCTCTATTTGCTTGGTCTCGTGGCCAGTGACTTATTTTTTTTTGACTATGTGTGAAGCACTCGAAGTTTGCAAATTGTTTATTAACAAATGGTCCAATAAACCCATTTAAAAATTTGAGAGATCATATAATATTTATTTGAAAATATTTTAATATTTTTTTACAGTTTCATCTAGTCACTACCATTTCTTTCAAGCTGATATTCTTCTTTAAACAGTGAAAAAATAATCTGGCCCTTCTCCATGATCAGGAATTCAGAATCGTATGCTGTGATTTTTTTGCTTAATTTTAAGTCCAAATTTGTTAGGTTACAAGAATTTTGGAATGTGGCATCATTTTGCCCCATCTCGCCTAGAATGTACGGACGAAAGATTTCAAACAAAATCGTCTCAGAGGTCGAAGCGGTCGCGAGGAACAACAGAGAAGATGCTCGCGCTCACTCGCACCCATGCAGCATCACCGGCAGCGCATAGGGGTCGCGAGAGCCATGTCAGTGCGAGCCACCGTAACGCGGGACCACCGTTAGCATGTATAATTTTTTCCAAAAACAATTGCGCTCTTCGATGGCGCAGCGAGCTGAAAAAAAAACGTCAACACGACAGGAGCGCCAATCTTTCTAACAGTGCTGAAATGTTATTGGCTGGCGTAAATGACAGAAAAACACAAAGCTTGCGGCGAGAACCACCGTTGTAACGAACTATAGTTTATGTTATTCGAGTCTCACTGTTAGCCGTGTCAGTTTCGTGGTACGCTACCATTGTTCGGACCGTTCATTGTGCGAATATCTTCCAAAACATTCGTTAAGACTCTTTATTCTTGTGTATTCCCTAGTTAGTGCATTTATTTATTCACAGTGTATATAATATAATAGTTTATATAACTATAGTGTAAATATAGTGTATATATATATATATATATATATATATATATTTATTTATTTATTTAATATAGTGTGTAATATAGAGTGTATATGACTAGTGTTTATTGAACTTTGTGAAATTCGCGTAGTTTTTCACAATTTTTTTTTGGAATAATTTATAAACAAAGTGACTATTTTTGTGTGTGGTGTGTGCTACGTAATGGCAGCTCATGATGCAGGAAGGATTAATCTTCCACGCAACCAGCGTATTAAAGATGGGAGGATATTCGAGGTTAGCAAAAGAGCTAGAACCGGCGAAATGTAAGTACTTTTTTTAAGTCTGTATAAATTGTACACAAAATTGATAGCCATTGCAGAAGGACGGAAAATAATCATAGTTTTTCCTATTCTCTGTATGCAATGTTTACAATAAAAATTAAAAATCTTCCCAGAAAAAGATCGCTCTCACGGGCTTACAACGACAACGATGTGGTTGTAAAAAAAAATCGCACGCACCACGGTTAAAATTCCAATATTGTCCTTTTTTTTACTTGCCAAATAATAATGAATAAGCTACGGAGAATTGTGACAAGACGGGCAGAAAAATGTTACCTTACTGTCTATAAATGTGTCTTGTATTGGGGAAATGTTCATTCAGTCGCGGGTTTATTCAGTGGTGGGGGTTAAAATATTGACTATCATTTTATTCGATCCATAACTTTACTTTCGTAACTTTTAATTAGTTCCATTTACATTGAAAATGAAATCTTTTATTCCGTGCAAGATAATGTATATCCATTATGGTTATAGAGAAAAGATACAGCAAGTACCAGAGCGACGCATGGCGTCGTGCATTAAATACGTCCTGTGGTGAAGACCTGTAACGATGTAAACAAAAGATTATCCGCAGATCGCTCGGTCCAGATAGACAAAAAATTCAACTTCTTCCGACGAAATATATACGTATTATTTCCGCTGTCGCGATGGAAGAAATTTTTTTTTTGTAAGCAACGCGCATACACGTGTTCGACTTTATGTTTGAATAATTAATTTAATATATGAATTTTGCAAATTATTAAATTTTCAATAAAAAAAATATACTTGAATATAAAATACAATTTAATTATTAATATTAAATAGAAGTTATACAAGTTAACTTCTTTGCAATAAATTCTTAAATTAAATTAAATTTTTATTTCAACGGATATTAACTTAAAGTTGGATTTTTTTTAATGATCATTTTTTTAATAAAAACAAATTTTTATAAAAAGACGTTATCAATGAAATATAATTTTATTATTCGAAACATTCTTAATAATAAAATTTTATTTATTAACCAGTTAAATTATTTTTAAACTTGAAATTATTTAGAAGTTCATAAAAATGAAAATTGTTCAATAACAAATTTTATATTAAAAAAATTTCAATAACTGTGTTAATGACAATAATCAGCTCTAAAAATAATTGAAACGTATAAAAATTGGAATTAAATCAACTATCCACCATGAGTTAGTTTCTTTGATTTAAAACATCAAGTTTAAAAACAAGTAAAACACATAATAAATTAAAGTATTCACTATGAATAATATTAAATCAAAATGAAAATGTTTCTATTTCATAAATCAATTTGTATACAAATGAAAAAAATTACTATTTATAAAATTATGAATTTGTATTTACTTTCATAATTTCAAAGTAAAAAAAAAAAAAAAAAAATTTAATTGTTTTAGAAAATTAATGAATTGATTGATTTTTTTTTTTATCAAATTAAATTTTTTCAAAAGTTATTTTCTTTTCATGCCTGAAATGAAATTTTATTTTTTAAATCAAATATTTCGTAATTGAAATTTTTTTTAATATAAAATTTGTTAATGAACAATTCTATTTTTATGAACTTCTAAATAATTTTATTTATTAAACAGTTAAATTATTTTTAAACTTGAAATTATTTAGAAATTCATAAAAATAAAATTCTTCAATAACAAATTTTATATAAAAAAAAATTTCAATTACGAAATATTTGATTTAAAAAATAAAATTTCATTTCAGGCATGAAGAGAAAATAACTTTTGAAAAAATTTAATTTGATTTAAAAAAAAATCAATCAATTCATTAATTTTCTAAAACAATTAAATTTTTTTTTTTTTTTACAATGAAATTATGAAAGTAAATACAAATTCATAATTTTATAAATAGTAATTTTTTTCATTTGTATACAAATTGATTTATGAAATAGAAACATTTTCATTTTGATTTAATATTATTCATAGTGAATACTTTAATTTATTATGTGTTTTACTTGTTTTTAAACTTGATGTTTTAAATCAAAAAAACTAACTCATGGTGGATAGTTGATTTAATTCCAATTTTTTATACGTTTCAATTATTTTTAGAGTTGATTATTGTCATTAACACTAGTTACCGAATCGAAGCAAGCGCAAGGATTCACGTTGTAACTATTTGGCGAGGCGGCGGTAACATGACGGAGAGCGAAAGCAAGTGTTTGCTTCGCATCGATCGTTAATTATGACGAAACGAAATCACAAATCTCTATGAAAATTTCGTAGTTCATCGTTGAGTTATGAATCAAGTACGATATTTTTATCAAATATCCATATTACTAATAGAAACAAACGTGAGGTGAACTATTGGTTGCTTCATTCAAGCATTGACCGAAAAAAATAATTACAATCTTTTTCCGTTAACCGGTAAAAAAATATATAATTAATTTAACAATAAAAACCATTCTTCGCGATGAATTGGACTAATACAGGGTAAATATAAATTTAATAATCAACGGTAGATCAGCCGTTTGGGTTTGCCTCTACTACATTATAGGGCTGTGCGATTAATCGATCAATCGGGCCGATCGTTTCTTATTTTTCTATCAACCGATTAATCGATACCTCAATCAGTGATTTTTTCCATTAATCAAATCGTTAAATCGACGTCTTCAATTAATTGTTTCTTAAATTAATTGATTAATGGATTATTTTTTTCAAATGTTTCAAATAAAAAGGTTATTTTTATATACTTAAAAATAATAATTTACATGTATGAATGAGATTTTTTGGACTTCGAATTTTCATTTGAGATTTTTTTTTGTCGTTATAACAACACATATAGGGGTTTTTTCACGTCACTTTCACCTTCTCAAAGATTCACTCTTCTGATTTCTGTGAATTTTTCATATGTTTTCCAGTTGCCAAATAAGCCGAGACGAATTCCTCGATTTTTCGATTCCGCAGTTTCTTCCAGGAAGTAATAAATACCACAAGTTGTCTAATTGGTTGAAAAATCTCGGAATATGTGTTGGCTTTTTCTTACCTAGAGAAGATACGGAATTTTAACGGAAATTGAAAGGGAGAATTTTTCAAAATGGAAAAGCAACGTGCAAAGGTCCCTTTTGTGAGTTACGATAATGACAAAAAATCGAAATGAAGATCCAACGTTCAAATACACGTTCAGATGAAAATAATCGTTTTCAAGTACAAAAATACCACCTTCCAACTTAATACAGAAACATTAGCAGAAATAATCATTCAATCCATTAATCGAAAAAACAGTTAATTGATTAATAGAAAAAACAATTGATTGAAACATTTCAACATGTTCTAACTATAGAACAGGAGGATGAGTGTATATTGTATAGAAAACATTCGGACATCCTTTTTCTTTTCTCTAAAACCAACTAGCTATCAATTTACCCACAGAAAACAACAGATTTCTTTTTTTTTCAGTAAATTGAATCAATACGAAAGTAATTGAACTTCATGAATATTTAATGATTAGAAAAAAAAAATTATGTCAATTTTAAAATCTCGGTAGCGGGCGAATACAGATTTCCTTAACCTGAGAAACATTCGTAGACAGTACAGTGATATTTTCTGTGCATGTTTGCCATTATTCCATTGAGACTAGGAAGTTTTATTAAGGAACATATAAAGGACGACCACAGTTAAATTTTTACTGCGCTCATGTGCAAAATTGACAGACACATCGAAAATTGTATTGTCGCAGTAAGTCTTTTCCTCAGGGAAATTCTAATTTTTTCCTGCAAAACCACACTTTTTCTATACTTTTTTTCAATAAATATGCCGTACATATCTTTCGCATCACGGTCGTAATGAGAAAAATCTCTCCAAGCAATGTAGCCAATGAATATTGTTCTGTCACGTAGAATGATTTGTTATCAACTCTTCCTTAAAACGATTTTTCTAGGATGTGCAGTACCTTGCAAATAAATCTACGAATGTAGAGAATTTTACTCTTCCTCTAATCTTTGTGAACGTAGTATATACATTTATTACTACTCCTTCAGCCTACATTTATCAGATAACAAAAAAATCCGGATTCGGGCATTATTTATGTCTCGTTGAACCGATTTATAATGAAGAGGTAATGCACTCGACACGCCAATTGAAAGGTATAAAAAATTTCTCAATTTTTACGTGAGTTTTGAAAGGCTGTAAACTTTGCAAAAAATGCTTATAACATAATGAAAAAATGAATGATTTTGAATAAAGCTTTAAGTCGTTCGTTTTGGAATTCGATGCTGAAATATGTTTGGCATTGACGATTTTGACTAATCATGGAAAAAAAATTCCGAATTTTTTCTGACCTTTCGATAGATGCACGGACTTCATAAATTCGTTTGAATCATTTTACTCGGAGTTTTTCTAGTTTGAATCTTCCTCTTTCATTTGATTGGCAAAGCTCCGTGAATGATTTTTCGCACAGTTGTTATTTCCGTTCAACGCAAAAATAACTCTTTTGACTTTGATCAATTACTTCTCGGGAACTGATAATTGTACAGAAAATGCAAGGACTGATTTTCAACTCGGACGTATTCACTGTGAGATGCTTTGATCGTTTTCCTATCACAACTTTTTTTCATTGCTAGAAAACTAATTCAAGAAAGGTCGAAAAAAGACGCATTCTGAGCTTCAACTTCAAAAAAGGATTACTTGGCTAATAAATAATGACGTATTTTAATTTTTTCACTTGAAAAAAGACGCAATTTTTTACCCTTCCGTCATCAATTTCCTTGCAACAGAATATAAATTTGCGACCGGAAAATAATAAAAGCATCTCACAGTAAATAATTCAAAGTTTTCGATACAATATTTGCACTTATGGTACGATTAATAATATGCTAGAAGTTCATCGTAGTGAAAAGTGTCATTTTTGCTTCGAACGCCGATAACTAAGCCACTTTAATAATAACTTTGCCACTTAAATTAAAAAGAAAGATTTAAGCTAGCAAAAGTCCTGAGTGAAAGTATTCAAACAAATTCATCAAAGTCCGTTCAAACAAAAGTATGCAATTATTGTTGACTTTGTTTTTTTTTCATTTCTAGACGAAATCGGTCAATGCCAAAAATGTTTGAGCTTAGCATCTCAAAACTATACATTAGAGGCTGTATTTTTAATTAAAAAAAATTTCATTATCAATCTACGACCATTTTTCACAAAGGTACAGGCTTTTGAGAATCATCTAAAAGTTTTGGATTACTTTTATATCTTTCAACTTTTGTGCCCAGTGTATTTGGGATACCTGGAAATCATTGTATTCTATATGTGTTGATATCCGTTCACAGTTATCTACGGTGTAGTACGAAGTTCTGCTCTGGAACAGCCAAAAAATTGCGCAACGGCAATATTAAATCGTTGCGAGATCATTCGGAGACTTGTTTTGCCGATCGGAACGTCCAACTCACGGCTGATTTCAAAGACGCCTTAAAAAGTGCTCTTGCCCGAAATTTTTGGAAGTTGAAACAAGTATACGAAACGGTTGCCTCATTGTAAGTATAGAAAAAAAAATTATGTTTACTAAACTGATGAAAAAATATATTATTTTTTTTTGCACTCCCACCCCTGTTTCGTACACGTAATAATGAAAGAAGAAATTAGTCGTAAGCTGAACTAAATCGTTCAATTTAGAGAGGTACCTCTTCTGACGTTTAGATTCGTTCCGTGTACATATTGTTTCTGCTTTTTGGTTTTTTGTAGAACTATTATTGAAGTTGGTAAAGAGTGCTACATTCTCGTTCAGCTACATCATTTATCACTTTCAAATTAGACACCACTTCCCTTGCATTGACCTAGTGATTGTTTTTTACAATCCACGGGATCTTCATTCAAGGATTTATACCAGTTACACCCCTAGTCAAATGAGTGCTAAATTTTCACGATGGTTGTTTACAACTTTCAACATATAGTTTAGTAAATCGACGCTGCATTCATCTTGAGAGCGTCTTGTGAACTTAGGACAATATTGATAATTATAGATTAGCGTAACCATCAACTGAAAAATGCTAAATTCCACGAAGTAATATTTTTATCAATATTTTTAGGAAGATAATCGGTGTTTCAAGCGATTTTAACGCACAAACGCTCATTTTGTTCTTCAATAAATTCTCTGCAACCTCACTAAGTCACTTTTTTTTCTGAGCTTGTCTTTTTCAATGAAAACCATTTATTTATGAAATATTTTTTCTGCGATCGACTGCGACATTGAAACGATAAAGTTGAAAAAAAAATTCCTCTGAAAATGTTGATAAAAATATGACTTCGTAGAATTTTGAATTTATGGGTTAATGGCAAATCTACAGTTATCAATATTTTTCTATGTTAACAAAACATCCGACAAACAAATCTAGTTCGCTCAACTAATTTATTTGTTAAACGTTCCATACAATTATTATGAAAATTTAATAGCCATTTGACTTGGGTCACTGCTATATATCGTTAATAAACTGGTATCCAAATCCAACTTTTCAAAAAGGTCCATGGAATTCTGCGTAACGAAGTCGCTTACTTCCTTAACCCACCACGAATGCAAAACGTCTTTTTTGAATACCAATCTTTTCGAATTTTTCGTTGTGCTCCTACAGTTTTTGATATCATTCAACATTTTTGGTTCCGTCTCGCGTGAAACTGCATCATTCGAAAAGATTGGTATTGAGAAAATAGTATATTCCGCACCTAGGGAGGAAAAGTAGACTACTTCAAACCGCGGTTTGAGGTAGTCTAATTTCACTTGCGTGGAGCGTATACGATTTTTCGTCGCACCTGCGAGGAAAGTAGAACTTTCTGAGCAGGTGTGATGAAAAAACGATTTACATTCATGGTGCGTTCAGAACGTAAGTGGCTTTGTTACGCAAAAATCCATGGACCTTTTTGAAAAGTTGGGTTTGGGTGCCAGTTTTTTAAATAAATATCCCAGATTGTGGAAAACAATCACTACATCAACGCAAGGAAAGTATTGTGCAATTTAAAAGTCATGAATGATGCAGCTGAACGAGGTGTAGCACACGTTGATAACTTCAACAACGGTTTAATAAAAACGAAGAACAAGAGCGCCGTTGGTTGCGAGTTGTTCAATTGCATAGACAGCACTTCAAAGACTGCAGTAAAAAAGAATTTATTGCAAATAATGCATGCTATTAGAAAACATGAATATACTTGAAAGGAAAAAAACATTACTGAGAATTGGAAGCAATAAAGCAATTTCAATAATGGTGTACTAGCTATTTTGTATTTCGAGGCATTGAACATGTATTTAAAGTTTTTCAAGTCGGGTGAGCGTCAAATGTTTTTTTCTTTTTTTTCCAATAATCTACACAGGACAAATCCTAAAGTCGCGGGAATTACCTAAAAAAATTGAGTAATTCAGCTCGGTTGTCGACTGATTTCTTCTTTTATCATTATCTGCGGAAAATATGGGTGAGAGCGCCAAAAAAATCATTTTTTCATCAGTCAAATGTTTGCCTTTGCCAAAATGTGCATTTTATCTAATGCAAAAATACAATGGTATTGGAATAATTGAAGATTCCGCTCGTTAGTTTCAAATGTTCAATGTCGGTATTAATATCAAACGAAAAATGTGTTTCACAGCACAGTCTCTGTGCTTAATGATTGAACAAAAATCGGGAAATTTCCAGCAACAGCTGACATGCTACGAATGATAGTTATTATGGACGATGTTTCCTTTCGGTGAATCAGATTTTTCGAATTTGGTGAATAATTTTTGATGAACTCAAAAATTTTGGACTTTTTTGAATTGAACATAATATTCGGCTTGAACGATATGTCCTGATCATCTTGACACCAGTTTATCCTTAAAAAGTGAAAAATATTTTGATATTAAAAATAATATAAGTTTACCGTCGGAATCGTCACAGGGTAAGCTGTATACTTATAAACCATCTTCACGACAGGTTTCCTAGGGAAATAAAAATTGAGGTTCCATTCCACGAAATTCTCAGTTCCTTGAAGCGCTGGAGAAAACAATTTTATCCACCATGTCCAGAGACATTACAGTCGATGGCTGATCAGTTGGAACAGCCAGAGAATCAACGTCTTCTGGAATATGACGTGGGAAAAATAACAACCGTCAAGATTTCGGACAGTGATGGGAACTTGCACTTGTTGATGTTTGATCCCCAATTTATAGCCGAATTTGCAAACGTCACCCACATTTTTATCGACGGAACATTTCAAACAACACCTCAAGTGACGGGTGCTTATCAGCTCGTATCCATTTTAGGAATCAAATATGATCATGTAAGAATTTATGGTAACAGCAAGCATTCATTTCTGCATAACATTCTCATATCTTTACATTACTGTAGGCAATACCGATCGCACATATTTTAATGGCAAAGAAGACTGAAAACAGTTACACAGCTGTATTGAACAGCGTCAAAACCACCGTGATCAGTGGAGAAACCGTAGCGGTGGTGATGACTGATTTTGAGCAGGCGTTAAGGAATGCGTGCAGGAATGCATTTCCGCGCGCAATTGTTGCCGGCTGTAGTGTCCACTATGACCGAGTACGTGGTATTTCTAAACAACAAACATGATTCTGTTAGATGTTCGATGAATTTCTTATTGTTTCCATTTTCATTTCTTAGGCTATCCTGAAAAAAGTGAAGGCACTGCGTTTGACGCCTTCAATTAGGCAAGACGAGGAGGCAAAATTATTTTTAAAAAAAATTATGGCCCTCGCTTTCTTGCCGGCAGCAATGATCCCGGAGGAGTATGCCCGATTAAAAAACGCATTGCCGGCCCCATTGCAGAGGTTGTTCACGACGTTTTTAACGTATTATGAGCGGCAGTGGCTGAGAAAAGTCAAGCCTTCTGGGTTTAGCGTTTTCCGGTTATCGCGGAGAACCAATAATGTCATCGAATGTTACAACAGCGTGCTAAAGGACAAAATGGGGCAACATCCATCGGCCTGGACGTTCATAGGTATGTTTTCTCATAGATATGTGGCAAAAAAATTTAGACTACAAAAATCTTGTCGTCGATCAGAATTAGAAAAGACGTTTCTCGTTCGACTTATAAACGCCGATGAATGCTAATGTATGTATTACCAGGGCATCTCATCAAATTAACGTCCAACGCAAGAGAAGATCTGGAAAGCTTGAGACGGAACAAGCGGATAAGGCGACATCCACGGTACGTGACGATCTTCAGGCGGAAAGAGTTGACAAATGGTATGTTCCTCACATTTAATTGATTTATTGCGATGAGTCGTACGGAAACTTCCGAAACTAATCATTTTTTTGAATCAGCATGGAATAAACTAATTTCAAAAGAAATTACGGTCGACGAATTTCTCGACCTGACCGCAGGGCTGAAAGGTCACGTGGGACAAGCCCTGATGCGGCTTCCGGAAGAGAACGATGAGAATGAGGCCCTATTGGAGGAAGGTCCTGAGGTCATTGCACCAGGTCAGTAGAGTAGTAATATTGCATGTGAACAATGAAGAAAGTAGCGATCCCGTAACTTCCACGATAGCTCTAAACGGTTCCAAATAGATACAAAAAAATCCTGCAAAAGTGTAGCTTCATATTTTGATTTTAACCTACCATCAAGGTTTGAAATGTAAAATCCTTTGGTTTTCGACTATTCATTGTTCATGCGATTTTTTCACTCGGTACGAGATGGACAAAAGCTGTTGTGAATACATTTCAAAAAATATATGCCAAACCCTCAAGGCGCAATTTCGACTTTAAATACCATAGTTCGACTTGAATACCACAGTTCTGGCATTTTTCAGGTGAATACATGTTTCTCATCGGTGTATTGCTTACTGTGAATTGTATCTCTTGGAAAACGTACACATTTTGATTGACGATTTTCAGAGATCCATCTGCAGGAAAACACTTTTTCCATATTCAATGCTAAAAAATTCTCTATTCGAATGTTATTTTACCCTAAGATATAAATATTAATTGTATACGAATTGAAAATCTGGAAAACCGCTGATCCTAAATACGAGTAGTCAGAGGGTTTATCGAATCACACAGCATAAACACGGAGAAGAACGTTCACTTTCTATTGGGTTAAATGATTCATTGTATCTTTTTCGATATAAATGAGCTGATAACTTCAGATTGTATTTTACATTTGAAAGTTGAAAGCTTTATCATCTAATATAGTAGTTTTTCGGGCATACATTTCGCCTCAATCTAAATATTATTTGCTGTATGGGCAATTTGTAATCTTCTTTTTTAATCAACATATTGTATCTATCAATCGTATAACCTTCCCTGTTGCATCATTTACAACTTTCAAATTTTTTGTTTGCTGCAAGCTTTCATTATCCGAATCATTGTATGACCACTGTGATGCACCACTTCATAAAGACTCTATTTCAACTTTAAACCTCTTAACATTTGTTTGTGTACGATGACTCAAAATAACGGTCACATCAAAAATATTGTCTATATTTTGTATGGCGGAATGTTAAGCCAAACATAGCGATCATCAATATTTTCCAGTTAAACCTCCATTCACTGCTTGATTTTGTCTGATAATGATTCATGGAAAAATACACCACTGCTGCTGATTGTGAATGTCAGTACTATTTATGATCTTTATATTTTCTTAGCGATGCTTGTCAAAATTTGCGGCGATAAATTTATAATTTCATAGTTGGTTATGATTGCCCCAACCTTCCAAGGTGAAGAATATATAGAATATTCGTGATCTGATCATTATTTTATTAAATCGTTAAGAGGGAAAAAATTTCATGAGTTTTGAAATTCAAATACAGTTTATAAAAATAGATCCATCACAGCGTATGGAAGATTTGCAAGATATTATCATCATAGCTACGGGAAGAGCATTAGAATTGATAGACTTTTCGGTTGATAGATGAATAATTTTCCTTATTATAGAGTAAGATAAATTACTGCAGTACCGATACCGTGGTGGAAAAAAAGTTCAACCGTCAAATGCTGGAAAAACCCATTCTAATCAAACAACAAAACTTTAGAGGTTTAAAAAGATTAAAATTCGAAATTGGGTCCTGGGGGTGTCGCGTACATCTTCGAAATGCATCTAATGAAAATATAGCCCATACGAAGTGCGAAAAAATGTTGAATCGAAATAAGGGTTAAGCGAAAAGCGATAATAGTGGACGAAAAAATTAAATTTTTTCCAAGAATGGTGTTTCGTAGTTCAGTCTGTGTATCACGAAACTATATGTCTACAAATTCATATTGATTTTTTAAGACGCAGACCCGGATTATGATGAGATGCCGGAAGAAATCGACAACAATGCTGAACCGGCATTCAATCATGGTAAATAAAATTTTTAGTAAACGTTAGACTGTATTTAAAATATTCGATTATTTTTCGAGTTGGAAAGGGTCAAATCGTATTGTTATGTGAAAAAAGTCACCCCTAAGAAAAGCTCAAGTTTGCATTATCTCGGACGTCCCAACGCATGTTATAATTTTCTATGAGATAAACAAAGAATTCTCAATGTCTCTTTAAGGACTTCTATACATCGCCAGAGAAAGTTTTACGAATGATATATATTTGATGAAAATAAAATCGGGTGCAAAAAGTTCCATAGCCAAATATCTCAGAGGAACCGTTAAATAGACATAGCTGTTGAAAAAGGAACTTATATGAATATACCAAAATTGATCGTTTATTTTATTTATCCACACTTCAAGAAAATTTGTCCGAAGGAAAAACGAGGAAATGCCAAGTTTCAGTTCATAAGCCAAACTTTGCTTGAGGACATCTCAAAAAAACTTTTCTTCCTTCAGTGGGTTTCTATGTTGAAATTTCAGAAATAATCATTATTCAATAACCTAAATAAAGGTGCACCCAAGTAAAGGTTATCCTAAAGTATAATACATATTAGAGAAGGCTAAAAAATATAATTTTTCTTAATAATTTAGGCTGTGGAATTAATCCTGTATATCAGAAAAGTACATATGTTGTCTCCATGGGTATATTGAATTTTTCCAGATGCGGATCCGGATTATGGTGGGATGTTGAGAGATATTGACGACGATGCAGAACCGGAAGTGAATCATGGTAAATAAAAATTTGATTAAAAGTTCGGCTGTATTGAAAAAAATATAATTTTTCGTAATAATTTAGGCTCTGGAATTAATCCTGTATATCTGAAAAGTACATATGTTGTCTCCATGGGTATATTGAATTTTTCCAGATGCGGATCCGGATTATGGTGGGATGTTGAGAGACATCGACGGTGATGCAGAACCGGAAGTGAATCATGGTAAATAAAAATTTGATTAAAAGTTCGGCTGTATTGAAAAAAATATAATTTTTCTTAATAATTTAGGCTCTGGAATTAATCCTGTATATCAGAAAAGTACATATGTTGTCTCCATGGGTATATTGAATTTTTCCAGATGCGGATCCGGATTATGGTGGGATGTTGAGAGACATTGACGGTGATGCAGAACCGGAAGTGAATCATGGTAAATGAAAATTTGATTAAAAGTTCGGCTGTATTGAAAAAAATATAATTTTTCTTAATTATTTAGGCTCTGGAATTAATCCTGTATATCTGAAAAGTACATATGTTGTCTTCATGGGTATGTTAAATTTTTCCAGAACCGGATCCGGATTATGGTGCGATGTTGAGAGACATTGACGATGATGCAGAACCGGAAGTGAATCATGGTAAATGAAAATTTGATTAAAAGTTCGGCTGTATTGAAAAAAACCGATATTTTTGTCTATAGTACCAGAGGGTAAAATCATATTGTTTTGTGAAAAAATAAATCAACTAAGAATTCAACAATAAATTATTTCTGTCATTCTGCCGCGTATTAATATTAAAAAAAAATGCAAATCTCACGACCATGCCATTAACATACAAGTGTTGGTAATAAAATCGACAAAGAAAAGCTCTACAGTAAAATATTTCAAATTAACTGTTAAATATCTATAGGTGTTCGAAAATGAACCTGTACTAACGATAGCAATGTGACGCATATTAAAAGAAAAAAAAACACTTCAAGGAAATGTTCCACAGAGAAAAAAGTAATGAAAATAGAAAGAGAAGAAAGCCAACTAAGTTACGTTGTGGGTTAACAATGCGGTTTCATGTATGTAGAATAAATGTATTTCGAAAGTGTTCTTCACCAGTGCTTGCGGAAATATTTTCGTAATTTAAAATCGATGATGTTTCGTTACAAATACATAGATTAAAATACGGTGCTAACTCATAATGCGACTTTATTACATTCTTTCTTTTTGCATTTTATAAATTTCGCTTGAACTGGATTTAGCAGGTACTCTTTCTGTATGTTAGGAAAAATGCACAATGATGTACTCAATGTTACTAGTATAGCTGCAGAAAAACTCACATCGCACGAGCTATGTGACGTTTCTTTTTAGATGAATAAGTATTTCTGGAATTTAAGCTTTGGAACAAAGTTGAGGGAAAAAAATTAACAAGATTTTTTAAGTTCAGCTTATCTATAACTAATTTCATAACTAAGTTACTAAGTTCAGCTCCCAAACTCAATATTTGTATTCCTTTTTTTCTTCACACGAAATTTTTTTAGAGTATGTTTTCATGAAATAAACGCTACATCTTGCTATTGTTTAGGCAGGTTCATTTTCAAATAGCCACAGCTGTTTAACGGTTCACCGGAAATATATAGCTGGAATAATATTTTCTAGGGCGATATGATACCTTTTCAGACGATATAAAGCAACATGTACCGAGTCAATATTTTCCTATATTCAAGTTATGGAAAATGGTACAAGCGTCAGGGATAACTGATGTAATTGGATATTGACATCTCTTTGTGGGTGACCACTTTAACACGTAACAAGATGATTTTACTCTTTGGAACTCTGGAAAAAAATGTTAATTGTGTTTAATATACCCTATAAAATAAAATGAAGAAAATAGGGTCAAGATTGCAACAATTATTAATAATTGCATGAAATGCAGTTTATGATCAATCTGAAAATATATATTTCGTTGCAGAATCAGATGGGGACCTGATAGAACTCTCGTCAGCTACCGAGTCGGAAACGGATGACGAATACGGTAACAGTGAAATATTTGATAACATTATGGTCAATGTGAATTTTGCTCTGAGTGTATTTTTAATAGTATTATTGTATGGTTTTACTCCTATTATATCACTAGTTTGTGTAACGTTTAGATGCAGTTGAAATTCATGACCCACCGCACTCTCCCCACGCCGCTGAGGAGGTCATTCTGGATGGAGTCCAACCTCCACCTGCACCGCCCCTGAACCTGCCGGTGGCTCCAGCAGGAACCAATAACGGTAATAATCACAATGCCAATTTCGTGGCCAAGAACTACGGAATTCGTATATTTTGAATATCGTACGAATTCTCGTACTGCCTCCTATACCAGGTATTAAAACAAAATACGACTGTTGATTATAATTTGTTGCAGCGTCAAAAAGTCGGAAAAAAAACCTCCGCAAAAAACGGAGACGACAGGAGAAAGCCCAAATAGGTCATATCCCACAACGACCGCGCGGGCACAAAAGACGCGCGAAAAGGAGGAAACTAGACACACAAGGTAACATTACATGTATTTTGAAGGTGCAAAATAGATTCCCGTAGGACTTTGCGAGGTTAGATTATTTTTTCTTAATCCTTTTATTAGTTGTTTGTTCAACGTTAAAAGGCGTTATTAGTTTTTATATAATTGAGACATTTTGTAAATATTTGTTTTGGTGATTTCAATTAATCACTGATAGACTGTGTGTATGTAGCTGGTAAACTTCATTTTTTATCGCGAGTAAATGAACTCGGCCAGACTCCGCTATCTAAAGTAATATAATATAATTAGATAACTGCATGAATCTATTTTGCATCTTCCGTAATGTTACTACGGGCGTTCGTTGTAAATAAAAAATGTTGACTTCAACTCATTTTTTAGTATAACCGATGGAAGAAATATAGTAATGAAAATGAAGTAATAGATTAAAATAACAGCGAAATATTAGGAAAAACTTATTCATGTTTGGGAAAAAAGCAAAGAAATCATTGAACATTCACAAAAAAAACTAAAATAATACAACTTTGCAATTAGTAATATTGAATTTATATATTTGATTTCAATGTTTGTAGTTCTTTTGAGCCGACACGCTATTACCCTGTAGCTGCAATGGTAAAATCATGTTCCAACATTTGGGAAACCAAAAAATATTTATCGTCATGTGAATTGCTAGGTTTTCTTAAGATTGGCAAAAATATTCAAACAGTTGCTCCGTGAACAAATTAAAATCGCGTCAAAGATACAGAACTAGAAACATGGATAATACAATTTCAAATAAAGTTTCATTCATTCGAGTTATAACGATAAAAAGATTCAATGACTTTTGATTAACCAACCCGATTTTGAGAGAGTCGTATGCATGCATTATGCAGCCGAGAGCACGTGTTCACCAAGCTTCTAGCCTAGTGAATTGTGTGCTTTTGCCCACGCTTTTCGAAGTGTGGATGCGGACGACATTATTCGATAGATGGGTTTTAATCTGAGACACGTGAATTCTTTGTTCATGACGCGATAGTAGATTTCACATTCAGGAAGGAGCATTCAACAGCGAAATAGAAGTAAAAGTAAAAATACAGCTCCTTTCTGAAAGCCAACCCGATTTTGGATGTGTCGTATGCATGCATTATTATGCAGCCGAGAGCACGTGTTCACCAAGCTTTTAGCCTAGTGAATTGTATGCTTTTGCCCACGCTTTTCGAAGTGTGGATGCGGACGACATTATTCGATAGATGGGTCTTAATCTGAGATACGTAAATTCTTTGTTCAGAACGCGATAGTAGACTCCAATTTCAGGAAAGAGCATTAAACAGCGAAACAGGACTAAAAGTAAAAATACAGCGTCTGTCTGTAAGCAAACCCGATTTTCGATGTGTGGTATGCATGCGTTATGCAGCCGAGAGCACGTGTTCGCCAAGCTTTCAGCCTAGTGAATTGTGTGCTTTTGCCCATGCTTTTCGAGGTGTGGATGCGGACTACATTGTTCGATCTTCGGGTTTGAAGATAATCGATCAATGAAACTACAAGTAAAAATACAGTGACTCTTGATTAGCCAACCCGATTTTGAATGTGTCGTATGCATGCATTATGCAGCCGAGAGCACGTGTTCGCAAAGCTTTTAGCTTGATGAATTGTGTGCTTTTGCCCATGCTTTTCAAGGTGTGGATGCGGACGACATTATTCAAACTAAGGTTTACAATTTTGAGTTTCGTACTTCGTTTCTGTCTATACTTATTTCACGTTTTAATCGAATAATAATTAGCTCAACTGCAGGTATATAAATAGGAAAGCTCAAAAGAACCGCAAACAACGGAAAATAGTTTTATAAGATAACCCGACCAACATAATATATAGTTAATAACGTGTTAACGGACAAAATAGTTCAATCAAGTACCTAATGTTTGGCATCGATTATTCTCTGTACTTATTATCACGATAGCAAAGGGTAGGAGGGGACGATGTAGAGCAAAATCTATGAAACATAATGATCAAAGGAGAGTTACTCAGTTTACATATTTTTACAAATTACACGTAACGAGGACGTACGCACCCGTCAACCGACATAAACTCGAAACTTCATTCGCGACACGGACGAAGGAAAGGCGCGTGCAGACAAATTTATTCTTCCTGAGCCGGTACCAATCGTGTGTTCCTCGCTCGGGTTTCCAGACGGTACTTTCAGTTTCGGAACAATCGCGGACATTTTAATTTTTCTCGAACCGATATCATTCGCGGTATTCTCGATGAGCTTTTTAAACAGTACTCTCGTACTCGGGACATTCACCGTCCAACTCGTTCTAGAGGTGAGGAGTACTCCGTTACAACGTGCTTTAGCTTTCGGTACTTCAATTTTCGGGACATTCGCCGTCGAACTCGTTCTAGAGGTGAGGAGTGCCCCGTTACAACGTGATCGGGTCACATATTTGCATGAAAAGTATACGCAACCAGGATACGTGAACGGTTGAACAATCAAGAATTCGAACTTTAGTTCGCGACACGGACAAAAGAAAGTCGGACGCGTAACATTTTATTCGTCATGGAGCGATACTTATCGTGTCTCCCTCGCTCAATTTTCGGATGGTACTGTAGTTTTCGGGACAATCACCTTGATATTCGATCCAAGGGTTAGGGACTGCTCCGTTGCACGTCATAGGATTACATATTTATACCAATAAACCGCGACGAGGATGCGCGTACGGGGGAGTAGATATAAACTCGGATTCGAGTTCGGTACACGGATGAAGAAAAGGCGGGCGCAGTGTGACTGTACGGATGAATATTATTCGCGGCTCTCTCGCTCCAGCTTTCGGACGATACTCTCATTCTCAGGACAATTGCCGTAAATCTCGATCTAGGGGTTGAGGGGTGCAATGTACACGCAACGGGAACGCGTGTACGCGTGAACAGACATAAAGTAGAACTTAATTTCACGACACGGACGAAAGAAAGGTGGAAGCGGATATTTTGATTATTCTCGAACCGATATCATTCGCGCTATTCACGATGAGCTTTTCAAACGGTACTCTCGTGCTCGGGACATTCGCCGTCAAACTCGTTCTAGAGGTGAGGAGTGCCCCGTTACAACGTGATCGGGTCACATATTTGCATAAAAAGTATACGCAACCAGGATACGTGAACGGTTGAACAATCAAGAATTCGAACTTTAGTTCGCGACACGGACAAAAGAAAGTCGGACGCGTAACATTTTATTCGTCATGGAGCGATACTTATCGTGTCTCCCTCGCTCAATTTTCGGATGGTACTGTAGTTTTCGGGACAATCACCTTGATATTCGATCCAAGGGTTAGGGACTGCTCCGTTGCACGTCATAGGATTACATATATAAACCGCGACGAGGATGCGCGTACGGGGGAGTAGATATAAGCTCGGATTCGAGTTCGGTACACGGATGAAGAAAAGGCGGGCGCAGTGTGACTCTGTACGGATGAATATTATTCGCGGCTCTCTCGCTCCAGCTTTCGGACGATACTCTCATTCTCAGGACAATTGCCGTAAATCTCGATCTAGGGGTTGAGGGGTGCAATGTACACGCAACGGGAACGCGTGTACGCGTGAACAGACATAAAGTACAACTTAATTTCACGACACGGACGAAAGAAAGGTGGAAGCGGATATTTTGATTATTCTCGAACCGATATCATTCGCGCTATTCACGATGAGCTTTTCAAACGGTACTCTCGTGCTCGGGACATTCGTCGTCAAACTCGTTCTAGAGGTGAGGAGTGCCCCGTTACAACGTGATCGGGTCACATATTTGCATAAAAAGTATACGCAACCAGGATACGTGAACGGTTGAACAATCAAGAATTCGAACTTTAGTTCGCGACACGGACAAAAGAAAGTCGGACGCGTAACATTTTATTCGTCATGGAGCGATACTTATCGTGTCTCCCTCGCTCAATTTTCGGATGGTACTGTAGTTTTCGGGACAATCACCTTGATATTCGATCCAAGGGTTAGGGACTGCTCCGTTGCACGTCATAGGATTACATATTTATACCAATAAACCGCGACGAGGATGCGCGTACGGGGGATTAGATATAAACTCGGATTCGAGTTCGGTACACGGATGAAGAAAAGGCGGGCGCAGTGTGACTCTGTACGGATGAATATTATTCGCGGCTCTCTCGCTCCAGCTTTCGGACGATACTCTCATTCTCAGGACAATTGCCGTAAATCTCGATCTAGGGGTTGAGGGGTGCAATGTACACGCAACGGGAACGCGTGTACGCGTGAACAGACATAAAGTAGAACTTAATTTCACGACACGGACGCAAGAAAGGTGGAAGCGGATATTTTGATTATTCTCGAACCGATATCATTCGCGCTATTCACGATGAGCTTTTCAAACGGTACTCTCGTGCTCGGGACATTCGACAATCACCTTGATATTCGATCCAAGGGTTAGGGACTGCTCCGTTGCACGTCATAGGATTACATATATAAACCGCGACGAGGATGCGCGTACGGGGGAGTAGATACAAACTCGGATTCGAGTTCGGTACACGGATGAAGAAAAGGCGGGCGCAGTGTGACTCTGTACGGATGAATATTATTCGCGGCTCTCTCGCTCCAGCTTTCGGACGATACTCTCATTCTCAGGACAATTGCCGTAAATCTCGATCTAGGGGTTGAGGGGTGCAATGTACACGCAACGGGAACGCGTGTACGCGTGGAAAGACATAAAGTACAACTTAATTTCACGACACGGACGAAAGAAAGGTGGAAGCGGATATTTTGATTATTCTCGAACCGATATCATTCGCGCTATTCACGATGAGCTTTTCAAACGGTACTCTCGTGCTCGGGACATTCGTCGTCAAACTCGTTCTAGAGGTGAGGAGTGCCCCGTTACAACGTGATCGGGTCACATATTTGCATAAAAAGTATACGCAACCAGGATACGTGAACGGTTGAACAATCAAGAATTCGAACTTTAGTTCGCGACACGGACAAAAGAAAGTCGGACGCGTAACATTTTATTCGTCATGGAGCGATACTTATCGTGTCTCCCTCGCTCAATTTTCGGATGGTACTGTAGTTTTCGGGACAATCACCTTGATATTCGATCCAAGGGTTAGGGACTGCTCCGTTGCACGTCATAGGATTACATATTTATACCAATAAACCGCGACGAGGATGCGCGTACGGGGGATTAGATATAAACTCGGATTCGAGTTCGGTACACGGATGAAGAAAAGGCGGGCGCAGTGTGACTCTGTACGGATGAATATTATTCGCGGCTCTCTCGCTCCAGCTTTCGGACGATACTCTCATTCTCAGGACAATTGCCGTAAATCTCGATCTAGGGGTTGAGGGGTGCAATGTACACGCAACGGGAACGCGTGTACGCGTGAACAGACATAAAGTAGAACTTAATTTCACGACACGGACGCAAGAAAGGTGGAAGCGGATATTTTGATTATTCTCGAACCGATATCATTCGCGCTATTCACGATGAGCTTTTCAAACGGTACTCTCGTGCTCGGGACATTCGCCGTCAAACTCGTTCTAGAGGTGAGGAGTGCCCCGTTACAACGTGATCGGGTCACATATTTGCATAAAAAGTATACGCAACCAGGATACGTGAACGGTTGAACAATCAAGAATTTGAACTTTAGTTCGCGACACGGACAAAAGAAAGTCGGACGCGTAACATTTTATTCGTCATGGAGCGATACTTATCCTGTCTCCCTCGCTCAATTTTCGGATGTAGAGAGTATAATAGTTTCTAACTAATTTAGAGAATATAATAGTTCGGATGTAGAGAGTATAATAGTTTTGTCCATTAACTGGTTAGGCGATTGAAATTATTTTAAATAAACGACACTTGTCGGTTTTGCTCATATTCTTGGTCTTTTTCATATCACAATAATGTTGTTTGTTAACGTTATGTTTTCGACACACCCTAATGATTTTTTATATTTTCAGCCCCAAAATGTGTAGTGTGCCTGGAGAACACCGCGACCCACGGATTCGTGCCGTGTGGTCACACATGTAGCTGTGTGCGATGTGCGACGGTTCTGGACCAAGCAGCAGTCAAGCGATGCCCGAAATGTAGGGCAAATTTCAGAGAATTTATAGCAATTTATAATGAGCCCCCATAGAGGGTAGTGAAAATAAACCACAGTAAATGAAAATGGTGATCGTTATTTTTCCTGAACCTTTCCTCACAATTTTAAATTATAATTATGAGGTTTATGGAGAGACTTGAAAAAATTTCGGAGCAGTTTGATGTTCCTAAACAATATCCACAAAAACTTTGATAAAATTAATAAATTTATGTAACTATTAGTTCTTATATGTATGTGTATGTGTATATAGTATTATCCTAGTTATGTATCATCGTATGTGTATATCGCATCACCCTTGTGTATAATATTATCCCACAACTGAGCCATCCTGAATCTCATCCACCTTGGTTGAGCGTTTGCTGCCGAACCACGGTTTAGCATTTATTGATTTGATGAACGCACCATTTCTTGATCCGCAATAAGGCGATTTTTGTCTAGTATCACCACACTACAAGCGATATAGTACCTCGTGATCAACTTTACCTTGTGGATTGCTTTTTTCAATTTCGTTATAAAGTTTCTTCGTTTTTCAAATCTTATGAATCTTTCGCGCTGTACAGTATTGTTTTTCCGTTCATGTTGTCACTAAACGCGTTTTGAAGCTAGCGAAATAGAACTAAATCTTCCATAAAGTCCCTCTCCACCAGATTTTCAATGATAAGCTGATTTTGCCTCACTAAGCTGTTTTTCCGTGTAAGTAACTTTTTTGCGAATATTATTTTCTGCATCTGATTCCATCAACAAATACTGAACATACCCTGCAAATCAGCGATCCATTTTTCAGTTAAGTAGATGCAATTTATATCGAAAGAATGAATGAAGTTTCTAACGTCTTGGAAATGAATCAAGAACACGCCAAAGCAGCATTTGATTCGACGATGCATTGGTTATGGGTTTGTCGCGGTTTTATATTTCATCATTATCTTTGTCTTCGTTATTTTCATGGAGCGTTTATTACACGTGTCTATGGTTATCAAATTTTTCATTATTCTTTGCGCGAAATCATGCAACACGATCAATGCTGAAATATTTCTAAGTGAGGCTACATCTCTCGGATGAATTCGGAAGTCGCAAATTTAAATTTAGAATTATACTCATTGTCCTTTCTTTCAAATGAAAAGCCAAAAAAAATCATTTTTGCTTCCCATCAAAAAAGAAACGAAAAATCGGAAAGCTTTTATCACTTGACAACTGACCTGTCAGGTATTTTCTCGGATACTTTTTATGCTTCCCAATGAGTCCATCGTTAACGCTCGTTGTTGTTCTTCGAGTTTATTAGCCTTGAGCGTCCACGAATTTTTAACCACAGTCACATTATATATTTGCTCTCAATAATATCGTCTTCGTCTTCAATTTATTGTCGCCATCTTTAATATGTTATCTCCGTAAAGATTGATTATCGCATTTCGCATTCAAGAAATTTTTTTCATTTTTTCTCATTTTTTATCATTCGCCATTCGTCTTAAGAAAAAATATTCATCACTTTTTCCAAATAAAAACAATTTAGCTTTTGTTTTGTACCCCAAACAAACCTCTATTGTGGCATTTGAAAGTTGTTTTTAAAAAAATAAAACAGCATGTTCAAAATATTTCCATAAAAACTATTTCATAATTAGCGCTACTACTATCTCTTTATATATATATAACTCAACTGCTAAATTGTGTTTAGCCGCTTTTCACGCGAAAACCACTAAACCAATTTTGAAAAATCTTTCACAGGAATGAAGCCCATGAATCAGAAAAGGTTGTAGGCCGTTTTACATTCCGATAAATTATTTATTCAGAGGAGGCAAAGCGAAAAATTCAATTTTTCATCACATTTCTTACTTGAAAATTTCGCGTGTTATTCAAAAAGACTATAAAATAAAAACACTAATTACAAATTTAAAGATAATTTCAAAATGAAAAAATGAGCGGTGGCTGGGGTCCCAGTTTCGAATGGAAGCAAGGAAATTTTCAACAATCCCTTCCGAGAAAAAAACGTTAGCGTTTTACTCAGCGCCAACCAGGTGTGTTTTGTGGGTGAAGCTCGCAGGCACAGCTAGTATGATATAAAAAGATAACAAATATTTCATCATCGACGATAAAGTTCCAGCTAGTGTTTTGCTTTTACGTTTTCTGAAATCAAGTGTTGCTAAAAGTTGACCGAATAACTAGAAAAAAAAATTATTGGCCAGCTTGGAGGCATTATTTCTAGTTGGGTTTCGAATGAGAAAATATAGCACTCTCAATGTGCGAAGAAACATTTGGAACAGTGGAAAGTAGTCGTAGAATCACTTAAAAAAATATATATATATATTCACAAAATTCGTCGTTCTATTGAAAATGGTCCGCAATCATGCTACATGCACGTGGAACTTCCGTAGCCGATTGTTTTCACGGTGATCAGATTTTCGGAGTTTTGGTCATTCTGGTAAAAAAAAATTCTGGTAAAAATCTTTCGGAGTTTTGAGCTTTCGGGGTATTACCGTTTCAGGTTGTCATCTTTCGTGGTATAAATATTTCCAAGTTTTTATCATCCTTTACGAATTGTTGTGACATAAGATGAAAAGATGTTTGGTTATCGATGATTCTCATCGATATTCTTATTTTCGGAACTTTTCGCTGTACAAACCTTGGCCATTCAAGAACTTTAATTTCTAAGAGTACAATTTTTCGGAACTATGCACGGTCTAATCATGGGAAGTTGATATTTATTGAATATGCTGTATTTTTATGTCGACGCGCCGTCAGTCGGTACCATGATTGTTGTCATTCAATTTCTTGATGAACTATTATTTTCGGTCACATGATAATTCTGTTTGCGAAATTTCGGAATTATGAATTTTCTAAAAGTATCCAGTATTTGCTAATAAATTCGGAATTTTGAGCTATCTGATCGTTCAAAGTTCGGAACTTCAACCCGGCCCCTTTCTAAAAACTTTCTGATGAGACTCCTCTTTTCTTAACATTTATTTGTTGTCATTAAGCAAGAACATTTTAATTGGAAGAGATAAACTCATGTTTCAAATTTATTAAATTACATTAAAGAATAAACCGAAGATCGACCATCAAAATTTACGAACGGTGATTACGACGAAAAACACTTTTTGACGTCTATTTTACAATAAACCTAATTCGGAATCAAGGCTGTACTGAGTGGACACTTGATTCATGTGCTGTATATATTTTTGCAAAAACATTAAACACGTGTAGAAAATAAAAATATATTCAATTCTAAAAAATTAAAACGTATACTATTCAGATAATCACCATTAAAAACGGTATTCTACACAAGAATACCGCCTTAATTAAATAAATAAAAGTCCTATCGACGTTTGATTAACGATGGTAATAATATTATTATAATTCCTGTTTTCATTAAAGATTTCTAAACGGTCATCGTATATGGCAATAGTATGGTTATCGGCCCATCGTTTTATAATTATCGTTACGTTGAAAAGAGCGATAATTAAAAGCTACTCTAATTGGTTCTCTCTCCCTTCTCTCTTCATTTCCCATGGGCGTTTGAGACGGGGGGTTGAATCGATTGATTGGAACATCGGAACGAAGCGAATGCACTCACACTCTAGTTCGTTCCAAATTGGGAGCATAATATTCTTCAACGTTCAACGCCCCGAAAATCTGTACCTAGCAATTCTTCACGATCATGATTCTGGCATTTTTTTCCCACCCTCGCCCTGACTTCACTATAAAAATATAGATTGTGTACATGCACCAACATTTGCACATAAAACTATGCCATTAATAACAAATGACAATGTGTTCTCGATCAAATGAATATAATTACCTGGTTAGAGTCTTAAAAACTTTCTTGCATCAATGACAAATAAAGTCTGCAAAAAAGTACTTCAACACACTTCAGGATCATTAAATGTAATAGAAATGGATGAAATATTAATTCAAATGCGTTAAACCGCGATTATTTTGTGTCTTGTGATTTCTATCATTGCAGAATAGAGTTCATTCGTTCGTTATGATAATAATGTGAAAAAGTATGATTCTTCCAATTGATCCTTAAGTTGGTAAACCTAGACGATATGCCGAACAATGATGTAACTCTTCACGAGTGCAGCATCGTCATTTATATCGCTATTCGGCAATCCTTAGCTCCATGTGTCAATATATATATACATATATATACCAGATATACATATATCTATTTTCCATCTTTGTATTCCGTCGATAGTGCCCAGCAGGTCGAGTCGTTCTTTAATTAAGAGGACCCTACGGCTAAGAAGAAAGAAGGTTCGAGAGCATAGTTATAAGTCGTTGCTTTTACTTGACTGGTCGAACTCAGTGGAAAAAAAATATATATATCTAAATACACAATACAACCTCTTTGTACATACAAGTGTATCCGATACAAACCCTACGGATCTTGTTAGCTGACGAATGCCTCGAGGGTTTCGAATCACCAACGAGACCTCTGTTAACGACCCTGATAGTTTTATACAACGACTGCCGGCTTTAGTCGGTTGTTGCGTATACAGCGGAATACTCAAATATCAAGAGTATAGAGAACTCTGGACCGATCAAAAAGTCTAAACACGTACCTACTCATTATCAGGGACTTTCCATCAATATGAGATAATTTTAATTCGTATTTATATATGCAAAACAAAAACGATTGAAGAAACGACTCAAACCTTCGAACGTGATTTTCTCAGAACGTCCTTTTTCAAGAGGGTGGACTATACTTTCGAGAAACAGTTTTCAAAAGCGATCCTTCTTCAATTTTGTTACATCATTTTTCATTCCGTAGCGAGATAGGGGAGGGTTTTTCGTATTAATATTTTCTTATTTTTTACGAGAAACTGTTGAAAAATCAAACTGATCTTTGATGGAATTCGAGCCATAGAAAAAAAAATTAGAAAAATCAGCAATTTTTATGACATTTACAATAGAAAGTCATAAGGTTCCTTAGTGGGATTCATGGACACACAGGAACATTAAATGTTGCATAGTTATGCTTGACATTACAATCAAAGGATAATTTTAATCCTGTATATACCCTCAATGGATATTTAGCTACTGTGATTGAGAAAATCGAGAAAACACTTTGCCATGCAGTTGCTAGAAAGCTCAAGCCAATTATATGATTGGGCACGAAATTTAATATTTGAAATTACGGAAAGAAGACGTGCTTTGCTTGAGATGCACCTAAAAATACGAGAATAAAAGAGACAAGTATATAAAAAGGGGAATAACTGGTGTGGCAAAATGAACCGTTAAAACAATATTTGCCTCATCGCGCAAACGGCCGATGAGCAAATATTGACGAAGAAGAGGGTTCACGTCGCTGGGCTTCCGCTCCCATATATATCGCACACTTTCGTGCCCAGCTTAACGACTGACGAACCTTCACTCACCCTCGAAACTTAGAATATTCTTTGAAGCCTTTTGGAGAAAAAAAGTTAGCGACGTGGCTCTTTTTCTTTTGCTGATTCCTGCCCCGGGCCCTGACGATAGCGTATATTCGATGAAATACGTTGCTTTTGAAAATACATGTTAATGGCTTGCTACAGTCATACCTGAAGTTCTTTGGTCGTAATCTATGTCCAAAAATTTGAAAGGACCTCAATTTTTTACTTCAAAGAAAATTCGACCGAGAAATTATACTGAAACGTCAACTTACTCCATCACAAACCTTCATTTTAATATGAGTTTTTTGTGTAGTTCTATAAATCCTCTCTTAGCCAAAGAAATGGGTTTCATGTACAAGTCTTCACGAAATTTATCCATATTTTTCCTGAAATTTCAATTCTCTCTCCTCAAAGTGTTCTTATTTTAATATATATAGGCCAAAAATATGACTCCGAAATCCCAGGCTTCCTTGTACGGTGGTGCAGCAAAAATAATTGATATCCGGATAATCAACACAGTGCAACATTTCCAAAATATCAATATTTTTAAAATTTTGCATGTAAAGCCAATCGAAAATCATCGTAACGTATGAACACGAAAAGTCCGTGTCAGATAAATAGAGACTAAATATTAAGTCGATATAAAAATATCAACAATGTTCGAATCAATAACTTTTTTTCTGATTTACCATGACTAGTTGAAACGAAATAAAACCAATGAAAATGAAAGATCAAAGAATGAGAATAAGATGATGCAGCTAAAAGGAAAATCGACAGTAAATCAAAAGGTTGGATGAAGAGGAAGCTTAAAAAACAAGCGGAAGAGAAAGTTCGGAGTGAGCGTAAAAGAAACTTTGCACCACATCCTCCCAATGGTAAAAGTGATAAAAGGAGTAGAAAAATGTTCCACAGGGAGGAAACGAACGATAGAAAGTGTAAAGAAAAGGGAAAAAGAGAATAAAGAAGTGCAGGACGTGAGAAGAAGGAGCGCGCAAACAACGTGGGACTAGTTGGTCTATGCGGTTAAGCCAACATTTCAGGGGATAGAACCCAAAAGCTATCTTTCGACATCCTCTCGCTTTCTTGGGTTGAATTTTCATCGTCTTAGTCGCTCCGTTCTTGAATAGGGGAAGATAATATATATGTATCCGCTTTCAGGAAAAGCGGCATCGTACACCCAGCCAAATGTAATCAACTGCATGAACAAGTGACTCTAGAGAAGCGTACGATGCCTGAGGCAACTTCACCCATGCCTACCATGTACTAATACGTATATAAACCAACCCAAACACACACGTGCACACATACATTTCGAACCCAATACTTGACCTTCTTGAGTACGGTCATCTGAATAAACCATGAGTGCCACCTTAATGACGAAATCGAAACGAAACTCAAGAGGCAGCCACAGGCTGGGATAAAAACTCAGCTCAAATCGGCAATCCCTGTCGTCACGGGACCATCTCTGGAGTATGAACACGACAAAAGCCATAAATAAATCTTTCTGTTGTGATCGTTTGATCCCTTAGAACCGTATAATATGGATATAGAAAAAGAAAAGATTCGATCTGAAAGTATCAACCTATTTTTTTTTTCATCTGAACTACAAACTTTTCTACAAACTAGACAAATTAGAGGACTTACGCGTTTCAACTTCTTAACGAACGTTATTTTTCTATAAATGGCGAATCAACAATCGTTTTCGTGCATTATTTTTGTCTTATTTACCTCTCGTTACAATCAATTTTGACCTGGTAACAAAGTCTTTATGGTATTGAATAACTGTAGAGTTATAATTTGACTTAACCTCTGACACGCCATGCACCCTACATACGGCCTCATTGCAAAGATTCACGATACTAACAAACGACATTATTTATAGTGTTTTACGCCTCGGCTGGTCAAATGTAAAAAAAAATTAGCAGCTATGCAGCATCAATGCTTCACGGTGACAGAATGTGGTATAAATGCATACAGTGTGTACCGCTTTAATTTTTCCACTCAAGTATTTTCCGAATCATACGTTGGATTTACCATGAAACTCATAATACTTCGAGAGGCATACCCAAACGTATTTTTCTTTCTGAATGAAGAAGCATCGAAGCCTTTTAGGAATTCAATCGACTTCATTTTGGTGAAGATTAAAAAAAGAAATCAGAAAATTGGCCAAAAAGCAACACGAGAGGCTTTCTGCATATCAACAGATTTGCTTTAGAGCTAAAATGGCTTGTTATTCGAATCAAAAAAACGAAAATAGCTTTGAAATTTGATAGCCCATTTTAAAATAATGGAATTCAAGGCCACAATAGAATCAATCCTCCTATAGACGCAGGAATTATCATTTGATTTTCTTTATTTTCTAAAAAGGAGTATTTTGAAATATATTATCGCCGATATATCGAAATGGGACACCCTGGTTATAGTACAGGGTTTTCCATCCCAATACAAAATGCATATATATATCCGTGTACCCGCATACATAAATTTTCGCATACTGTACAGAGGCCAAACTGAGTATGGCCAAACGGTCCTCGAACGGGACTCAACATTCGTGACAACCAGCACCGCGTGGACAGACGATAAATTTCGCGAAACATAAATCCCGAAAGCTGGGAATGGTAAGGGGGACGACAGGGCTTTACTCGAAGGGGATGCATTGAGAGAAACATTTTTAAAACCCTCTCGTCTCGCCGAGTTCACGACGATGTGAAAACTAACCAACACACACGTTGTGTACATAAGTACCAAGAGCTCAACACGCAACATCGCACCACCGCTCCTCTTTCTCTAGTTAATCTCACGTATTTTTCTCTTTCACCTTATCATTTATAAATATATATATATATACAGGATTGTTATTTTTTCGTTTTTGCATCAGACGCGAGAAAGTCACTTGGCACGTTTTTCACTTGTGCTTCTTCATAAATTAAGCGTTAGTTTTCCATAGCATTTGCTCTCTCGTCTGGCATGCAAGGACTATAGAGAAAAAGCATCACAGTAATTTGAAAAGTTGCTAATACTCGCACCGTATATTATCCACGGGCTTATTATTATTTACTTACCCACGAGTTATTTATGGAAGGAAGTAACAGAGCTTGCATTCTTTTCAGGAAAATCGATTCCATGTATTTTCCAATACTTCAGCATCCCATCAAATCTGCACTATTTTCATTGTGGTGCCTGTCCTCTAGCGACAACCTTTCAAAGAAAAAAAAATCACAGATTATTATTGTTATTATTGGATTTGGTATCACAAAATTTCATGTGAAAGCAGATTCACCAGACTATTCATTACACGATTTAAAAAAACATTCAATCATATTTTCCTCGCGTTCAACTATTTGAAAGTTACCATCACTCTGAATAATAATATTTACACTGGACGCACGCAATCTTTATTTTCTTACGTATCGATTTACTTGCTTGTGTAAATATTTTGATCGAGAGCTCTTTTTTGGGGAATATTTATTTTTCCATCAAAGTACATATTGAACGACATGCCTATAGCAAGTGAAAAATATAAAATATTTTCGTATCACTCTACTGTCCATTACTATTATTATCGTTTAGACCGAATGAACAAAAGTTAAATCCACGTCAGCCATAGAACCCCAAGGAGTCGACCTGAAAGTTCTCACCACACGTCACTCATAAATCGAGCGATTCTATTTCGAATAATTCAACGTGCAGTAACATCGATGTAAGGGTGTCAGTGAAAAGCATGGTGTGTGCGAGCAGTGAGGTGAAGCGTACAAAATTTAGTGAAAACTTTGTTTTTGTTCTATATGTAACTTTTATTTATTTATTGTTTCATCGTATGGATCATGTAGCTACCGTGGGCAGTTTTCATTGCTTTATTGAGTTTTTCTGTACTTGGAATATTTCGTTTATTGAACTCTTATTAAAATTTACTTACAAACTTTGCGGTGTTCTGCTTTCACACATCCATGCTTTCTCCTCTTTCATTCCATTCGTCTAAACCCACTCGAGCATTTGTTTATCTCTCTATCTCATTTTAATACGTTCATATCTTTTTCCGGTCAACACCAGTAACGAAAACAGAGTTTCATATAACGTTCGTCCTCAGGCTCCATGTTATCATTCGTCAGCCGTACCATTGGATGACAGAAATAGTTGCATCGTCCTCAGCTCTAAAGCTACCAATGGTGGCAGCTGGAGCGTGATTCTCGTTTCACGTATTAAGATCGTGGATATTAAATCCATAGTATGTAACGTTGTAAATAGTATGAATTTTGGCCTTGGATTTAACTCTTTTTCAACATTTTTTCTCACGTTTAATTCTTCGGAAATTTAGCATTCAGAAATTTTTTAAACCACTGATTACAAAACTGAACTGAAAATATGAAAATTGGAAAAAAAATTTTCTTTTTAAACAATAATCACTAGATCGATATATAGGTATTCTAATTAGAGATAGAGTGTGAGTGGTAAAACTTGTCCTGTTTCACAGTACAGCAACAATGTAATAATCGAAGAACGCAAAAGTTAGCATTATAGTGAGTTTTGAGTACCATATGTTTGATGTGTGCAAAGGGTAGCAAGGGCTAAAATACGTAGTGCATTTCCTTTCTGGACGAAGCCTATGTGTTGCTCTTGGTTCACTGTTGGGACCTTTCGCCAGACATTTCTATTCTCTCCGTTAGTATCTATATGCACATATGTACGAACATATGTGTGTATTTATATATATATACATATAACGTCCGGACGCCTGACTGTCTCGAAACTTTGGCGTAGTATTAAACGCCTGTCAAACGGAGTTAGGTGTAGTCTCTCTACGCTCTGTTACGGTGTTTCTCTTGCTCTCTCTCTCTCTCTCTCTCTCTCTCTCTCTCTCTCTCTCTCTCTCTCTCTCTCTCACTCTCTTTCTCTTTCTTTCTCTCTCTCTCTCTTTCTCTTTCACGGAAATCGGTATACCGTAGATCCTCCATGTGTATATCTGCGGAACGATTTTCAGTGGAAGCAAGGGCTTAAATTGCAGGATTTTATGGGTGAAATGTAAATAAGTTACGCCCTCTCGTTACACGAATAGTTGACGGATAGCAGAATTCCCTGTCAAGTTACGAGTGCTTTTCGTGATATTATGTTTGAGTTCACGCGTAATATACGCCGCCACCGCGGCTACAGAGAGTATACACAAGCTGTGCAATGTTCTTAGAGATTTGTGCACTCCAGACATAGACAGAAAAAGAGGAAGCGAGCGAGCGAGAGAAAGATAGAGGAGGAGGATGAGGAGGGAGAGAATCTGGAAAGGAGTATCTAGTGGTAAAGCTTTCGAATAATGCTACATGCCTACAAGTTTTGCGATGTATTTGCAGCCATTCAACTCGCAATGTAGTTTTTTTTTTTCATACCGTTTACCTGCATATATTACATTCCACTCTCGGTCATATCTTTCCCGCGCCGTTGGTTATTAGAATGTTCTCCATATTTGTTTCTTCCAAATGATTTTTCCCTGGTTTCTTTATACTGCTTTGTCATTATGCATGCGTGTTTTTTTTTTTTTTTTTTTTTCAACTTTATATTTACAATGAAATAGTGTATAAATAGCAAGAGTCTTGTTAGTGCTTGGATACGAATTAGGCACAGTTTTTAATTTAAAAAAAGAATCTATTATAAAAATTCATGACCAACAAATACATTTATACATAGGCACAAGTCGGCGTAGCAAGAGCCAGCAACGACATAAACTATGGAGAAACTATTGCGACTGAACGTATAGTTATGGCTGACCAAGTATTTTCATTTAATGCACTAACTACTGCTCGAAAAATAACTCAAATTTTCCACCGTAGTTGTGCTGTTTTCTGGAGACTAAGACAAAGAGTTTGAACTTTAAACTGTCCTGTAACTCAACATCGCAAAATCATCCACTAATGCAACGTAAAGTTAGTATTATTATGCCTGATTATCGGTTAAATAATTGTTTGAAAATTTTTTGATGTTCAGAAGACTATTTTGATGCTTAAGCTAATGATCATTTTGCAAAGCACGTTCATTTTGCTACTCATGGCAAGTCACGATCTGGCTACAGAATGAGACGTATGAAATGCTCGAATAGATGAAGGAGGCGAGAGGCACTCGCAATGGTGTCATACATACTTTCATATGCGTATGTACTCATATATATTTATATGTACATGCATAACTTTCGTAGCTCAGGCTAGTAAGACCACATAGAAACGCGTGACGAAGAGAATGAAGACAGAGCGCGTATGCACGTCGCCTGTAGAGTTATCTGAATTGGCAAAGTTTCTCGTCACCCCTAGTCTTCTTCCTCCAGCATAGTGAAGTCAACGGTCGCACGTGCGTTCGCTATGGGACACAAGATGAAGTGAGAAATATTATGATGGCGAATGAGAAAGAGAACTTGGAACATGTACAGAGCATGCTTCCCATCGTTCTAATTCTTGGTCCGACCACGTCGGCCTTTCTCTACTTGTCTCACATAGTGAGGCTCAAGCTCGAAAGTCTTGGACCGTATAGAGAATATTATATTTACATATCTGTATATGTGTATGATATAAGGAGTGTGTACAAAAGTTGACTATAGTCGGAACAATTGAAGGGGTGGAAAGAGAGCCCAGGCTGATGAGAAACGGAGATATATAACAACGTGCCAACGTGATGAGTCAACGATGAGATATTCGCCTCTGTGGAACGAGACCTGCCACGTGATCAATATAATTATATTATATGTGTGTTTCAAATAAAGGCAAATACTTTGCATCAATGAAACTTTTTGATATTATTTCGAGCTATACCGTCCTCCAAAATATTTGAATATTAAGTTCTAGAGGAATTGCAATATTTTTGTGACGTTTGTGGAACAAATGGTATTTATAATTGTGATTCATTTTCTGTTGTGTCCTTTCCATGAATATTATTTATATAAAGGAGAATTTATATAATATTATTAGTTAAGATTATTCATTTTTTATTATGTATTGGTTCTTAGTACCTTAAATAGTTTGTTCTGATTTTTCCTTTTCCTTCTGTGAAGAGATACGACAACAGAAGAGAATGTTTAGGCATAACATAAGCTTCATACGTGCCCGAAAGAACTTTAGAGAAAAAAGAAATTGAAAAGAAATAAAATAGCGAGATGAAAGGCGAAGCAAGAGGATAAAAGTTAAGGTAGAAAAAAAACTTAGAAGCCGCGAGGGAAGCGCAGGACGCGTGTGTGAACGTTTCAGGATATACATAAAGCGTACGAAATAACTACTCCCAAGACGAAAATATCAAACAACTCTCTCCTTCTATCTTTTTGCAAAATAAACGAATATACACATGCGTGTTATCCTCGACAATTCCAAAGAAGCTCGATGTGTATATCATCTATAAGAGGGTAGACGGTAACTGGTGGGCATATATACGGTAAACCTTCGTTATTCACTCGACGTGTTACTTAACGGGACACGTTCACCGAGATACGCTTCTAAGGTGGCACCTTGTTTCTCACAAGCTGATGTTACATTTTACTCTCTTTCTCTCTCTCGTTCTCTCTTTCTCTTTCCAAGCGTATATACAAATATATATCTATGCGAAGCCAAGGCTATTATTCTTACGATTTTCGTTTCATATCAAAGATTACTCCCTGGAGTATACAAGACCCTACAACGATGAATATAACGATTATTCAGAAATGATGCGAATAACTGGTATAATTTAACGATGTATACTCGACACATATGTGGTACACCACAGGGTTATAACAGACATAATGAACTTTAGGGTTATGAGGAAACCTCAAATACTGCAGAGGTGTATGTATGCCTCCGTAATGATAAATTTGTAGCTTCATAGTCGTAAGTAAAAAAAAAGGACAATTTCACGGTTAAGCAAATGCAAAGACAATGAATTGTTTTTGTTCTCATTGTTCTTCCTTATATACGCTTCTTCCTTTTGTTTTTACCATTTTCATGTATACTACAGTAGACTGTAAAAGATGTTAGGGTAAAGCTGTACAGCGGGTGAGAAACAATGTTTCAACCCTGTAGTTTGCGATACCTGACTCTTTTTCTCTGCGTCCCTTTCTCTCTTGGGTCTCGGTATTTCTCCTCACCCGTACGACGACGAAATATTGCCGTCACATTTATCGCTTCAGTGTGAGCCACGTCTCTAAGGAACAACCCAAGAAGCTAAGCTAAGCTTGGTCAGATGGGAGGTGGAAACGAACGGATAAACTCTCGGAATAAATAACCAAAAAGTCTTACGTCCGCTTCATAGGGAAACATGTAATGTTTATGAGCAAAGAAAAGTCTCTTCACGCGATAGGATACATACTACAAAGACTCACTCGGAAATAATTCATGCTGGCAATACATATGTACTTTATAAATAATACCTAACAAGAATTTAGAGAATCGGTGTGAAGTCCCACTTTTCTATAAATAACAACAAAACGCACGAATCGAATACACTGATAAATTATGACGATTTTTTTTATCATCTTAATATTTATAATGAGCATAATACAAAGTCCTTATGGTCGTTTTCAAATAATAAAATCGTTGATTATAATAATGTGGAGATTTACGATTTTTTACACAACCACTGAGCAGAAGTGGACGGTCTACGATTCTACGATGAGTTTTGGTTCGCACAACTTAGGCAGGGAAGGCATACAAAGTGTTGCCTCTTTCGTTTGTTAATCGATTCGGAAGTTTCAAATGTATTATATTTTTACGTTCAAGTCCTCGAATTCTCCCCCCAGTTCCCTTCCTTATACACATAGGCCCGAGCCTTCAACGCAAGTTATATTTCATTTTATATAGTTATATTTGTTTCATATAGTTATATTTTATTTGATGAAACAAATAAGTGGTCCATCTGGATATAATATTCGACGTGTATTGCAGGAAACCATATAGAGTAACTGAAGTAAACTCTTGTCCCAGGGGACGATTAAAGCCAGAGAAACAAGCGTTTGAAGTATGTACATGGTGAAAAGTACTCATTGATATCTACTTTTTGCACATCTTAGTATAATTATGTACAGTATTACCGATTGAAGAGCAACATGCCTGTATGTTAATCGTTTACGGTTCCCGTAACATCTCTCTAATGCGATTCTCCAACTTACTAATACCTACGCGAGCTACGGCATTCTCACGCTCCACTGACATTGCCAGAGTAAGCTTATGCAGCCACCAGTCTCTATAGAGCGAACCCTGAAAGCTAACACGTAAATTATTCACCCATTTCCTAGCTACCAGGCTTCCTAATCACTCACCAAACTCAATTATTCATTTTGCTTTATGGTTCGTCGGTAGAGATTCAGCCTATGCCGACTATCGTCGAAAACATACTGATGTCGAGGATGTCGTCCAGGTGAGTTATTCAGGCCAAAAATGACGTATGAAGGGTGTAATTAGAAAATGAGCGAATGTGCATATGACAATTAGGCAAAAAACTTCAAGACCACAAACAAAGTACCTCTTAAATTAACCATGCAACGGTGTAAGGGTTTCCAGATAATACCAGATATTATGTCCATAAAGTATTCTTTATTAACTAGAACTCCAGATGGCGAAACGAATATACTGATTGTTTTTTTTCATTTTTAAATGATCCACTGAAGCTATGAGCAACCCCAATTTGTAAGATTTAAGTGCAGATTTGAGAATTCATTAAAGTAACGCCAGAAGTTTGCAATATTCATGGCAAAAGCTCATTTGACGATGTCTAAATTATAGACGTATTTCGTAAATAGAAATGATGTTACACTGTGCTATGTTAGACCGCTGTAAAGGACACGCGTATGATGATAAACTCTGCATCGTCGAACCTCTGTAGTATTCTATAGATTTATTAATGAGAATGATATTGGAGACTGCATCGTTGGAATGTAACTCAATTATTGTTTTTTTCTTTTTATTTTGTAGCATTGCCCATATGGAGACAACATTTTTCCGACAAAAGATTCATGATGAATATTTAAAGGTATATTTAGGATAAGATAATAGCAAATTGAAATAACAGAGTGGTCGTTTCAGTTGTTTAAACACGAAGATAACGCTTAATTAACTGCTCTGTTTCGTCGACGACCTCGTACATTTGTCTCTGACATATTGTCGTCGTTCATCCAAAGCCTTTCATTACTTTCTGTCGCTTAATTTGCTGCCCCTCTCATTTCCGCCGATGTATATATCTGTTCATTTTTCTTGAATCCTTTTTGCCACACTTGACCTGCCGGGTAAATGCGCGTACCTTTTGTACTCTACGAAGTCCCTCTTTCTCGCTGTATTATGCGGCAAAGCCTACTATTGCAGCTCATCAACGGACAATGTCCAGAATAAAATATTAACTGAGGCCAAATATGTAATATTCATGGCTGTAGGGGTGAACTGTTAGCCCCCTCCTCAGCCCTCCTGTATTCAGACTCGGTATGAGCCATGTACCCTTTGTTATCCTTGCAGAGAATATGCTCGCTGTGATGTCGTAAGGGAGTGAGTGAGAAGGAATGATATTTTGCCGCACAATTCTGACGTCGAAAGAGGGGGACCGTAAGAGAGTCGAGACTCGCTCGTACTTAGGCAAACTAACTGTGTGCAAAGGAAAGGGGAAGAGCAAGAGAGAGTTGAAAACGAGGGATGAAAATTATTAAGTCAGACCTCCTTCAACCCAGTCCCGTTTCTCTTCGGGTCTACTGGGACAAAGATTTATCTCGAGGGGTCGCCGTCTGAGAGTGCAGTGTGACTCTGCGCCATCGCGTTCAATATCAAATTAACTCCAAGATATAATTGGAATGGTTCATTATCATTGGAAGTACGAGCACTGATACACATTCTTGTCAATCAATATCGGCTCAAATATGCACTTCGATTTACTGACGAGATTCATTTGTTGACTAAACATAGTTAGCATCGGTCACCAGGTTGAAGAAACCTGCAAGATTAATTAAATGACTTCGTTAAATACGTCAAATACTGCTGTTTATTTAGATGTATTCCATGGACGTTCCATGAAGACATTTAGTTGAGTCAATTTTCCGTATTTTCAGTATTTTCAAAATAACTGCTGTGGGAAAACTAGAGCAAAAGATCACATTGAATTTGAGCAACGATTCATAAAAAATGTCACATGAAGAAAAAAGAAGTTTACAATGTAAGTAATTGCATATGAATTAATAAGTTTTTTTTAATTTTCATTGCGATCGAAATGAAATTTTCCATGAAATTTTGTTTTTTCGATTTGAACGCCACAGGCTTGTAACAAGGAAATATACGATAAAATGAAACCCGGATATTACATAGTATTTGCGCAGTAGAGCAAACTTTGTTGTTTCGGTGTGCTTGTGCATCAAAAGGCAGCCTCTTAATTTCAACTTCCCCTCATACTGTGCTGAAAATCAATTTTTTTCAAACCTCCAGGAGGCTAGAGCCGAGATCTTGTACTCGGTTAGCGCACGTTTTTATACAATTTTTCTTTTCCACCCGTCTTTTATGCGATTCTTAGAGATAAAAACGTGCATCCTGTCGGTTATATCCGGGCTTTGATATTTTACTGGTAACCCGCACGTAACACGCCGTGGTGAGAATGTGAAAGAGTAGCATAACAGAATACATAAAAAAAATGAGGTATAAAGTTGCAATGAGAATGAGAGGGAATAAATTTCGCTTGTAAATTACCAATGTTCGAGCTTCTTCGAGGCATTTTGTGAAACTTATCGTTGGGCACGACTGCTTACATAACATGAATGTATATATGTGTATATTCAAATATTTATACACCACCACTTTCGTCCAGAAGTGTGTGAACAGTCCCCAAGAGATGCCAATATAGGAGGCACTATACATGTACATGTATATACGTTCTTAGTTTCTCTATTGGCATCTCTAGGGAACTATATATATGTATATAGTTCCTATGAGTGCAACGCGAACTTTCCCCAGCTGTAAAGTTTTCAGAGTGTTTTGTAATACTGGGTGTGTCCGCCTGTTTCGTGCGCAAAAACCAAGGGAAAAACTATATGAAGAAGATAATCCTTGAAGGAGAACTTTGGTGCGTTACAAAGGTATATAATAAGATCAGAAAATGCAATTACGCGTACAGCTTTTATGTCTCAACCACGTTAAGATTGTTTGGAACATGAGCTTTCTTTGTAAGATCTTCTTTTTTTCTCAGCGTTCTCTTTATAATATGAAAAAAAAAAATGATAACTGGATTAAGCCGAATCAATAAGCATTACAATAGTGTTTGTATTTTGATTTTTCATTGAAAGCAATTCTGAACATTTTTCCAAATACAGGTTTTTAACTGCGAAAAATCTTCACACTATTACTGCATAGTTGCCCAAATTATTTTTTCTTATCATACTCTTCCCTGTGAAGAACTTTGTGATCGATCGTGTTTATTGGGGAGGTAAACGATTACTTTTTTTCTTTCTCTCTCTTTCTCCCTTCCTATTCAATTATTCTCTTCAAATAACCCTCGCTTGATGTCTTTGTCGAAATCGACTTCGTTCAATATATGAATGTGTGTATATTTGCCTATATTTCAAAAGTATAATGTAATGTTGCAAGACAAATAAAAAGACAGAAACTTGCAAACATCGAAGCTTCTTGAATCAACTTGGGAAATTAAATGTTTTTCAAAAAGTGTACGAATCCGTTATTCCCTTATTTATATTCATACAATTGTACGACGTTCTCAGCGTGTACTGCGATTGGAATAAGAAAAATGTTATTTCAAGAAATAGCTTCGTGGTGTACAACTTTTTTCCGCTTGGTCTGCAAACAGGTGGAAATAAAAGTGAGTATTTTTTGTTATTCTCTGAGATTCCTTTCCCCTCTGATTTGTCTCATTTATTCTCACGTATATTCTCTAGCTTCCAATATATACTGTCTCCAAGAAATTTTACTCATATATTTCTTTCTGCCGTACAGCACGAATACGATATTTCCAGTCTCCTCAAGCGGTTCAGCGAGCTATACAAACGCTGGTACAAAACTCGATTTCGTTCTTCATTGACATTCGTCGATGTGAACATACAGGGTGAACCCTTATTTAGATATACATATATATATATATGTTGTAGCTTCAAAACATAAAGACGTAACTCGTGCTATTGCACGTGCTAAATTATGTGAGTTATGCTATTTCGTTCCACACCTCTCAATATACATGGAGACGAGGATAGAGTGGGTACCAAAATGTCCCACATGCGAAGCCAAATAAAAGACGAACCACGAGACAAAGCCCAACATGCGCTTTTCTCTGTTTGTGAAAACTTTGCGTAGCAATACTTTTGAACCCTCGATGTACGATGTGTTCTAGAAAAAGAGAAAATGAACGAAAGAGAGAGAAAAAGAGAACGATACAGAAATAGGAATGAACCACAATCTGCGATTCACACACCAGCTCAAATTTGATTTATATGTTAATCGGTTGACAGCTGTCTCATGACGAATAGTACGCAAGTGCGCACCGTCTGCCGCTGTAGACTGACGATTTTCTCATATTCTCCTATTTCACTGCCACACCTCTTTGGTGGTTCTTCTTCTTTTTATCGTTTCTATGTATTTCTGTCTCTCCCTCTCAGATTCGGTGACAGCCGTTTCGTTTTCCTATGCTTTCGAAACACGCTGAATAAGTAGACAAGTTTAAAAATAAAGTTTCATAAAAAAATGCGAATGAATAATGCAAGCAAATTCCCAACTAAAAAGGAATAATAGAGAAAAATCATTCAAATGAGAACAATTTTCATAACATTCTATAATTTAAAAACCGTTTTTACACGATCACTTATTTCGCCGATTTATTCCGACTTTATGTTCAACAGCAAATGTATTATCTTTCATATACGAGCCTGCGGCAGCACCACAAAAATATCTTTCGCAATAGCTCGGGATAAAAGAATATTGAAAAAATGTCCCAGAGTAGTTTGGAACACGTTTAGCTTATATTTAGTTTTTTTCCACATTTCCACGCACTGTACAGTCATTGAGTGTACTACACAAAAGAATGTACTCGGTTAACACGACAATACATGGAATTGAAACGAAATCGGAATATTGGAACTTAGGCAACGATTTTCGATACATTTGGCTCTCAAAAGTTTCATATGGACAATTTTACGGTATGAATTTTTTACTCGGTTCAAAAACATTTTCAACAACTTCGGATTTGGATATCCAGAATCGATATTCGATAACTACCCTGTAGCGATATTTAAGCACGATGATACTTCGCTTTCTAATCGATTGAACTTTTTGCAGACAAAAACCTTTGAAAATATCGCTGAGAACGACCCAAAGGCCAAACGTATAAATAGCTTAACAGATCATGAGATCTATAATGCTGAAAGCTTTCAACGATGAATGTTTATTTCAATTCATCGTCATTTCAACTCAGAAATGAAGCACAACTCATTTCAAATTAAAATCGCAACGTTTTTATTTTTAGACGAAGAACATTTGCCAAACCGTAGAGGAATCATAAAGTTCGATATTTTTCCTGACATTTTTGAAAGTTCATTTCACAATGACCTGTATTTCACATGAAATACATGGCTCAAAAGCAGCCATGCAATTAAAAGATACTTCTAAACGTACGTAAAAAACGGCATTACATGTTGCAAGGAATTAGCAATAAAGACAAAAAACAACGGTGCAACTTCGGTTGTGTCTTCGCAACACGTCAAGACAGTTGCTTTTTGGTTTCCGACTGATTACGAAAAATAGTTAACGCCCGAAAAAACAACGTATATATTTAATGAGTTTTACAACGGAAGTCTTATCGTTGTTACTTGTTTTAAAGCAGCTGTCGTGCTAAGATTTCATTCTGGTCGTTTGGTGGTTTTTCATGGTTGGAAAATCCAAAAAATAACTTCAAAGAGATGGAAAACCAATTTCCAACGGAATTGCAACTAAAAAGCAGCGGTTGCTTCGATTCACTCGGGCCCATGTACTTTCCTCTTGTACACCACTGCTGATGTAATGCTGTAATAGCATTCACGATAAAATCGATTCAGCAAAGGACTCAGGCTGTTGTCGTTTTGCATGCCAAGGTCAATAGAAAAATGTTTATTTATTTATTCTGTATTAGATTCATAGCAAATATCTCTGACGAGGTTTTCCATATTTACAAATGTCATAATAATATATTCGCGTGTATATTTGTATAAACTATAAAATAAAAAATGTCAAGCATTTTTCTAAGATTGCGAGAAAATGGAACTTTGGATGAAAAGCTAAAACGTTTATCGATCGCTGAGGAAAAGCTTTAGTTCCGTAAAATGGTAAACTTTCATCATCGTGTGTGGATTTCTCGTGACAAGAAATGACAAGTAGGGGGAACCGTAAAATCATAGAACGAGCTCGAACAACAGTTAATACATTCAAAAAGAACTCAACTTCTTTGGAATCGAGTTTGTACGAAGAAGAACACATACATATGTATATTTAATCGATCGATCTAATCGTGTTCCTCGAGATACTCAGTTTTGTGACACCCGTGACGGGGTTCGATGACCGGCTCCTATATTCTCTCTGCATTATTCTTGTTACTCCATTTCCTCTATTTTATACAACGGCGTGCAACCTTCGTCTACGTAATGCTTGCGAAGGAGTGAATCATTTGCATGAATCTATACCTTGGAAGGGATTTCGCAGATTCAGCGACGGGAGTTGTGAATTTAATTATAACATGAACACGTAACATCCGAAAAGCGAGAGTGAATTATTCTCTTTGCTGCAACAAGAATTTCACGGCTAGAATTCTGATTTCGATTTTCACACTAATTAATAAAGAAAAACGGAAAATCTGCATAAGTTTCGAAAACATATACACAATTTGCATGTTATCGCGAAGGAAAACTTCGGGGCCCTTAACGTTTGAGTCGAAAATCACTTATGAAATATTCAAGCTACTGTTAAAACCGTTCGATAAATACGAATTCAAATTTTGTATCCTAATTTTAATAACCTTACAAATCTTTAAGAGATTTAATCAAATTCTACGTTTACAACTTTATTATATGAATGAAAACATTTGAAAAAATTAAAAAAAAATTTTTATTATTTCGAATCGTAATAGAAAAATCATAACAGCAAGACATTGTACGACGATTGCAACATCTTAACATATCTCAAGTGTCAATGAAGTTGGTTTCTCGTGATGTCAATCGATTTACTATCAGTAGAAAGTGCACATTTTTGTCTACTCGTCCCGCATCTGAATCCGTGATAAGATGGCAAAAATTGAGATGATGGCATTTTTACACAATATTCATGCGCACTAGCCTCTTTATCTCGTAGTTGAATGAAGTATTGTGGTTTTCCCAGATCTCGAGAAACGTTTCTTGAGAGCGTGTTACTAATTTGTCCCAAGCATCAGCACGTAGAATTTTTTTTACAGTTCATCACGCTGTTTATATTTTTATATAAAAATGATAAATTCTATTACTTTATCGTCAATCAGAATTGCTAACATAATAACGTTTAGTTGATTAATTTTCGATTTATTTTCAGCATATGTAATGTTACGATATCGACATTTTTATGTCACAAAATTTCTATCATATATAATCATGCATATCCATTGATGTTAAAAATGCAAAAATTAAAAAATGCAAATTTAGCGTAAAATGTCGCATACGTATTGATGTATAACTGCTAAATAAATGGCTATAAATCTTCATTAATTTGTATGAATTCACTGTAACCAAAAACTCCTAGAATTCACGCGTTGTTCCAGTGTTATTAAGACTCAGCACATTCAATTGCAATAGAGAGCGAAGAGAGAGAGAGTTATATGTATGCGTTACAATCCATACACTTACACAATGGCGTGGGAATAAGAGGCAATGGAATGCAATGAGCAGCAAATTATCGGCTACCGATCATTCGATAAAACGCACTGAATAATTTACTCTGATCATCTATATGATAACGATTCATACGTAGTGTGAATTTGAAATAAAATTTCAATTCAGATATTAAATTTAAGCTTTCGGTTATACGGACCCGTAGGCCCCAAATAAATTACTAGTATCAGCAAATGTATACGTAGTTTGAATTTCGATCTGAATTGTGAATCCGGATATTCCATTATTTTTCAATTATTCTGACCTGTGGGCTCTTTGGTTTATTATGATTGCCGAAATTGTATATAAAAAAAAATAAGGTGGTAAATTTGATAATAAGCCGTCCCTTTGTTCCCAAAATGCAAGTAAAACGATGCGTTAATCAGTTTGGACAAGGGGGTCAATTAAGTTATTTTTTCTTCCGTTCCACGCAAAGACACTATTCGAATGTCAGACTTTTATTTACAATTTGAACCGAAAAATTCGTGATATCACGTTGAAATTATGCCTGTAATCTGTGCAATTTTCCGAATCACAGAATCAAGTCTATTGATTGTATTCAAAGTTTTTTTCCAGTTTATCGTATCACCAGTTCACAGAAAACATAGAAGTTAAGCGTTATCAACAGCTCAGCTAAGGCAATCGATTGATGAACAGTTTTCATTTAATGTTTTTTATTTTTCCATCACTACATCGATTGATCTGTGGTTCGAAATTGTGTGGATGCGTCTCAATGAAGATTGCACGCGCGATTGTATACCGTGCAGCAGCCATTGGCAGTGCATGATAATCGAAACTTCTCGAGATAAGACATTTTTAAAAGATAGAAATGATTATTGAAAAGGTATACCGGGGAAAAGAGAATACGGATGTATAACGAGCACGGTATATAAAGCCGAGTTATCGTTGAACAAAAACCCTCCGCGCCAGAAAATGCATTACAATATGTTGTTCCTTCTGATTCTTGGGTTACTGTGCGTTGGGAGTTTAGGTGAGTTTTTATCTGGATATTCAAGACTTTGGTTATTTTTTTTTTTTTTTTTTCGTAGTTATTTATCAAAATCACAAAAGTTGAGTATTATGAAGTTTATTTCATATTTTTAATCGTAATAAAAATAACATTTCTATGTTAATTATATCGCGTAATTGAATGATTGGCTTTCACAGGATTCGTGGCTGGGCCACCATTTCCCGACCACCGAATTGTTGGTGGAGTAACTACGACGATAGCCGCACACCCTCATCAAGTTTCGTTACAATACTACGGTGGCCATTATTGCGGAGGTTCGATAATCAGTAACAAATGGGTTATTAGCGCTGGCCACTGTGCTGGTGGTTCGGCAGTGTCTTACGGTGTCAGTGTCGGAAGTAACAAAGTGTATGGAGGTTTAGTGTATGACATCAAGAGGGTCGTAAGACATCCTCAGTACAACGGGTACACGATTGATTACGATATTGCACTTTTTGAGGTGAGTTTGTGGAAACAAAAGCCTCGCATTTCGATGAAAAACTATAAAAATCGAAAGTTTTACAAAATCACCGTCAGAATTAAAATATTCTAAAACTTATAAGAACTCACGGGAAATTGCAAATTAATAGGAAGCTGATATTCATATGGGAGCCTAAAGCGTTTGTGATTTATGTTTTGCAAAACTACTTTTAACCCTCAAAGTAAACTCATGCTTCGATCAGTCCCGGCCGTCGGAAAACCACGTGGCGTTTCACAACGCTGTAAAGTGCGGAGATTTGGGAGGGTAGAAAGAAAAAAAAGTTCTGTAACTCCATTACGAATTCCCCCTTCGTAAGAAAGCTTAGATACTTAAATCAGTTCACAGAAATCAGCGATACCCGATACAGAAGTGAATATACCTTCCACCCTAAGTATCGGACTTTTTATACTGAATTTTGAAGGATGCTCGATAGTCAGGCCACGAATAAAGAAGGAGATATCTAGAATTTTGGGCCTTCATTGATTGGTGGAAATCGCACCATGATACTTATTCGAAATTGTATAGGATTAATCATAATTCTTCATGAATAGTTTCATGGCTTTGACTATTATGAGTTAATTAAAGGAATCAATCAAATCGGACGAGATGAATTTCGTGCTATACTCCATCACACACCGCAGTTATCCGTAGAATGCCTCACGTATTTTCCATCAATGAAAACTCTATTACAGAAATATTATATATTCGAAATAAAGTATTAAAAGCAAATCATTTTATTTGAAATTCCGAACTAGAAATAAATGAAAAATTCTTGGACCGTGAGGACTTTTCATTGCTGGCGTGGTTTGATGTAAGAAATGAACTTTTTTCAGATAAACGATACTATCAAATTTAACAAGAGCATAAACGCCATAGCATTGGCTTCGATTGAAATTCCGGCGAATTCAACCGTAAACGTAACCGGATGGGGAGCTACTTCGGTAAGATTGATCAGTAAAAATGACATATATATTTATTACTTGTCAACGAATTCAAGTGGTTGTGATAGTATTGGAGGATAATTTTTGATCGAATGATTTGGCAGGAAGGAGGTCCATCGTCAAACTTATTACAGCAGGTTTCTGTTCCCATTGTGAGCCGAACATCTTGCGCTAAGGCTTACGCCGACGTTAATACCATAACGGCAAGAATGATATGCGCAGGTTTGGACAAAGGTGGCAAAGATTCTTGCCAGGGTGACTCTGGAGGACCTTTGACTTTCAATAAAAAACTTTATGGTATCGTTTCGTGGGGTTATGGTTGCGCCAAGCCCAAATATCCTGGTGTATACAGTAATGTGGCAAGCATGCGGTCATGGATTAAAAATATAACTGGAGTCTAAACAACGTTTTCATCATCTCGGCTGACAGAGAATTACCTGAATTTCGAATAGTGGTATTATTGTAAATCCTTTATTTAACTAATGAAATTTTAATTGAATAAAGAAATAATTAATGAAACAAGACATTTTTTACAATCGTTAGACACTTCAAGTGCCTAAAGTGCGACCATTGTCATTGTCATCACAATCGAACATTCACACGAGCTCAGACTACATGATATTTTGATGAAACTTTCAGTGATGTTCACATCCTCCTATGCAATTTGAAATGTGCATGATCAATACCGTAACCTAAATATCCGTTTGGCAAAGGAATTATCAGGATGGACTTAGTTTATAAATTTTCAACGAATTCCTGTCTCCCTGAATAGACGAAGAGCCTATTAACTCGGAAGATCAAAATAATTTTTTTTTTTAAATAAATAGAACAGCTGAGAAACATGGCTCTGAATGACGTTCATCATGGGATTCAATCGTTGGATCCATGCTCAGTTTGATTTCAGTGAATGCATGCATTGCAATGTATGTCTGGTACCGATGGGTTGGATGCTTCTAATTTGAGCTGAATGAAGATGGCACTCTCAAGTGTTTGCCATCGAAGGAACAGAGTCCCTGGCTTCGTGAGTGCAAAAGGCCTGTAATAGGATATCCTTGTACATTTGGAACTGACGTATTCACTTGTTAGAGGCACGCCTTCATTGTACTTGTGATGATTCGAGGTTCGAGTGAATATATGCGTAGCTGAAGTGCATCTTCGTATATACCGTCATTCCTCTCTGTGCTTCTTACCTTCTCTACTCAATTTAACCTGTCCCTTTCTACCCTCCGAAACTCCGAAGAGGAAATCTGGATGCTGTGTATCAAACATTACGAAAGCATGTTTCGAATTCCTACCTTGATGTTGCACTATCAAGACAGAATCATTCAATAGGCGAAACATCAATGCAAGTTCAAATATAATCGTTTGTCAATTATTCATTTCATTCGTAATAAAAATTATTTAAAAAATCTGTTTCTGAGCAATTTTTTTTTTTACTAATTTCAGAACTTTGGTGTAATTTGCGCATCTGATGCAAATAAACTGAACGAATTACTAAACCTTTCGAATCTTCGGCTTTCTTAATTATTGTCTGACTAATTGGAATAGATTCTCTGAATTTTCAGAACTTTGTCGTCATTTGGTATCGGTTAAAAATTTATAAATTAGAATTGATTTGCAATAATTCAAAGTCATGGTAATTTTTCTAATACAAATAAATCATCGTGTAAAGAATGTGGTTCGAGTGGTTTATTGAAGAATATCTTCTTTCATGGACCAGGTAAAACATCAACAGGATGAAAAAATGGACAACAAAAATGGTGCATATTTCGTAATTCTCGTTTGGAATAGCTTAATAGTGCATTAAACAAAACGATAGCTTTTCTCATATTTTGACAAAACGATAACTGTGCATGTTAAACGACCAAAATACAAAAACAATTGGTTGGCTTGGCAATTAGCAGGGTGAATATATAGTCATATTGCGAAAAACGTTCACTCGACAATTTTATGACTCCGCCATGCTGTTGAATAAGCATGGGCAACGTTAATTGATTGTCGATCGTATTTACTCGAAATAAATATATAATGAATATACGAGGATTAGATACGTAACGCTTGAAAACAAAAATTTCCAACACTGCATACGAAAAAGCTTTCGGCCGTGTACACACGTTTTTAGCTCATTCGCCCATAAAATACATATTCATAACCACATAATTGAACGGATGACGTAAAAGCCGATGTTGGTTCGACCACCTATTATTACTGTTTCAATCGAACATATAACTGCCGCTCGGTCAACCTTGTCGCACGAATTTATTCTTCCGTCATACTTTTCAATTAAATCTGTTCAAATGATCAAATATTTAGATATAACTTACTACTGCTCTGAACTTTAAATATGGCAACGATCACTTAAGTGAGACGATTGAAGAAAAACTGAAGTGTCAAATTCGCATCATGGAATGCTGACTCTTTTTCTCGATTGAAAATGTTCTGTTGCACACGAATTATCTCGGTGCTGGTATTTTTATTTGTCAAGCAATATTCACATTTCAGTTGTCCAAAGTGAAATCATGAGAAACGAGAGATTGGTTCGACGTTTAAATGTTTATTTAATTTATAGGCGCCTGGGAACTGAAAATAACTGAAAACCCATTCATTTTTCTAACTGTTATTCACACTAGAGTGCAACGAAATTATTTAAAAATAACTCATTCGATGAAATGAAAGAAAATTTATCATCACAAAATTAGAGGGAAATGAAAAGCTCCAACACATAGGGGCCCGGTGGGAAATCGACTGATGGAAATGTCGTAAATAAAAACGTTTCTAGAACAATAATAATAATTATACAAAAACAAGATTGATAGGAATGTATTTAAACTCTCCAGAGCCATCAACCAAAATGATTGTTATATACAAATCATTGGGTTTGATAAGCAAAAAAATAATCAATTTAAAAAATAAAAAAATAAAAAGAAACACAGGCCAGAGTAAAACAGAAACAATAATGGTTGAAATATAAATGCTGTAGAGTGCGTCCCGTTGACGTTTTGGGAAATTTCATTCAACTGCACTAACGCAAGTACATGGATGCAACTGTCAGTGAAGAGAATCGATACTGGCTGCATTTCCCGTTATTTGATCGATCTCCTAACTCGCTCTCTCACACAGATACACAAACACACAAGTATACATACACACACTGAGGATCTCTTTTTCTCTCCGTTGGTCGCTTTATTTTTGGCTCACACGCCAGTTTGTTCGGTGATCCAGCTACGTAGAGCTCCAACGCGGGTATAAACTCCAGGATAGGAAGGATGCGCGCATTCGTATCCCCACGACACTATTCCGATCTGTTGGCCGTTTTGTACTAAAGGACCGCCGCTGTCACCCTTAAATAGAAGAGAAAACAATGGAAATCCCTGACGAATGGTGCACGGCGAACGAGTGAACGGAGGACCAGCCCATAACAGAACGACAAAATAGAGGAGAAGTGAGAATCAAGAGAATAAAACTGGATATAGCCAAAGATATAAAGAGAGAGAGAGAGAGAAAGTGAGAGATGAGAGAGAAAAAAATAAATCCGGTGCGCCACAGGGATATCGTTTTTCTCGCACATATCCGGGATAATGGAAATATTGAGTCGAAAACAAAAATTCCCCAGGGATTTAATCTGTATACTGGCACTGAATGTAGACAAAAACGCACTCTCCCTCTTTGCTTTCCTTTTTCCTTGCTTATATACATGAAACAATCGATTATATAAAAAATCACGATATTTCTTTGCGTATATTCTTTTTATGTTTGTTTTTGTTTCACAAGTATGTCATGCGTTACGTTTAAATTTTTTTTCATGATGCTCACAATCCGTTCATACTCATGTCCCATCGATATTTATGTCGAGAACGAGCTAAAAAGAATGCTGCGAATACACATTACGCTGACATTTAGAAAATGTATGAAGAAAATCGATGAATCGATGCTTGAAAGAACTTTCATCGTTTGACAGGAATTCTACAACAATGGCTGCTCGATAATTATTGGGCCATATATGTTCACTATAATGAACATTTCAGCGGAATTATTTCGTTGAAATTCATGAAACGAGGTAAACATTTTATTAAACCTTTTCAATTTAAATGTCATTATAACTTTATTTTTTTGTTGATCAGACTTGCCACTTTTGACAGTCATTCTTTGGGCTTTTCAAGGTCATTATTTCACGCGGATACTTTTGTGCGTTCAATTAATGAATAACGTGGTGAATAATGATGTGAAAAACTTACGAAACACGCGTCTCTGCCACCCTCGCCGATGTAACCAGCGCACAACATTCGATCTGTTATTCTGCGTTGTTTATAAAGATTATAACACCTGGAATTGGAAACTACGGGAACCTCGACTTCCCGTAAATGATCGCTTATCGATCCTTGGAGCTGGCGAAGTCCCCAACCCGTAACAGTTGCATAAGAACCATCTCTGTAACGATCTTCCGAAGGTGCTAAAACGATGGGTTTTATGCTCCCATCAAACGTCAGAGGTTCCTCCAACTAAAACGTTGTAATCTTAATACACTATACGAAAAGCTTTTTGACATTGATCGAAACGTTGTGATTAGTAGAACAAAGCATTAACATTTTCGTTCTTCCCAACACATTTAAGTACCTCGATCAGAGCGATATCGTAGTCCGATGTGCGACTAGAATAATCGTCATGAATGATAATATTTTTAGCTTCTACGACTTTTCCATCGGAACTGAGTCTTGACGTGCCTGCCTGAATCGATACCGCTGACGAAAAGGCCCTGCATAAATCAGTCATCGAATGATATAAATCGAAGTTATCATCACTGATGGTAAATATAATATGGGAATTGAACTAAGGTGGAAATATTCGATTGAAAACGAAGAAAAAAAGCACTAGAAATTTTCTTCGACCATTATATGATTCAGTTTTCAATTCTCTCGATGATTCATGGAATTTGCAACATATTGTAAACTCAGTTCAAGCTGGTGTACGAAATGTAATGATCAATGTATTACGTATGTATGTATACCGTGCGACGCAATGAGCAGCTGTGAGAATCCATGTTTCACTGATTATCGATCCACCACAAGTATGACGTTCATTACGTCGCAGTGATACCTGGTACAATAAAAATATAATAACAAAAAAACAAATAATACAATGATATAATCAATCATTTCAACACTGTAAGGAAAATCAACGTAGTACGTGCTCGTGCCACAATCCTAGTTGTCTGAAGAATAATAAATGCGGAAATGAGCTTCGAGAAAGATATTTTCACGAGGCAATAAGAAGACGTTGTTTCCAAAGCTATAGATGTGTACTTATCGAAATGGGCGATGAACTTGCCTGATAAGGATGGTCCTCGATGCTGGTCGGGTCACCCCCAACGATGCGCCCATAATCGTTGTCTAGAGTGTCCAATTAATCGAACAACATGCAATGACAATTAAACGACGATAATGAGAGACTGGTCGATTCCAACTTCAAAATACGATGATAACAATATACGCGAGAGCATCAATGTAAATATTCGAAAAGTCAAGCTAAACTATAAGAAAATATAAGAAAAATGTATCAATAATGTAACAAGAAATGCTGAAAGTGATGGAGACCCGATTAGGAGATGACTTTAGTGATCTCTCGTGTTAAGCAATTCCGAGGGAAGCCTTGGAAAGGTACTTAGCAGCAGAAAGCTTTAATGAGTTCCTAATATCGTTTGAACCATTTTCGATGAGGTCGTAAACGGATAACGAAAAAAATATTCAATGATAATGCGATATGCCGCAAATATGGTTCTTTTTTGTACTAAATTATTTGTGCACCTTCAGAACCACGATCGAATGACACAGCTCTAGCGCCAACGACACAAGCAACGAAAAGAAACACGACGTTGTAGAAACAATACATCCTGCAGTCACTTCAAGAAAACTGTGAGCTCAATCCTTCAAGAGACTTCCCTTTTATTCTGACATTCAGGTTAATTGATTTGCTCTATTGATCTCGTTCGATCGATCGGGAGAAAATGAATGAAAATGAAAAGAAAAAAGAAGAAAAAAAAAAACAGTCGGACAAAAGTACACTTTGATCTCTATTTTCGTAACAGCGGTGGGATCGACTCTCCATCGCACTTGCAGATATAGAACATTGCTTCTGTTCCTGTGAAACTTTCCTGAAACCGGATTGGCCTAAGGCTTTCCCTCACCCAATGCAAATCGATCGATATTTGGCGCAGAGTGAGGGAAATTACGTTCATGGAGGTTACGAAAAAAGAATTCTTATATGCGAAATCTCGCTGCGGATGTTAGTTTGAAGTGACGATTTGTGAGAAGAGAGTGTATACACTCTTGGAAGCTTTCGATAGACAAGGTCGACTCTGTAATGTTTCTTGCAATTTACTCTTCGTTTTTCACTCTTTGAGAATTACGAAAAACAAAGATAGATGAAAAAAACGACAAGTTAGCTGCAACTGTGTGTGAGGATAAACGCATTTGCAGAGTCCATGGACTGGAACGTTAACCTTTTCTCGTGCATTTTGCCATAGCAGGCGATGCATTCGTGAATGGAATTCGTAAAATGCTTGCTCCATGCATATTTGCCCTATCACGAACGAAACGGTGTGTACTCACACATGAACATAATTTCTCACTTCCGCGATGTGAGATTTAAGTGACGTTTTCGTACACGGCGCCAGACATTGTATGCAAAGTGCTGAACTATTAGCCCAACATTCCAAATACCTTTCCTGGCATTATCGATCGATCCGGTCGACACTTATACGTGTGTCAACAATGTTCGCATAAACTTGTTCAACAAATAATTCAATCGAAATATTTTATTACGATTTTAATATGATTTCCAAGTCATTAATGTTTCATAGTTGAAATTTTTACGTGAGGATACCAAAACAGAAACATTTCCTTTAATAAGATCACGAAATTTATCCTTTTCTAATAGATCACATGATCCACTATAAAGGCAAAAATATTTTCTTCGTTATTAATGAATCTTTCTTCAAACAATGAGGATTCAATTTCCTTTGCGATGCCTGTGAGATCTAAACCATCGATCTCCATTTTTAATGCGGGTATGTCAGCAAAGATAAACGATCTATTTTGCATTGCTTTCTTATTTATATATTGAATAAACAGTTCAAAATGTATGTATTTTCATGAATTACCAACATAATCGAACAATTCAAAAACCGAACGTGAATAGAATCGAGTCGTTTTGAATTATCTCAATTTGTCAATAAAAATTGACATCTTCCTTTCCGAAATTTTGCTCACAGAGAGTCATTTTTCGTGGAAAATTTTTCGAGGAAATTCTATTGATTTGGTAGAAGTAATAGCCTTTATTGATATACGTAAATCAAAAGGCTCTGTCATAAGTGACTTTTGGAAATACAAGTATTTTTTAATATATTTCTCGCTATTATTATATATAACATAAAAAGCAAGTGACGAATTTAGTCAGTATTGAATTTTTATAAAGTAGGAAGTTGTTTTGCGCTATGAACCGTGAAACTAGGCAAATTTATTATAAAGTCACTTTACCATAATCCCCCACAATTAGAAGCCCACAAAATAGGCCTCTTTCTCAATCGAAATACCAGAAAGGAAAGGGAAAGGCAAAGTTAGTAGATTACGCAGTCTGTGGTCAGACCCGCTTACTTCATGGCAAAGGTTCAATACCCTTCTCACCCACTACTCCTACAGTAGCAATTATTCCACTGTTATGCCTTATTCATTCAAGGCTATACCACAACGTTGCTCTTAATATACTGACCATAGTAGCGCGTTCAGTAAATGGGATTGGGTTTGTTGCGTTTGCAAAGCATTAAGAACTCGTTAACACAGTTCTGGGGAGACATTGTGTTAGTCGTCGCTCAAGGGTCTCCGATCTGCGGTCATTAATGCGTTACAGAAGACCGGGTATTAGTGCCATGTGCCTCATTGAACCTGCACACCATCTTCAGTTAGAATTCATGTTACACAGAACGATGAGAAAAATCTTGCATAATTCGTTTTACTGCAAATGTCCTCTGGATCGAATTCAAAATTAGCTTATAAATTGTGTCTCTTAGCTATGAAAATTAATTACAGATGTCTAATGAGAAACTTAAATAAATTTAGTTTCGGAGAATATCCGTTCGATGATTTAATCCGAAACCGATTGCCAAATTTCGTTATCTACTAACCCATGACCAGGGCCAACTCTGTTGTATTTTTGGTCGTGATATCGCGCGTCTTTACCAAGATAAAGATACATGCCAGCACATGAATCGCTTCATTGCTGCATAATCTTTTCGTAGAAGTAATAACAATGTAGAAAAAATCAATTTTAAGATGTTTTTTTGACAAATTATTAGATGTTGCCGTATGTTTTCTATACAATCTGAAGTATAAAAATGAAAACTAATTGTTTCAACCTTCTATCCTAACGGCTGTTACTAAAAAATCGTTCGAAAGAAGAAGGATAAAAAAAATTAAAGGAGCAAGCATAAATCAAACTTTGAGAGGAACATTGTTTGATAAACAATTTAAACACTCGATAAATCACGTCTCGAGGTATATCGAGAAGCAAGAGCAGCTCTCGCTTGTCTAACAACATATGCCGCTCTCTGTCTCTCTTCTTCTCCCTTGTCTGGCTCTCTTTGTATGTTGTATCCGGCACTTTAGTAGGGCCACAGGACACGCAACATCTGTGGCGTCATGATGGTGTAAATCTACTGCTCGAGCGAGAACCTTTCGATCGATAATCCCCGTATCTAACATGAAAAGTCCCCAACCATGCAGATAGCAATACATAGAAAACACTATCATTTATGTATACGAAATTCTTGAAATTACTTAATAATTTATGCAATGAACACATGAAACACATTATTACAACAGATTTTACGAGATTGCTCACACAATTTCGATATTTTTCTATCATGTTGAATTTCACGACGAGAAGTGCGCATATGGGGAATTTCACGTCACTTCCATATTTTGAACTCTTCTGACGCCTTTTCATTTGTTAAATTTTTTATTTTTTTATTATTTTTATTATACAAGACATAAGCGGATTTGTATTTTGGAATTTTTCGTTTTGGCCATTTCTTCGACCTTCCACCGGTTGTTTTTCATCATTATTGTAACGTTCATTGTTTTTGCATGAACCCAGTGAGACAGAGCAAAAAGTCAAAATTGGCTGTAAAAATTTAACAAATAACAAAGTTGAAAAGCTCTAAAGCACGTGTGTGTTTTATTTATTAGTCAGGAAAACGAAAAATTTTACGGAATCAAAAAGGTTTGAAATTCAAACGTGAAGTGGAAAACCTGATGTATTTACATTTTTTATATTTGGGACACACAAGGTCGTATCCAACAACATTTTATAAAGTGAATTTTGAGGAGAAAGTCCTTTTGATATTAATGTATGTGGTTGTCCGTTCTCATCGAGCTTTCATGCACTCGCGCGATCGCAAACAACCCTTGTCTGTTTGCTTTCGGGAAACCATCGGTAACCAATCGCTCGGTTGTCGTATATATACACGCATGTCTGAATTAGTTTTGCACATAGCTCCACACAATTTCACCTGTTTCGATAGCTCCCTCCCGTTTACTGCGACCTAAATCAGGAAAAAGCCTCTCCCATTAAATCAACTTCCGAAATAAACGAGAGCGCATACGTTTACTCAGTTAGGGAATGTAAATACCTATAGAATAACCGATTGAGTGTTATTTCAACGAATCTGTCATTGACAGTGTCAACATAAGGACTTGTCAGGATTAAAAAGAAATATAAGTATGTCAATTGTTTGCTTCGTGATGGGCCGTTCACTAGTCATTCGTTATGCGGTTGGTTTCCTCTACTCGACCAACGCATTCAACGATTTCCAGCGTTCTAATTTGGACACTTAGAATCATCAATAAAACTCTGTACACACGTTGTCACTCTTCGTTCATTCTGTCATTATCAAGGGCCATCAATTTTATCGTATGTTTACCTCACTACTTATCGATTTCTTTTAATCAAGAATTTACGATGTATGTATTTAAGGCACGCACCTAGAGGACCTAGGACATTCTTCCTACATATCGAGGATCGTTGCTGAAATGACGAGGTGATTTTTCCTCGGTAATTTATTCAAGGATTAACTGCTTGCATTTTTGGACTGATGAAAAATCGTTATGTTTTTCAAGAATCGATCTCCGGATGTAAAAACAGAAGGGCGGCAAATAAAGGGTTTTCTATTATTGTTTTAACTTCCAATAAACAAATGAGTAATTTTCTATTCTTTTTTTTAAATTTGATTTCTCATGTAAAATAACAAGATGCTTCCTCTAAGTTCACCTCATGCGAGAAAAATATGTTCGACAAAGAAATCACTGTTTTATTTTGACAAAGATTCAAAAGCGAGTGCCTGCAGAAAACGGGCTGAAAATGAACATTTCCTTATTTTACGTGTAGTCGCAATGCTGGATAATTACGTTTTTATCTTCATTGCAAGTGATGTTTGAGTGGTGCGTCACTAAAAAAAAATGCAAATAAAATTTTCTTCGTCTTCTATCGAATTTTTTTTTTTTTTTCCACGTCTACAACACAGCGAGCTATGACTGTGAGAACTCCTTGTAGCGTACCAGGACATTTGATATAAATTTCATGAATAAGTAAAATATTCCATTAACGTCTCTCACGACGATTGCGAAAAAGTGTCATAATTGAAATTGGCAAATAATCAAAAAACCCAAGCACACTGAAATAGGATAGAGAATTGGAGGACATCCCCATCGAAATATTTATCCAATCTGTATGCCCGTATTAGCGGCATGACCGCGGGTGAGTATTCGTGGTTGTATACCTAATACATATGTGTTTGTCAATCGATGCAGACCGTAAAAGCGTCAGAGCAAATACTAATCACTTTGAATGAACACTGGACAAATATATAAACTTCGGGGAATGTGGCAAATGAGGGATATGCACATTTATACATCTACAAGGTGAGACAATAACTCTCAACATCTCACAGCAATTATTGTGTTACATAAATGAACATTGCGCATTCATATTAATGCTGCTTTACTTGTTAGATAAGAAACACAGAATACTGGCACTGCATTACTTATTTCCAAAATTTTTCAAAGAATTATCCAAATTTCATATAAAAAGGTACACGTAGGAGTGCGGGCTGATTTTGACATCGTCTAAATACACCGTCCCTAAGACAAGGATTATTATTGCCACTTGGAGCCCCTTTGAACTGTGTAACTATTGTTAAAAATGTTGTCTGTTGGACCAAATGGATTTGAAGATATTCAAGGTGCCTCACCCTGTATAATAAAATAAACCTAATGAGACAAAGCTGAGACCTGTCAACATCGTGGCTCTGTAGTCAATGCTTATTTACATAGCTGACAAGATACATATGCAAATTTTGAAACTAAATAAACTTGAGTTTTCGTTTGACACAATTGCACGGTGAAAATAATTACTTAGGTCGTTCAATGAAAAAAAAAACATCATTAGAAATTTCAGCATCTCTTTGTTCATCGGCCATTTTTGTTACTCCAATTATTATAAAAATCAACACAGCAGGTTAACCGGAATATAAAAATTCAATACGGGAAAGGCCTCATATGCTCAATTGGCTTTTTTCCGTCAACCTACCCCAGCAGTACAATCAATACAGATGGCATTTGGAAATCGTTTCACTTGAAACATGAAATTATTATAATCGGAGATAATAATTTTTTTTTTTTCATTAAATGATTCGTGAGACAAGGAAACATATTTTATATTTAACTAGTTGAATCAACAAGATGTGTTTTTCTTTGCAAAGTCACTTCATTTACTCTGAGAGAAGTCCTACTTGTAAATTAAACGTAAAAATAAAATGTAAAGTTCTTAAATTGTAATGAAAGACAAGAATAAACTGTATTCTTTCCTTTTTTACCTATTTTCAATCGTTAATGTCACACCGCGCGTTCATTCGAACTCATGAAACAGATTTAACGACAACCACACACTTTATATGACAATTCCAACTATTTCAACAGGGAAACGATTTCTTAGAACGAAGAATCGAAAGTTCGACCATGAGTCCAGCAGAATTTTAATTAACGTCAGACCTTTTGACACTCGATAAAAGCACGGGTTTCCAGTTAATGCAATCCACTTGCAATGTCTCTCACCTTTACTTTTCCTAGTCTTTTTTCCTCTCTGTCAGTGTTTTTAATCCGTAAAAAGAGTCGAAATTTCGTGAAAGCAATGAGATTTTCTGCCTCCGGTATTACTCGCGGCACTGACCACGCTGTCTCCCCGTCAATTTCCATTTAAACTGTTCGTATTACTAGCCACGCCTGATAGAAATTGTGGAAACGACAAATTCCAATTACGCATGGAAGTCTCATCAGATGAATGAGTTTTCCAAATATATTCCATTTCTAGGGCCATAATACTTTAATGCAAATGCCGTTTTCGAGCTTTTTCTTTTTCTCATTTAAATTCTACTAATTACAATAAATCGCGGGTACTCTCTGTCATGAGAGCGAATCGAATAGAAGGAAAATTTGTATAGATTGAAAAAACCGGTCGCTCAATACTCAGCAGTAAACGTTTAAGAATGCATTAAAAAAATTCTTCGATCTCGAGTATACAAATTTATCGAGGTAATTGAAAAGATCGAAATTTGTTGCCCACGGTCGAATAATTTTGTTAAATTCTTTCTACTAAATATCGTTAAAATGACACTTGATGTTTTGATCATTTCGTAAACAAATAATTAGGTTAGCTTAGTTCAGTTTTTTACTCCTTTTACCCTTTTTGAGTTATACCCTTATGAGTCCTAAAACAACAAAAATGATTCATAGCAATCTTACTTAGTTTTTGATGTACTTTCAGAAGAAATACATTCCAAGTCTGAAAACGAAACAAATATTTTAATGTTTTGCCAATAGCTAGTTGTCCAACTCGAAACAATGACTAAATCGGCGGAAAGCCTCGGAATACGGATTTCTTATGTATAGAAAAACATATAAAAAGTTCACGAAAATCAGAGGGGGTGCATTTTTGAAAATTTAAAAATGACGTGAACCGTCCCATATATATCTTGATGGATGTATATTTCATGATCGTGTGAGGCAACTTGCATGAGAACTCGTGGATCGTTGCATGCAGCGTTTTATGCATCCGTCTATCGGTGGTGATAAGAGAACAAGAAGCGTTTAATGTATAGTAGTGAAGGAGGCGAGAAGGATTAATGCTGGAACATTTGTAGCGCGAGAGCTTGCAAGCTTTCCGCCAAGAGACTTGTCTTAATCACGTGGAAGAGACTGACAAGTGGAAGAAGGAGAGCATAGAACAAAACAGGACTAATGTGCACCCTGTGCTCCGTTTAATCGTGCATAAAGTCTATACACATAGATATAATATACATATATTCACATATTGATATATTTATGAAAGACTTATCAGGACGTACCTGGCGTATGAAAGTGTATTACTCCATTTTGTGGTAAAACAATCAGCTTCGAAAACAGACTCGTCCATATAGACTATAAATGAAATGCACGGTCAATGCACTTTCAACTTCGAGAATGTGGAGTAGGATATTTCGACACACTCATCCTCGTTTCTACGTATATACGTATTCTATGAACCACAGGCTGAGGTCACGATACCTAGGGAATCTAACAACGTGGCTACAAAACGCGTTTAGCGTCAAATTCGCTGTACCAAATTCGGCGTTATCGTGAACATATAATCGCTTTTCTACCACAAATGTTGAACACAGTAAACTTAGAAGCATGTTGAGAAAAATAAAGATAAACATTTTTTCTTCAAAAAAACTGTTGAAAATTATTGTGTTGTTCCCGAAATTGAATTTGTTTCATTAAAATTCACAACTTTATTTCAAATATACTGATTCGAAGCTTGATTTTTTAAATCTTTTTTATTCCTTATCCTAGAAGAGTTATTTGCATCCAATTCAAGTGCACAGCACTGTCATTTTCTATGCAATATAACACGATTTAAAAAACAATTTTTGTTTATGTTCGATCTCCTGTCAAATAAAGATGATATTTTTTTCCGATGGCTACCCATACGTTATCGATTCCTACGAAATTTTTATAAATTATATGGAAACGGTGAAACCATTGAATAAAAATATTTTTGAAATATCTTTTTTTACTTTTTCATTTGTATGTCAGTCCTCAAAGTCAGACAAATTGGACGCGCACAAAGAGTCATAAAGAAGCACGTTAGTTACGGATCGACACAAATAAAATTAGCTATCGACCATTAATAATGAAATAATGGACCTGTAAATGACAAGTTTAGTATAAGGATGGACGTTGTTAGCGAATTTTGATACTTTTTGGAATGTCTGATAACGGATGGCAGAACGAGATCAGAAGTATTTTTGTCTAAGTGCAAAATTTCTAAAAATATTATCACCTAAATAGAGAAAATTACGATCGAGAAATTCATAAATAAACACAGTCGAAAAATCTTATAAAAATATTTTTGGACCTACATGAAACATTTGAGTAATTGAAAAATGCTCCTGCAAGCAGAAATATTTTGTTCAAATGTTTTCTCTATCGACAAAATGTCATCAGAAGTAACATTCCAATCAAAATTACATGACTATTCAAGCCGTCACAATATCCACTTTCTTATGCAAAAAGTTAGTTGAAAAAAAATCTCAGTAAAATTCAATGCACGGCAAAAAAAAAGGGTTTTGCGGGGATCAATACATTTCCCTTTAAAGAAATCTTGAAAGTAGCTATTTACCAAAAATGATTATTTCGAAATGCATGTAAATAGAAATACGACAAAGGCCACGAAGATATGTAAAGGGGTAGTTTCCGACACCCTCTTTCCCTTCGATGCCCCGTGATACAAAGTTGCCCTCGCGGTTAATTCCTTGTAATGTGTTCAAAATTCGAAACTTGCGATTCAGCCTGGCTCACACTCTACTCGAAACAGCTCTTATGGTATATACAAGAGAGATGAGAGTCGAAGCGTTGCAGTGAAGCTTAACACGTACATGTATGAATGTAAGTGTCTCAGAAGCTTATAGCGAAAGGAAGACAAAACGAGAAATCGAGCTAGCGAGAACGCCACAAACTCTCGAGGAGGTTTTAGGGGTCTCTGACTCTGTAGACGCAGTGTGTTGCGCAACAAAAAGAGCGAAATGGAGAAGGAGAAGAGAAAATCTCTCGCTCCAGCCAGCAAAGTCAACGAACCTCCCTCGTGGTGTTCACAGAACTTTGTTCCGACACTTTTACTCGTTGTCTCAAAGGACGTTTCGCAACAAACGCAACAATGTTTAGAGCGTTCCCCGAATACTCGATTGCATTTGGCCCACACTCAGTTCAAAAAACACTAAGACCGTTCTTAATGTATTGAAGATGCAATGAAACACAACCGTTTCTTAGACGAATATTTTATCGAAAAATTCAAGTCAATTATTAATTTATTGAAATTTCAATCATTGATTTATTACCTAAACTGTAAACACTCAAACTCCAAAAAATATTTTCAATTTATGGCGGTATACGACTTTTCTGCGTTGACGTGTAATGAAGCGCACGATTGAATGCTAATGTTTACTCGACTATAGATAAAATAAATGCAATTATCGCACGCTTCATCAAAATCCACAATCAGATTGACACGAATACGGGAAACTCGAAGATAGAGATATCGATAGTACAGATCGTAAGCAGTCGGTCGTTCATCGACCCCCGGCAATTGATAAAACAATCAAGTTTAGTGAACCCAAAAATATCGCGAAGCAATAATATACGGGACGTTGAATCTTTTAAGGGAAAAATCGAACTAGGACCAAAGTTACGTCGGTGGGTCAGACCACAACTTTCAAACCCCAGATTTGCTGGGAGATTACTGACGTTTTGGACTCTAGGAATGCTATTCAATCAATTTAGAAGATTGCTACCATTATTTCGGACCATTCACAAGTTTCAAAGGTCTGTGAATCATACTTATTAGAAAAATTGAAACGTCGCATCCGAATGGTTATCGAGATATTAAGAAACTACACTCTGCCAAGTATACACTAAGGGAAAAATATTTGGTATTCCTTATAATCGTTTAAGGGTAAATAACAGCTTTTAGAATGGAGTGCTATAATTTTCTAGTTTCCAAAACCCTACGTTTCCTTCAAATTATTTCATTTTATGTCTCAGATGTTCAGCTTTAACCGTAGAGAAGTTAGTAGGGATTTGCAGATTTTGGACGTCCCAATTACGGGGAGTGTAGCCCACTCAAGGGTTGAAATTCAAGCCTTCAACATAAGGGTTAAACATATTTCTGGTGACGATATGCGTAAGATTATTTTTCAATGATAAGTGGCAGATGTATGATATAATAAATGAACTCATAAGGTAATCATAAAAATTCAATTTGATTTCTCATTCGGAATGCATGTTTTACGAAGACAGCAAAGAGATACGCGTTTTTCTGTTATGCTAATAAGCATTTCAGTTGAAGGGGGTAACCAGATTTATATGCTAACGAGCCGTTAACAGGCCAGATATATAACATCTATATACACGTGTACCAGCATCGGTTCTGACTCATAATATTTTTACTTCCATTATATATCGGTTTTACGACTACCGGGCATATTTCAATGCATAACTTACCACCTATTTGCTTGTATGTATACATATAAATATGTATATAGTTAAAAAATCATCCTCCACATTTCTATACTCCTATTTAAAATTTTTTTTTTTCCTATCTTCTTTTTTACTGAATTACATTCGTAGCTATTGCATTTGTAGTTATTTGAACAAGAACTAGACAAGGTTAAACGTATAAAAAATGAATAACGTTCCTGAGGGACTCTAAGGTCAAAACATAAATTTCATCATAATTCGCACGAAGCAATTATCGGCTTATAAATATAAAATGTTATTGTATGTCACAAGAAAACTTTATCAGTCATCAAACGACAAAGTGACTCCCAGGTATGTGAGCCCACAGGAGGCCTAACGGAAAAATATGATAACCAGGGATACGACGTCAAACCCTTGCGAAATTTCCCCAAGAAAACTCGAAAGATCAGAACTTCCGATAACGATTCAATGGAAAAACAATAAATTCGCAATATAATTAAGAAATTAATACACCCAATACGACAATCATTGTTACTTGAGATAAAAAACTTAATATTCGACTCTATAAATATCGATACGTAGAAGGTTTAAGACACACAAGTTTTCCAGTGCGGAAGATGGATCGCCAATTTACCTTGGTGTTGATTTGCCATTTAGTCATCTTTCATTCTGTTCCATGTGAGACAAATATTTCAATGTTACATTATACTCCTGCCAAACTTTAAATACAACGATTATAATCGTGATAGAATATAATGAGAAGAGACATCTCTAGAACATATTTTACTGATTTTATTTCGAATCGAAATCTTATCTTCAGGTCTAGCCAAAACTAAGAACATCAAAGTTGCCAAAATTTCACCGAGTTTATCAGATTTTCGAAACCAGAAAATAATTGGAGGAGTGCCAACAGCCATTGAAAATTATCCATACGTCGTAAGTATCGAAATAAATATGAAAACAAGTCATTATTTCACATCAGCTACGTTGCATATATGACCCGACGACCCAATGACAAAATCTCCACAAGACAAAGTACCTTTACGACAAAATATTCTAGATCTCGTAAGCCTCACCCACACTTTATTCCTAAAAGACCATCATATCACACCTTACATCATCGTATCATTCTATGTAACATACTATCACGATACACATCAACTTTTGACACTACACACCATCATATCGCATCGTACGTCATTGTATCAACCCAGAAACCCATTTCATTGCGTCATATTATAATCATATAAGGTCGTCCACTATCATATCACACCATACACTTTAATATCACACTCAACATCATAATTTCCCTCCCCATACCATCGTATGGCAATGATGATTTGGAATTATTACAAATTTATTTGGATTTGCAATGATTATTATTATTCTGGTAACATATTATACATGGTTATTTTAGTTTAACAAAAAAGAAACTATTAATTGTCTCATAAAGCAAATCCTCGTAGATTACGAGTAATGAATTCCAAACCAATTAATCACAGATCAGTCGATCAACAGTATACTTAAATAGTAAAGTATCGACGACAGATATCTTTTCTTGCAGTCATTTTGACATCAGGTGAAAATAAACTTCGATAATTTTATTTAAATAAATTCCGTATCTAAATGTAAATAAAAATCATTATTTTAGAACGAACTCTTGAACAGTTTTAATGTTTATTATTATTATTATTTCAAACAAATATATGGGAATAATAATTTATATTAATTTTTCGTTCCAAATTCTAGGTATCTCTTCAGCAGAACGGGACGTTTTTTGGCCACGACTTTGAGCACTTCTGCGGTGGCAATGTCATCAGTGAAAAGTGGATTCTTACTGCTGCCAAATGTTGCTACGGGTACGTACGCATTTGTCGTTGGAAATGATAGGATAAAAACAGATAAAAAAAGAATATAAGCGTAGGAAAGAAAAATAGAATGATTGTAGGCTTATGTGGCGCTATGTTGCTGCAGAAAAAAGCCGAGTCAATTTCACGTTCGACTTGGCTCGAAATTGTACTACATGGGTGGTCGGATTCACGAGATCGAGAGTATTGAGATTCATCCAAACTACGACGAAATCACGTGGGACTACGACGTAGGATTACTGAAGGTGAAATATAAAAAATTATGTACATATATACGAAGCAAAAAAAAACTTTCCCCACTCTGGAGATAGAGACAATGATGAGAAAACTTTTTCGCACTGGACTCAATAATTGACTAAATTAATTTCCGTCGGCTTTCCCCCGATGAAAATGTTTATTACGTTCTCGCAAGCGGAACATACTGACGACCAAAGTTTGCCTCATTTCGTCCGTATATCTTTGGGATAGCTGCAAAGTTTTTTTTTTCTTTTTCTACTCAACTTCATCTAGCTCGTTTTATTCCAGCTTCGAGAAACTATAATCTTCAGCGAGAAGGTACAACCGATCCAGTTACCAAAAGTGGATAGTAGACTGGCAACTGGCACTGTTCTAGAAATCGCCGGTTGGGGTTCAACTAAAGTGAGTTAATGGGAAAAAGGTGAAAAAACTAATTTTGCAATGCTCATTTTATGAAATCCAGCAAAAGTGGAGACACCCGAAAACATTATTATCGTCGTTCTTAACTTGGATTAAACTTGAAGTCATTTTTGATATTGGAGAATTGTTCAACTAAAAAGAATCTCTACATATTTTCTTAGCTATTAGGCATGCCATCGGACGTACTTCATCGTAACAGCATACGGACGATAAGCCAAGATGATTGTAAAACCGTATACTCCCAAGATTCATTGACGAATCGTATGTTTTGCGCGCTGAGGGAAGGCCACGGGCCTTGCCTCGGAGATACCGGTTCACCAGCCGTTATCGATGGTGTTCTCGTTGGTAAGATAGCTCGGATATCATTTATTTAAATGACTAATCTCCATTGTCTAAGTATATGCAAAAGTAGCTTATGAAAGTGGAAATACCAGAGACTTGGTACGCGGGCTATCGTCTTGAGTGTAATAATTTACGTTTAATCAGCCGCGTTCTACCAAGCGACCTAGAGACACGTACCGATGAAGCTCAACGTTCAGTCTTGTCTACCGAAGCAAGCCTCACACACTGTTCCCATCGATCTTAGCTTTACCGTGCACACGGTTTGAGCTGCTAATTAACAGAAGGACGTAATTTACATCCTTTTACGTGTTCAATTGTCCAAACTCTGCCCATTTACTTAATGCTGATAAAGTATACATATGTTTGGATTCGTGTATACGTTTCTATGTGTATATTTGAGTGTTCACTATGTATTATATTACATATAACATGAGACGGGGTGGTTGGTTACATGTTATCGCAGGTGTAGCCTCCTGGAGTCAATCGTGCGCTTACAAGTACCCAACCGCTTACGCCAGATTACCGGAAATGGTCGACTGGATTATCAAAATTACCACCAACTCATTGCCACAAGCAAACAACAACAGTACCAACAGCAATCCAACATCGGTTGGACTTTCCCATTGATTAATCTCCCGATATTATTCATCAATAATATATTTCACATCTTCGTTCTGAGCTTTGAACGAATGTACATTACATTTGATGCGATCGGTGAGAAATTGCTTCATCTCTTTCATCCAATCATTTTAAACACTTTCTCCAATCACATGGCCAAAGCTGTATTTAAAATTAATTGAAAAAATGAAAAAAATAAAAACAGTTGTAAAGCTTGACTTTTGTGAAAGTTAATAACAATCATTGATACTAATTCCTTACGATCTTTTACTTATTCAATTTGCAGTAATTCAAAATTAAGTTACCACGGAATGTTATTAGAAATCGTCGAATACAGATAAAGAACTATTTCTGATGTGGTACAACTTAAAAATCATAGCTCTTAGATTTGACAGATAACTTCTTTGAAACGTCGAAATGCTTCCATGCGGAGATTGCATCTCACAGCAAGATTGTGGAATGCATTACACGGTTGATCGTCAATATCGAATTTTGATATCTCGATGACAAGCCATGACGAGTCAGCTCATTCGACAGCTCATATATGAAATCTGCTTCGTTCGTATACCTCTCATCTTTTGGTAGATACTCCGATTACAGCATTGATTGAATATTCTATAATCTATCGATACTCGCGTGTGGATCTTCTGATATTTTGTTCAAAGAAACAGATTGAGGACAGATTTCACGTCGATTTTTCAAAGTGTGTGAAAACCGTGGAAACATTTTATTATATAAAGTATACCAGGCAAATGAACTTTCAAAAGCTTTTCATTAATTACCACACCGTCAAGAGCCTTCAGTCAATTTTTGAAGGAAAAAAAGAAAACGAGGGTACGATTATTTAAATTCAACCCAAAAATGTTTTCATACTGATGACGAAATTAAAACCACCACGCATTTGAGTCCCTAGAACGTTGAGATGGTCGAAAGTAAGGAATCAGATACTCAATTGTTTTGCACGTGGCACGGTCATCGGGACCATAGCGACGATAGAAAAAACAACGGGGATAGAGGTTCGAGAGATTGAAGGAGAGAGAAGCGTGTCGAATAACTGAGAATGCTTATCATAATTAATTTAAATGGTTTGTCACAACGTTGATAGTATTTCAATTAATTTAAACTCAAATATAAGGGAATTTATATGATAAATTCGTGTTAACGACAATACTAATTAACACGTGTCATTCGATTAAATGAGTTTCATTCTTTCTTGGATCATGTATGACAGAATAAAAGGCAAATTAATGTTGAAACGTGTCACAAAGCACTTACCTCGTGTTCCCGCATGATGAATCGTTCTACTTAGTTGAAATTAGATACGAATGAGGTAGTGGAAGAGAATGGAAGTAGACACGCGTGAAGTTTCCGGTCTATTGAATTTCGCAAGCGTGCATATCTAAATTTTAAAGCACTTGGGACTTTTTTAGTGAGAAGCTCATCGTTTTTCTCGGTAAAAGAGCGGACAACATGAAATTTTCTTTTTACACGTATATCAAATTGCTTCCTATTCCTGTGCTCTCGACCCGGTAAACGCATCTCACGAAGATAAGGTAGGGCGTAATAACTGTCAAGTAATCTAGTCAGGGAACCTCGTAACACACCGAAAACGTTTTTTTTATACCCTCATGTATATACGGAGCATTTTTCAATAACGTTCATTGTCGTGAGCCATAAAAAATTTGAAAAATTCATTATTATATGGAATATTAGATTTACACATAAATATATAGTGGACAATTTTCTAGTGTAGAAATTTTTAGACTGTATTTTATGAGGGCTATCAAATTTATAATCATGCTTTTTGCTCTAGATTCTATAATGTGCAAGATATTAATACTGTATGCTGATAAATACTCGAAGTTTCAAATTGTAGTTACCTTCGTTTTTGTGAAATTTTTTTATGACTAAATACAATGAATTAAGGCTTTTTCAAAGTTCTTTTAATCCACGGCAGCAGCCGGATGCCTTTGAAACGAAGCCAGTAAAAAAATTATGAAATAATCAAAATATTTTGACAAGAAAATCACTACCCCGTCGTAACAACACTCAGACTTAGCTGTTGTCTATTTATAGCCCTAATATATAAAGGCTAAACGTAATATCACACACCTCCCTCATATTTAACAACTTTATACTTATATACTGAATATCTGATTTTTATAACTTTTGTAATTTATGTACGCTTGTTACGGAATTGTAAAAATCTTCGACTACCTTTTCCATATGTTATCGAATATGATTTATACTCGTTTACCTGTGTGTGTTAATACTTCTTTTCCATTCTACGTTACATTATACGATAATATAATATTGAGATTCACAAGAAGATGAGATATAGGTCACATGCTTATGCACATGAAAACGTGTTTATTACTTTTGGCCATTGAACGGTAAGGGAGACGCTCTTCAGAGCAAAGGGCTATAATATCGACGCTTGTACCTTAAATATTTTATGCTTGCACACCACCCGAAACGCTTTGAACGTTCCATTTTCAGAAGTGATACTTCGAGCTATCAGAGATCTTTCGACACAGTTATTCTGCATATTACATTTCTTCAAAAATGGATGAACGTTTAACTAGATTCATTTGGATTGTGCCTTTGTAACTTGGGACACTGTAAATCCAAATTAACATCGTTCACAGGCATCCATTATGAAAACAAATGTGGTATGTTCTGCTTATTGATGTAACATCAATACGAACTTTACAGTTTTATTGGATAAAAATGTGGGACAACGCAAATCGCAACATTGCTCAAAAGGTAAGACACGGTTAATTTGACGAGTTTGTTGTCAAGATGCATCTCTAAATAACGAGAAGAAGTAAAAATCGAAACCTTATAAATATCAAGGGAAATACATTTTGTTCAGAATTCTCCTGTTCGATGGGAAACCTAATATTTCCAACGTTTTCCCCTTATGAGTAACTCTCGAACAATCTCATGCACTTCGAATCTCTGCCTTTCAAATGAACGGAAGTCAGATTTCATATTCTAAGTAAAAATATTTTCTTGATACTACATTCTGTAACGTGGAATTATTCGATATAGCTCACCGAGTGACGGCTCTGGCTGACAACGAGACAGGAAAAATATGGATTTTCAAAGGGCATTTATAGTTCCACCGGAGATCCCGTGCTGAAGACCTGATCCAATAAAATTACTATCTCGAGCATCTAAAAAAGAAACCTTTATTTAAAATTCTCACCTACAAAATTCATACTATCGATACGTTAGAATTGTGAGGTAAATATCTACAGAAAAAGAGAAAACGTGCAAATCTCCTTCTCATTTGGTTGCCTTTAGTCAGACAACACAAACACCAGAAATTCGTTCAATAATTTCAGTCCAATGGCTAAAAATAATGCTTATAAAAATTCATCAAAAGATTAACGACGATCCGCAAAAAGTTATCACCCGTTAAATTGACCTCAAAACGTAGACTATAAATAATTGCGATAAATTTTTTTATATTGAAATCAAAAGCAGTATATTTCGGATCTATTTCGATTTCGAGAGTTGTTTGTCATACACAATAGTTATTGTGTGGGAATTGAAAAAAAACAGGATTCGATAAAATGTATTGCCTCAAAATTGAAATTGGTGCTCATATTCATACACGTGAAATATGGGACTAAAAGAGGCTTCAATTACGAACATCGATCAAACAGTTCCGTTACATTCCGAATGAATCATAAATAATTGTAAGTATAGAAGGCACTTAATATTATATAACAAGGAAATAAATTTTAGACGTGTGTCCAAATCGTTGATTTCTAGCGAAAAAAAAAACCGTTCCACCTGGTGTAGAATATCCCATATACGGAGTACATGGCCGATCATAAATTTTAACGATGGATGAGGCGGCTGCCAACAAGTGCAGCCTTTATATCTATAGAAGTAAATGGATCTGCGCGACGCCAGTCCAGTGTTACGTATATTATAGGTGCAATTCTATAGTAGTGTATAAAATCATTGTGTGAGTGTGTGTACAAGTATATGATTATATATACGAGTCTCGCACGTCGAATAAGTCAGGATCGACGTTGGGGACGCATCGAGAGAGGAGAAGCCTTGCCACCTCGCTTGTGCCCTCTCGATTTTTTTTTCGCCCCAACCCTATCCATAGTGATCCATCGTTGAGACCAGTCCAGTTTACGATGCAAGTTGTATATATTTATATATATATGTATTCTATGTTAACAGAACTACCACAAGAGTGAGTGAGACGCAGAAAGACTGAAAAGATGACCTCATAACGCACCGTAAATCTTGTGAAAACATACGAGAGCAAAGCTCACTCGCGTCTTACTTGTTGATGAAGAAAAAATTGATTGAAATAAAATTCTATGACGAATCCGTAAAAAATTCCATCTAAAACCCGGCTGGTGAAACAGTTCTGAACTTTTGACGTACCTTTTCATTTTACAACAACAATAAATTTTATAACAACATTTTGTTTTGTTTGTTTCAGGTGGAAAAAGGTGCTACGGAAATTGAGAGTTGGCGTCACGAAGTGACGTACAACATTTTGTGACGCTAATAACGTATTTTTAATAACTGTAAGTAAATAAATAAAACGAACTTTCAACGGAGATTTAGGGGCGGATGAAGCCTCATAGATATACGGAGCTTTCGGTGAATTTTAAAAACCAAATCGTTTTCTTTGTCTTTTTGGTTTGTCATTTATCTCTAAGAGTGCGTTGCTAATAAAATTTATTCGTGATTCCGACGACGTACTGTGAGTAACCGTAAGGAATGCAATGACCAACTTTTTATGAAGATTTAGGGCTGTCCATGACTTTTAACATCCTCGAAGAGATAATACCGATCTGTTATTGGTCTTCAAATCTATTTACAAAGTACACTTTTAAGAGATTCTAACAACATATTCTTAATAATCATAAATGATCTTCAGCTCGACTTCAAAATTCAATACACCACTAAATTATTTCTTTCACCGAGTCCCTTAGCTTTTGAATGACTGGTTATTGATGAGAAATAACGTTGGCTCTTATTCGTTCGAAATCCCATGGAAGTTATTCAGCTGATTTATACTCAAGGGACTAATATTCGCACCTGCGAATAATGGATGGATTGTGCATTTATTTGTATTGGAATACAATAAATTTTGCTTCCCATGAAGTTAAATAGAGAATAATGAAAATGACGTTATAATAAATTTGATACAGTCTTGGAACATCAATTTCGATTACTCTCAAGATTTCCTAATCTATAATTAAATTTTCTTTAAGTTCATATCTCGCAGTTGCATTATGAGAAATATATGTAGCATTTTTCATAATGAGAAAAAGGAAAAATTTCGATTTTTTGTTCCACAGGTAGACTGAGTCACGAGGATACACATGGGGTGATGTGTACCACCAATAAACAATTACGCAACGAGAAAAGTTGAAGAACACTCGAGGGAAATACGAAAGCGCGTGTCTCGTATTACTCCGGGTACTCGGTCTTTTTCGCTTGTTCTCTTTCTGTACGAGACGAGATGAAGCTTCATATATGTATGAGGTTTCTCGTGTATACATAGCGCGATTCTCATTTTCCCTCTCTCGTATTCTCGTATTATATACTCAAGCCCTTGGCTGCAGAAACGAAACATGTACGCCGGGTGGGAAAATAATTGAAAAAAGGGAAGAGTACGAGCTGCAAACGTATACGACGATAAATCAACTGGCAAGCCACACATACAAACGGACACATATATATCGGAAAGCGTGAATTCTCTGACGTAATTAAAACGGTACACGCAACGGACACTCTTTAATTCATAAAGCCCACGTGCGAGTGGAATCAAATTAATTCGATGACATATAAACTGCATCGAGGAACAACGTAACAATTGGAAATTAACGAGCGCGTTCCACTTTTTCGTATCGCTCACCCTCCAGTACCTTGTTTTAAAATCACACGAAAAACACTTTTGCTCAAGTTAAGGAATGATATTGAAAAAATTTATAATGGAATTCGGCAGTTGATCGTTGTGAAAACAACATTCGAATTGATGGTAAAAAAATAGAGACAAGTGGGAGTCCTTGTAATGATCGAAGAACACGTAAAATTGATTTAGGAAAAAAAATATTTATACACCTGGCTTAAAATCTGTTATTGGAATCGAGTACGAATGCCGCTTATATATAGAAGAATTTTTACCGATAATACGTTCAAATCGATTTCCTGCGCACCAAATTTCGTATATGCTGCAAAATAAAATACAAAACCAATAAGAGAGGAATAGGATGGCGAATTGTACGAGAGTTTGGAACGTTTTGTAATAACAAAAGTTGTACCAACGTTTCGATTTCTGTTTATTCAACTATATTATTTTGAGGTTAACAAAGAGACCAGAACTTTCTCTTGTAGTTTCTACATTATCATACGTACGCGTTTTATCAATACGCTTGCAATATATATATGACAGCGGAAACACCATAGCGCATTCGGCGCTAATATAAGCACTGGAGCCATACATCCACTTTATATCCTTTCATATATAAACGTTGAGAAGGGACCTTTGGGAGCAGATGACCGCTTTGCAGGCCATACAGTTATTCCTCTCTACTCGCTAGTCTCCACGTCCTGTACGGCCCTCAAACCGGATACGACAAAAGCCACGAAAACCCAGTATCCTCTCGATTCTCTACACCCTTCCGGTCACTCTCTCCCAGATATTCTCGGGTCAGTCGTTTCTCCGGTTCCGATAAGCTCTCCAGCACACAGTTTCGAATTAACTGGTTTCCTTTCCCCAGAGACGAGAACAACGAGGAAGAAAAATAGTCATACGTGATACCACTCACAGAGTCGTATGAATCTTGAGGGGTGACACTTGGTTAGATCGGTTAACCAAATCGATTAATGAGTTTTTACATTTTCTTAATGTGTGACATCGATAAATGTCCCCTGAATGTGTTTAGGACATTCAGAGAAAAAGAAGAATCGAATTGCGAGTCAATATCTTCTCTTCTTTCTGTACTTTTGTATCAATGGACGGGTACACATGGGTCAAATTCGTTAATTGAAATCGAAGTAAGAAAGAACTGCAAGTATTTGGTCTCGTATTTTATTAAAGAATTGAAATTAATTTTTCTCTCCAATTTGTTTGCGTTTATTCGTAACACAAACAAACCATTTTTTTACTCGCTGAAACACAAGATTATTTTCCTCATTTTTTGTATATACCCAGATTAGTCTTTGATGTCGGAGTCCACTTTTGTACGTAGATGGATGCATGACGTTACGGAATCCGGCGAGCACAGTCGTGCCTCGGGGCTACGCAAAAGCTGTCGTGCACACCATTATAGCTAACGTTTCTCGTACCCCATAACACTACAATCAGAACTGCGCTAATTACGGCCTCTAGATAATGCCACAAGTTCCACACACACTGAAAACTCACCACCTCGACTATTCATTCCCTCAATTGTCACTGTCGTTAAACATGGCGGGTATTATTCATGCAATAGAAACTCGAGGATACGTGCGTCTGAGGACACTCAAAGCATATACAAATACACAGATGTATTATAGCGTTGCTTTGTGAGTCGCTTCAAATGTGAGCGTTATTAATCAAGCGCACATTAATTCGATTTGAACGAAAATATGCCATTTTACGTTTGTTCTTAGCTTATCTCGCAATCTCTATTTTTCGACAGTTAAAATTAAACGTCTTATTTTTACAAACGCGAATATTTCAAGGAATATCAGATCTTTTACACGGTCAAAGAGAAATACATGCCCTTCGCCTGGAAAAATATCAAGACAAGATACCGACAACTTTTAGCAAAAAAATATAACTCTGAAAGTCGTCTAATTTATATAACACTTTATGCAGATGATCTGCAACTCATATTTTTATGAAAAATTTCATATGCAAAATAATTCCGGATATTTTATACAAAGCTTCCGACGCATAGAATAAACTCTAAAGATTCCGCAGCAACCATAGAAACAGGGAGTTTACGAATGTTGGACTAAAATATTTGACACAAAACTCAGATAAATGTGAATAGACGATTTTTCTCATGATTTCTAAAGGGTCATGTTTTCTTTGATGATCTTCATGACATTTTTGACGCAAGGCATCCCTTTGCTCGATACGTTTCTCAACGAAAGAACACTTCAATGTCTCTATGCATTCATTCATGTGATCCATACTTCCATGAAAAGCTAATCATTCTAAGAAATTTGTATTTGACCTGATCAGCTTATCGCTATTTTGGCCTTTCGTCAAATTATCATGGGTCGGTGGAAACAGGAGCATGTTTTAGAACACGCAATTCGCGATGAAAATCTCTGATAAAATTTCTGAACACTGTTGGGTACTTTTACTTTATAGACACAGCATGAAAATTGCTAAAGAAATCGAAAAAAATACTTAATCTTCGTTTATAAACACATTCACCTCCCAAAAATGCGACGCATAATAACCAAATCGGGTTAATGTCACAGCCATTGTTATTCAACATGCAATTATTATCCGATATTTGATTATCATTATTATTATTATTTTTATCGTTTATTTTTTGATTATTTCCTGATCTAATGTTATTATTTTCCCACATTTTAAGGTGAAATGAAAGTAGAGCGAAAAGCGAACCCAATGTATACAATCTCTCACGTATATACTTTTGGGAACGCGCCCATGGGTCGTTTTCACATTAATATTCATTTTTCATTTGTGACGAATTTGTAAAGGATATACTTATACGTTCGTCAAGAGTGTGTATATATTACGTGTACGCGGTGTTCGCTCCCTATGAATAATCATCTCATTTCTAAGCTAGATTCCATCACCAAAACTAATAAGAATTTTTGACCAGACCCTCTTCTGATGAGTTACTAAATACAGAAATTTATAATGCCTCACGTTTCTACTGCACATGCTATTAAAGCAGCGTTAGAGCGAGAGAAAAGTAAATAAAAACAAGCTTTTACAGAAAAATATTGTGAAGAAAAAAAATGTACTTTGTTCAACAGTCCCCCCGGGAAAGTAGAAACCAAGCCTTCATCCGAGCCTCTTTCATAGCCGAGCGATTAAAGATAAAATGGTAGATTCGACGACTATTTTTTATCGAAACTATCGTGCCCTACAAAATAAGTCCTCTACATTATTTCTCCATCGCTAACCGTTCTCATCGCATACTCTGTGATAGTGCGTGACTTAATGTCAACTTTGATAATCAACAACTCATTAGGAGTACGAAGCCAATCAAAAAACAATTTTAGGGTTTTCGTCACATTTTAATCCTGAATTTGTATGGTTACCGGAATGACCTTCTGCTGTCGAGCACCCGGTATACATCATGAACGAAAAAACGAAGGTTCTATGTATTTACAGTCACGGATTAAACACAGGACGAGGAATAAACAAAGAACAAAGATTTTAAGAAAATTCTACTTCCGATATTCTGTCAAATATAAGAAAAATGCAGAGGAATTTAACAACATTGGAAAAGCTTTTGAAAAAAACTGTGTTTCCCTCTTTGAAATGTAAAAAAAGAGAAAGAAATAGCATCGAGATAAGATACTCTCGAGTGCTATATAACAGGGACCAGGCCGTTTCACCATGTTTCCGCATCCTGAATTTGTTCTGATCAGCTTATACTGTGAGTCGGAAGGTTATCGAACTTTCGAGGAAACGCTAGGAGTCGGATTTTAAGAAGATTAGGCTGTCAAGGGGTCTTTGAGAAAAATCTTCATGGCACCAACTTCTACATTTCACTGTTTTGGGACATCAACGTCTAAGACCCGAGTACAAAAATAATAAGACTAAACGTTAAATGTAAGTAAGTGTAGTATAATTTATGATGCCAAATTAATTGCGGGTCGCAAGTCAAGCGTCCGCTTTTACTGAGTGTTCTGTTTTTACTGCTCTTATCAACAAACCCCCTCCCGCGGCATCGCGGTGACTCTATGTTTACCGCGACGTTCCGAAAAGTCCCGGCTGCGTCGCTCTTCGCCTCCCTTACCGTCTATTCTATCGTCCCGCTTTGAGTGGAGTCCATTCTCTTCGTAAGGATTGATAATTTAGCAGGCATGTTAATAACCAATGTCAAGCAGTCTTGGACGAGTATGTAACAATATATTCACTTATTTCAACTTCGTTGAAAGTAGTGATGTTTATTATCGTGTTTGCGATAAAAGTGCATTTCGAGAGAAACATTCGTTAATGTGCTTTGAAACGAAAGCAAGTAGCACATATAGTCGTAATTATCAGACTGAATGAAGTTGGAGACTGTGGAGTGATGGATCTTTGGCAACTGGAAACTTTGTAAAAGGACTCTGTCATTGAGAGTTCACTTGGGCTTACTTTGCCCCTTTTCACTCTTCGCTAATGTAATGGTATTTACAAGCCCGAATAAACAGACTCCCTATCAGTTACAAAACGATTTCAACACCGCGTTTCTAAAGCCTCTCCTATCGCCTATCTCACAAGCTGGGCGATATGGGTGCTTCAATGCTCTCAAAAATCACCGCGTCAACTCACGCTAAACTTTTGATTACCCGTATCTCTATCTCCCAGTTTTGCAGTTCTCCCCAAGTACTAGCTGTAGAAGCACTAGAGAAAGAGAAAATGATGGGTGGAAATAAATTCTTGAAACAGAGAGAAATAGAGAATTCGTTCCGGTTTCTCTAAAGGATTTACCACGGCCTGAAATGCTCCTCAAATATTTGACACTCACAAATCCCTTCGGAAATGTAAGGATGCCTCACTTATGTGTTGGAGTACCTCAGCATGTGGAGTAGACTGAAAATAATGTAAATGTTCCTTCTTCTTTTTTCTTCATGGTAAACAAATTGGATCACATCCACGTTAAAAACTATTCAAATATCAAACATACAGTGTAGCCCATGTAATTGTTATATTCGGAAAGTTTACCCTCGTATATGAAGTTAAAAACTTGCGTGACGTCTTTGATTTGACCCCATGTCTGAGAGCGCTAAATCATCAATGCTCTGTCAAAGTGATATGTCCATTTATATGCCAAAGAAGGGACTTCCAATGAGTCGAGCTATTGATGTTGCCCGAAGTTTATTTTTGCAATCCTTATACATTAGCAGCTGGAACGCAAATCAGTGAAAGTGCAGACAATTGCTATTTCGAAAATTACGAGGTCGAAAATCGAAAATCGCGAATTATTTATAATCAAGATAATGAACGCAAACGCATAAGTGCAATACACGGTGCAGACACAATGTGCGAAAGTCATCTTTTTACATTTTTTTCTTCTTCGGTATATGATATTTGAACAGTTTGTCTTATTTTCTTTTATTTTCGCTATTTTCTTCTACCTTTGTTTCTTTTTCACACTTTCATTATTTCAATCTGTACAGGCATCTTTCTGTAAATCTGCACAGTTGAAACTTCAAAAAACAACGAGATATTATACGCCAAAGCTTCAATTTACTCGAGTCGCAGTGCCACAGTGAGAAAAAAGATAAAATAGAGGGCAAATCTCGAGAGTGTGCTAGGTAGTTATATTCCGTAGATCTTTCATCTCTCCAAGAACAATGTCGTAGCTTTTCACGAGTCTTTCCAAGGGACGACCTCGACACGATAACCTTAATTTCAAGCGTCTATATGGATAAAATGTAACAGAAAAGAAACGAAGTCGTTCTTTCATTTGTTCTGGAGCAAAAAAAGAAGTAACGGCAAAAGCAAATATGTATACACAAGAATCCGTTTTAACCACACGATATATGCGAACTCAGTTCACGAATATTTAGCACTACATTTGACAGATAACGTTTATACGCTCCTTAAGCGACATTATGATTAGACAAATTGACAAACGTGACAAAAATATCTTGGGAAAATAAAATAACAATGAGTAGAACGAGGAAATGAAGGAAGAAGAAGAAAGAGACATAAAGGGATGGTACAGTCGAGTTTATTCGTCGACGATGAAGCGTTTGGCTCCGTCAGATATCAAGGCTTGCCTGGCGTAGAGCTTTGAATGAATGTGTGAGCTCTGTTTACGAATATAAATGCGTATGCAATCAGCGACTTGTACGAGGGCAAAAAAAGGATTTTAATGGTGCTGAGGGTTCGAAAGAGCACTCGGTGGATTAAAATTGAAAGTGCAGATGGCATCTGGATGTTTCGAGAGTGGCGATGTGATAAAAAAAAACTTTAATGCCCACGATATGGGACAAGAGGCTGAATAATATGAACGAGAATTAAGTGAAAAAAAAAGAAACGATAACTCTTCTTGTCTGTTTCGAGACCATACGTTCAAGCACACGTATGTGGTGAATTAAAGTTTCGAACTAAAGACCTTTTATTTCTTTCGGCAAGGGCAGAACGAATTATAGACTTGGAATGTACGAGTATAAAAAAAAAAAAATACAACAACGAAAACGACCGAACAACTCGAAAGTGAAATTACACCACGAGGCTTTTTACCGAATTGGATAAACTCTCTAGAGTCTTGTCTCGTTGTGTGTTAAAGGCGAATTTATTTCTTTACACCATGGCATTTTCAGCCAGACCTGTGCGCCCCATGTGTGATAAAAAATAAAAGCAAAGGGATTTATGTTTGTTTTCCAACGTTATGGGCGTTCTTGTCTGTATTACAAGGACGGTATTGTATGGCAATTTGGATAATTGAAAACGACGTAATATATGCATGCAAAAATCATCAGCATTATATATATACGTCGGTCTAATTGAAATATCCACTCGTCCAGGTTTAGTCTCGAGCTGAATAAGCCTCTTGAAGCTCCATGCTCTCTCGAAGAAATTTCTCTCCTTCGAATTCTCTACGAGATTATCCGAGATTACAGCACGAAATCAGTCTCTGGTTGTTCCTATTAGTGAAAACAGTAGGGAGTAAGATCGTGTTGGAGTCGATGAGAACGGGAGCTCCAAAGAACCTTTCCTCTCCCTATCTCTCTCTCTCTCTCTCTCTCTCTTTCCCTCCACAGTCTGTTTCTTTCTCTCCATCTAACAAGGTTGAAACCTTGTTAGCTTCACTGAGATATCACTCGCGTCGTTGTCTTTGCCAGACGATGATGCTCAAATTACGTCTCCTATTCTAACGGAACTACCGTACCAAAGTGTGTAGAATTATACAGTGAAAACAAAGAGTACGCGAACACAAGAGAATTCTCTAAAGTCTGGCTTGCAGGGATCTTTACTACTTTCAGTGTACGAAGCCTTTCTCATGTGAACGTATGTATTTGAATAATTTAACTTTGAGATTTATTCAAATGAACCCATCCGTCGTAAATCAACCGCTAACCGTTAATTATTCATATTTCAATATTTACGATTGAGTAAACAATCATTATGTCAACCCTTAACAAATTAAGATCAAGTCAAATAATGTGTGGATGCTACTAATGCTAATCATCCAGAATATGAAAAAAATAATTATTATTTAGATTCTCGTACGTTATAAAGTTACCCAAGCAACACACAGTGATCAAGTTGTAATTCAGTGTTCAGTAACAGTGTTCAGTATTCACTTGTAATTCGGTGTTGAGTTGTTGCTGTTCTCAATTTGTTGCTAATTTTTGCATGAATTTGACATCAGTGTATAGATGCAAAATATTTAAAAATGTAAAAGTTATAATCAAGAATCAGCACGACGCTAAAAGCGGGTACCAACGCTTTTGAAAAATGTTAAGTATGAAGTTAAGTGAAGACGATCCGTGTTATGTCAGCCATGGCGTTTCAGGCCAAAAATGGCACATTCAGCAAATTCGAAGCTGTGTGGATTTGGGTGGGCGTTTTCTTTAGTAAGATATCAATTTTCTGTGACGTTATCTCTCTGTCTATGCGTACCAAGATATTTTGAAAAAACAAGGAAGCCTTGGCTTACCATTGAATGAAAAGTTTTCCGTTTATCAGAAAAATTTTCACTCAAACTTCAGGTTAAAGATTACGTAAATATTCCAGAAAACAAAATAGTCTTTCTCTACTTTTCTTTAAACTTTCCGGCAAAAAATCAAGTTGATGCAATAACTAGCGGGCGAAGCTTAGAGAAACCACAGGGGTTGGAAACGGTTGCGTGGCTGAATAAGATGTTATAGTGTAAATATAAAAATAGAGGCTAAAGTCAGCAGGAAAAGGAGTCTAATAATTAAGTAACAGAGGGATACAAGAAACTCAGAGTAAAGTACCGTCCAGACAACACTATATAAAGGGTGACTCACAAAAATTATAGTCGCCCTTGTTGAAGTCAGTGTAATGACCGAATTCCAAGTCGAAAAGTATCATAAAATTTTTATGATTCGAGTCCCCGTTGATGAGTAATATCCATCAAAGTTAAAGGATCATGGCTACTGTCAGAATGGTTGTAAATGTTGACGGAACTTTTCTATCATCAGTTTAGCCTTTCAAGTAGATCGAGAAACGACATGATTGTCGAGAGTTGTATATATATATAGAATATATAGAATAGTTTTTAACGTGTTGTTTCGTTCTGCTGTCACAAATAAACTAATGAGAATCGAAAAGATCCGCCGGAATCTTCTTCGTTACAAATTAAATGCACGAGGAGATTAGTCCGATGAACGTTTCGATAGTATGCCATAACACGTAACTTCCAACTTAAAAGATCACCATCTCATTAGAAGTCTATTAGAAAGACTTATCGAAAAAAATATTTCTTGACTTTTTTGCTCGATACTCAGGAGTGAACTCAAGTTTGCAAACACGATGATTCTTCATGGCACACCCTCTATATTTATGTGTATATGCATATAACCATGTGCTTTTGTACGTACCGACTTTGGAGCTCCACAAACACCTGCCGTATACACGAACGGCTTTCGCTTTTGCAGTGTCTGTTGCAAATTGGTGTGTACCATCTCTCTCTTTCTCTCTCTTTCTGTCTCATATCTGTACACCCTTCCGGCGTTTCCTCTTCTCACTATAAAACTCGCCAGATAGTGAACCCCGGTGGCGTATGTACGTGCAACGGAGGAAATTAAACCATTTTGAAGCGAGTTGTCGGGTCAGAAAGTGCAAGCAGACACGCGTGTATACACGAGGTTAAACGAGAATGCATTGCTCAACAGTTACGTTGTTCTTGCCATTTGCCACTGTGCGACAGAAGAAATTTACCCTGAGAGAGAAAAAAAGAAAGATAGAGAGAGAGAGAGAGACGGAGGGAGTCGAAAATATTCTTCAATGTACGAATTAAATGATAGAATCTTACGAAAAACAACATTCTCGACAATGATTGTGAGTATTTTGAATCGACGTTAAATTTGCGAAATTTAACAATGAATTGACTTTTTTTTTCTAGTTAAACGTATCGTAAATCATTATTGTGTTGTCATCATGTTTTCTGTGACCATTTTCATAATAATTTCAACACAAAGTTTCTGATAACGATGATGGCAGTTTCTCTCGTCAACAGTTTTTGACAAAGTCTTTAGAGGTCACCGATAATATTAAAAAATCGTTGATTTTGCACCAAATTGGGTCAAACTTTCGATTTTTATTTATCGTAGGGATCAATTATTACTTTTCAATTTTTTTTCCCTAGATAAATTTTCCCTAAAAAGAACACCGGAAACGTCCCTTGTATTGTCGTGACCATATTATTGAGATTGAAATGTCCAAAAAGTATGAATTTCGCTCACAGATCTAAAGATAAAATCTCCGAATATTCATTCCATACAAAATTGGCAACTTTGCATATTAGAAATGAATTTACGAGAATGAATATACGAAAAATAGTATTTATTGGTGATACGCATGAGCCAAAGTATCAACAACGCAGTAAAAAGAATATAAAGTTTGTGAATCCCTGGCACCGATTTAATTATTCCGGATCGATATGGGAAAATAAGAGGGCATGACAGCTTTTCGAAGCATCCTCGAGATTCTCTTTCTATTACTAACTCACTCCCAGTCTCTTTGCTACATCGATCAAATTGAAATTCTCGGTGACGAGAATCCTCTTTGCCGAAAGCGTTCATGTTTTATTCAATGCTGGTGCTCGACTTGCGAGCTGGCCTATCGAAAACAGAATCGGAGTATCATCCACGTCGCATGACGACAGATCTATCGTCCTTTGGTAAAGTCGGCCTAAAATCGTAGATTCATTCTCGTCTCTATCTCTATATGACTTCGTTTTCAATGTGCAAGTGATCGAGGATTCAAGAAATATTGGGTTTACCCTCAAAAATAAAGTTTTTGCAATCATGAATAATCAAAGTGTTACCCCCACGTTCTGCTGCAGAATAATTAACAGTCAAATTTCAAAAAGCTGAAAAATTTCAATCTGAAACGAAAACGGTTGAATCAAATATTTCCAGAAACTCGCCGTTTCTGGATTTATTACACAAAAATTCTTTTTTTGTTTTTTGTTTTTTTTTTTTTTTATTTTTATTTTTTTTATTTTTTTTTATTTATTTTTTTTTCAGAGGGATACGAATCTAATGAAATAAAGTAAATATTGTTTAATACAACATTCAGTTTTATTATCGTCATCACAAATGCAAGGCTTGCATATCCTCCTACTGTCGTCGACTGTACAATGGTATTTAAATACGTTTTTAATTTCCACGTGCCCTGATGAAAATGTTATTTCGAATATTTCAAATTGTTTTACTTTTATTTTAATCTTCCGTTAAACAAATTGTGAAAAACGAAGATAAAAATTTTTCAAACTTTGATATTTATTGTGATTTGACAAAACAAATCGAAGTATTTCAAAAATAGGAAAAAAGCTTCAATTCACATTGGAATGTCGTAACGTTATTCAGTAAATTTGAAAGCATCGTGCTATCAGTACAAATGCAACAAATTTACGAAACATAATGTCGTTGGGTTATTAGTTTGAAAAATTTGTGCGACTGGAAACAAAGGCATTCTTTGTGAATAAATCAAGAATATTTCGATATATTCGACATTTCCAACAAGGATGGTTAATTGAAGAAGAAAAAGAAAACAAAAATTCCAACATTGCACTTTGCGTCGTTGGAATGAAACGAAATTTTTTCTCAGTATTCAATTGTTCAGGGTTACAAAAATGGGCAAAATGTGTTTTATCATGTGTTTTTTTCATGCCCACATACTAAATCTTCAAAAAAAAAAAGGAATTTTGTCAATTGAATAATAGAAAAATATTCTTTGACAGGATTTTGTTGCTACAACAATGATTAACGTTTGTGCGAGAATGAAAAATGACATTTTTAGTTTTCCCATATACTCGCTAATTTTTTACGATACAAATCGATCGATTTGATCGATTTATAATTGTACAAAGATCACATTGTCTAACAAAATACACTCACTTTGCTCATATATATAGATATATTAAATATACCGTAGATATATTTAAATATGCCACGCTTTATAAAAAGTGTCTCAGCTCTCGCGGAACATTTACAAATGACGTTTTGTAACAATATTAAGTATATATTGCAATCAATTTACAATGATTGCATTGTCCATTATTGATATTTTTTTTTCACAGTGATCTTTAAATTCGCAACGATTCTTCGTTTTTAAGCAGTCCATAATAATCTCGGTATCTGATTCGTTTTCGTTAAAAAATAAATAAATGAATAAATATATGACGTTGATAACCGACAGCGATGGTTGCACGGTCGGCGTGTAGCTTCAGCGATTACAAAAGTTAAGCAGTCTCGAGACACTCGAGCAAGGTTAATACTTGGTTGGTTGACCGCTTAGCCATTCGCCGGTTCGCGTATCAATTGCTGAACGGGAGGCAGTCTTTCTAAGATTCTGATGATGTTAACCAACTGAATCTTAGTGAAAATATAGACGTCTGTATCTTGCCACGTGTTTCAGTTTCCCTTGGCCCTCGTTCAAATGCCATCCGGTAATGGATTAGAAACGAGTGGCTGTCAGAATTTTCAACACCGTTCATTCGATCGAGATAAAAATGGATCTGCGCACGCAAGACGATGGCAAAGATGGACTGATTAATTTTCATTTCGCTTTCGAAATTTGCAGCTATCTCTCTCGTGATCACGGTGGCAAAAACGCGACCGATCCATCGCCTGAAAGGGACAGGACCAGGAACACCGGAGTCGAAAAAAAGTGAAATTCAGTGATGGGATGGGCTGATAAAAAAAAAACCCGCAAGGGTATAGAGTGCAGAAACGATAAAAAATCAAAATGCAATACAACTTGAAAGTCTTTTTTATAAAACTTACTAGATATATCATCATCCGATTGTCATTAATGACATGAGACAAAGCGATGAGTGGATCTGAGGAATATCGTTACGGGCGTTTAATAATCACACAGAACGAGCACAGAAGAATATTCGCCGATTATTGTACTTTGTAATAACACTAAAATCAGTCCAGTCCGACCTCCCAATAAGAAACCAAAAGCCCCCAAAGGGAAGAGTTTTTCTTATAGATCGCATACCCCCACCTGGCGCGCGCTCACCACCTCTGCTGTCTCTCTCACTCTTTCGGAGTTCGAGTCGGAGTGGAGGAAAGTTTCTTATTGTCGGAGGTCGGACTGTAGTACGAAAATTTGGCATATAGCATATTATGAATTGTCTTAATCATTTCGATCTTGAGTATCATTGAAAAACGATGTATTTCGTATATTTGAACAATTGTCACGAAACGTTATTGAACTGTTTTTCTATTCGTGAAATTGTTGAGCTGCAGCATAATTATAACGTATAAAAAATGTAAGTATTATTAATTCGTGGGAACACATGTCAATTGAAATTTGATAATGTTTTTAAAAGATAAATTATGTTAAATTGAAATGTACAATTCGAGTATAAAACTGTACAACAAATAATTGAATATTTGTTCAAACACTCGAAATAAATACTCGTGATATTTTCATCGTTATCATCATAAATAAATGAGCTAAAATAAATAAATCACGGGCGTATAGTATTGAGAGAAGCAGCTCAAAGCGTTGGCCGTCTTATTTTTACACCGAGAGAAAGTAGACAAACAGAAAGGAAAAACAAGCAGCGTTTTTAAGCTGCTTTTCAGTAGGGCTTTTTTACGGATCAAGAAAAGCCACGGACAACTCGTGACTTTTCGCTGGAGTTCTCATGGGACAAACTTATTTTATTTCTCTTCGTTTTACTTGGCTTTTGAGTAGTGTCTATTGAATATACGAGCTTAAAGACGAAAGTATGGACGGTGGTGTTTATATTAGTTGCTCGGGGTGTTAGTAGTATGTCATCGGTGAATGCCAATAGCCGTTTTATTTTCATTTTTTTCTTTTCTAGCTTTATCGCATTTTTTACTTTTGTTGTTGTTGTTGTTGTTAAGTATGTTATTCCATCTCAGTTCGTACCTTTCTTCATCTTCGGTAGTTCTTTCTGGTAGCGTGCGAAAATTTCTCTTCTGAAGGACTCAAAGTGCTTCCTATTCACGCTGTTTTGACGTTCACGCCAAGCTGGTCGTCCTTTTCGCGTTTGAAGACCCCAATGTCCCGTGAATACAGGCGATAGGACTTTGAATTGATAGCCTGCGACGAACATTTCGTATACCTGTGTACCACAGAATACACAATCATAATATTTATATTTGAAACACTCAAGAAGATTAAAACGAGTCAAAATCATAAGAAAAATATGTTCTTCCGTCGAAAAGCAAGCGCTGCGACAAATTATGAAAGAAACATTTGTGTCAAAGCATAACGTCTAATTTTTTAATTCCATCGAATATATTTTTCTCAATAGATCAATAAGACTATTGAACCAGTCTTGTTATTAGAGTCTTATCGAACAAACAAATCGTATATTTACACTTAACACATTTGCGTCAATATCGAGCTGATTGGATCATTTTTGTTAAAGGTCAGAATAAAAATAGGACAAATTTCAAAAGATTTACAATATTTAAACATCCAACTGTTATTTATTTTCTTCTCCTATGTGTCATGAACGAAACATACGAGACAGAGGCCACGTTATTGCACAAGAGACAATATTAAGATGTGGAGAACGCAGGAGGATATGAAGACACGTGTCACATACAAGAAGTGTCTCCTGCAACTCCTGAGATGTTAGAAATGCGGTAATATACGTATTAAGCAGCAGCAGAGAGAGGTATTACGTATATATATGTGCATTATATAATCTCAAGTCAGTTTGTCAAACAGAGAGTAGGTTACGGTTGTGTTTTGCTCAACGCCATCACGTTTATACACATGTATATAAACATGAAGTAGGTGTGATATTTGCTTGCACATTTCTCCCATACACACACACATTCGCATCTTCTCTTAGGCCTTCTCCCTATTTCTAGCATTGTTCTGTCGGAGACACTCTGCCTACCATCTTTGGTGGATAATCACACATCGCGCGCGTAACAAAGGCTGTAGGATATATGCACTCGAAAGGACGTCAACCTTCGCGTCTCGTTGCGTTCAACAACATATTAGGAGAACTCAATATCAGGCCTCACAAGTCTGATAAACAAGTCATTTGTCTTCATTACTATCTTATCAACCAACCATGATTAATTATCTCGTCGTAACAGAATATTGAATTATGTGTTTATTCAATTCAGTAATAAAACAAATAAAAAAACATTGTGAATGGTCGATCAATGATATTGACACGTGGAACCATAGTAGGACTTACGTTGTGCCACTTTTTTTTTCTGCAGATTTCTTCATCATCTTCCAACTACTAATATTAAGTGTCAATAATGTGACATGAAATAATAAATTAATAGACGAATGATTTTTTTTGGAACACCATAATCCGCAGGTCAGATTTGAAGACATTGAGACTGCAATGGCAACAGGGAACCAGTAATGTTTTTTCTAACCTGAGTGTCTTGTGATATTTTATCCAATTCTATACATTCGTCATATTATTTGTCTATACGATAATAGGCAGTTTGACCTTATGGACATAATGAGGTCTGGTCGGTAAAATGAAAATGGAATGTGGCACCAACAACGATGATGAAGGAAGAGGGAAACTGTTAAGGGGTGTTGAAGCCTTATATAGTTGGAAAACGTGTTGTATGAATGTGCAGCAATGGCAGACTGCTACGAGAATTGGTGGTTCTAGTACTCGAAATGCCACACGGAGAAAGAAGAAAGAGAGGAAAAGAGAGAGGAAGTGAGATGGAAAAGGCAAGAAAGGAATAGAAAGAGCCAAGAGAGAAAAAGACCAAGTACAGTTCGCGGGCGGCTGTAATTTCTACGTTCCCTCTGCTTTGCCAGGTATGGGCCGGTATACGGTTCACCGCGGAATCCGAGAACAATGCGTCCGCCGCCGCTGGGTTAATGTAAATTCTCGCAATTTCTACGGGCCGTTGGATGATGGCTCGTTACCGCCGCAGCTCTTTCAGCTCTTTCTCGCGTTCACCCGCGAGCTTTCTCCCCATCAAGGGATACAAAGAAAGACTGAGGGAGATGAGGCTGCGAGACGACGAGGGAATGCAATGGGGAACGGTCAGAATTCGGAAGGCAACCGTTTGCCAGAGAATGATAAAACAGTACCAGACATGTACACACTGATGAATGGAACCATACATAAAGTCAAAAAGAGAAACAGCAATGCCATAGTCTACATCAGGTAGCGCTCTCTTCATGAATGCAAGAGTCAGTATTTATTTACGTAGTACAAAAAGTCAAATCGATGCGCCGGAAATCAGAAAAGGAGAAATAAAAAAAAATAAAAACTTTTATTTCGCAATCTGTTGAATTTTCTTAGCTTTTGCTGCATTATCATTTAACAACAAATAAATAATCATTGTCCTCTCGCGACTGAAAGAAGTATATTGTCAATCGTTTCGTTCTTTTTCTTCAATTTAAAACTCTACTTGAAAAGAGGACATTCCGAGAACCTGAATGATCGATTCCATTAGGATTATATAATAGCGATTAAGAAACTCATCCAATCGTCTTTCTTTGAATTCACCATTCCCTTGATGTACGGGATTCGGAGTTCGATAAATAAAAAATTCGGAGTATTGGCGGAGTTACAGTATTTTTCTGTCTAGGAAGTATAACGATTTGAACCCCATAACTATAAAAAGCCTTTCAAGTGATGAAAGGGAAGTACATACTCCACGCTCATCAAAACCGTTGACCCCTGGCTGAAAACTGTTTCGGCATATCGACGAAAAAGCTCGTATACAAAAACAGAGCCTCCAAATATTCTGGATCATGATATAATATTGATAGGGTGTGCAAATGGCTTTTCGAAACTTCGATATTTGACGAAAATATATACCACGCGGACGTGCTCTCTTTTTTTTTGGCTGCGTCGTAAAGGATTTTTCATATGTGTATGAATATGTGCAATTTCACACGATAACTACAAATATACATATCTATGGAGTTTTGGCAATGAGAGAATCGCGTTTGATGGAATGTATGGGTTCGTGTAACGCAATATCAGAGAAACATTGGGAGAGACGTAGGAAAAAAAAGCTATGGCCAATGTGGGCATAGCGTGAACGTGTCGTGGCTAGTGGCTGTCCCCTTCTCTACCCTTGCAGCTTTCCTGCTTTCTGGTCGTTTACAAATTCATGCAGCGCCCAGGATATATACAGAAGAGCAACGAGAGCTCGCCCTTCGCACTGTATTTTCTCAACCTTCCGGTTCCCTGGCATCAGGGGTACCAGAATTGGAGAGGCGAAGGGATTGAGAGAACTCCAGTCCGTGGTAGCCGAGGTCCGCGTGTGGCCACGGTATTACGTACCACCTACTCGTAAATGGAATTGGACATTGCGGGGTGAGTGGTGTACATCTCGTGTACCTGGGGAAATGTGCTCCGGGGTTAATTTCACGGTTCGGCATCGGTGGTACATGGCGAAGAGAGAGAGAGAGATGGCGTCCTATCGAGCGAGATCCAGGGTGAGAATCGCTTCTGTGTCTGTCCTATATTTCTGAATTCACCACTATCAGCCTCTCTGCCACTATACATGTAAAGCTTATACACTTTCTATTAGCCTCTCGTGTTTTCATCCACTTTCACACGCATTACATAACCGAACAACCTGCTCCATTCGTTCGTAGAATTCTGGAAACAGCTGAGACTTATCCTGATGCTACCGTTTTACAAATTCACTATTTTCAGCACATAATTTTAATTTTTCGCAAAACTGAACAACTTCAGAATGGAAGTGCAAAAGGATTCGATATACGCTCTGAATGCACTGATTTACGGAGTTTCCGTCCTTCAATGTATTTTCTCGTGTCAAAGCGATTACGTGCAAACAAACCGCGCTCTTTTTGTTCCTCTCTGCGTGTACTTTGACAGTACTTTTCTTCATCAGTCCTCCTCGTTAGCGGTGATCCACAGTTTTTCAAAACTTTCTCCCTGCCACTCACACTCTCTCACACTCTCTTTTTTTTTACTCTCCGTTTCTCTTTCTCGCCTTCGTTAAGAAAACTTTTCACTTTAGTATATATTATACAGCCAGTAGCATTTCACAGTCTCGTTACGCTCTCATTCTTCAGTGGCAATGCTCCACTACTCCGAGGGTAGGTACTGTGGAGTAGAGAATATCTTTCAGCTCTTTCGCATTCGTGCCTTTACATATGTAACAGATGGAAAACTTTGGTAAACATACTATCAAGTTTATGTTCTTTTTTTTCTTTCCCGCAACGAAAAACGTTTGAGTAAAAAGAAAATCTTCACCAAGCTGTTCTAACTTCAAAGAACACAGTTCTTCGAACGGCTACTTTAACCATAAAGACGTAGCTCCGCATATTGAATGAGCAAAAACTGATGTCATTAATGTCCTTTCTTCTTTCTACGAACCGATATAAGAGCGAATGTAATCATATATAGGTATATATATCGTCGAGTAACTAGCAAGGTGCTGGTTGAGATCTGATAATTGAGTTTTATGCGATCGCACGTCGTTCTAAATCCTCTTGGGAATAAAGGTGTCGTAGCTTTGCTATAGAACCCTCAGTGTTTGCAGCCCTCGTAATATGTATAGGCACTTACTCTTTGGCTGCGACGTTTTTTTTTTTTGCCCTATATTTTTACCTCCCGTTCAGCCTGTTTATACAAAACTGAGAGAAAATTGTCAGATGGATCAAACAGATAAGATAAACAGAGAGGCACGAGTTGGATATTAGAGAATCGTTGAAAAGTACGAGTAAAGGGTAGGCAAGCGCGTGGGCTGTTAAAAATCCATTAATTAATTCGTCGAGGAGGCGTTAAGGGATCGAATAAAAGTAAACCCCGCTGCAAGAATAATTACGAACGTCCCCGATGCTCTATTTTTATTCCATCAAAACTTCATTCAACAAGTTAGTTGTAAACGCTTGAAAACGTTAGTTAAAAATAGAGAAGAAGAAAAAAACACTGTTCCATGATGGTTTGCGATAAAACATTTCAACAACTCATCGAGGAGCCTAAATTGGTCGGTTGACTAGCGTGTAACTCGCAGTACACTTTACACGGATGTTGCTTTGATACATAAAGTGGTAAATAGGCACTACATAAGGGCAGAGGGAGGGCTTAGGCGGGAAAAAGCAATAAATCAACGAGGGCCACAGAGGACTCTCTTGAGAGGGTAAAAACCATTTATGAAATCCGTTACAAGCGTACTCGACACTTGCTTTGAAGGTACGTGCTCGTTTAACCAGTAGTAAAGAAAATTGAGAGGGTGAAAAGAGCAGTATCAAGAAAGAGAAAAAACATACACACAGTAAGAAAGGAAAGGTACAGAAAAAAACGAGAGAACTCGAATTTCCCTCTTGACGTCCCCCCAACTGCCTGATGACGAAAAGAAACGACTAACTGATTCTGTCGAGTAGAATCACTTTGGTGATTCCGGACAGGGATTTCTTTAAATTTCACAAAACAACACAGTAGTGTTCCCATGAATGAACGAAAAAGTATATGTACATGAGAAATATTTAATTAGCGATAATTACATTTAAATTTTATTAGCAATTACATCAACAAAATGTAGAGTACGTCGAGAGTTAAATGTGGACGATATATCTTCGGAATGTATAGATTAACGAAACACACAGTGACATATGCATCGATTGTATGACAATGCCAATTAGGAGGCAGGAAATTAAAGGCCACAGATCAGTCCCGAGAACCAATTGATCCAAACGGTGTGACAGTGTTGGTGTCGGTTCACATGTATACATAATGTCGTTTCGAGTTTGCAGAATACATATATACGTTCGAGAGTTTCATCCTATACATATACGTGTAAATATATGCAGAATATATGAAGAGCCAGCAAAGAGAAGGGCGTTATAACTCTGCAATTCATCGCGTCAATAAATGACATCGTTCGCCCTTTTACTTCGTCACTGTAAACTTTATACATATATATTTTATATGTATGAATGTATGCCACACTGACGTATCGATACAAGGGTCACCTTTAAATTAGCAAATGGTTCCTATCAGTTCTCGATGGTTTCGTACACCAGTGCTGCCAGTTAGCGGCAACCTATGAGAGCTAACGAAGCAATGACTACTGACGAATGATCAGCAACATCTACAGAACTATACTCTCGTAGATTATCGATCATTCATTCTCAATATAGAAACCGGTAGCACTTTCAACCTCTAGCTTTTGTTTTTCAAATCTTTTACTCACATCAGCGAATCAATAATCTTGACAAGGAAAACAATCGAACTGAAATTTTGTATACGATAAAATATTGACGAATGAACCACGTTGAATGATAAAAATACGTGGAATATATATCGACTCGGTAAAAATAACAATAAGTATTGACAATCCGGAGCTTCCGCAAGTTGGACTCAGGGTTCAAATTCCAAATGTACACATATTTAAGTTTTTACCAACTTTGCAGAACAACGGAATTGAGCGTTTATAACTTTTTTTAGTTTCTGTGTTTTTGTTCACATATCTTTGCCAGCTTCTATTAATGCATGTTTAATCTTTACTGATATTTTCCACTGTAGCTGCGATGAAGGCCACTAACGAGGTGGAGTTGGAATGAAAGGAAAAGGACTTGATACGTTAATGTGTATAGTCTCTCATGCGTAAGATCCTCAATTATAAAGACTCCGTGGTTGTAAAATAACTAGAATAATCACACCAAATTAAAAGTAAATTGAAAATTTCCCATGACTTATTCACGATACGTCGATCGACTATAGAATAATTGACCGAAACAATCACCAACAACTTGCAGATCAACTTTCGTAAGCGATGAAAATATTTGATTGTCAAATAACAAATGAAAATGGTTCGTAAAACTATTTGACGTAAGTTAGAATTTGTTTTATAGAATCGTACATGATTTTAATAGACATCGCGTGGTTTATTCGTCGCTATTAGACAAAAGAGCACAACTAGATCTATGACTACACTATGTTACGACCTTCCACTGGTACCATTGAACGTAGTACATCAGATACTGGAATTGATATACGCCCGCATATGCGCTTTGTCGTACAATGCTCATCACACCGGATGTGAGTGACAAATGGATAGTAGATCGGTCAACAAACTCTAGCCAAAATCAATTAGATCATGACTCAGAGATTAGACACTGATACGAACACAATTGTCTCTCTTTATCTAATGGCTTCGTCCTCTCCACCATTCACGTTAGTTGGTGACCTGAATACGCCAGTTCTATGAACATTTAACAGGCGTATTATATTATATGATGGAGGAGAGCACATTTTGTCGATTTACTTTGTTTTTACATAGACGGAAATTCGATAAATAAGTTGAAAGTATTAATGGTTTCTTATGTTGTCTAATTTTTTAATAGAGTTTATTTTGTATTATAGTTCGTGATGGTTATGAAGTCTCATTAGCACTGATTTTTTATTTGTTTTTTTTTATTGTAGCGAATTAGATTACTATCATAACGATTGTTTCGAATGAGGCCAATGTACTAATTATATAATCAAGATAATTACTTATATATGTATCAATCGTTTCGAGTAAATTCCATTATACTTGACACTATATGAACTTTAATTGAGTTCTTTTGCATATACTCGTTGAAATAAACTCGCCCAGATTACTCTTCTCTACCTATTTCTTTATAGTCTGGTTCCACCCTTCACAAGCACGAGCGCGTTAATTAATAATCTCATTACCCTTCGTTACAACAATTATTATCCTCGTTTGCACGAGTGCCGCAGATGGTGCTAAAACTCATTATTGTATAGCAAACTCGATTCTATAACGATTATAGGCATTTTCGGAGCGCGAAATTGATTATATCGTATCGGTATTTTCGTTACGTGCGAGCTTTTCGTGCTACCAAACCAGATGGGCTTACAAATAGAGAGAGAGAGAGAGAGAGAGAGAGAGAGAGGTGGGACAAGGGAAAGACTTCTGTTGGCGGGGGCGTTATGCATCGTCGATAGTGAAGTGGCGAGGTATGGCAAGCCATGGAGCCGAATACGCAAAACCGCACGCGATCGAAATCACTCGCGAGTCTCGTTCGCCCGCGTGGTTGCAATGCGAACACGAGGAACTCCGACGACGCAAAACGCCTCGAGCAATAACACGATAAACCAAAGTCTCGCGATGAGCTACGGTGAATGAGAGACGCCGTTATACCAACGCACGTGAAACCACACTTCCGTATCACCTTCGCAAGGGGACGAGATTGGAACGCTTTCGTCTGCTGTAAATTCCACAAGTACGACCCCTACAAATGCATGTGCAGAAACGCTCTCGTCGTTCTCCTCCTTTACCCTCTTACGCTTATGGCACAATTCTCTCATCCGCATTCCCTTTACTTGTATGAGCTATTCAACTTTGGTCAACCTTCCCGTGATATATACTTCAGTCGACGACTCAATGGAATTTCCTAGTACCAGCGAATCTGGGCTAAACATTCACCAACTTATTTAAACTTGTCCCACTTTACAAACTTTAAACAACAGTAAACAACTTTCTTTCAAATCTCAAACTATAATTTGTTGAATATTTTGAAGCATTAATTAATCAATGTCGATTGAACGGATACCGAATCGTTATTCGAGGAAAATTAGCACAGATTAAATGAGATTATAGTCATCCAGGAAAATTCTACCAACGAGAGAAAAACTTTTCAATGCTTGTCGAAATTTATTCATCAATAAATCCCCGGCTCAGATTCTCCCTCGAACTTTTAATCCTTTTTTCTCGTTATCATAAAACGTGCGATAAGTCTGAGCCTTTCCTGCTGTCCCAACCCAATACACCACTCCCTATGCTTTTATTTCATCGCTTTATCTTCGTATTTATATTTATCGTCGCTATTTATCCACTTGCTTTCCTTGTCATGTCGCACATGTTTTTACGCTTTTCATTCATTCATATTCAATATGTAACTATTTCATGCCTATTCGAAAATATTTGATGAAAAAGATTGATGATTTGTTACTCGTTTAGTATGTGGGATCAAACACAAAAAAAGCATATACCATTCGTTTGGGAATTCGGACGTTCCTCTGTCGTCGTGTTACGTTTATTATCATTTTTTGCAAATTATTTCGATAATTTTGTTCCGACTACATTTATATTTATAAAAATTTTATGAATTTTTATCAAATTCAACATATTTTTACAAATTCTCAAATCCAAATGCATTTCTATCGTTTTTTCTACTTCCAAGTCTGTTTGTCTCGTAATTTTGACAGCTTTTTCATAAGACAAATCAGAATTTCATTGTTATTACAAAATCAGGTGTCTTTCCGAGGTAACAATTTGTGTCGATAGGGGAAAAAAATATCTCAAGTAAACTGAATATTTTGTCCACCATATTAAACAAAATAATCAATTTTTTGAATAAAATTAGGTTTACAGTCAAGAGAAAAATTCCAAATCGGTCGAAATTACCTGAGTATTTCTGGTGTATCCGTAGCCCATGAATCTTTCATCGTGAGCCGGAGCCACATCTTTGGCTACGTAAAAAGGTTCGTAAAAAAATTCGAAATTAGTCACATCGTGACTGACGTATATTTTGCCTGTTTGTACGTTCTCGTGACCCTTTGCTGCTGTGTTCACATCCAATACCCATCTGCAAAATATTATGACTTAGTTATATGAAAAAATGATAACAAATGAAATGGCCAAAAAATCTGACCGTCGAATAACTCTAAAATCTTTCACTTCATTATGCAACGTTCATTGGATTTCTACCGCAGACGAGAAATTTCGCATTATTTATAATACAAAAATAGTGCGAGATTCACAGTTTCACGAATTCAATCGGATGTTATATTTTGAGAGTCGTTCATACAATGTGCAGACGTTAAAAGTATCACTTTTATACACTTTTGGAGAGAAAATATTTATTTGGTGTGAAAATAATAATATTTCTTAATTTTTTTACGAACGTAAAATAAAAGCCTAAAATGTTTGCTCTGCTGAAGATGCAAATTTCAATATGATATGAAAAAACACGCCAAAATTTAAAAAATAAGTCTAACGAGTTACTTTACGATCGAAAATATACGATTTGATAACCTCTGGTACAGAAATTTCGGAATTTCTAACACAGCTGGTTCTCTTTTGACTCGGGCCCATTACTTAGTAAGTAGTCGTAGTCATAATGAGTGACAGATGAAAAATCCAATTTGATTTCCCTGGTCCATATTTCCTTGGAACTCATAAATTTTTCATTATTTTCTGACGCCGAAGCAGAGGAAAGAAAATCCGAAAAATCATTTTGAATGGCATTTGTCAAAATTGTTGGAAAAGTGAAGAGGAGAGAAAATTTGTTCATGTGCTTTGTTCAATTTTGTATTTTTTTTCACGAAAAATTGTGACGATTAGTGAGATATAATATTGTCGTTGGTTTCAAAATTTTTTGTAATCGGAAAAAGACAGAAGAAATAAATAAAAATGTTTGTCTAACAATCTAACGGTTCCGAAGTAATATAAAGAATAAGTATTTTCTCTAACGAGCCTCTCCATCCATGAATTCAAATGATTAGTATTCTCGTTCGTTCGTTCGCTTGCAAATTAGAGAGTTGTAGGCGGTCATACCGAATAAAGAAATAAAAATCGAGATGAACTAACTTGGTAAAATTTGTAGCGAATTGATTGTGAATGAAGACCTTCTGATGAAAGGGTCTCGCGAGACCCTTCTTCGCAAGTCTGACGAGCTCAGTTTTATTAGGAGGAAATCTGACGCGAATATCGAGTTCGTAAGTTGGTACGACGTAAGCGCACTTGTCACAATTATTCGGTGCGAGATTGAGAAACTCTTCGAGTCTCATTGTCATATTGATGGAAGGTACGATGTCAACGTCCGTTAAAAAAATCCACTCTGTTTGACAATTTTTTCTCGCTAAATTTCGCATATGATTTTGAGGATAAACGTTGCGAGCTCGCCAACTCGTTTGTTCGCTCGATATCCTGTTAACGATTTCGGTGAGAGTTGCTTCAGGTTTGGCACAGTCTAAATTTTCCGGTAACTCTCTTGCCCTCGGTTGCTTCTCGGGTGAACGATTTTTCGGTACAGCAAGTGAAAAATTGACTCTTTCTCGAATAGGCTGATAACAACGTCGAAGATACACGAGATAATTTTGTAGTGCATCAAATTCCTCCTCCCCAGCAGCATAGAGGGCGACGGATATTGGTCCGGTCCAGTGATGCGCCACTTGAACAAGAGAATGAAGTTTCTCCAGTGATGATTGCGTTGCCAAACAAGATTTGCTTCTTCGCGATATTTGTGGATAATTGGTACCCACGAGGACCGAGTCGAACGTTCGAAATAATCTTCTGGAATCCCATCTACCAAGTCTAATGTCAAACCTCATAGTATCGTCATCTTTTATATATAAATAACTCTCAGTAGTTGGGCAGGGCTTTTGCAATTGTTCTTGTATATCATTAGAGCCTTGAAAATGATTTTCTCGATCCCCTGAATCAAGACCCCATTCTGTTACCACCACTGTCTCAATCTCTTTTGGCAAATTTTCGGGTGTACAGTTCTCTGACTGTAAAAGAAGGAATGTTAGGAGCATGTTCGAGAGCGCCAGAACGATCAGACTGATCAGACTGAGATTTCGGCGACGACATCCCAACTGAAACAAAAATGAGAAACCATTTTTTTTCCAGATCGTACGATAAGAGGATTATTCAATAGGAAAGGAACGTATATAAGTTTGTCGCCCGCATTTTTTTGCCCCGATCTCATTTACGCAAATGACGTGTGTTCCCAGACTTCCCTATATGTGAAAGTTCAAAATTCCTTCTACAACAGAAAATTTCATTTTGTCAACATGTCCACATGAATGCGCGGGCTCATACTTTAGCCTCCTCGTGTTTGTAATCAAAGAGATTTCCGATCGGATAAGCTCTTGAAACTTTTTTTACCGTTGGAGAAGAACAAACGCCAACTTTTCGAACCCTCTTTCTGAGTGAATAGCGGTTTCACTTTCACTCATTCCGATCCCGCGAGCCTACTCCTTTTTACCACTTGTAACAAACTTTAATGTTTCACGAATGGGACGTATATTGTTTAGTCAAATTCAAACAAGACCATCTAAAATATTGGAATTCAACGCAGCTTCGCTCTTCAATAATTTCTTTTCTATTTTTAGATCCTCGCATATGTGAACCCATATGTGGACGCATATTTAAACTTAAATTGAAAAATAATACAATGAAAAACACAGCCGAGAGAAAAAATCTGTCTCAATCAACTAGGATCTAGGATTGCTCATTTTAAATGTCAGAATTACTTCTTTGTATCACCATCAAAAGCTGTATTCGAATCTCAATAAAATATCGCTATTTGAGTAAGTTTATTTGATCAACTAGCGTTTATGTCTAAGGACAAGAAGTTAGTTAAGAATTCTTATAACCACACAGGATTGCAGGATCAGGGAAAATGAAAACGTAATAAAATGATGGAAAATAGTAATTAAAAAATGTTATAAATACAATGTTTTTATTATGCTTAATGCTTTTTAAAAATTTTAATTGCAAAAATAGGCTCTTCATTGATTAAAAATGTAGAAAAGTTTAAATCGAAGAAAATGATTACTTTGGTACGAATAGGTGAGTAACAGGATCCTAGAATTGATAGTTGGATGTACGTCGATACTTAAATTGGCCACAAGTTACTGAACAGCTTTGGACGGAAATCGGGGTGAACGTTAGTACCGTGTGGTCGGTCGCTGTTTAGAAGATGATACTGACTAGGATTGGAAATTGGTTGTAAGCCAATACTTAAATTGAATACAGGCTAGTCAGCATTAAGGAGTTTTGGTCCAAGGTTGAGTGAGGGAACGTTGGTCACGTACGGTCGATTGTCGTTTAGAAGTCGATACTGAATCTGAGCGTGGACTAGGCAGATGGCGAGTAGGGAAGGAACACGTTGGTTGAAAAGGTTTGCCATTGAAATACTGACTAATTCATTGGAAAAACAGTCCATTGCATACTGATGCCGTACACACTGTGGTTGCAGGAAAAGAGAAGAGAAAAAAATTGAGGATTGAAAAATAATTTTGAAGTCGTTTCTACGAAAATATCCCATTGCCCATAAAATTTGCCACTCACTTTGGTAATAAAATGCTTCTTTCGATAGTAATTTGACTATGAAAAGGGAGGTTTCGAAAGGTTTTCAATGTAATTTCGGCGAGTGAATTTTGATTCGATTCCAGATATTATTCAATCCATTACTTTAGTGAAATTCGATGAAATAAACTAAAGGCAAAAGAAAGAGACGGAAATTTCAAAAAGATTACACACATCGTCACGTGCCCATGAATCTTCACTCTGCATATACCCTCATGTATGTGGGAGGGGATATAAATATACGTATAGGTTGCACGCTCCCGAATCGCAATGCAGAAACCGCGCTTTGGCTTGTACTCTTCGTATGACGTTTATTTTCTTTATCCAACGATCCGCAAACGTTGAATATTAAATTCCAACCACGTAGACACGCGAGAGAAAAAAGACAATAAAAAAAGACTGAAAGGAAAAGTGAACGGAGGAAATTGTTGGTTGGCAAAGGTAAGCCGAGCGTACCTTGCTGGGGAAATCTGTAAGATACGAAGTTCCCGAGTGCGGATCTTTCAAGCCAGGAAAGAACGAGGCTTGAGGCAGAAAGAAACAAAGAAATAGAGAGAGAGAGAGAGAGAGAAGGATAAGTAGCGAGAAACAAAGATGCGCTTCCATGGAGAACCGGAGCATGTCCTTAAAACGTAGATTCCAGTACGCTGTGGCTTGGCAATACTGGCATCTACGTTTAAAGGGGCAGCCAGAATGCACGGTTGGAGGTATACAAAGCCAAAACTTGTACTTGTAGGCGTACTATATACAACGAAATATAGTCACGATCGCAGATTTCTGACATAAAATACAAGATAACTTTATCACAAAGTTTAATTTAAAAAATAAAAATCCTCCTGGAAAAATAATACCACCGAGCGAAATGCTAGTCACGTAAAAAACACCATGCAAGTTATATATTGACTATATAATATTAGGAAAATATGAACGCGCGTTAGAACTACGTAGACACTCCCTCGTTACAATACCCATCCATCGTGGATCAACCCCAACCAAGAGCCACTATTGAGTAATGAATGTAATTCCTGATGTGATATGTGACTAAAGTAACAAATAAATATCACTGTGTTTACGAGCGATGTATAGTAGTAAACTCGTGCAAATGCAGTACGTATCGAAGTATTGAAACAATTATTATAATTTTAGAACGGATTTAATGGTCCAGACATCCCAGTTGTCGAATCAATGGATAAAACTCAATTTACCAACGCTACTACTGAGTCTATGTGCATCAATCCGCGAACGAATAATGAATGACGAATATATACTTCCAAAACATATCTTTAAACGTTTACATATTTCATCGTACAGTGAGCAACGTTCAGTAATTCAACTGACTTTATTCTCGTAGGGTGTTCAGCAATCGTGAGTTTTTTTTTCTTGCACTCCTTGACAGCCGCATCAACGCCAATATTACGATCCGAACAACTCTACGCAAAACTACTACTACTGCGATCAAACATTCTAGCGGTTTCTCGTCCTTTCTCTGGTCCGTTCTCAGAATCAGAAAACTACCCTCCTCTCACTTCTTCTTCGTTTTGTCTCCTCGTGTGCTACTCATCACTTCAGTTATATGACTGAGCTTAACGAAGGCAGCAGCTCTTTTCTAATCGTGTACGCTCAGAGTCTTTGCTATGATAAAATACTTTTATAATTCGAGTTTTCGGCTCTACGCGTTATTATTTATTCGCCTCATTAAAACACTCCTTTTTCCATAAATGCAGCTCAAATATTTGTACAAATTCAATAAAAGAGGCAAATCTGATGAAGGCACAAGCTTCTGTAAAATCTAACAAACAAGATTTTTCACCAAATTTTTAAAGCAGCCTACTCTGCTCCTTTTTTTATTTTATAAAAATCTACCTTTAATTACTTCAATGAAAATAATTAACAGGAATTATTTTATTACGTCCTATCCATTAGAAAAGTTTGGATTATTTAAATTGTACGTCGACATCATGAAACTCTTTATTGCATTGTCACTGTTTTGAAAGGAAACCTCGTCAAGTGTACTAAATAGATAATCTGTATTTGTTGTGTCACAAAGTTCTATAATTCTGATGAGACTAAACTTTCAGTTAAGGATGTACACGAATCCTGATAATAAATGAGCGAATACCGAATATAAATTACACCCCTTACATAATACAGATTGGAGAACTTTAATTAAGTTGCATGAAGATTCAAGTCCATCGATCGAAGGGTTTGAAGGAGAATTAATTGGTCCATAATTAGGTTTTTAAGTTGAGTCTTATGGAAGACAACAGTTAGGGTTACGAGTAGAGGTGCACGTGAGATAGGCGTCAATGAAAGTTAGTTAGGTGGTGGGTTTATCGGCAGAATATACTATAGATAATGACAGGTGCACATAGTAAAGCTTCGAAACAAGAGCAAGAGTGTCGGAAACTTCGAAAGCCCGGTGCTTCTCTTACAGTTGCCGTTCTGTTTTGACGTCATGTACACAATATATGTAATCACATTTTGTAAAGAGGTATTCGTGTATATATTACAGAATAAATCAGAGACGAAGCGAAACGTGCGAAAGATTGAATGCTCGAGATAGAGATATTTACATCTCTAATTTTCTCTCCAAAATACAAGTATACTTGGCTCATATGTTGTCGAACATAGAATCAGAAGAAAGATCACAGCTATAAATGACAGTTTGAAAATAGGTCCGTCAACTTTACTTTTATACTTTACACAATGAAAAATATATTTCATCATACCATCGCAAATTAATTCTGAGACTATATGCCATTTGCAGACGCTATAGAATTGAATATTCTCTAAATTGTTAATTACAATGGAAACTGGTAGTCTCGGTTTCCAATATTTGACATGAACTGAAAATAAGTAACCTATAGATAGTTAAAGAAAAAGCCAAGCGTCAGAAGATTTATCAATTTAATTGGGATTCGAAAAATAAAATAGGAGTGAATGAATTAAATAAAAAGCATAATTAAATATTTTCATTGAAATAATTACTTATTGAATGAATTTTTCTTATGACCACTCTACTTTCATTGTTATTTCCGTATCTAAAGTGCAGCAAATAGTGAAAAATAAATGGGCGATTTCACAGTTAAGTAATCGTATGGTCGAGCGTAGCTTAATAGGAAGCAAACACTCGCGCCAAGCTCACTTAACACGGCTTGTCAAAAAGTTGGAATTGTCGTGGGAGGACAGAGGTTGAAAGAATAAAAAAAAACGAGCGAAAGGGAAAAAAGGTCCACGCGAATTTAGTTGCAGACCGCCGAAGCACTGGAGGTCGGGGAGCGAGCGACAATTTCGCTGAAAGTATCATCGCGAGAAAAAAAAGAGAGAACACACGCTCACAGAGCACAAATGGCTCAGAATAGGGTTATGTATGGCTGGCAGAGCTCTCTGTAGCTGTTAGCTATTACAAAACGAGCTCGTGAGTGCGGTGAAAACGTTGAGAAGAAGGCAAGAGACTTGGGCGAAGGTGCACTCGCGATAATAGCACACAATTACGCTACTTAGCAGAGTTGTAAGAAACAAGTTGGTAGGTACGCATTGTGTCCCAATACACCTATGAACATATACGTAGAAACATATACATACACATTATATACGATGTCCGCATTCTGTTGTAAACAAAAAAAAAAGCTGAAAGGTTCTATTTGGAACGATTCCAGCTCGGTGCAACACCCTGGAAACCGTGAGGTAACCTGAACCGATGGGGGGGTTTATTCCTTCCTGACTACATGCCTCTTCGCCCAGCATTCGTTTACTAAAGCATATATATACGTGAGAGTGAACACAGCTGAAGCGTGTTAAATTTTATGAAACCACGGATAAGAGGGAACGAGAGAGAGAGAGAGGGATCAAGAAAGCAAACGTACAAAGTTCTCATCGAGAACCCAGTTGACCCAACAACAAGTAGTGCAATCGTCAGGTTGTTTTTTTAAGCTCCTTGGAAGAACTCTCTAAAGTCGATAAGTCCGCGTCGCAGTTAATAGAACGTATAAAGAAAGCTCGCTTTTTCAAATGTCCAAAGCTCGAAAAAGGAAGACTTTATATTGAAGCCGTGCTGCTCTTTCGTCACGTTTATTGACGCAGTCCTTTGATATGTTGAAATTCTATAAATTTTCGATTTCTCCGTTTGTAATCAATTACTTTATATGAAATTTGAACCTCATTAAGTAATACAACGTTTTTCTGAAAAATGCACCTTCGTGCAAACATATTGATCCTAAAAATCACGTTCGAGGCTTGCCCTGTATGAACCAGGGTTGGGTTAAGCAGAAAGCTATTCGTACCTGCAGCAGTATTTATTCTTTTTTTCTGCCCATTCCCCAGCGACGATTTTCCTCGCAAAAGCGAAGAGAAAAGTAGAAGCTCTTTCTTCGTGTTACGTATATATATATTTATATATATAAATATCCACCTTGGCTGAAATGGAGAAAGACGAAATTACAACAGACTCGAGGGACCGTACAGCTCTTCCGAAGAAAGCTCGTAACTCTCGTGTGCCAGAGATTGCTTATCCCCGAGATTATATCTTGGTGTGACGGGATGAAAGAGGTAGAAAAAAAAGAGTTCAAAATGAAGAGAGCAAGAGAGAGAAAGAGGGAGAGAGAGAGAGAGAGAGAGAGGGTGAGTGGAGGAAGGATAGAGAAATGCGAAAATAATACGTACGGAATACAATTCTAAGATACATGCAATATTCAAGTTGATGTACATTATAGTATGTTGCAAAACGCGTATACGAGAGCGTATTATACTTTGGGCATACAAAGAGGAAACCAGTTCACGCATACTTTTCCGATGGGTTGACGTTTTTGTATTTACATGTTAATTGAGTTGCTACGAACAGACATCGGAATGTACATTTCGTACAAGTATTTACGATGCACATGAACTCGAAAAGAACGATCTACTTAAATTATATGTTCTATAGGATCAATTATTCGTTTACTTTTTTTTTTTTTGCAATTCAGTCCAAGTTATTATCCTGGGAAATGAATAATCTTTCATTGATGGCAATTCCAAAGTAAAGAATGATGATATCGTTGTTCGATCTCAAAACTACGTCGATCTAGCGAACTTAATTGCATTTTGATTAGAGTTTATTCAAAAGGAATAAAATTACGGTGTTTCCCGTTATAAATATGTTGTCCATGAGTTTGTATGCGTGTTTGTTGCACCATGACGAGAATATTCTATACATGCTCCCATCACCATGACTGTGTAAACCACAGTGCACACACATGTGGAGGCAAACACTGACGACCGCATGTATATGCATGTTTTGTGTGCATAGGAAATCAGACACATCGACTGTGTGCCAACTCAGCGAAATAGGATGGAGCGAGGTATATTTCGTGATGGCTCGTGATGGGCGTAGGGAAAGCAGACGGCGCTTGTACGGCCAGCCAAAGAGCTTCAGAGCGGCACTTGTGCAAGCCATCGCTGTTCCAACCCTTCGATCCCCTCCGTTTCCTCGAAACCGCCGTATGTTCGCCACGTGTCACCAACTCGGATATATGGGATATTCTACACAAAATAAAGCTTTCTCCAATTCTTTTTCGAGTCGTTCACTACTCCCCGGCCTCAAGTGATCGACGGCATATAATCCTGAAGGTTATTGACTTGCAGGCTTCCATTCAGCATGAATGACGTCTACTTATTTCAAAGAATTCTAAACGTCATGAAAAAAACTCCTCCTGAATATTGCTCTGATACGAAGGGCCCATGTATCCACCGTTTATGTGATAAACCGAATCTCGAAGCAGAGGAGGACTGCCTAGCATGATTGATTATGCTAGCACATCCCATGCTATCGAGGTGGAAGCTTGTATGTCACATATAGATTCGAGAGATTGACGAGAGAGCGTTTGCTGACTGCCTCAGGTTGCATCTCTGTATTTCCTCAGAACAAACCCCACTCCCCTCAGTCGCACACAAGCTCTCCAGACATACAGAGCTTAACGCATTATCAATTTGCGTACACATGGTAGACTGGATCACGCCCTTCCGACGATATCACCATAGTTATACTCTTGCTAAATCGTGATTTTGTGGTCTTGTAAAAGTCATAATAAGCAGTATGGATAACGGAATAAATATAAAGAGACTATGAATGAGATGTTTTCACGGTATTTCTGTTCATTTTTCTCACGTATCATTTTTACGCTGTGTTTTAAATAATTATTATTCATAAGTGCACTTGATACGTCGCGATAAACAACAAATGGTTTAAAGAATTGAATAATCATTTTTTTTACATATTTACACTAATCGTAAATATATTCCTTCGCTTTTATTTGTTTTTTGTTTTGTTCTTTGTGTTTAGTTATCGAATTCCCAATGTCGCTGATTCACAATTTAACAGCAATGGACTAAACTCAAAGGCTTTCACGGTTAGGTATCTCAGACATCTGTTTTACGAATTCTATCAATCGAATATCCGCGAGAGCATCAAAGTATTTATACAGATACTATATTGCAACGTGTATTCAAGCGGTTTTTTCGCTATTCCGAAAAGCTTTCGAAACCCTGTGGTGGTTGAGGGACGAAAGAAAGGAGGTAAAAAACGAAAGAGTTTGTTTGAGATGTTGAGTATCGGAGAACGCTAAAAGGAATAAGACAGAGCGTGAATTGAGGGCTGTGAACAAGAATGAAAAAAAAAAAAGAATATATAGTAAATACGAATGCTCGAACGAAGCACCCTGTTGATGTATTGGTAAAAGGAATGAAAGGAGAATAAAGAAAAAAAAGGCTAAAATCCGCCTTTCAATTTTCCCTCTAGTCCTTTTCCTATTTTATTCCACACACTATTCAATGTCTCTCTTGTTAACGTCCTGCCCAAGTTTACCAACTCTAAGGATTCTCTCGAATGCCATCACTGAACGATGCCATATTTCATCTGGCAACTCAGTCTGTCATTATCGTTTTCTACACACTGGCAAGAATCTCACAATGCCTCTTGTATACAAATAAAGTAAAAAAATATCCAACTATACGTGCCAATAACGGATATCGAGTTACCATATTCTTTTAAGATGCCAACGATGCTTCAATTTACTTCTATAAACCGGAAGCTCAAGCTTTTCTACTTCAACGACGTCATCGTTCTCGCCCTCAGTAGCTACGCGAATAAAATGAATACTATTCATTACGTTAACCCCAATACCAACTCAGAGACGTGTTTTCTTCTTCTTCGAAAGGCGCTATACCCTCTCAGTGGTCTCCTGAAAAGTTCGGAATTGGAAATTCTCTTAGTATATACCTTCTCTAATTCTCCTTTCAGCCACGTGCCTTTTTATTCATCGCTTTCTATAAATCTTCATTTCTTTTATCCGTACTACCGGAGCTATCGACTTTTTATCGACTCACCGCAAAAATGCATCAAGTTTTATCACACCATTCATCCGATGTGTTCGTGTCTCTTCTATCGTATTGTATATTATTCGAGAATGCAGCATATTATCAACGTGAATAGATCTATGAAAGAAAAAATGTTGAATCGACGACAAACAAATCGCGTCTCGAAATTTTTAGTGTGCTAACAATAAGGGATTATTTTACAATGATTCTTCGTCACATTCTCTCGGTTTTTCAATGCTACGGAATAAAATACTGTTCACAATTTATTTGGCTGTGCTTAATATCTATTTTTTATAGAAATTATCAGTAAAATTCACATAAATTTCGAAAGTATCGCGTTATCATAAAGGAAAAGATGAGATAATTCGAGTCTCTAAGCTATCCTCAGTTCCGGTCGTAATCTTTTTTGCCTCTATTTTTATTCGTTGCGAAAATGAAAGAAAAAAAAATGAGAGAAGAGAGCTGTTGAAAGGATATGGAGGGTTAATGAGGCGCGACGGGAGAGAGAAATTTTATGGAGATGACCTAATTATCACGAGCTCTTTGCACACCCGTTTCTATCTCACCCACTTTGTCTTTCGATCTCCATTTATTCCTCCTTCTTTTTCGCTTCGTATCCACTTCAGCATTTTCTGTTTTCACGGCAAAGTGTCAATTCGAAGTTATATCATTACCCAGGTGAATGAAAGTCATCCGTCAATTAACTCTTTCAATCACACTCAAGTTCATCTCCAAAAAGAAAAAAAAAAGAAAAACATTCGATCTGAAAATGAATCGATGAAAATCGTGGGAAAAAATATGGATTACTATTGATGAGTACGAATCTTTCACGAGGTGTACATCATTTTTCGGTAGTTTTCAATTTTCTCAACGTATACTCAAGAAAAAAGTGAAATGCCTCAAAGGGTCAAGTCTGAACCAATGGCATTATAATAATGAAAAAAAAAAAAATTAACTTTGATATTATCCACGTTTGTTCAATTGATTATAACAGATTTGATGATTTATTTCGTTAAAAAGGAGCAGTTTCGGACACTCTGTTAATTAATAACTTAATAACGCGTGATGGTGAAATAAAAACACGATAAGATAAGATTTTACAATCCAGAATTGAGTTCGAGTTTTTTTTTAAGCTTACGAGGATGACCAAAGGTGGCATGAAACACCCTATACATATATATAGGCTGTTGCAATATATGTATGAATTCAGACTGAAGTGACTGTGCACGAAGTCGCATAGTGTCGTCTCCAAGCGATAATTAGCGGGTCTCCAATTTTCCCGTAGGTTGCGCGTACATTTACTTTACGTAACTGCCGGAATAATTAAACAGGCCGTAGGGTAGTCTCTCTCTTCGTCCCTGAGCCCCTGGGCATGCAATTATGTGGCCGCAAATCGTTGAGGTGCCGCCAACATCGTCATTAGGTATGTGCACGTACAAGGATAGGAATACATATGTATATGAAGGCTGTACTGTAGGCAAAAGGAATCATAGGGTTCATCTCAAGACTCCACATCTCTGTATTCTCTTAAGAGGAGGGGGAGGAGGAGGCAGCTTCTATTTCTCGAGTAACAGGATGAAAGTACTTTTTTAATATTTCATATGTAAAGTGAATCCCTTTGGAGCATTATATTGTAGGCCTAGAAAAATATTAACTAAAAGAAATAACGTAGCGAAAAAAACCTTTAAAAGTACAAGTTCTTGGTCATGGTAATTAAGACGACGAACAGCGAGGACTAGGAGGACAAATTTTTACTTTATACTTTCAAAGAAAATATATTATCTCCTTACACATAGAAAAAACGAATAAATATTTTTATATATCAACAAATATAATGTATATGTGCATATAGTGTAGTAGGAGGCTTGTCACGCATGATATCTAAGGGCTGAACGTAAACAGTAGACACTTGACGTAAGAGTACGAACATAGAAAGAAAAGCGACGTTTACGAAAAGTGCCCGAGAAGAGGTTGGATGAGTGTATGTATTCGCGTATTTGTGTATCTGTGTAAATGTGTGTATGTGTGTGTATTTAGCGACTTTCATCATACGCCCAGTCGAAGCGTATGAAAAGACGATGCAAGGGCTTTTGCTTTTCTACAGCTCTAATACGCTCCAGAAATAAGCGAGCTTTACTCATATATGCATACATACTGTACTTGCGCTTTCATAGTGTCTGAATGTATATATACGTATACATTAACATATAGGTTTATATATTCGCATGTACACATAAAACTGTGTAATAGTTGAGGAGGTAGCTAGGCTGTTGCCGGCCCAGGGAATACCTCCGACTAAGATAATTAGGTACTTGGCAGCTTTGGGAGAAACGAAATTCGTGTTTACCGACCAAGAGAAACCTGGCCGTGCACCTTCTCTCTCTCTCTCTCTTGTGCCATAACCCCCTTCCAATTATCGTAGCAGTGTATTCCTCGTATGTACGGATATATACAACTACAAAACGTAAACAGCTCACTGAGCTCGTTTTCGAAAGAAGGAACGCTCCTTGTGGAGCTTGAGCTGAAGGAAAAAAAAAATCTATGTATTTTTCTGCTCTCTCTTTTTTCTTAGCCCTCCGAGACAACATCGTCTTATCTTAAACTTAATCCTCTGGCCTGACTGCAGAATATAAACATTGCATAGTTCACTGTAGTCTAAAAATCGTTCATTAGGAACACCTGAGTTTTTGGACGTTCTGTTGGACTCGTTGAAAAAAATTAGTTGCTGTTGATTTTGTTTTCTTTGTGCATTTAGATCCTTAATTTTAATCTGAAATTTGTAGATTTCTTCTTAACGATTCTCTTCTCTTAGTTCATTTTATTGTATTAAGAATAAAATTTTCAAAGCATCGATTAATGTAAATAAAACAAAGAGTATATTGTTCATACACGTTAAAAACGTGAAAAAGCCAACGACGTCAAAAAGTCCCAGGTCGCAACCCTACGTTCCACGAGTACATTATTTCATGGCTAATCAGCAAGTAGAACGATATAGAAGCACAGAGGCACGAAGAAGAAAAAAGTGCAGCGGAGCCAATTAAAAGTCCGTGGGGCGTTCGAGCCTCGAGCAGCCGAAGCGCGCACTGGAGGCCACTCGCTAATGAAACGTAAACGTAATTACGTGTTATTTTCTCTTTTCTTGTTTACCTCTGCGTAACGCGACTGAATGAATACAAAGTGTACGTGTATGTCGATATATATTTTGGACTCTATATTTGCACATACAATCACGGGAATCGGACGAAAATCGTATTACGTTGCATACACATGTAAATAATTGTTTTATAGGTCGACTGGTGAGAGAAAGAGAGAAAGAGAGAAAGAGCGAGGGACGAAAATTTCAATAATACCTCTCATTTTGCAAAGGCATGCCGCGCATTCGTAAAAGAGGGTCGTTGTCCAGTGAGATTTACGCAATCATTCGGCGTGGCGAATGGAATGATAGGTTTCCCGAGCTTTCCACATCTTGCGAGGTAATCGTCCGTGTTATTGTTTTCCACGACAACGACAACGAGAAAGAGAAAAGCTAGACCACCTCAGCCCTTTATTTCTTCTTGCCTCTCTTTGATGAGTCTGCGGAATGCTCTGATGTAGGCTGCAAAGTGGATTCACTGCAAATTACGAATTTTCCCGTAGGCGAAGAGCCAAGTACCCCCCGTACTTGCTATACTATCCGAGAAAGCTAAGAGGCAAATGACGATGAAGGAGAATACTCTGCTATAAGCTCCGTATAGACTTTTGTGTCCCTCGCTCTCTCTCAGAAACATACACTACGTACTATTTCGGTATATTATAGTAGTATAAGCAAAAGTGTTCCTGTGCAACGTAACTGGAAAAGCTATCGGAATCGTAATCTATATAGAAGTCTTAGCTATTGCTTTCCGGATATTAGTTTTATTCGTAGTCGTAAAACGTTTCGAAACCCGATTGCATTATATTCGATATTCTTCCCTGCACGTATTTATTGCGTTTTTTTCGTTTTTCATGGCCCTCAATGGTTGCAAACACAAACGCACACCAGTAAAAAAAAAAAAAAACTAATGAATCGAAAAAGTTTCAACCCTTCATCGACACATTCTGATTTGACCACTGTGATGACACTCTGGATCCATGGTATGGATCCAATACCATTGGAAATTGATTTTATATTATTAAAAACCTATTTTTTTAAATTTTTTTTATTTGTATTAGTTTCTGCCCCAGGATTCTTTGAATATTCATAAAAATGTGATATATTGAACTGTACGTTCTGTGCAACGCATGTTAAAATTTCCATTTTCAAGGGCAAAGATCTTGATAATGGGATGGTCAATGTAGTTGAAAAATTTGACCAACATGTACCGACTGTCTTAGAAAAAGTGATCTTTTAATATCAAAATTCCTATTGCAAATGAATTTGGTGAATGTATATAACGTTAAATCTGAATGGCGTATAAATGACTGGAACATTATCAGATTTATCGATTAATTGTAATAACAAGAATAGAAGGATTTCATTGGAATGGTGATATAGTTTTAGTTTATATAGTGGACGCCAACTCTTTATGTATACATTTGAATTGCTCAATACGCAGTTAGGTAAACACTATTGCCATGCACCAACAATATCCCGCAGAAGGTGGAGGTGGAGGTTCGGTAATTCCTATTGTTCAATTCTACATTGGTATGGGCCGGAGGGGTTCGCCACTTCAAAGCTATTCGCGGCTTTATCCTCTCATGTGTTCTCCACATCGAATCCAGCCACCAGACCGTCGTTAATGAACTACCCTTCGGGTTGGTGATGGTCGACGAAGCGTCTATCGAACTACACTGTTTCTCGGTCTGCTTCGTATCATTATCTATCTCTAGCACATCCATAGGATGACCCGTCTCTCAACGAGAAACAGACGAAGGATGAAATTAACTGTCGAGCAATCATAGATCTAACGTGTTAATATGAATTAGAGTATCTTTCAGAAAATGGGTTTAAGTCATGAGGATAAATGATTGACAATTCTATGACAACCTTTATCTGGATCTTCTCTTCAAGGAGCATAGACTCCAATGAACACCCTGTTAAATTTTAGTCGCAAAATTCGAATTATGTGGATCGTTACAAACTTTTGGACTTTTAGCGTTTTTCCCAAAAGGTCGTTTTCTTAACACATAATTCTTCAAGGCATTCTTTAGAGGGCTATGAAAGCTTAAATTTTTCAATTTATTATTCAAAATTATTATTATTTTTTCTTTTTTTCAACGAAAAACTGTTGAAATACGTCCAATTTGACATTTAATTTTGCAACGGCCGTGATTTCGTGATTTTCATCGATGAAATGCAACTTTATCATACGTTATTAATCCTTGCAGATCTCAGCGAATAAATTTCCAGTTTAATGAATTAATGCACAAAGGAGAAAATAATATTATCTAAGCAAATTAAATCTCCTTCCGATGATGAAACTAATTCCAATCCTTCAGCTGGAATGAACGTTGTTGAGTCTGATATTGGGTACGAAATATTTCAAATCGACAAGTAATTTTTTTTTTTCTGGTAGAAGGACAGTCTAATCGAGGAACCGCATTGTCAAGGGTCGCCGCGACAGTCAGGGACATTTAACCTGCGTAACCACAAGGCGACTAAGTAGCGTTCCTAACACCTCACACCACATGGTCCTTTGGCAAAGACAACTCGATAGTGCTGCTGTCTCATGGGGCACGAGCCACAACTCCAACTACAAGACACCACAACGAGTTAACGAATTATGTACGAGACGATGGCGGGCTAGTCTAATTCGACACGGAATAATAGATTCTCAACGAGGATGAAGTAGCGAGTTCAATTAACGGCTAAACATGATTAAAGAACCAAATATTCAAGTGAAGATATTCTGCAATCACGTCTATTCGACTTATGTGTGAAAAATTTTTGTAATCATTTGAAGCTGTGAAGACAAATTTTCGTGGATAAAAGTTTTAACGGCTTGAAAAAAAAAACTTAAAAAATTTACTTTATCTGTCAAATTACGAGCCACGAGAAGAGTCAAGTGTGAGAAATCTTCATTGAGGAATAAAAATAGTATATTTTCCCGAAAAAAGAAAACGTTAAGTAAATATTACGCTGGAATAAAGTTTCCTGTAAAAATTGTCTTAATAAACTGAAAAGTAGTCACGGATGTAAAAATGTTGTTTTACACTTTCCCCGAGTTAAAAGGAACCTCATAAAGTCAAAAAATATTGTGTATCTTTACAACATCCACTGAGCTAAATGTCCGAGAATTTTTTCCTCGGTAAGAAAAATAAAAGTTTCTGCTACAATAATTAAAAATTCATTTTATCTTCCCATTAATTCGTTGTAATCCTTTGTTCCTATATTGTCGTAATAATTTCTTGAGCCGATTTTTCCAGCTTCCATTTAAAGAATCGATCAGTAATCATTTTTGATCATTGTTTCGAACTGACGAAAGTTATTTCCAGTTCAGGTGGTTAAATTCGTTCAACTCCCGAACCGGAAACATAAATAATAAGGAATGTTGCTTGCATATTTTCAAATCTGGCGGCTGTCTTTGTTTCAGTCTCCCTTTAACATAAGTAGTTTCTGATAAGGACGAGGATGGCGTAGCGAGCGTGCGCGCCTGTCAGTAGAGTGGAGGCGCGCGCATTGGGAACCACCCCATGTGTTTGATCCCTATCACGCTTTCAGACATCATCTCTTACATTTTATCGGTGGAGCTCACTTACGCTTTCTTTAATCTCGATGAAAGATCGTGGCTTTATTATGCCGACGACAAATAGTTTGTTTACAATGATAAATTAAATAAGCTTGAACAATAAGAAAAATAAAAAAAACGTAAACAAATAAAATCGCATACCTGCAGCATCGATGTGTGTTGACAAGCAAGACAAAATTCTCCAGCACCAGGGTCCGCGGAATAAGTGCCTGGCGAACCACGTTGACTCTTACCGACGTACATTCACGCCTTTCACTTGATCCACAATAAATTACAAAATGAAGAATAAAAACAGCGACGATAAAAACGACACTTCCCGAATACGTTTTGTGTCTGTTTTGGAATATTCGTGTGTATATATGTTTGTAGAGCACGTATTTAAAAAAAAATATTGAATCGCATGTTTCACACTCTGAAAATTGTTATGAGAACACGAACGGGGGTTGTGTGGTAATCTCGCTCAACGTGATTCGTCACGTTTCACAACTTGAAAAAAGGCTCGACGTGTCGAGACTGTCGACCGCGTGTTTTGTTTACGGCTGATCGAGACAAAACCCCCGGCCGATCGTCGCGCTTCGTGGCCGCGCGTTTACGGCGTCGCGATGCTGCCAACGATATGTATATACGTACGTGTGTACGTATTCGTCTATACATATACAGCATAGCTATGGATATACATATATAATACCGCGTGACGACGTGAGCGTGCGCGGCGCCAACGACGAGAAGGGCGATCGATTCCGCGCGGATGTACCCTTAGCTGTAGGGGATATCTCTATATGTATATATATATATATATAAAACTTTATATGTTTTCGCTGCCAAGCTACCACGAATCCACTCGTCTTCACGATGCGCGAAGATTTACACCCGCCCTTATTACATTTAAGGAAAAATTCGATTATTACAACCAATCCAAATTTTGGACTGGAATTTCTTTCTATAATATCACGAATATACTTTATACCCTTATTTCGATCATTTGAACATTTCTAACTGTTTCGTTTTCTTAAATAAATTTGAAAAGTCGCGGAATTTTGGTTGTTTAAACGGTTTCACTACTTTCACTTGTGAAGAAAGTCGACCGGAAGTTCAGTAATGACAGTTTTGTTTTTTTATTTGTAAACAAAGAAGGTTATTATTTAAGAAAAAAAAAGAATTTTATTGATCAGACACATTAGATACTGTCAATAATCGAAACTTTATATTCGCGGAAGTTTATATTTCTGGAAAAAACTTTAATAGGGTCGTGCCTAACACATGATCTGCTTGACAAACCTAACCTCACTTTTCTACGACTCCCAAGTCGTTGAGAATCTTATTGTTCAGTTTTCAATATTTTCAATTTTATACATTTTATTATTCATCACGATGTGGCACGTTAGAAATAATCGTAATAAAAAATGTGAATATTCGACACAACTCGATTTAACGGACAATTTTTTTTTTTTTTTTTTTCAATTATGCATTCTCTTGACCCAGAGGAACTGCTTGTAATTTTGTTTCGTTATCAAGTAAAGCCTCGGAAATGCTATGAAATCCCTGTCTGAACGTTCCGGTTCGAATTTCCTCGACAATATGCTCAGCAGGAAGACGGCGAGCAGAACGTTTCGGTAGTTGTCACGATTGTTTTCTTTGCTCTTCTGGAATAATTGATTTATTTGAAGTAGGAAAGTGATTTTAGTTTTAAACCCAACAGCTTGAATATTTTTGAAAAATGCTTCGACTCGTAACAAAAAAAATGTACTGAACTCGCCTTTTTCAAACATTTTATTGTCGAGTATTCTGTACTCTCGATGATAAATAAATTTCCTCTATCGTAATCCTGAATTTAAGTAAATTATTTATTAGAGCTTCAATGTTTAAACAATGGGAGAAATTCGAAAAATAATTGAACAGTCTCAATTACCAAGCTTTGTGCCACGATAACTCGATATGCTAGGAAAATACAGACACGAAGCAAACACATTACACATATCCTCGGGGACGTTGAAAAGGCTGCTATGAATAATATCAACGCTTGGTACGTCCATAACGAGCAAGCAAATAATCTCCATCGCGCAATATCACTATGTGCAACATATATACCTTGTTTTCATAATTCTATTCGTTCACTTTATTGCACATCCATGAACCATTCCATGTAAAAGGTTTCATCCAAAACTCTGCTTATTTTCGATGAGCACGAATTTTCGTCATTTTTTTCTAGGAAACAGAGTCACGTATTTCTGTTTTTTTTTTTCTCATTTTTTCCAATTTAATATTCATTCGATTTTAACAACTTATTTTTATACTTATATTTATTTATCTTTTTTGAAAAAAAAAAATTCGTAGACGAAACCAGTGTGTGAACCAAATTACTAAAATGACAAAGGCAGGCAAAAGGAATACATTTTTATATTCCAATACGAATATTATTATTTTTTTCACATTCAAAAAATTACGTAGACTTTCGAACAAAATGTCTACCCACGATTGTTTTTGTAAATCGAAATCAATTTAAAAAAAAAATTACAATGTCAATTAAATGTTATCATTGTTCAGGGTGATGTCGCCTTTATAATCAAAAATCTATTGAAATTAAAATATTATTACCCGGAAATCTTTAAATTCTATTGGCTCAAATAATCCATTTTATAGCTAAATTGAAAAATGTAAGAAATACCTATAATAAAATTATTGCCATAAAAAATGCTCTGGAGTTTGAGATCAAACTATCACGGAAAGTTCTCGCTATGTGAACTTGCATATGAGTGTGTTTACGTAGACATTAGCTCTGTCTCTCGTTCTCTGACAAAAGGAAGAAGGTCGTGACAGGGTAAAACCTATTTGTATTCGTGTAAAGTGTAAAACGCGTTTTTCTCACGCTCGTTGCTGTTTTTTAATTATTTTTATAGCAAAAAAGTTAGAATGCTAACGCCGCCAGAAGAGAAATGCTCCTAATAAAAGGATACGTTGTTTGTTATCTATTTTCTGTCAAAAAAACCGACAACTTTAAACCTCTGTCAATGAATTAATCCTTTGAGTGATTTTTTTGACTACTAGATATAAAACAAATATGAACAATTATTGTAATTCAATTGCACGAATCGCACATATGAATGAACAATCGAATTACGTATTTTTTAACGAAAAAATGTATTTTCAACTAAACGACAATGAATATCGAACTGGAAATTTTTTCACAGACTCAATAAACTCCAGTCAGTTTAACAGAATTGAAAAAAAAAAAATTCCTACGGTAGTTTTCGTTCAAAACAAAATGATTCTGAGTTTTTAGATATTTTGCGTTCAGACACGTAATCGGCGATCCTCAAAACCGTCAAGTATCAAATTTCTAGTTAATTGCACGTAAAGAAAAATGTACAGCTCAAAGAGATAATCAATACTCGTAAGGGCGACAATCATGGATGACAGCAGCATACTCAAATTCACGTGGCATTGTGAAAGAGAGTTAACGCATTGATAAACTATATATGCAGAGGAAAATTGCTCTATTACATAATGCAGAGTGTTGTAAGAGAGCTGTGGTATAAACAGATAAATTCCAACAAAGAATAATTTATAACAATGGAATTAAGTTTGAATATTTAATCGTTCAACGAATACTTCAGAGAATACACATGAGAGTTCACGACGATTTAGTACTCTCTAAGCCGTGACGAAGCTGCCGATACATTGTTCTCCCATGAGAGGAACTGTTTTTTTTTTGTGCTCGGGGATATTCGAAAAAAAACCTTAGATACGATATTCGAAACGAAATATTATCTTAGACACGATATTCGACACGAAATATATAAATATTCATTATTGAAGATGGAAGCAGGAGTTGTATTTCATAAGAAATTCAACAAAACTATAGAACATTCAACAAGAATTTAGAAAATGCGACGAAATTATAATCCGAAGAGGGAAACGAGAGTTGTATTTCACAGGAAAATCAATAAAATCCAAAATTCGTGGACGGAGAGATTAATGGGTTGACAAAGTATCTGTAACTCTGTTAAGACGATGTTTTGACCAAAAATAGGACATGAGTTTAAGGGCCAACTGTCTGAACATAAATTATAAATTGAGGAAGACTATCGAGCTGAACGAGAAGCATAGAATATTTTATCCGCAGATGCGGTACTGAAAAAAGGCTTTTACGTAAGAAAAATAATAAAAAAGTAGAGTATTGTACTTGAATATTAATTTTCTTTTTGTTATTCATTGCCAGCATGTGATTAATAAAATATTACATCATCAGGCATACAACCCTCGTTTTAAAAGACGATCTATTACAATTTTCTCCTCGAGATGGCGCTGTCGCAAGATCTTCAAGTTCATTGATTCGTCGTCGAGAGTGTCACTCAAAGTCTCGTACAAATTGCTGTCGACTCGACTCAAAGCTCGTGCCTTCGTTACATTCTTTGATGAATTAAACGCCGATCCCTTTTTGCGGATTCTGGACGATGATTTTTCTGCCTTACTCACACTTTCTTGTTTCTTGGTAAAGCTTTTTCGACCCTCTGAACCAGGAGGACTGGTTGCAAGAATTTTCGTGTCTTGTTGCAACAAATCCTTGTTTGATAAAGAAAAACTTTGTATTTTAAATAAATAATAAAGCGTATGTTTTCTTTCTATAAGTTTGTTAAATTCCACTAATTCTTCAAAGTCCTAAATAATGTGAATTACTCATTTAAGCTTTCGTTCCATATTTTATCTTTGTGAAAAAATACTAGTGAGCAAAAATAAAAGCTATTATTAATTTTTTCATTCCTCGTCAAGCTCTGAGTCCAACAAACGTTCCCATGAGTGATAATTACTGTGACTTTCGAGTACCTGTTTAATCACTAACGAATACTAATATTCGTTTTTTTTTTTCACTAATGAATTAGTGGTCACTTCTTTTATGATCACCAATCAAAACTAACGAATGAGAAGTCTATATTTCTCCCGACGATGATAAGAAACTGGAAAAATTCTAATAAATAAGACACTAACTTATGTGCTTGAATGCTGTTCTTTGATTTTTCTATTGATCTGATTAATTCATGGCATAAAAACTTTAAAAGAAAGTTCAGCAGTCATTAGGTGGTAACGACATCACTAAAGAAATCATTGCTGGTATCAATAGTAAAATTATTGAAGGAACCACTAGTGACATTGCCAATAAACTGACCCAAAATACTTATGGTCCTGAAGTAGCAAACACAACTTGGATAATTTTCATAATTTTTATGTCAACATAACGAGCTTATGTGAAGTTTAAATAAAAATGGTGACAGTATTCCAAATGCTTTTGCTAGTAATTCATTGCTGGACGAAATTACGTCATCATGAGTATCATTAGATCTCTGTATAGGATATAAACTTTTTTTTCTCATAACTGAAGAAAAAAGTATTTTAATCAATAAAAACGCGCTGCGTACAGTTCGTGGAGGTTGTGGATGAACGTTAACTTCCAAAAAACTGTGTGGACAACTAATTAATAAATTTATTGACAGGAATTTGGGGAATGAATGAAAAATTCGAAAATTTCGAAACGAACAAACATTCCCATCAATAAATCCAAGCGAAGGGTTTCTAACATCGAATCACATATGCATGCACAAAATCCCTTCGTAGAAATATATTTTCCAAGGTGAAAAAGTTCATCTTATCTCTCATCCAGATATTTGATGCATAGGGGGGGGGGGGAGAGAGAGAGGGAATTCACGAATTTCTGTGATCCACTGAATCGGCAAAACTCTTGAAAAACTTTGTGGCATAAAGCAAAAGGAACGGAAGTCCTACCGAAGGACTACGAATAAAGGTAAAAGAAAAAAAGAAAATGTTCAAAAATATATTCTCTGATTTACCTTTGATGCGGGGCCACCATGTTTCGTATCCATTGAAGTGAATCCATCCAATGCAGGTTTTTCAGAATCACTTCGTCTTGAATTCTGTGAAAAACGAAGCGGTAGAATTATAAGATGGAGAAAGAAAGAACAAAAAGTGTATAAAAATATCGAGACGTTAGAGAAAAGAAGGTCAAGTGTGTATTTGCGCATGTGTAAGGGTGTTGAATCGTTTGAAAGAGTGAAATACTATAAGTGTGAGGGAGACAAAATGCGAAAGAAACGTGAGAAATCAGTGTGTGCCAGGCCGGAAATGCCGGAGGGCCTTTGATCGGGCCTTCCTGGATCCGGAATGACCGTACTGGTATATTTACGAATTCACTGAGAGAGATCGTCTAACGTTCTTATCCTCCATGTCGTGTATATACATCCAAGCTTTCGCATGGTCGATACTAGTAAGATAATAATAGTAGTTCTAGTAGTTGTCGTAGTTCCACCAATGATACTATATTCTTAGAGTCTAGTATCAGTCAAAGCTAGTGGAATAGCCGAGTTTGGAATCGTCGATGTGGCAAACGAATCAAGGAATCCCTATTCGAACGGCGCCAGAGAAAGAGAGAGAGAGAGAGAGAATAAAAAGCGAAAAGTGCCAGTCGTGCGAGCTGTGCAGTCAAGACACAGAAGTCAAGGTGCTCAAAAATTCTCTTTGTCGAGGACGTTGAAGCTATAGTCGACAGCACTACTAGCAAAGGAAATAAACTCTGTATATATTTATACACACCTATATATAGTACAGAAGAACGATTCGAAACGACATTCTGAATCTTTCCAACTCTGTACTCGTACCGAGTGTACTTTGATGCAAAAAATCATATCTACCGTCTCTTCTGTTCTCCAAGTGAGCATCGTACCAGGACGAAATTTGAAAGACAGAAATTATTTCGTTTATATTTCTAAAATTCTCATTTAGTCGAATGAAAATTTAGTAGTTACGTGATGGATGAGAAATGGAATTTTATAACAAAATTATTGACACGATCTGATAGTTTTTATGTTTTTTTTTTCTCTTCGGTGTGTGTGGTGCACCGTAAAAAATCACGATTCGCTTGTATTTGTCGATTTTTTCTTTTTACTTTTGTTCTTTATTCAACGGATTTAGCGTTAGCATTGCATAATGGTTGGGGAAAAAAAAATGTGACGCGGTTAAACGGGATTGATGTTGATATAACCGTGCCAGATTATAGACTACGAGGAAAAACGAAAATATATTGGCCCCGGGGCCAATAAGGGCATGAAATATCGCCAAAAATCGTTTATCCTTCGATGGAATTTTTGAATAATCTTTTTAAAGGTGTCTAATCTATTTATAATTTTGATAAAATAATTATAGCATTGGAATTTCAAAAAGGATGAATTTTCATCGAAAATAGAAGGTGAAAATGTTTCATTATCACGTTCAGTGCAAATCGGTTGTTCCCAAAGGGTCTCTCCATCTTTCATTGGTTTGTAACGTTCATTTTTTTTTTTTTTTTTTTTTTTTTAATGTCAAATAATTTAATGGATAAAAGTCATATATTTCGATTGCTGTCAGAAAATAATGCGAGTTCTCGCCCTTTCGTACTATTGCTTTGCGGATAACATGAAAACATACACATATATAACATATGAGGAAGAATACATCCACATGAAAGGACTCTAACACGCAGTTCGTGCTCGTCCTCTCTCTCTCTCCTCTCACTCTCCCGATTCCCTTCCATGATCCTCGGTGGTCGCTGCGGCGTGGACCGGTCCCTTTGTACGTTTAATTGGATTTATGTCCGGACGGTATGGAGCCGGATTGTAGCCAGAAGAAACTCTGGGTTGAGTTTCAGTGAGGCCTGTGGGGTTATATGTTGGACGGTAGAATACTCGGTACACCCGCGTACACCTTACCGCAGAGGCCCGCGCGGAATCCATCCAACAACCCTCCCAAAGCTCTGCCAGAGTGCCCAGTTTCCCTTCGCTCCTTTACCACTCTTTGGGATATACTTTCTCTTGCCCAACACGTACGAATAATGTAACATCACGCAGTGTGTATACTTATATAAAGACGATTTTTAGTACATAATATGTAAAAACATTCATTTTCATAAGTTCTTCCTTAATATTCAAATTCAATTGTCGATAAAAACGGAAAGAAAAAAAGCGAGTATGAATATGTAAAGCTATTTTCATGCTTGCAAGTTTTATGCAAATTTCCTAACCCTTTACTCCTTTGGTTCCTATTCCTTAGAGGATTTTCCATCAAAGACAAATATCCAGAAACGATCGAATTTGTGGTCTTTACAGGTTTAAATAAGCAATTATTTCTACGCACGAGTTGACGATACGAGAATTGTCTATTGCACAGAAATGGAATATGCGTTGTGGTCTTTGAAGATTGAAATATTCAAAAGCATGAAAATCGGCTTCGAAGACTTAGAAATGGAACCCTGTATAAATACTGCGTAAGCTGGAAACCTGGTGGGATTGATTCTTCGTAATTATTTCTATCTCGATCGTTCCTCATGAACCTCTCCCGATGCTGCACCACACTCATACATATGCAGACTATCGACTCTACGATAAAGTTGCTCCGCGTGCGAGTGAAACAGCACAGAATCTGGAGAACTCTCCAAATAATTTGGATTGAATTTTTAACGAAGCAGCAAAGAGCGTTTAGGTTCGAAAGAGGTCAAGCAGGTTACTCGCCTCAGCTGCTATAAAGCAGTAGAAAATATCCTAAAGTAGAAGTAATCGCTTTCCAATTTTTGAGTTAATTCCGTACAACAGCTTTATCGTAATTACGAGTAATTTATTTTTCAATAATGCTTACTCAGGCGTGTGTGCTCGCTGATGCCTTTCAATCCTCGTAGTTAAACAATGAAAAGCTGTCGAAACTTTTGCCAAGCACATTTTACAATGCGCCTGTTGTTCTAAATCAGGGAACACGTTGGGAAAATCAAATTACTCGTAATATATTTCTGCGAATCTGAATTCGGACTATTTGGAAATAGTTGGATGGATTTGGAATGAGAATTAAAGAATAAAAAGAGTAAGACTGCATCTGGAGACGCGACAGAATCGTCATGTCAGGTTTAGCCATTCGATTACCCACTGGTGCGAATCCACACGACGAATTTTTCGTGTAAGACACAGTTCAACATTCCTTCTTTGATGGACAATAACGTGAAAACATATTTTAAGGTTTACAAGTGATTCAAAAGCCGCCGTGAAAATCAGTGAGAAGCGGGTATAGAGTTGAACGTCAGAAACGTCAGAATTTAAGACGAGGAGTCTATATAAACGATGAGCATACTTTTCGTCTGCCTTCAAAATTCGGGACAACGTCACGTAAAATGAGTTGACTTATTGAAAACCAATTGCGATTGAATCAATTTTACCGTTTCTGAGTGTTTGCAATGTTAAGAAATAAAATGAGATTACTTGAAGAAAAATATATACAAAAATCTGCCTAAGCCGTTGCTGAAAATTGCTATTGGGAGATTGTGCTGCAGACCACGCGATATAAGAGAAAGCCCAAGAACGTAAAGAGAATTTCAAAATGACGTGTTTTCGATAAGGTTTCTTTTCAATGGGGGGTGAATGAGTACCAGGAGCTTTTGAGTATGTCAGTGGCATTGCGAGAAGTATTGATAGTGAAGCACGTGCTTTTACTTAAGAGAGTAAAATTCTCAGTGCTTCCACGATTATAAGAAATAAGAGGTTTCTTCATGTCCAGCAGCAATGGTATAGATTGCTGCATTGTACAAAGCCGTACAAAATGTATTTGTATTGAACACACATAATATATATTTCGTACGATGTAAGTATTTATGTTCATCCTTCTAGCAGAAAGAAAAATAAACTTTCAGACACAAGAGCATCCTCTCGATCGTCTTTCCCTCTTTGACGTCATAGACGGACGGCACAAACACAACCATGAGCTGCAAGTCTTTAGATTCTACGCCATCAAACCTTTCTCTGAACCCTTCCTGCTGCAGATTTCTTCCAGAAACGGTGAAAAGTCTCAAGACACGTACACGTATCTCATGTACACATAGACGCGTATTTCATGTTCAATTGATGTACACATGCACAGTATAAAGTAGGAGCAGACAAACCACCGCGTGTACCAAGAAATCCTCAATTAATCTGCTCCCTCTCTCTTTCTCTCTCTCTCTCTCTCTCTCTCTCTACATCTCTCTATACTCTCGTAGTAATCCTCTTCAGTATACTGTAGTAAACAAGTTGCAAACGAAGGCTAAGGGGGTAGAATGAAACAACTTGGCGAACACGCGTCGGTTCCGGATCGTGAGAAACTAAAGCGCATCGATCTTCATGGTCGTGTTTCTGTGCAAAGGAGTATAAACTCTCCTTCGGAATCTACCATGTTCATGTATACAAGATATACATTATATACGTCAATATATATCGATGTATAGGTATCCAGTGAAGCGAACAGCTTCGAAAGCTCTCCCTGCTGGTATCGAAATACGGAGGGCATTGGATGGCTCCTTGATGAACGCTTGTTACAGTTAGCCAACGCGAAACATATCGACGAAGCCCGTTCTGCGATCGTTCTCTATTGCTCTTTATCTTCATCTCTCTCTCTTTCTCTTTTTCACCCGATTTCTATACATGTTTCTTGTGGATGCTCTCCTCGATGAACAACGAGAGACTGCGCTCCAGGGAAACAAGAAGTAGCCTCAATATGCGATGCACGCACATACACAAGCACACGTAACCAGTGGAAAAGAGAGAGAGAGAGAGAGAGAGAGAGAGAGAGAAAGCTGTAGATATCGCCTCTAGGAACTCTCAAATGGAATAATTAAACTCAAGTTGCATTCGCAGCGCACACCACGATCTCAACAAGAGATCTGTCTCTATTTGCTTCTATTTATACGCAGTGCATGAACAACCTAATGACACGTGATTATATATCTATATATATATATATATATATAGTCTCACTTCTAAATTTCCCAAAGTTCACCTACAGATCCATTGAAGACATGGACACGCCAACGAAAAGTGCAGAAACGATGGTTACTTATTTCTGAAGTGTGACAAGACGTACAACTACGTTAACTACAAAGTTAATAACCTGAAAAAACCTACAGCCTGTAAAAATTCTTAAAAATAAATTCAAATTGATTAGTTGTTAATTATTCAATGGATCGATGTTCAAATGAATTAAATATATCTGTCATTGAAATAAAAAATTCATTTGCCTCGAAATTCATTCATTTGGCACAATATCTATTTTCATTCATAGCAAATAAAAATGAATTTGCATCAATTAAAATTGTATTACGACTTGATTATGAATATTTGGTCGATGAAATATATGTTCAACAGGGTATTCCGTGCATTGCTTTTAATTTACTATCATTTATGCACAGACGCGAAAACTTATTTATAATTATTTTTATCGCAATAAGCAATTTTGGTCATTGACCCAAATTGCTCTAAATATTAAAAATGACAGAAACTAAATGATATAATTGTAAAAGGAAAAAAAAAAAAATTATCAGTAGAGCATATTCAAATATAAAAATATAGAGGATTTAACGCCGTAACAGATGACCGCGCAAAACAATTGAAAGTAATCGTAAAAACGATGAAACAATATTTGGATTTATGGTAACCTGCTTGTTCGTTGACTTTTCGTGTTTGAATAAACTCTTGATTCAATAAACTGTTTCTATTAATTTTTCATTCGTATTTGAATGAATGATCTGTCGATTTCTCTCTAGGGCTTTCACCGTCAACCAATTGACTCCTCTCGCGTTAGGGGTTTGTGTTTCTTCAACCGCGACGTTGCGCATTCTCCATCAACATTGAACGCAGCCATAGGGCACGAGCTTTGATATCGTTAAAAGTCACGCGGCGGAGTTCAATCCAAACAAGAGACCATTTTCCTCCCCGCGTATGTCTACCACCCTTTATTCGCTTCATCCTCGTAGTTATATATAGATGAACCGGGAATTGGCAATTAAATGCGTTGACCGCGAGTTCTCCGTGTAACAAGAGAAATCGCCGCTGATACCAATTTATATTCCCGTATGTATACACGTGTACGCATTCGAAATTCATGCGTAACTCTTTACCGGCAAACGTATTTCGAGAATATAATTAAATGGATCGGACCTCGAGATATTTCTCACTCAGTGTGCCACCCAATTTGCACATATGATGCACGAAATAGAAATCAGGATGAACATTATTTATATAACACCGAAATTATAATGTACATTAAATATATATATTTTATATATGCCCCTGAAATATTTATTTGTACTGTACCATTGTTTTATTTGCTTTAATAATGATTTTGCCAGAAGTTATAACACCTACGCAAAATAGTCATCTGTAATAATCATTGAAACAGCGAACAGAGGTCGTATCATTACATACAGACGAATGTATGAGCAAAATAAACGGATTTCGACCCTTTAATCAGTTTATACATTCAAATGCTCTCTTTCATATCCCGATACGATTTGCTTGAAACTCACTATTGAGGCTTTATCTTTTTTTTTTTTTTTTTACTTTGTGAAATAATTGTGGAAAAAAGAATCCAATTTGATTGAAAAAATCCGATTAAATTACATCATATCTTTATTTTTTAGAACGAAATCCAGCGTACGAGAAATTTTGTAAAAATTCTGTATCACTTATTGAAGCGAATTAAGTTTGTGAAAAAAAAACGCGATTCTAATCTTCATAGTTTTTGAGTAGAAGATGATTTTTTATTTTTTTTTCATAAAAAAAGCAGATAATTTGATTATTTTTTTAAAATGTGGTGCAATGAACCAATAATAACTGTGCATGGTTTTTTTTTCTTAATATTCCTGAATGTCTCAGGGACCATGTAAAACAAAAAATCATTACGAGTATTGTTGAAATAGTAGATTAATGATGAAAAGAGTGAAAAGATGAAAATAAGTGAGACAACGTAAGTTTCACTTTGATTAAAACCCCTAAAGTCAATCTATAGTTGCCTGCCTGCAAGAAAGATATCAAAAAAGTAGGTACAAGTAGTTCTCGGATATGTTTGTGATATTTCGAGAAAAATAAAAGATACACATTGTTTTTTGACGACAAAAGATGATCGTGTGTAACTTATATTTTTCTTGAAATATAAATAATGTTCGAAACGAAAGTGCAGTGAGAATTATTGTCGACTAAACGATTGATAAATCTTCTTAACAGAAGAATTAGTACGATGATTAATGATATCAAAAGATGATTGTCAAAAAGACAATTTCCATAGTAAAATAGTAACAATATTATGAATCTTATCGCTTATCAATATGCATATATAATGTATAGATAACAATATTAAAGATTATGCATTGAAACACAGTCTTATAAGACATTACAATATTAGTATTACCTTAAGTTTATCAGCACGACGTAGAATTCGCAAGCGGTTGAGAGCACTAACCGAGTCTCCGTAAGTTTTGCGTCGCATCAGCCACTCGCCCTGCAACAAACAAACAATCCCCTAAAGCTATACGAAGATGCTTTGAGGAAGAAACTTTCCAACTAAACACAACTCATGCAATCCCTGTACATACAAATAATATATATATATATATATTTATATATATATTCGTATATAGGTGTTGGTTAGCTATCGAAGAACTATCTCTTGCACCTTTTGACTGTGATATAATCCACACGATCACAATACATTGATTGACCAGCAAAGAGAGCGATAAAAACAGTCAGTGGCATGCTCGTTTCTCAAGCTGTGTAATGCTATTTGGAGCAATTGCATTGTTAAGTTTCCAACCTGGTTTGCCCACTGTAACTACAAAGTTTTGCATACAGTCATGGGAGCCATGGCTAACAACTTCCAGAAGCTTTATTTGCTCCCTTTCCCATAAATTTACGTGGCAGAATATCTTTCTTACTCTCATTCTTCTTGCTCTTACATCCCTAGAACTGTTTTCTATTATATTCTCTGTCTCGCGAAAGAAAATGTTATAAACTCGCTTCTGTATCTTACAGAGTTTTTCTTTCATCGCCATATACACTGTGGGCTTCTGTTTTTCTTAGTAGCTTACTAATTACTCATGTAAAAGATGTTATGATGACTGATAAACTATTAACTTCAAACGGTTACAAAATTCCTCGAAATTTTCTATAGATATATCAATATTTTCGTTGGTTATACCGTCTCCTAGAAGCAGAAACTTTGGCTAATTATTCCCACCCGGAAAACATACGATCTAGGGTTCTGGCTGGGTTTATATGCTTCTGGAATTAAGCCTCAAAGGGAAAACTTGAAACGACCAACAAAGTGAGCAATCGAAAATGCCCGTGACATCAAAAGCGCCTATATATACTTCACGAGAAATACCAATTCCCAAGTTTATGAAACACATTACTACGCACTATAATATCCTATTTTATACATTAATGTCTGTGTATTTCTTTAGATGGAAACAAACATACACATCTATATTAATTTGTACACGCATACGCGTATCGCCCGAAGGAAATGATGCTCTCATTTCCTCGCGAAATGAGATTTCTGGGGTTGCCCAGCAAGCTCCCGCAAGACTCTCGAGACTCTCGTTTCAACATTCGCACAAGCGAAATTAATACTCGCAATTCACATAACGCTGCCCTCGATTAGATTTTCATATATTTATATATATATATTTCTAAATGTATCCGTGAAACATTTTACGTAAGTGTTTCATACTTAACCCTGGTCGTTTCAGATTCATACAAATTTATCATTTTTTTTTCTCGTAGTTTCACAACAAACTATTATTAAGGAAGCTTTCGATGTTGCTCGGCCCACAAATTATATTTCCGTTCGTTAATCAACTCAAGGGAAAAAAATTAAGCAATCAACTTAAAATTTGGAATTTTTGTAACACAGACACGAATGCTTCATGAAATAGACTATGGGGATTCAAAACATTGAGTTGTTTTTCTTCCACTTGAAATAAAAAGTGTTTTTTTTTTGCCTAAATTTTGGTATTTTTATTCATTGCTTCATTGCTTCGAGACGAATGACATTCTGTAAATGTCAATCGTCTGTTTCACGCCTACAGTCATGTATTTTGAAAATCTTATTAATTTATACGTTTCAGAGAGCTAGAGACAAAACTATCATTTGCGGCATCAGGAAGCGATTATTTCGCGTCGTCTCGCACAGTACGTCGTAGATCCCTCTATTTTAAGTATTTAACGCGAAAATTTGAGGTTCAATAGGTTGAAAGTGTAGCAAAAAAGACCTGTCGATAGAAAACCTTATCTGCGTAATACTTTTCGATAAATAAATTCATGTAAATTTATTTAAAAACATAGGAAATCTGAAAACATATTTTTCGTCCGAGTTTTTTTTGTTTTGTTGTTTCAATATAAAAAATTGACACTTTCTGAGCATTTACAAGGTATTATTTGTATGTGAAAAACATGTTTGTCGTTGTTAACGAGCCCAGACGAAGCTTTACTTGCACATTATATATTTTCGACCGCAGGAATGAGACATTTATAGTGTACATTTTAACCATATTTGAATTGAATTAATTGACGATCTCGAGGCAGTACTGAACAGCAATTATAAATACGGCAAACCAAAAACGGATAATATGAGTGAGTAATTGGCTCTGAAATATTGATCTTCCTCTATTACGAGTGTCCTATGATTCAGTATCAAGAATGCAAAACCTATATACCGGAGCCTTAACCCAGAGGCTGGATTTTACGAACATAGAAACTGTAGAATGTCGAGCAGATTATCGCGGGGAGCACTTCGTCATGAATCTACATGAATATCTTATATTCAGCGGTTTCTGTCTATTTTTTATTCTTATTTTTTTTATTTTTTAAGTTAGTATCTCAATCATGTTCCAAGGAGTATAGTAAAAATGAGAGCAAAACCTGGTGTTCATGGCAACGTCGTGTAGTCAAAAAAGTAGGTAAAAAAAATTTATCCTGATTCTTATATTATTTGTTTCGAGTTTTTTCTTTTCATAACTCACGAAAAATGCGTCTACTCTGAGCTGCTTTGACACTGAGAGACTTTGGAGAAAGTTGATCTTTGTTGGTGGCTTCAATTTATCGGTTTTTATTTTTCCAACATAATTTGATGATACATTTAAAAAATTGCGATAGTTTTCTTCAATATGAAGTAAAAATGTAACTATCGTTTATCAAAATCAATAAAAATACAGAGTTTTATCCTAATTTTTCTTATATTTTGTTAATTATTATTAGAAAATTGCTAAAAAATGATGTTGATTTTGTTTAAAGTGGATTTGCAAGATTGAAATTGTTAACGTTCATTGTTTATCTTGAAAATATTTCAGTTGGTATTATTCGTAAGTAAATATATCAAAAGGAACTGCTTTTAATTTAAATTTTCAGTTAATCCTTTCGACATTTATAAAATACTTATTTATCCGTGCGAAGAAGTCTCGTAATAAATTTCGCAAGCACTTTAATTAAGGGAACTCTAATGCGTATACAGGTGGATGGCAAATCCTCACGAGCTAGGAAATTGCAATAGAATGAGCCCAGTGCTGATGACCGTTATCCTCGACTTATAACGAGTAATATTAATTCAAAATATGTTCTCTCTCAGCCACCAACTCCGGTGAGGTTCGAAATACACTATAATTATGATACATTAAGTCTAAAGCACGTAAAGTCTAAAGCAGTCTCCACCGCGTACTTATATCGATCCCTAAAGCTCCCAAGGGCAAAAAATCATTTTTGCAAACTTTATATATTTGCCTTGAACGACTGTTGGAAAATTCAGGAATAAAACTTCAATGATTTTTTTTTCCATGAAGAGTCTAATTCATCGTTTGCACGATGCAAAGTAAAAAAAAAAAAAAAAAAGAATTTTTTCCCAACGAAAATGATTGAGGAAACGAAAAGAGTCAAACAGTATATAGCTATTCGCGAATAAATCCGTTTTTATTTCCATCAAGAAGCAGTACGAATTAATCTGTGGACGAAATATTCGCGTCAAAATTTTTGACGGTCTTAATATAATTTATTAATCATTTCTTTCATGAAAAAAATTAAAGAGGGAAAATAGCTTCGTCTTTTTTTCAACAAATCGATAGAGACGATTCACTGTCCGTTGATCAACCAATACTCGTTCGATTAAAAGCCCATATAGGAGTGTCATGCATACAGATCTGACGTATTAACGATTTCGTAACTCAGTTATACAATTATACTTATTTGAATTGTCACCAATGTAGATCAACTTTCTCAGTAATGAGGAAATCTGTTCACTTATTCATGCAGCATTTCGGATCTCGGTCTCTATTCCAGAAATATTTCAAGTCAATGAAAACGACTGACGGCGCCATGTACGATGAGTTTGAAAAATTGTCTCGGTATTATGGACATTCGAAGATTTCCTGTGATAAATTAATCGGAGAAGAAATCAACCGAAACCATTAACTCGGTGTTTTCGAAATATCGAGTTCAATGGTTAACAAAGAAACGAACCTGGCAGGTTTAATTGTGTAGTACGCTGATAAATAAAGTTTTTTCTTTTGTAAAGATCGATTATTTACATGAATATGCACGACTAGATGCAGTTTTGCAATAAAAACGAAATTGAAGTCATTTTAACGGTACACTTTGCTGACGGTTTTTGAATAAACCAAATATACTGTTACAATGACAGCAGTTTTTTTTTTAATTGCCAAAAAATATTAAACCGTACGTATTCGACTAAATAATCGACCTTTTCATCCATTTTTTCTTTATTTCTTCATCGATTATCCTGTCTACAGCTTTGTTTCATTAATCAAAGATACGATTACTGCTTCCAGCCCAATCTCAAACTCTGCCAGTCCACTAACCACAAATGATTCCTCTCTGTTGGTGACATTGTTGCTCGCCTATAACATCCACTGATCACGTGCTCACGCACTAATTATAATTAAATAGAGACAGAAACTTTCGTCCTGACTGAAAAGTGAAAATAAATAATGAAAATCATCGAAAAATTATCGTTACAACAATGAAAATGGGGACACTATAAATATTTATAGGGCCAAGCACCACGAATCGCTGTATTATGAAATAATGTGACTTAGTGAGTACCCGAAACAGGTGCAAACATACATGTCTCGAGATTTTACCGAGTCTTTTGATTTTTAATGAAAATTTCCACATTTTACACAGCAAAAATCACTCAAAATTCAAATTTGTTTCTCGATTTAATTGCTGTAACGATACATTGTCAAACTTGACGCTCTTCGTATACGATAAGAAAAAATAGTTTTCATCATATCGTCAGACAATGACCGAACGAGTAATAAGACGTGAGACCAATTATTCTGCACACGATCAACAACAACGTGTTCTTCATTCTACTGTTTCGAATAATTTATCTTTTTATGTATTAATAACGATCGATAAAAACTGGGAACTCAATTTCCGATAAAACCGAAGCCCATAGTTAACAAGTTGACCAAAAGTCACTAAAATCCGAAAAATATTAAAATAAAATGGACGAAATAGTGATGAATGTAAAATTCAACATTTCTTTAACACAATTTGCTATGGTACCTCGAAACTGTCATGTGAAAATCGCTTGGTGCGAGAATCTAGAATGTATTTTCAGTTTCTGTCTGTTCTATTAAATAAAAAAAACCACGTTGTGGATAATTTTAGTTCGTAGCTATAAGGAAGAGATTTATTTTTGTGTAATGGACATGGATTTTGTGTAATGGAAATCCTATTTCCATAATATGTGTCATTCTCTATTTACTCTCTTATCAATAATTACATTGGAGATCTCCATTTCGATTCGCAGTTCACTGAAACCAAAAAGTTCTATCTTCTGTCTGAAATTCAATTAATATTTATAACTTTTTCCAAACTTGCAATTCCATGAAGTCTATGTTATTCAGTATGAAAGTTCGGATCTTCGTATCAAGGGGTTGGATGAACCAACCGAAAGCTTTAAAGAAGACAGAAAAATCTTTAAAAAAAAAAAGAAAAAAAACTACATAACTGTGCAAGGAGTTTTTTTTCAACGAGACATTTTTTAATTGTTTTTGTTTTTTTTTTTTCACTAAAAGGAAATTTTTGTATACTGCAAAACCATGTTCTCAATTTAAGCCACAACGACTGTCACTAATTCTCGATTTATTCGCAATTTTCCAAACAGCTTTTTTTCTCACACTACGACGAATATTTTTTATGGTGAAAATCGAAGTAGAAATTTTCCATTTTTACACATAATTTATATTTATATATATATATATATATGTTTATAATTTATTTACCTTCCTTTCCATCTCGTACCTGTCAGGGCCAAGTGAACGATCGGCATTCGGAAGACTCAGGCTTTTGTAATCCTCAATACTGTAAGGTTTATAGGAGATTCGTCTTTGCCGATTTATCGATTGGCTAACGTCGGAAAAGCAACCGGGGGGCGTAAAATCGTCTCTGCTCCCTTCGAATTCTGTTTCTTTCGTAACGAAGCTATCGAATGCTTCGCAAGAACGACTGTCGCCTGGTTCTTGAGACTCGATAAGCTGTAACTCTGGATGATGGAAATCCTCGACCCGCGGGACCAACAACGAAGTGCCGCTGCTGTCGTTGTTACTCGTTGGCCGTTTGTCTGGTCCAACGTCACCAATCGACACCGTTGGACCCGCGGGAGCACACGTGCAATGATGCCCCTCGAAACCTGCGCCTGCTAATAAAACAACTACTTTTACACTCCATTTTTATTTTCAACCGAGAAACTTCGAAGAAAAAAAAAAATATTGCGTCTTCGCAAACTTAATTAAAATGATTCAAAATATTCGACGAAACAAATTTTAAAAATGTTCCCTTACGCACACAAAAAAATTTTCTGTTAAAAAAAATCATGAGTAAGGAGGATTCTATTTCCCTGGGTAAAAGAGAACGAGTAGTATTTTTAAATTCTCATCGTAACCCCCGAACAGATCTTTGCAAACAACTCGCAACGAGTAACATTTTCAATACTTAAGAAATCGATAATTAAATCATTTAAAATTCTTCAATAAGGACGATTTACTGGTGACACTCGTTGAATGTAATACTTTCAAACCTTTGACCAATATTTGGACTGACGTTGTCGCACGTATTTTTAATTTTTTCTTACAATCTTGATTATTTGAGTTCCTGAGATATATTTTTAAATGTAAAAAAATAGATATTCGATCGTTGTTTTTTTTTTTTTTTTAAGGAAAATTGTAGTGTAAAAAAAGTTTTTTGTTGACATTTTGTCGTGATGTAGTTATAAAGAATTATTCAAATTCCATATTTATCGAAGAAAAGTAATTAAAAAAATAAAATTATCATAAAATAAACGCAATAAATGAACAACTTGGTAAAAATGTAAATAAATCGTCGAGGGCAGTTTTTAAGTTAATTATATTCTCTCTGTTATACTTCACCGCTAATTGCCTAATGAAATCTCAGAAATGCAATTTGTCTGAAAGAGTGGCACGAGTGAAAAGGGGAGTTGAGTAAAAAAAAAAAAAAAAAGAAAAAAAACGTCCTCGCAAAGGACATTGAACAAAGGGAAAATTATTCAAAGAATTCTAACCGAATCTTCTGTGGTAGAATTCCAAGTAGGAAAGGGGCTTTTTGCTCCTGTCGGTGATGGCAGACGGCTGTACGTTGCCAAGCTTTTTGTCGGCTTTCATGAACTCCGCGACATCCGCGGGTCTCTTTCCCGTGAGGGACGAACTATCGTGCCGGAATTCCGACAACGACAACGAAGACGAACGCCCTCTCGGCACGTTGGACTTTTTTGCAACGAGACGTCCTGTCCGAAAATGCGTTCTTGTACCAACTGTCACCGGGAGCTTTTCCACGCTTGAACTACATTCTTCTTTCACTATTCTTCCCCTTGTAATTATCGCATTCCTCTTAAATTTACCGATATCCTTGTCAACGATTGAAATCTTTTCTACAAAAAGCGGTTTCTCAAATTTCTTATCTATTCAATATTTCAACCAGTTATTTCATTTTCTTTGATACGATCAACAAAATATTTTTGAATAATATCCGAATTTTTTCTCATTTTAACATCCCATTTTCTTAACATTTCGAATTAAGTTGCAGAAATCTTGTTATTGTTCAATAACATTTTGTTGATCGTATTCAACAAAATTCGTTTTCAATGTTAATCCAAAATCTAAATAAAAGATTTTTTGTAACCTTTTTATTTTTGCAACAATTATTTTTAATACTTCCCAGTTAGTTCACTTCGTAAAGTTAATTTGTAGATTGGATGTTTACTGGTCGAAACAAACACCGTTCTCGTCCAAACAAAATATTTATACGTAAAATAAAATTTTTTTCGGATAAAGTCAAAATGATTTGTGAACGTTGGAAAAAATGAATGATCGAAATAAACAATAATAAATGCAACAAAATATCGTTCTGATAAAAAAAAAATTTATCCCTACGATACCGTTTAGTTAAGTTCATATGATGATTGAGATTGAAAAAATATATTTCATTCAGACTGTTGTCCAGATTCAAGGGTAAAAGAAATACGATTTTCGGATTTTTTTTTTTTTTTTCAATGAAAAAAATTTGCAAGCGTTTTACAAATTTCATTACGAATTGTAACGGTTCATTTAAAAAAAATTCATCAAAATATGTCATTGAAACTATGTGTTTAAAAATACATGAAAGAAGCTACTGGCTGCAGAAAAATTTGTCAAGAAGGCCAATTATTTAGTTGAAAATGCACGACTAAATATTTTGCGATAATAAATAAAGTTTTATAATTACAATAGTTTATTTGGTTTATTCAGAAAGTGTCAGCAAAGTAGACTGTTGAAATGAAAAAAAAAAATCATGTCATTATCGCGAGACATTTAGTCGTGTTCGTTCGACCGAATAATCGACCTTTTCAACAATTTTTTATTTTCAGTGCAGACGGTGCAAGCTGGCAAGACTTGTAGCAAAAAACTAATTGACCTATCGACTTAATCCGAGGTTTATATATTCATATAAAGTATCGCCAACCATCCTGAATGAACTAAGAAACTTTTTGTGTTTAAACTCGTAAATTTGAACTGTTTTACACTGTTTCTCGAATTTTTCTCAGTTCATCTAATATTAAAAGTGTTCAAATTAAAAATCTTCTTGGTTTTTTCATTTCAAGTAAGAATTACGAGCTTCAGAGCTCTCGCTAATTTAAACCTCCTGTGGCGAGTACTTCGTCCATTTTAAGTGCATAATTCGTTTGTAATATATCGATGAATTTTTTTTTGGGTTGTTAAAATGTGTCATAAAATATGTGCAAATATTGAGAACGATTAATTATTTTGATCACTTGAAGAAAAATTTACGAAAATCAGCTTTTTTTACCCTCTGAACCATGACTATTGGGAAAGAGTAACACTGATTCAAGAGTATGCTTCGAACAAAGAAATAACACCAGTCGTCCGAACGAAAACATTTTGCTCTACTTAAAAAAAAAAAAGAGAAAAAGTAACCACAGTGAGTTGAAAATGCATAATTTGTCATAAAACAAAAAAAAAATAGTCAAATCCACCGTTTTTCCTCGAACACGATACTCTCATTTCGATAAATATATTTTGTTTCTCAGTGTCCTGCTCAAAAAATAATAATAAAGCCTAAAAATCGAGAGAAAAATGTATTTTTCAACATATTTGGCTAATCATGATTCGTTAATAAACATAAAATGAGAGAACACTATTCGCATGTAATTCAAACGAACAATTTTCGAAATAATAATTACTATGTGAATTAATCGTTCATTCAACCGATGGAACACGATTAATTACTTATTTTAATTACTCCGCACGATCATTTTGATTAAGTTTCCACAATTATCGTATAACGTTTCGCACTACTCCTGTTTTTATGAAAATATTAATTAACAGCTACTTCGTTGCAGGAAGTAAACAATTCTGTTGATTTTAGTTGATGTTTTCAGTAAATTCCCGTAACGATCGTGATAAATGTGATATTCGTGCATGGAAGATGAAATATAGGGGAGACCAGGGAGAAGCGAGTACCGAAAAAATAGGTAAAAAAATATTTTTCATTCAATCGCATATTTTTAGCAAATTGGACGATGTTTTGGCCTTGGAACGTTGCGTATTTTATTAAATATTGTTCTTTTACTTCTCTTGTACTACAAATTTGTCATTTTTCAAAACATTTAATCGAAAATTGGTATTAGAAGAGTTGAATTTATACTCGATGCAATATATTTTACCCCATTCATAATAATTAATTGAACGTCTGAAAAACGAACCTAAAAATTGACGATTTTTTTAAAATCCACTGCAACGTTCCCTCGTAATGGCGTATCACGATATAGTTAACTATGGACAGTCATAGTCCTGCCTGTACAATATTTTCCACGATAAACAACGGATGCATGACGAAAAAAAATTAATTCGTAAATAATTTCAAGGAACTCGGGAGATTTCCAAATTACGAGTACACAGAAAACGAGAATTTTGATCGAAATCAATGGAAAATTTAATGTTTATTCAAGTACCTGAATTAGCAACGGTCTCCCCAATATTTTCATCAACCGATGCTTCGTAATTATTACACAATATTCGATCGACTACGTTGTTGGTAGTTTAGTGAAAATTGATCAAATAATCTCAAATTTTAAACAATCTCGTGAAATGATAAATTCAATGCCCATACCGTGGAATTGTTTCAAGTAAACGTGGTATAATAATTGTATGTTCTTTTTTCCAATAAAATGAACTAAACAGTCGATTTTGTTTACCAAGAAGACAAAGCGGGACTGTTTCCAGCACGCGCGGCCTTGATAATCCCGCGGTGCCTCCGAGGTGTACGCAATATTTTATACAAAAAAAAACCACATTTTCGAGCTATTTCGAATCAACAGTACCTGTAATTGATTTTTGAGCATCCATCGAAGTGGATCAGGGGTGAGGAATACGAGGAGCAGCATTTTCTTTTCACTATACGCGGAGTTAAAAGTTCATTTTTACGGAGCGCCGAGCGAACGTCGACCGCCATGGCGCACGCGATGTTTTCACTGCGGGTCGTGGCCGAGCGCGCAAGCGCGAAGGGTTGTGCGCGGGAAACCGGCGGGAAAGAAGCGGGAAAATGGCGGGAAGACGGTGGCGGCGCGAGACATGCACGGGGCATACGTAAAATGCTGCTCTGCGCACACCCCACCGCCCAACTATATCCGATACCGGAAACTGCTAAAAACACCTACTTTGATTACCGTAGTGCCGTAGTGACGCTCGAAAAAGGGAAGGAATGGCGGTTGCATTATATCTAAAAGAATTCATGCACTAGATTCTTTGAAATTTTTAAAAAAATATAGCAATTTAACCGTTCTTCAGATAATATTAACGTTGAAAGTGAAAATTAAGATTCACCTTGAAGAGGATTGTTAGCAGTGACTATTCTCAAACACAGTATAACACCACTGGACGTTCTACTTGCGCCACGGTAAGCCACTAAATGACTCTCGAGAGATTTGTAAAAAAAAATAAACTTATTTATTTTAAGGGGGCTAACTCAGGGAAGGTCAAATAAACTATATAACAGAATTTTTTAAGCTTCGTATAATACCAGTGTTTGATAATTTTGTCCCTTTCTGAGTAACTTGTTTCGAATTATTCGCAGCCCCAAAATCCATTCGATCTTTACGTTCGTCCCCAATTTTCGGGTTACTGGATAGGGTTATCTTTTCCGTAGCAGCTCTTAAATCCCTGATCGAGTATTTTTCCAACGAATCCAATGAATACGATGACATCGTAAAATACAATCGATTTCTCCGTTATAAAATTCATAGAATTGGGATAAAAGTACTTATTCAAGTCAGATCTCAAATCGAGTGCAATACCTTCTGTTTAAATCGTCACTGTCATCACTGACACTTACACACTTACGGTGTAACCAAGAACTTCGACGTGACCTACAATTGCCCACAATTTGAAGCAATCAGCTGTTTTCTTTGCTCTCTCCCTTCTCTCGTACTTGTAGTAGTTGTACCGCTACTTCGCCGTCCGCACGGCTTTTCAAACGTGCTTCGAGTGTATGCGCAAAAAGTCGCTTTCTTTTAAGTATCCAAACAACAACTTTATAAACAGTGAAAAATGAGTCTTTTCGCTGAAAGTTCGTGGGAAGTGAACGAAGTTGGTGACAAACTCAGCAAAGAAATATTTCGCAAGGTAAGGTGACATAAATTGTTGTTTCTTCTACTTTTTTTAAGGTTATGTATTGTTTTCGTGTATCCACGTGCTTTACAATAAACTCAAGTGTCGTAAAAATCAGTCCATTCAACACGATTATTAAAACTTCTAAAAAACTAATTGTTGTATACGTCACGTTTTAAACTTAATCGTTCAAAAAACAAACGTAAAGTCGAAAGTATATCGCGGCTAAATTCGATGAATCTAACAATGAATAATGAATGCATCAAAATAACTCTCAACAATTGTTTCTCACGAAAATCTTGTAGAATTTAAAAAATGACATAGAAATTTTCCACGTGTTTTTTTAGAAGAACAAAAAGAGTAAAAAAAATGGAAAAACTCCAGCTGTTGATTCGAAAAAAATTTCGAAAAAGACCAGTAGTTCGCAAGAATCTTCGAACACAAAATTGGTTGCAAATCAGGAAAACAAAAAAGCCAAAAAAAGACCAAGAGCCATTTCGGAAGCTGACACATCCAGGGAAATGCTTACTAAGAAACCGAAGAAAAAATCTCATTCGAACAACCACGAAGTAACACCCCAAAAGAATCACGTTGACAGCCAAGAGAATTGTAAAAAAAGAAAATTGATAAAAACAGAAACTGAAGAGAACAAAGAGACAAAGTCGCAACGCAAAAGGAAAAAGCGAAAGCTTAGAAAATCTACTGCAAATCCAAAAGTCGTTTTATCCAACGACGGAACAGTTGTCTCTACAACATTAGAGAAGAAATCATCTGTGATGAAAAATCTCAATATCAAACGTTTGGAGATTATGTTAGCGACAAAAGAAAAAACAAAAAGTAGTAAACATGCTAGCACGCCTGAATCTCTCAGAGAACGAATGATGTCGCAATTGCGAGCCTCAAGATTTCGATTTTTAAACGAAACTCTCTACAACAATGAAAGTTCCGAGTCCAAAAGATTCTTCAAAGAAGATCCAGATGCTTTTGCAGCTTATCACGCCGGATACAAACAGCAGGTCGAGCAGTGGCCACTCAATCCTCTTGACTCTATTATATCTTGGATCAGCAAATTGTACGTTGACTTTATATTTCATAATAAATATTTTACAGACAGAGAAAAGGCCATAAAAATTACCATGGGACCATAGTTTCTAGAAACCATATCACCGCTCTGACGATTTTAACAAAAAAAAAAACAATTTTCCATTTAAAATTTACACACAAATGAACATATTTTGCGGATTTCTTTCTTTAATCATACGTATTTATTATTTCCAATGATATTTTAATCGTTAGTCATACAATTCATAGAGTCCGTTCACATTACATTCAGTCTTTAACAAATAATTATTAACAATAAATAAGTGCAATATGTAATGGTTTTCAGACCAAAGGACTACGTTGTAGCTGACTTCGGATGTGGAGAAGCTCGTTTAGCCGAATCGGTGACGCAAAGAGTACACTCTTTCGATCTAGTTGCTGTAAACGACAAAGTAAAAGCGTGTGACATGGCGCATACGCCATTACTGACAAACGGTGTCAACGTTGCTGTGTTCTGTTTGTCGCTCATGGGAACGAATCTCGGAGATTACTTGCTGGAAGCAAACCGAGTTTTGAAAATGGAGTAAGCAAAACCTTCGATCAGTGTGTGTCCTAAAAAAAAGCTCTCAGATTCATTGTTCTTTGGCATAACATTCGTTGTATTTTCTTTCAGTGGCATCATGAAAATCGCAGACGTTGAAAGCAGGTTCGAGAATGTCGATGAGTTTATAACTTTACTGAAAAGTTACGGATTCATCAACACGTGGAAAGATTTGTCTCATAACTTATTTTATTTCATGGATTTCAAAAAAGTATCAGACGTCAACAGAAACGCAAAAAAGCTACCACCGATTGCGTTGAAACCCTGTCTCTATAAGAAACGATAATGAAAAAAAAAGATTAAAATCTAGATTGTTTTCTGTTAATTTTTATGTACCACTTGGTGATAGTACTTTACGTAAAAGTATCAAACATTGTGTGGTTTATTGATCTATGTGCCTGCTTAATCAATACGCCAATCTCAAAACGTATTGCTCTGAAAAGCACAATTCGATAAAACTTATGTTTACACATAAAAATTTAATTGAAATAAGAAGAAAGCTAAAATAAAAGAATTTATTATGAAACAAATTTAATGAGAATATCATTTTTACAATAAATTGCTGGTATATGAAAATAAATACTTTTCTTATTATTTCTAAGGATTTGAACAATTTGATCTGTTGAGTTCAATTTGATCTATTGATCTTTTTACACTTATTCAAGAATGTAATCACATTGTAAATTAAATTTACGACAAGTTCGATTCCCAGTCAAGTTGGCTAATATTTAAGCCTTCCAAAACCTCTGCTGCCTCGTCTCGCAAATTCTCCACCTTTTCCATCAGCAACAACTGAAACATCAACCATCATCATGCTGATCATATAAAAACTAACATAATTGAGAAGGATATTCCCATAACGAACTTTAAAAAAAAACGTCAATCAAAAATGAATTTTACCATTAATATTCATTTTTGACTCGTAATACCCTTTCGTAAAAAAGTCATTATTTCGGTGTATTTTTTTTCAAACTCGTGCCACTTTTTTATTTTTTCGAATCCCAAAGAGATGAAATTTTACTTTTACGCAAAAACTAGGAAAATTCACTTGATTGATTTCTTTTAATTCATCAAAAAGAAGTTGTGACGATCGAAAAATGACCTTTGATAATTACGTTAGAAAAAAAATTAAGACTTACTTTCGCTGCTGCGATTATTTGCTGTATTGTTTTTTTCGGCATATTACGAATTTTTTCCTCAAGATCTTCCGGATTCGCAGACGCTATGGATTGTAGAGTTTTATAACCAGCGTTGAATAATTGACGAGCTCGACCCACTTTAACGGCCGGAAGTTCCATTAGAGGCTCCAAATCGGCTGAACAACAATATTTTAATTTTTTACTGAAAGTATTTAGCAGATCTGTAAAGGCCCAGAACTCTTGCAACTCCTACGGGAAGAAAAAGTGATTTATTTATATGAGGAAAAATACAATTTGAGTTTTGCAACCTTACCTCACAAAATCGAACGACCGAGTTGGCAAAAGTGGCTGCTGCATTAAGAAGATTTTGTATGACTCCACGATTGACTTGATATCTGTGCGCTATAACATAAAGTGGTCGATGTTGCCATAACTCGTAAAGTATCAAAGTCAACCAAAATCTATTAATTATCCTCGGTTCAAGACCCTGCAACAAAAGTGAAATAAATTATTCAGCCTACTTATAAAAGATCGATAATAACGTACCTTCGGAATTGATCCATCGCGCATCTTCGTTATCGTCACCTCATTTATTCCCAATACTCTTGGGGTCATCATATGAGTTGATGGCAAGCTGGTGACCTTTTTGGGCAACAATAAATAAGTCATAAATTTGGTTCCATTGTCAAATCGGAAAAAATTAATTAAAAGTTTGTTTACGGAAAATGTAGGAAGAAACGTCAACTACACTTTACTACTTTGAGTAACTACGGGTTTCTGAAATTTTTATTCAGTTTTCTTGAAGTTTTACTTTACGTTATTGAATTCGAATAAAAGAGTTAACTGGATGGTCTCCAATTAAATATTTACAAATCGTACCACGTCATAGTAAACGAAGCCAACGGGTTTCATTTTCTCCGCCATGTCGTACGGTGTGACTAGATACATTATGTGCAAATCGTTTATCAGAACCATATGCTTTTGCGCGGTCTTCAAATCTTGATACAACGTATAAGCGCATTTCAAATCAACGGAACCTAGAAAAATTTGAATTGGAAAAATGTTCAGTTATGTTTACTAAAAACATGTTTAATAATTACTCTGTTACATATTTTTGCAGGATTGTGTCAGGCGTTCTATTTTAGATTACACAGTGACTTAGCAAAAATGTTGTAACTGAAAATAAGTTTAAAAAAAAATGTGCAGAACATACCCTTCATCGCCGCCCTGCCCAAAGGAGTTGGCTCTAAAATTGTGTTAGTTGAGAGCACAATGCATCTCTTCCCTTTTTTGATCTTTGGTTTGTAATTAACATCGTTTTGCATTTGGGACTCGATACCAACAGTTATGTTGGGATCGAAATCTCCACTGCGTTTTACCCGTAAAACTGCAGCTTTCAAAAGAATCGTGATAGCGGCGTCAATAATGGTTTTGACGTTTACGTTCAATCGATTCTGTTGCACACCCAGAAGCGTCGATCCTACGAGCTTGTGAAGATCCGAACGTGTCGTTGCAATATCCAACATCACTGAACTGAGAATCAAATTGTTTATTCCTCGATCCTCCTCCAAGTGCAGAGTGCTCATACAGTCGTCCATTCGTGATGTTAGAAGCTCTTGCACCTTCTCCATTTCGTCTTTCCTACAAACCAATATACTTTCTCCAATCTCACCCAATCCAGCTCTTCCAGCTCTACCAATCATCTGTTTGTATCTGCTCAAATTTAAAAATTGATCTCCAACATAGGGCCTCCTTAAAATAACCTATGAGAAAACATACGAGAGTCTAAATATAAATATAGTTAATCACTTTTAAACTGTAATTTATATCGAACAGACGATTGGGAATAAGTATTTTCTTGATGATGGTAACAGGGACATTTTTGATTTCATACATTTTGTAAACGTACCCTTCTCGCTGGCAGATTAACACCAGCTGCGAGTGTCGATGTGCAACAGAGAACACAAAGTGTCCCTTCTTTGAAAGCATCTTCCAGTAATTTTCTTTCCTCTGATGTTAATCCAGAATGATGATAAGCAACACCAAATTTTATTGTTTTAGCTAATACCGGGCATAATTCACCCTCGAATTTGAGTGCTTCCAACAATTCCTCTTTTGCTTGTACTTTATGCTCCTTCACAGAACTAATAAAACAATAAAGATTTATTAGAATATTTGAAAAAGATGTTGAGAAATGGAAATTAAAAGAAAAAATAAAGCACCTGAACATAACACGTGTAAGAAGCAAAGCTACGCTTTCGCAATTTTTTCTCGTTGAACAAAACACGAGACAAGAATCATTCGGTACTACATCCATCACGAGACCACCTATTCGATCAGGATCGATTTTATCAGCGCTTTCCGAATACTGACACAATTTAAGCATTAATTTGAAATAAATAATATAATAAAGCCATTCAAACGTCGATGTGAAAATAAAAATTGATGAACTTACTCGATAATTGATTTTTTTTTCATCCGTCAAAATTGGATCATCGCGCAAATTCAACAACCAAATTTTTCCGTCACACTTAACGTATTCTTTTATCTCGACCGGCCTGAAGTTTTGCGTGTACACATCAGCTTTGAGAAAATGTGCAACTTCCTCGAGATTACCTATGGTCGCGCTCATACCAACGATTTGAATTTTTCCTGCTTTAAAAAAAAAGAAAAGATACGTAAAATATTCATACAGAGAGTTCTGTCACGAATAGTCATTCTTGAATACATCAATTCTCGACCACATCATGATTTCTAATGGAAAAGTATAAGAATGTTTTCAGATGAAGATTTTTCGTGATGAAATATGAAGTATTGAAGATGAAACGGTTGGCAATGGAAAAAAATCGACGAGACAAACCTTGCAGAGCATAAAATTTCCTATAGAAAACCTCTCATGGATATTTTTCTATGTATAGACCCAAGATCAGCATGAAAAAGAACATTTAAAAAGTTTTCGTCGGGAGCTTTTCTATAAGCAATTTGAGGTTCTGCAAAATTTGTCGAGTGGTCGTTTACTGTATTCTCAAACGTTGCCGCAGAATTGATGATAAAAGAACGCATAACTTCCAACTGAATGATTAATAACTCATCAGGATGTAACGCAATCAAAAAATGTTACTCGCTCACCACCAGCAAACATTAATTTTGTCAAAAGCCCTTCCAAGGTCGCTCCCCGCCCACCTGTCTCCCCGAGTAGGTGCAATTCATCGACTACGACGATACCGATCTCGTCCAATCTTTTCAACTCAATCAAACTATTTACCAGCCCCTGGGCTTTCTCAATGGTGCATATGTATATACTGTTTTTTCGTCGTCTTTTAACTGGAGGATATTGACCTTTCCCACTGGCATACTCTTCGACTAAAAAACCAAATTCCAGTGCAAATCGCGTCATTGATTGTACCTGGAATTCAAACGTTTCATAATCAGTTTGCATGCCAACATTTTACACATACGATCCCGGGTTCTATGATCAATCGTGGTAACTTAAATTCAGAACCTTGTTTCGAGGCAAACGCTTTGGTCCTAGAATGAACAAGGACACCGAAATGGACTGCAAGATTTTTTGATCAGAAGTGTATTCTTTGATTAAGTTTATGTTATTGATCATTCAGCCCAGGACAAATTATTAAACTTATTTTTCAGTGATTTTACTTTTTCTTGTACTATAGCAACAAAGGGAAGTATAAATAGAACATTTTTTTTATTGCACAATATTTCTCTCAGCATTAGTATTTCAGCCACCAAAGTTTTTCCTCCGCTAGTTGGTAGTGCGTATATTAAATTTGTTCGATTCTTCACAGCTTCCAGATTTAAGCATTCCTCTTGCCAGTCTGCAACAGATGAAGTGCCAATTTTTTAATGTTCTTTACCATTTCGTCAATAGACCTTTGAGAAATCTATTAATTTCCTTTCATTTATTTATCAGCTTGTTTCGTACATTTTTTCTATTTTCTTTCTTTTAGAAATTTGATTTTTTGAGCTTACAACAAAACGTAAGGAACGTCTAGAATACTGAACAGAATGAAACTTTTAAAATTCAATGACATAAGCTTTCGTGTCTTTGTTTCCTGATGTTTTCTTCCCCAATATTGAATTTATAAACTTCATTACTTCAAGTACAGAAATTTTGCAGAACATGGCAATTAATATGCATATGTGTAACTTATTTTCGATTTGAAGAAAAAATTCATACCATACAGGGATGTAATTTTTTTAGTTTCATGTATCAAAGTTTTGACTCGCTCGGGCAGTCCATAAAAAGATCCGACTTGATCAGGTTGTCTTTTTATCTTCCCGTTGACTTGTTCAACACTATCGGATTTATCATTGAATTGAGTATTTTTCTGCAAAATGCTAAACTCATCCTGCTCTTCCAATTCAAGAGGAAAATCGTCAAAGAGAATCTCGTCCGAGGTAGACGATGACTGTCTCCGAGGAACATTGTGATTTTCCGGACAATCATTGTCAAGCGTTTCCACAGATCTTTTAGACAACTCTGGCAGATTGGTAGATTTTGATTCAGTGGATGAATCGTCCAAGCAAGCGTCGATGATCGCTTGGTTGAACAAAGTTTGATTGTGCCATTGATATTCTTCATCCAGATCATCAAATGAATCAATTTTTTCATTGTCATCCTCCATGCATCTTTTGTAACAAAAGGATTCTTTTAAATCGTTCAGCATCGCCTGTGACAACTCACAGTGTTCCAAATGTTCATAAGAATCAAGCTCCGAAGGGTATGCTCCTATTTTTGTTTCTCCCCCTATCGAATTCTTTTGACTTTCTAAATTGCTCATATTATTCGCCAGAATATCGCTCCCAATGCTTTCGAGTATCGAGTCATCCGTACCGAGCAAAGCTTCGATCGGAGACAATGGTCGCCGACGACAAAAATTTGACATATTTGATGACTCAACATCTTGGGTTTGCGAACGAATATTTCTCTTGACATTTCTACTTAGCATTATTGATGTTGTAGTTCTCGAAACGTCAGAATCGTTTCACCATTATTTTTCTTTTCACTCAATTGTAAACTAAACACATCGCGTGTATTGTTCTTAATAGACATAACCTATTCGTCACTGTCACTTGAGGTTATTCGTTGTCTTCGCAAGATGTGACTGAAAAGGTGTAAATTGTACACAAATATTCAATTTATGAAGTTACATTGTCTTTAGAAACTTTTGTTTGAATAGCAAAATCATTGCAATATGGCAAAAATAATTAATACTAAATATTTTGTTCCAAAGCCTTTACGCGCGCGGTTTGTAATTTCAAAATCTCGGCTTGTCACATCTCGCTGGCCGCCAGTAGGTAAAAACTCCGTCGTTACCGACCGTTTTTTTCTTTTTCCTGCAGATCACTTACTTTACGATCCGCTAAAAACAGCGATGGTCATATGATGATCATATTGACCTGAAGCACCGAATGTCAGTCCGGCCCGGAGCTGTCATTCCAGATCAAGAGTTAAATCGTAAAGCTTGCCCCAATATTTTAAATGACCACAAAAGTGTGTTTGCAAATATCAACGATGGACTAATAAAGTACAGCGCGTGTGAAAAGCGTATTTCCCTCGTGTGTCGAATCGTTCTTTACATCAACGCAATGACGTTTCTGACAAGACGAACGAACGAAACAGCTTGTTGGTCACATGAAATATCATTGAAAAAATGGAATTCATTGACTACTTTGAAAAGTGACAAAAATCGATAAAATTCGATGACCATCGGGTTTAAGTTGGAAAAATGTTTAACGACATAATAAGATTGATGAAGAAAGGTCGACAGAAGATACTTTTCGTGGTTCTTCTTGTCACTTTCAGCATTTATTTGATTCTCAAGTCAGATACACTTGTTTGGTTCTACTTTTTCGGATTATTAACCCTGTCGTGCTGTTTTCTCGGGCCTCTAGTCATCATCCTTATACACGTAGCTCTATCTCCTAATCATCAAACTGGAGCTGGTACTGCAAAAACCGTCATCGAAATGGATGCTTTCCGTACTATGCTTATGGTTTGTATTATTTTTATAGCATCTGTTATTGTCATGAATTTTACGTTCGTAGAACACAACGAAATTCCGTTGTCTTTTTCTCCATTTTTTTCGGTATTGAAATCGACTTAAGGAGATATATCAATCGTGCCATCAGTAGAAATCCTGCTGCTCATGTTTTTTTAGAAAAACTCGATATTACAAAAGAAACAACAAGTAATTATTTTTATTGTTCTCACACAGCTGATGAAGCAACTTTCGAGGGCATACTGAACCTAGAATTTTCTTTTAATTGCATGAGACAGGTCATTCGACAAAAGGCATATTTTTGCTATAAAAACCTTCATCCAATGCTTGCAACAGTTTCCTTAAATGTTTTTTTCATGATTTTTACATCCAATGCGCCCTCTTGGCGCTTTAAAAACTTTTAATTCTACAAGTATTTTTACAAGTTCTAAATGATTTATCCAAAAGTGCTCAATTCAAAATTTGGTAAATTGAATTATTTGTATAAATAAAAATATGTGGATTTTTTTTTTAATTTCATTTCAGAAAGGATACGAGCCAAAATCATCGAGCAACAAAAGACAAATAAGATATCCCGTAGTATTTACCAGGCTGGTTGACGGAGCTCTGCAAAATCTCCTGGATTTGGCTTTCAGAGACTTTGTAGGCTGTTGGTTAAACGAGTTGGCTTTTTGTTCTGATCACATAATAGTCAACATGAAACAAGACGTTTGGGGTGCCATACAAAGTCTTCACGAACGTCTATCCCGCGTAGATCACACAAAACTTGTAGCTTGCAGTATCGTCAACAAAGTCACATTTCACTTTGAAAAAATTAGGATAGCACAAGCAGCTGCGTAAGTTTGCTGCGACAATACAATTTTAAAACCTAAAATTTGGATTTTCATTCTTTTTACTCATAATTATCACATGGACGAGAAATCAAAAAATATTTCTCTTTATACCTTTTCACACTTACATTATATTCGTAAAAACTATGAAACGATAAATATATAAAATGACATGAGTCTGAGAAATCAAAGATATGTTTTAGGATAGAAAATTTTCATGATATTTTTATTTCCAGTTCAGAAGGTGAAGATCCAGTATTCGTATTATCTTCTCATCTTATGTCAAAAACAGGAGAGTTGGAATATTTAAGAAGAGTCAGCGAGCTCTGTATAATGTTTTTTCTGCCACGAAGTTACTCTATATCGCCTGCCAAATTTCTTCTTCGTGAAGTAATCACCTGTAAAAGTGAGTAATGATATTTGATGCCAGGCTGTAATATGAAAAACCATCGAAACTTATTCCGATCTGAAATCGTTAACAATAATAGTTTTAACACGTTTCAAACAAAATGTAATGCACAATGAAACATTTCAGTACTAAAACCTGCCATAGATCTGATAACAGATCCTGATTACATAAATCAAAAGATATTGCTGTACATAGAGCAGCAACAATTGGCCGAAGCGATGCACAGAAAAACCTACGAATATGCAGAGTCGTTTGAAGACTTTATCCGCATGATCAAAAGTTCAAAAGACATTGAAGTATTGAAACACATAAGATACAACATAGTGACGGAAATAATGCAAGCAACAACGGTGCAAAATGTCAAGAGAGCTCAAGGTCTCGATCCCGAAAATAATACTTTTGGTAAATCGGATACTGTACAAGCGAGAAAACTGAAACGTTACATCAGCCAGTTAACTTATGCAAAAAATACGTGCGAGTGCCACATGCAAACTCTCGGATGGGATGGATATCCAATACAGGAATGTGAAATCGCTGACGCAGCGATAACCTCGGAAGGACGCATTTTACCGTTGCAAACTGTTCTCGACAATATCACTGGACGACGTTATCTTACACAATTTTTGGAACAAGTTGCTAGTCAAGGTCTCATTGGGTATTGGGCAGCTGTACAAGAATTACGAGCTGCTGATCGATCCCATTGGCACCAATTAGGTGCTGAAATATTTTATACTTACATAAGATCATCCACCGCCGAAATCAAAGTCGATAAAAATGTTCGCAAAAGAATGGAGAGCTTTTTACTCGGTGACAAAGGACCCGATGTATTTTACGAAGTCCAAGAAGATGTCGTTAAAGTTCTCGAAGACAAGTATTATCCCTCGTTTCTCGTTAGCGAACAGTACAGAAAAATGCAAGAAGCCCTTTTAAGCGAAAGAGCTGATGGTAAGATTTTTACGTCATTTTTCTTTTTTCCCTTGATATTTCGATTCTGATGTTCTCGTTTCTGACAGGAACCTCATTATGGACAATAATCTTTAATTATTTTATTTACTTTGCTTATGAAAAATTGTACTTTTCAGCAAAAAAACAAACTCGTTTCAAACTCAGCAAAAAAAAATCGCATGGAAAATTACGAAATTTTTTATAAGAAAAGTCTCGAAACCGTAGATGCGGATGTAAATTCGAGAAATTTCCTCACATCGATTCTTACATATTAATTCGATTTATGTTACTGAAATGTACAAGTCACGATAAGCAAAGTGATACACAATATTTAGCTCTCTTCTCACAAATATTTGACACGTACAGAAAAAATCTACTGTCTTTCTGATTCTTTAAAAAATCTTTAAAAATTAGGTCATGAAAAATTCTTTGAACAAAAAATTATCTACCGGACGATAACCCAATTTTGTATTCTTCTCAAAAAATGTGTTGAATATTTTGAATGCGCGTAAACTGTTGAAGAATTCACTTTCGTTTTCAAATATTGTTATCAATATTCTGAAGAGTCGATAAATAACCTCAAGGAATTTCAAATAAGAGAGTGAACTTCAATGAAAGTTTTCTCGTGATCAGAAAGTTAAATGATTCCATTTAAAGCGATCAACAAAAATTGAGTTTTCTTTGAACTATTTTTTTTCTTTTAATAATTCGTTAATAACTTGTTTTTTGGACGTGTAATTATTGAAAATGAATTTAAATAGAATTTGAAAGACGAATAGATATTTTTGGCCTATGGACACAATATGTTTAGTCGTCGAAACATTCAAATTTATCTTTCTAATCCGAATTATTCTCCCGTACACGTGTTTCGCGTACCAAGACGATAGTAAGTGTAAAATTTACTCTCGTGTAATCTTTTCGATCGATCTTACTTATCTTTTTGTTTTTTATCCATTGCACGGTTTTTATAATTATAAAATATTCGTACCAATGATTTTTCAGTTATTCCAATAAAACGTGCACAGCTTTTTATAGAAATGCTATTTAGGGTCTTGCGGACGCACACATGATTTTGTGTTTTTTATTTTCTTAATTCGTAGAAATTGCAGGCTAAATCGGTTATTTCAAATATTTTCCAATTTATTAACATCAATTTGCTATTAATAAATGAATTGATTCATAGCATTTTCATAATTAAATAAATGCCAGAATATTAAAACGTATTTGTCATATTTTAATCAGGTTTGAGCGAAGATCGTCAACTGGTGGAAGGTTCTCTTTCGGAGCATTCGTCCCTTCTCGTGGGTGATCATTCGAACTATGCAAGAAGCAAATTAGACCAGTTGCAGGAGAAATTGAACAACAAAATGCAAGCCCTTCAAGCACTTAGATCGTCGCTGAAACCGGAAAGTCGAGTATTAAGTATTCTTGCAAAAGAGGTCGAGTGGTTGCAGGGTGAAAAACGACAGCTCGAGGCTCATCTCACACACACAGAGATGTGGGCCGAACATTTGGGTCGTTGGCGAGCCGATGTACAAAGTGCTGAAACTCCGGACAACGGTGATCCACCGCAATTCATTCTTGTTGTTCACATGGCAGAGGATGAGGGCAATGCCGAAAGCATATCAACCGGATGGGTCGTTTTTCGTAAATTACCTGAATTTCAAGATCTTCACAGAAAACTACGACAATTGTGCTCGAACGTAAAAACTCTTGAACTTCCCTCACAACCTCTTAAATTTTTTGGCAAAACCGACAAAAATTCACTCGACAAGGCCAAAATGCAGATACAAAAATACCTTAACGTGAGTAAACAACGAGAATAAAAGTCAAAAGCTTGTGTATAGATAAAAATTTTGGAAAATCATTTTCCCTGTTTCATTAAAACACATGTTTCCATTGTATCAGTTAGAGAATTAAATTTGCGAAATATCATTTGTTATTGTTCTCTTGAAAATCACAGCAAAAGTACAGTCTGGTTGATAAAATTTATTTCACCTTTGATTGAAAATTTATTTTTATTATTATTTGGTTTTACAGTTCGTCTTGGAGGACGATCGACTAAATCAAAGTGAAGCTCTCTATGCATTTCTGAGTCCAAGTTCAGAACATCTCAAACACACTACACCGTCACCGAAAAAGTCACGTTTTTCTCTCTCGACACTCTTCAAATCGTAAGTGACTATTTTTTTGAGTTTTAAAATAGTTACGTTTCAATGTTAGATGATAAAAAAAGTATTGATCTCATTCAGTGGCTCTGGAGGTAGCGGCGATTCACGCGACAAGGATGAAGATGAAGATTATTCGCTTTTACTCGACGATAACGAAGCTGGTCGTGCTGGTACTGATGCATATTTAGGACCTGGAAAAGATGCCATTGCTGAACCATTGTACGGTCTTTTAGGCGAAGTTTTTGACCTTCGTGGAGTCTTTCGATGGCTGCGAAGGTCGCTTATAACTTTTGTACAAATCACTTATGGCCGAACTATCAACAGGTTTGTATTTAAAAAATGTTATTTTATCTCCACACCAGGACACTAGGAATTTTAGGTTTACTCCAATTTTTTCGTGTATTTTATACTTTTAAATAATTCGAAAAAAATCACACTTACTCTTCAATGTATCCACGAAAGTGTTGTACGAATTATTGAGTATTTTTAGGAAATAAAAACGAGCTCTAAAACACAAGTTGAAATTCAAACGTTTAAATCGTTTTTCAGGCAAGTCAGGGACACTGTTGCTTGGGTATTTTCCGAGCCAATGTTGCACTACTACATTCAGTTGTTTACGAAATCTTGGTGGCCAAATGGACAAATAGTATCATCATCAGTCTCAAGGACAGACGAAGAAAAGCTTAAAACTCGTGGTGAAGCGAGAAGACAATTTTTAAACAATTTGCCTGAAGTTTTGGCGAACCTAGTGGGTGCTCAGAGCTCACAGCGAGGAGCCACTAAAGTATTCGATACGTTACAAAACGTCAATCTGAACAAACAACTATTTTATGTGAGTTTTTGGCATAACGTGCGATTTGACTGGATTTATTCAGTAAAGAATTTCAAATCTTAACGTGATGATGAACAATATTTCAGGATATCTTTGAAGTCCTGATGTACGAGATATTCCCAGAACTACAGCACAAATGAAATCTCCTCATTGGGCGAGCTGCAGGCCACGAATTCGTAGCATAAGAAAAGAATTCCACGAACTATACAGGGAGCACAAGTTTGCCAAGTTTTTTATATTATATGAGAGCATTCCCTTTGAAAATTGAGCAGAGTCTCGTATTATTTTTATAACAGTCTCTAAAGCGTAAGAAAGAAAGATCATTTATGTCCCTGCTCGCTCGTATAAGCCCCAGTTTTCCATTTCGAATGATTTTATTCTTTAAAACCAATGAATTGTTTCTGATTCAATGAGATTCGGTATTAATTAATCACTCGCGGACCAATAACCGGGTTTTACGTTCTTTCATGTTTCTTATAGATTTTAGAATGGTTTGATCTACTGAGATTTATTTATTATCACTCGTGTGATACGACCTGTTGAGAAATCATTCCTGGGATGAATATTTTTATTTTGTTTTTTAATTTTTTTAAGATAACTGTCCGGCGACAGTTTATGCAAGCTATTCAGTTATTAAGGCACAGAACAAAACTCGTAGGTGCTATCAGTAAATTAAACCAAAGACGAGGTACACCCGTTACATGATTTCGTGTTTACGTTATATATTTATAAAATATTCCATTTATGTATTTTTTTTTCTTTATATAACATGAATTTTAAGCAGGATTTATCACTGCCTTGGTGAATATTTTTCAATGTTTTTCTTCTTTTTGTTTTTGCATAAAGGTCCTTATCCTTAGAACTCTGAGTTCGATTTAAAGAAAGCAACTTATCTCGTACTATTACGAGCTTAAGTGTATTATGGATACAACAAGATGCATTACTATGCGATGGCAACGACCTGATCACGTTTATCGGCATTTTCCACACCTGTTGACTATTAGCAGGGTGTTCCATGGGCACTCCTTCAAAAGGTAAACTTCGTTTAAAGTCCTAACTTCGGGTCGGACTGTCCAATGTTTTACGATGAATTTTTAATTATACAAGTTTTAAGACACACGCTCTTTTATTGCGTATAATTTCTAGACTTTTAGAGGTAGAGGAAAATACAAGAGGACCAATATTGTAGAGCATAATATTTCCTATAATAAACTCTCTTGACGGTATTTTCCTATGCTGAGTAGTTTAGCCTTGGGAGCAGCTCGAAAAAGAACATTTCAATCGTTCGCCCTGAGTAACTACCTTTTGACAGCCAGGTTTCTTTCCAATCTGCTCTCAGGACCATTCTGCTCTCAGGACCAATCTACTGAGGATAGATAGGTATCATCAGGAGACTTTGTGTAGGAAATTTGATACTCTTAAAGATTGGACTGGTGGTCTTTCGCTCTATCTTTAATCGTTTCGATTTTACGGTCATAAAAGAACGTGTATCCTCCAACTGAATAATTAATAACTCGGGCTGCACCTGAACCAAAAACACTAATAGACTTTTCGATTCGGAATTCAGTTCTGAACTTAAGTTTTAATTTTTTAAATACACAGGATGTTTAGTGACACATTCTGTGTCACAACACAACAATTCTAAAGTTAGTGTGAAATATCTGATACAAATCTGTGTTCACTGGTCTAATAGTGATAATTTCAAAACAATAATTGGTTTTTTTGAATGTTCAAATATTACTGAACCGAAATTACGGAAATTTTCACAGGTTTTGTATGATAAGTCAAAATAATTGTTTCCATATTTGATCCGATCAAAGTTTATGTGAAAACAAGTATGACGACACCAACATCCATAGATATTTTATTTTGGAAATATAACTTATTCGATCAGTGACCGCATTCAATATATTTTCAGGTATAAAAGAAATAGATTATGTAAATAATGTGTATACTGAGTACGGATATGTAATGTGCATTGTGTACAAAATGTATACGCATGGAAAAAATTCAAACAGTATGAAGATCTATCGCCTTTGATATAAATCTGTAACTGAAATCAAAAGTGTAAGCGCTATTTCCAAGTGTCAATAAAATCATATCTGTATACGTGTAATGCTGTAACAACAATTGAATTGTTAAATAAACTTCGTTCGAGCACAAAGTGAAACGTTTTTACGTACGTTTTAACTCGTCAAACACTGCAGCACCGTTTGTGATTAAACGAAAATTATTATTTATTGATTTTCTGGTATATTGAAATAAATTGAAGAGTTCAAAGTAGCCTTGTGTGGTATGCGTGTGCTTTGTTTACATTCTACGCGCTCCCGTGAGTCCCGTGTGCCTGCTACGGTTGAGCGTGCTGCATAGTGGGGGAACGTTCGACGTGCCGGCGCGCCGAGAGAGGAGAAGCGGGGAAGCGCAACTGGTGGGGCGGCCGCGGGACAGTAGGGTGAGCGGGAGAGCGTGATAAGGCCAGTCCTAGTCTCAGTATCAGACGGGCGCCGGCCGGCGACGCACGGAGAGTGCGGTTTGAGCGCCAGCCGGTCAATTTAACGCTACGCTTAGAGTACAAGTAGACTTCTTTTTTATCTTCAATGAATAAAAATAACTATAACACCCTAGGACTTTATTTGAAATAAAATAACATAAAAAATAATTAATAATGTTATAGAATCAAATGGAAAGAATAGATTCCATTTTATTTTCACAAATAATACACTACAGTAATTCATAACAGTATTTACATTATTTTTTTACGTGGTAAAATTCTTAATTTCACTTCACATAATCGCGTTGACAAACAATCAAATAAATTATTAATTCATCCGTACATCGTAAATAGTGTTTCAATTTCTCAAACGAATGGATAGGCCGATAGTTATATGACAGACAGTATAGTGACCGTTCTAACACAACTTTGAGATTCGCGCGAATGCTCGCGCGCCCCGTGCGTACTGTAGCAAGTCTGGGTTCGCCCGTCGCAGCCGAAAGTAAGCAATGCAACGTCCAGGCACAACCTGACCACCTCTGTCGTCGTCGAGGTTGTTGTCCCGCCGCGCAACGCGACACAAGTACGCTTGCATCAATGTTTAGCAATATACGGTTCTTGAAACTTGCTTATGCTTAACATTGAAAAAGGCGAGCACGCACGCACGCGTGGCACTAATGTGAGCATGCTCGGATCTCCACGAAGATGTGTTAGAGCTGTCGTTACACTGTCTGTCACTTAGTATTGGTCTTGTACATTCATTCAATTTTGTATGAAATTAATTTTTTTCACCATGAAAAGATTTTCAGCTTGAACAAAAAACTATTCAATTTTAATCGTTTTTCCATTCAACTTCGATATTCTTTCAACCGTGCAAAAGTTTGTTTGTCAACGTAGGCATTTATCTACAAAATAATCCGAGACTCTTAAAAGAACTAACCGATAATATTGAAACACTTTCGCTAATAATTGAAATCGTAGCCAAACATTTTTTTGTATATTCTGTTTTGAATTCATAATCACTTTTATCATAAAACACAAATGATAGGTGTGAAAAATTTCGAAATCGAAGTTCATGGTGCGCGGATTGTGACAAAGTGTTAACTAGCCAAAGGAGCGTAAACAAATGCCCGAGATTAATCAAATGATTTGTGCAGGATTGATATTGATATATATTGAATAATCATTATTGTGGAATACAACTTTATTGAGTGGAAGAAAACGAGTGCAACGTATTTTAGTGAGGGTGTTGTGCAATGGATCTCAACTCTGCGATACCCGAAGGACTTCGCCACACGCGACGACTGGATGACAAGTTCCTGAGAGGTGGAACAAAACATCGAACAGTGTGAGTGAACCGATTTTTCAATAGCGTTACACGTTTTTGTGTATAGACTGCGATTGGTCGGTAACTCGGTCAGTATTCGACGCTACCCTTCATCGTTCGTCAATGCTAATAAATTCAACTTAACGAAGTATCCAACGGTACAAGTAAGATTTTTCTTCATCCTCAATGAATGAAAATGACCGGACATCCCTAGGACTTTCGATTGAAATTTTTTTCCAATAAAATTAAAATGAAATAATATTAATAATATCATTACAACAAATTTGAAAAAATGAATCAATCAATTCAATTCAATTTCGAAACACTTTCAACCGCGCGCAAGTTGTCGGCATTTCGATTACTTAACTATTCCGTGTGGATTCAAAATTACTTTTGTGATTAAATACAAATGTTAGTGTGGACATTTTCGAAATCATAGTTCATAGTGCGTGGATTGTAACATTTTCGAGTGTTAATCAGCCAAAGAAGCGTGCATAAGCAATTAACGCGTGTGATTAATTGAATCATTAGTGCGGGACTGACATTGATAAATATTGAACAATCGTTATTATGGAATACAACTTTATTGAATGGAAGGAAACAAGTGAAATATGATGAAGTGAGGGTCTCGTGAAATGGATGTCAACTATATGCTCCAGGGGCTTCGCCACACGTGAAGGACTGGAGGACGAGTTCGAGTGAGAGGTGGAACAAGACATCGAACGGTGAGTGAATCAATCATTTCAATAGCATGGAATAGCTAGCATAAAAACTGAAAAAATTAGAAGTATACTTTCAGGTATTCTTATCGATGTTAATATTATCTCTCATACTAGCAAGGCTTACCAAGGTTCACAATTTTTTGAATGAAAACTACCTCGTAGAGTAAATTTGTAGAAGTGACTAAAATTCGACACAGTGAATTGTAGAAGATTTCTTTAGGAACCAAATAAGGTCGATTAAAACATGAATTCGTCGAATTTCGTATTCATCAAATGACGCTTGAGCAGATCAATTGTTATACGTTGTTCTCTTCATTGAAAAGATTTTTCAAACCTTCTATCTGTACGTGTGTGTATCCCTTCGGTCGTAACATCGTTTTTCCGAAAATACGTATACAATCTTATGCAGAGTTGTATTTCATGGAGGCCAGGTTCACAAAAGAGTCAATTGAAAGTTGAAGAATTCAGAAAGTTGAAAATACCTCATTTTTTCGAGTCAAAGGATAAAAACAGTAGGATGAGGGATTATGAATTATCAAAATAAAAATCATTCGTGCATTACATGTAGGATACAGAATATTTTTATTTCAACGTCACGAGGAGGTCACGTGACGTTTAAATATACATATTAAACAATTTTCTAAAATTACTCGCAAATTCCTATACAAATATTACAATAATATAATGTCCTTACAGCTAGAGCAATCGTGTTTATCCGTTATTTGAATATATATAATTTACGTTTATTTACACATTCATATTGTAATTTTTTTTTTTTTGTAATCCATTTGTTTTTTCCTCTTCTTTTTTGTTTTAGACTTTTTATTTTTCTCTTATGCTCGAAGTAGTTTTTGGCCTCGACGACGAGTTGAAAGTAGACGAGACATATGGGAATCCATCCGCTTGGGTTATGTTTAGACGATTTGGATAGCGGGTTAGGAAGGATCGGAAGGTAAGAGGACAAACGCCAGTGATGTACAAAGTACACGTGACGAAATTTCGTGCCGTCCCAACCGTCGTGCTCTTTAACATTGATATACAAAGTTGATCAGCTCAAATCGGTTCATGAACAAAAAATTATCTAGTAAGATCCGTCAAATATTTCACCTTATTTTTACAATTCTCTCAAAAAATTTCGAAACGGCTAAAATTCGAAATTCCACTAGTTTTCCATACGTCGCATGTATAAATGTGTGTATGCTCGTGATTTAGCTCAAATTTTTGCTCAATTTTTAATCAATTCGTCGAACTCGCGAACTTCTCCAATTCCCTTCTACTCGTTTTATAATTTTGTAAAAACGCCAAGCTGTAATCCACTCTCGAAATTTACCACAGTTTTTTGTGCCGATTTCATTATATTCGAATGTCGCAGAACGTGTACCGAATGACCTTGGATGTAACTGTTTCGTATTACGTTCCTAATGTTACTTCAGAGAAACGGATATAACCGTAAGATTTCTGTTTTTTAATTATAGTAATCACGATATGATAGCCTCGTCTCTCGAAACGTTCAGCATTTATACTAACTGAGAAAGCAATTTATTTAATATTCCAACAAAACTTTATGGTTGAAGAAATATTTTTGTTTTTCGTTATATTATTACAATTATTCACGGATAAAATATTCACTTACAAATCACTGTGTCGACAGACAGTCGCGAGATTTTATCAAAGGAAACGAGCAAAATTAGCGGGTTTTCATATTTCTTCAATTTAGTCCACTGTCATTTTTCAGGCTATAAATTTTTCGGTACGTGTCACAATATAAATACGTTGCAGAATTGTTCATTTATTATTTGCACAGAGTTTGAAATTCGTGTTTATGAGAAAAACACTGCCACTTTTTGTCAGTTTATAAGCAGAACACGATTCATCGAACGAGTTGGAAACATTGCATTTGTCAAATTTTAGGTTAGGACATCGGCACCAACCGTTTTCATTCTATTTTTACACGATTCTGCGAAAATACTCAACACAGTAATTATTTAAATGAACATTCTTATTAAAAACATGAAGGACGACGCTTTTTTCGACGTAGCTTTGTTTCTGAGACAAAAAAAAGTGACAGGCTGTTTTTCTTCCATTACAAACTATGGTGTATTTTTGTTTGTAACTGACAGACCGCCTCAAAGAAAAAAAATACATAATATTTTGAATGGTAATTATATGATGAACATGAAATTCTGTGTTTTACGAAAATTTTTCCAATGTTGATAACGTTACATATATATTTATAACTTTGTTTTTAATTTCATTCTGTTTGAAAACAAATATTCATATATTTTGTAATATTCATAGAGATTTAATGAGTGATGCGAACGTTTGTTCTGTTCACCTGAGCATTGAACTTCGCAAGGTTCGCCTTTCTTTTGTGTTTAACAATGTATACATGAAAACTGTATGATTGCAATGCGCATAAACAGTATTTTTTTGACATTTTATGGCATTTTGAGATGTGAGCGGGACTCAATGATTTTATACTTTCTTTGACGAGTGCATTTATTTGGATTATAGAGCGCACAGAAAATTGCGTAAACTCTAGTCCAGCAAATAGGAATCGCAGCTCCCCAAATAAAAAAATACTGAAAACCAATTGAACCATCGCTTGGAAAAAATATTCATTGCTATTGTTGCCTAGAAACTCTTTGAAACTTTTCAAGTTTTTTGTTTTAATATTTTGTGCATATATTTATTGTTCGTTTAAAAACAGTCACAAATATTTGAACAAAAATTCAAAAACTTGGTCTGATTCTTTTCTATGATTTAGTAAAATTTTGAGTGGAAAAAAAATTCTGGTTGACGATAAGAGTTCCGGACTCTGGACATTTCAATAAAAACAAAAACTCGAATATTTTGTAATTTATTATATGCTGAAAATATTCTCTGGAAACAGAATTCTAGACAACAACCTTGAAGAGTTTTCTCGTGAATACTATTCCATCTATTACAGTAAACCGTGATAGGATTTTTATCATCCATTTCTTTTAACGATATTGTTGAGTTTTTATCGTCAATCATGTCGAATTACCTCGTTCGAAATTTTGTCACACACATACACACGTAGACATACTCGTAGGTATAGCGAACCGATTTGATCTGAATTTTAATCGAAACGTCTGGCACGACAGACGGACGGACAGCTCTCATGAATAATTGTTTTTTTTTTTTTTTTTTTTTTACATATATTTATAGACAAAATCTGTGGAATTTATTCCACAAATCGAATCACTCGATTTCTCGTTCAATCTCTCCAATTCATTTTTGTTCATTCAAAATCCTTTTTTTATTCTTCATATATTCAAAGTTTTCGTTTTCATGAGAAAATCTCACGAAATGTTTGAGCTATGAAATAATGCACGTATGCATTTATTTAACACGTAAACTTGCACGTGCTTCTCATTCCAAACATTCAATCGTCGAAAAAATCTTTTATTTCGAGAAACAATCGAACAGGTCATTCATATACGATGCTATAAATTAAAGGGAATGTAGGGACTTGGACTTCTGATTTCATTTTCCATTAAAACTTTGACGTATCTCGTTGCATTTAAGGGTAAATGCAATCTTGATGTTTAAAATTGATCAAGTATGTGTTGTCGATGAAACGCCATTTTCCGTCGAGTCAGGTAATTCGTATTCTGTCATATCTCTCTTTTTATGAGTTTTCTCACGTCGTCATTAGGGCTATTTTAAAATTGCTATACTTCAGCAAATCTTTTGCGAACATCGTCGTTTATCAGATTGTGAAAAAAGAAATAATTTTTTTCTCTGATTTAAAAAAATCACGCGATTCCAACGTGAGCAATGAAAAATATGCGTTTGTCGAGGCGGAATCAAAAACAACAATCTAATCGTTTTATCGTGAACCGAAACATTTATTATTTTGTTTTCCTCTCGTATAACTTGTCAGGTAAATTATAAAATCGAGATCTCAATCAGCCCCGCGTTAAATTGAGTCAACATCACATTTCGGTTAATCTCCATTTTTCTCTTTACTAACATTTTTATTAATTATCTTTTTTCATACTTTTTTTTTTTTTTTTTTTTTTTTTTTGGTGTTCATTCATTCTTCGTTTCAAATAAACCCTTTCGCGCTTCTCTGTTTCTATACGCAAATTTGTATTATTTCGATCCACCTTAGCGCAGAGTCGATATTTTCGTTTTTCTGAATTCTTTCAATCGTACGAAAATCAGACGTTCTTTCGTCCTAGACCGGCTGGGACAGTAATCGTATAAAGAAAAAAAAAAATCATTGTAAAACGAAAAAATAATAAACAAACTAGCAGCTTCCAGCACTGCGACGTATACTCGATCTTATATCCAGCAAAAATAATGAAATAATAAAGAGAATAATAATCGTTCAAAGTTATGAAAGGAATAGAAAAAAAATATCGTATAGCTCATAGAAAAAATATACACGCATATATATATATATATTTATTTGAATTGTTTGTTTGTTTTTTATTTTTATAAAAATAGGCGGTAAGTTTATTGGGTCGAAATGCGTTAGGCGCTCGCCTGTCAGTCATCACTACATTTTATAGAATGAATCAAGGAATATAAAGAATTGTTCACCGTTCTCTCGTTACAATTATCCCCAGGATTTTGTTGTCCTCTTTTATTTTATTTTCTCAGTTTTTCAACAAATTTTGTCTCTCTTTTGTTTGTTTTCATCGACTCTACCTTTTTGTATTATTTTGAGATCGCTCTGACCGAGTTTTGGTTTTTGTGGTATTTCGTTCTGTACGTTCAAAGTATGAGATTCGCACGTCGAGATTTGACAGTCAAGATTTCATCCAACTCTATCGATGTCACATTCTCGAATTTTATTTTAATATCTTTTGTTGTTGTTGTTGTTTTTTTTTCTCGTTTGTTTCGGGTTTTCGTTGGTTTTATTGATTTTGTTAATTTTTTAAATTCAGTTTTAACCATTGAGATGAGTTATGTGAGTCAGAGACGGCGAGGACTCCCTCGGAGTAACCGACGGTGCCCGGCTGCTGCTAGGGGTTGCCGAAGGGGGGATCAATGAAACGACTTCGGGACTCGAAGTTGGCCCATTATCCTCGTACACTCTCTCCTATAATACAATTAATTATTCATTTGTTTATTTTCTGATCCTCTAAACCAATATTTCTCTATTTCTCTCTCTCTCTCTCTCTCTCTCTTTCTTTCACTCTCTTTCTCTCTTTTTCTTTTTTTTCTATATTAGTTATTTTTTTAATCATCTTTGTTACTCCAATTTTTTATGTTCGTTTCTCCAGGGGTTTCTTTTGAAAACATGTTTTTGCACCAACGTCACTCGTCAGTCGTATGCCCGATCGTTTATTATTTATTTTTTTGTTTTTTTTTTTTTTTTTCCTTTGTTTAAGAAACGGTCATAGAAATCGTTCTTATTCGACGATTTTTTTTTTTTTTTTCAAATATTTTACAAAGTCCATGGAGTTTGCGTTTCGAAGAAATTTCTTTTTGTTTCTTCCCTCCTCAGTCGGTCGCCCTTTCTTTGTCTCCCTCTCTTTCTCACTTTTTCTTCATTTGATAATTGATAATTGTGTTCGTTTTTTTTTTTCATTTTTTTCGTTTTTTTCACTTAATAAATATTCGTTTGTCTTTTTACAAATGATAATAGTTACATCACGATGGCACCCCTATATTAATATCGACGCAGAATCAGATCGTTCGTCATTCAGACATATGAACGTGTGTCAGGTACATAACACGAAAGAAGCAATGAAAAATAAAGGCTCTTTCATTCCCAATTATTATAATAATATATCTTCAGTTCCGTCGTCTATTTTTCTTCGCACAGATATCTGCACATTTCTATCATTTCATTTTCATTTGACTTTTTCAAAAAATATTGTCGCGGTAATCGAGGCCCGTTTTTGTTTTTTGTTTGTTTGTTTGTTCTTTTTTTTTTTTACGCGCAGCATAATTTTCCTCGACGTATCAATCTTTCTATCATTTTTGAATTCAAGTATTTCTCGATGAAATACAATTGAATCAAACAATCGGTAGGGTGAGGTAGTGCAATTCGGAACATTCCAGTCTTTTGTTTGTATCTTCTATATTTATGGCACTTTTCGAACTAAGGAACCTTCTCAGTGTAAAATTTATCAAATTTAAGCTTTTATTAACATCCTGTTAAATTTTTGTCCCAAAATTCAAATTATTTCGGTCGGTACAGCCTTTTTTTTTTTATAAAACCGCTTCGAAAATCCCTGAAACTTCAAACGCGCTTTCCAAAACCCTGGACTATTTTAAACGAGTTTTCAATGACAGTTTTCATGCCGTCAAGCTCAAATTTTCGCCACATAATTCTTCAAGGCGTTCCTTAGGGAGAGCTGTGGAAACTTTTTTTTCATAATGTCATTTTTTTTTTTACGAAAAACTATTAAAAAGACACAACTTGACATTGATCTTTGAAATAGTTGCCATTTTGTCAATTTTTATCGAAAAAAAAGATCCTTTCTAAGCCCCCTAGAGTTTTCCGAACGGATTTCATACCGATTTTTGGATTTCATCGTTCTAGATCATTTTTAGAGTAGAAGCGTCAATCATCAAGAAAATTTTTCATTCGCTGTACAAATCATTTGAAAATACGTGAGAAAATTAATCCATTAGTTCCATTGATTGAGAAAAAAATGAACAAAAATCGACAAGTCTTACCCGCGTTACTCTGAGAAAATCCCTTAAATATTGGACTTCATTCTGAATTCGGATTCGATATTCCAGGTGATGAATTTAGCTCAGTACATATTTTATAACTTTAAACTCATTCGTCACGTGAACGTTTGAAAAAATTGAAAAATATTCGGCGCTGTCGCTGTTGAACCATGACGAGTGATAAATGCTCGCAATCAACATTTTTGTTAAATCGTTTCTGACTTGAACTACCTTACCCGATATTTTGTTTTTCGTACGTTCTTCTCGTAATGAATTTTGTTTTTTTTTTTCTTTGTTCTTTAATTCTCTATCTACTTTGGCGTAATATGCTTTCCGAGTCGGTTGGTTCGATAAGTCGAATGATGAAGTATTTTAGCTGCGCGTCGAAAATTGTTAAGCGTATAAACCTTACAGATCGTGTACGAAACGGTCAGAGTTGACGCGGCCGCGTTAATAGCATTGCTCCCGATCGCAGTACACGAGACTGGTTGACTACGTCGTCTCGGTCTCGTTCATCTGGATAAAATGGAGTGGCAAGTGCTGTAGCTTGATCGGGCATTCGACCTTCGATGAATTGGCTCTCTGCCGAATGTACAGTCCCGGGCGACGTTCCAATCAATAATTCAACGTATTTGCGGGGAAGAGAGGAGAAACAAAAAAAAACGCACACAGCGTAGTGTTAAGCCGAAGCTCTTTCCAACTATCCCATTTTTCTTTTCACAAATATTTATGATTTTTCAAAGAGACAAATCTACGACGTAATTCTTATCGAAATATCGATCAACAAATATTTATTTGCTGATAAGATTCAAACTTATTCTTTTTTTTTTTCAAATTTTTCGTGCCAACGATTTTTCAACAAATTTTTACACAAAATTTACTTTTATTATTATTGAGGATCAATGATTATCATATTTTCTGAATAGCTCCATCGCCAAATATCAAAGTTCCGATTGGATCACAATTTAGACTGGACATTAAAGAAGAAATCGTTCCAAACTTCCTCAAAACAAAATTAGCCTAGATTTGATGACCTTGTTTGGCTTATGCTTTAATTTCAATATTATTGCCTTCAAAGTCCTTAAAATTTCAGGATTAAATGATAGTGCAACGTGTTACGTAGATACGTGCCTCTTTAAAAAATCAAATTTTCTCAGATACACCGAATCACGAACGCATATAATATTTCAACAGAGAGAAAAGAAACAGAGAGAACGTGTATTTATATGTATATGATACGAACGTACACGTAATAACGATTGCTAAAGATAGTAACCGAGTTATAAAAATGTACCTGTGAACTGTCGTACTTGAGACGCTTCCAGATGAAAGATTTTTTCTCCTGTTGAGGGTTACCCGGACCGACATCAGCTCCGGAAGCATTGTAATTTGGGTTCGAGAACGTTCTCACGTTTCGTCTACTCGCATACTGTCTGTATTTTCCCTGTTTAGTCTTACGTTGACATAGAAGAATGATGATGATGACTACAAGGGCTGCAGTAAAAGCCAACATTGATACCATCGTTATTACCACTGTTCTAAGGCTATATTTTTTCTCTTGATTTGATTTGAAATTCTTAAATTTGTCATCCCCATCACGATTGTTAGATCCGGTTACTATTTCTGGATATTTAGGCTCGTCGTCGTCCAACTCCTCGGCATCAGGATCATTTTCGCTTCCGGGTTTACGAAGTGGCACATTTTTCTTAGCAACTGCACAAAGAATTCAATATCATTTCAACTTTAAACCCAAATTAAAACGTAACGAGGTTAACAGTAGACAGTGTCTTTTAAAAAATTCTCTATTTTATTAATTTCAAAGAACAATCTAAATGAAAATTACTGAAAGAAATGATTTGCTGCATGTTTCTAAGCAACTGTTCTGTTGAGGTTTTGTTTCAGTCGTTTTGTTGTTTTGAATAGTCGAAAAAATCAGAAAATAACATTGAACAAATTAGAAAACCAATCTGCTATGGACTTGTAACTACAAATCAACGGTTGCCTCGATTCGTTAGGATAAAAAACCATCAGAATGAACTCTGATGGGAATGAAAAACATTGGGAGGATTTTCTGAATGGAATTCAGCTCAGAAGTTTATTAAGATTTAGATATTGATGGAAATTTTTCGTGGGACAAGCTGGATGTATTTGATATAGTCATTTACAAACCTGTAGAACATTTAGGATCTTCAACATCAGGACAAACGCATTTGTAGCTCTTACGAGCGAAAAGGCAGAGATGTGTACATCCTCCGTTCTCAATGGCACAAGGTGTCCAGCCGGTTTGTCGTTCAGCTGAAATACTTTTGAGATCGGTCATGAAACCCAACGAAGTTCGTATCGGAACTCGATTTTCACCAGTTGCTTTGTCAGCTCGTTGAATCATCTCAAGCTTCCAATTAACCCAGTAAATATGTTCACCGTACTGCATAAAAATCAAAAGAAAAAAAAAAGTATAAAAACTCATTTCATTATACTTCAAAGTTCTGTTTACTTGGATCGAAAACACAAAAGAATGATGTTTTGTGAACATTAGAATGATTTATTTTGATTGATGATAGTTTACCTGAGTAAGACCAAATGGATCGATGAAACCACTGACGAGAGTAACTCTGTATCGTCCATGTAGATCAGATGTTTCGATTCTATCTTTCAAAGAATCAGCCCAAAAGAGCTTTTTGTTTGTATAATCGATCGAAAGTCCATTTGGAAATGCCAGATCCGTTAAAATGATTGCTTTTTGATCAGAACCATCGAGAAGTGATCTTTGAATTTTTGCATGATCACCCCATTCCGTCCAAAAGACGTAACCCTGCCTCGGGAATAGAGCCAAAGATCTTGGATCTTCGAGATCACTAACGATAGTCTTTTGACTGGTTCCATCAATTTTGGCTACTGCTACGACTTTGTGTTTCATGTCCGTCCAGTAAAGATTGTTTGCAATCCAGTCAACAGCTACGCTGAATGGTGAAATAATCTCTGTCCCAGTTATAATAGTTTTAACGTCACTGTAATTTCGCATGTTTACGGACCTGAAAGAAAAAAACACATATTCAAAGGTTAACTCTCTGATTAATTTTTAAAAACTTAAATATAACTATAATAGAATAATTTAATTATGTTAGTTATATTATGTCTCATAGCTATTGATCTTTTGTAGGGTCTTATAAGTCGAATTATAGGAGTTTAAGAACTAATAATCTTTCCCATACCAAACTCCGAAATTTAACGTTGAAATTTTGTGATTTTTTTAGACAAACTTTGTCAGATGTTGTTCTAAAATGTGGCAAAAAGGAAATAAAATCTGTAGAAAAGTTCTCGATTTATTTTGTAAAGTGTAATTCTGGAATAGAAAGGGAATCCTCGTACGTAGTTTCGTAATAGAGTCCTGAATGAGTATGCAGAATTTTTTTCGAGTTCTAGGCAAAAACGATTTGGCGGTACCACTTGCTTCAATACATGAAAACACTAGTGCATCAGTTTTATCCACTAAAACAATAAAGTTTTGTACAATTTCGTGTACATACTTAATCATGAATCCTTTATCTCGAGTGCTAGTGGTGTCGGTGTAAAGTATCTGTCCTTGTGCCCAATGAAAATCAACAGACAAAGCACGATGAACGTCAAGAACAGGTAGAGCAACTTCTCGCATGTCAGAAGTGTCGAACGATATTCTCGCGAGACTTTTTCTCGCTGCAAATAAGAGGAAATTGGAAGGAGCAGTATTGCACGTCTTTTTATCTTCATTCAGTAAGATTCCAGTAGGGCAGACGCAGGAATATCCACGTGGATTGCGCAGACAAAGATGTGAACAGCCACCATTGTCTTTGCCACATACGTTGTTGAAATCTTTCAAGTCGTCCATCTGTAGATCAAATTTTATTAGGAAACAATATGATTTTTCGTCCCATAAGATCGTGTGATCGTATGGGTCGAAAAAAAAAACCATATTGCCAGTGTAGGGTTAAATAAAAATTATATAAGTTTCTTTGATACTTACGTTTACCGATCGAACGTCCATTACGCCATCAAGTTTGCTACTCACGACCCCCAAAGCCACTCCTGACGTTTTGTTCGCTCTGACGACTCCTTGGGAGTGCCAATCGCTCCAATAAATGTATTCACCCAGCACAGCAAGACCATAAGGATATTGCGCACTCTTGATAATGACTTTTCGATTTTCACCGTAAAAACTCGATGATTCTATGACTTTTCTCTTTGCATCGGTCCAATAGAGTCTGTTCTCCTCATAATCGATCGCCAATCCATTCGGCCAAACAAGATCATCAGCAATGAGCGTAGTTCTTTCTTCACCGTCCATATTGGCACGTTCAATGCGAGCGTTCAAACCCCAATCCGACCAGAACATAAACCCCTTCTTATAATGCAGAACGATTGCACGAGGGCTGTCAAGACCAGACCAAACGAGAACTTTTCGATTTTTACCGTCGAGCTCAGACACTTCAATACTATTGAGACCCGCGTCAGTCCAATAAATCTTTCTGCCAATCGAATCGATAACGAGACTGTCGACGGTATCGATACCCGTGTCTATTATCGTATCGACAACGCTACCGTTGAACGATGTCTTTTTAATAGCATCTTCGCCTGGATCAGTGAAATATATTTCGGCAGAACGAAGATCCACGTCTACGCCACTTGCGTTCTTTAGGAATGGAATCGGAAGTGCTACGTCGACCAAATAATCAACATCGAATGATAACACTCTGATGTCTATGCGATGAGCAAATATGATAAATTTGTTGGGCATCGTTGGACAAGTTTTTCTATCAGGCTGAAAAACAAACTCAAATAAATATACAGAATTTTGTTGTTTATTTAAAAACTTCAGTCAAACGTCAAGGAACCTCGGAACGAAACCAAGATTCCTCAAGAGCTTAACTAACCCGCAGAAGAATCCCAGTTGGACAGGCACATCTCATGCGACTAGTCTTCCAAGATATAAGACAGAGATGAGAACAGTTTCCATTGTTTCGGTGGCATGGACTGTCGGGAGTTTGACGATTACGATGAAATGCTCGGACATCCATGAGTCCGGTTATGCCCGATCTCACGACCGTAATGTTACCACCTGTGTCCTTGTCCGCTCGATGAATACTCTGGGTCTCCCAATCCGTCCAGTAAATCTTGTTTCGATGAATAACCAGACCAAACGGATGCGGTAGATTTGCTGCTAAGCGGAAAACACCCCAAATGTCATTATATTCGAAGAGGTTATCGGAAAGAGAAATAATAGGATAGTAGGATAATAAGAAGTCGTCTCACCCATTAAGACAGTTCGGTTTTTGCCATCGAGATCCGAATACTCAATGCTCTTTGTACCACCATCTGCCCAGTATAATCGTTTTTTATCGAAATCTATTGCCAAACCATTCGGCCATGTTAAGTTTGCACTTATGAGAACTTTTCGTAGTCTACCGTCCATTGAAGCTCTTTCAATCTTTGCCGTTTTTCCCCAATCGCTCCAATACATATAACCAGCTGAAAAATCATAAACTCTTCTACATTCAAAAGGAATTTGACACCATTCAATGATAGGAATAAATTCACGGGTCAAATAAATGAATAAATAGTGACAGGTTTTAGTGGAAGAAACTTACACGTTGGATCCACCACGATGTCTCGTGGTTTATCGAGTCCCTCGTACACTAAAAGTGTCCTCATCGATCCATCGAGATTCGAACATTCGATTCTGTTGGTTCCAGCGTCTGTCCAATACAATTTTTTTCCTACCCAGTCCATTGCTAAACCAGCAGGTGATTCTAAATTACCATGAATGATAACGCTTTGATTAGTTCCGTTTAGATGTGCACGACTTATTGAATTAGCTTCAACGTCAGTCCAATAAATAGTATCCTCGTTCGAATCCCAAGTAAGAGCAACCGCACTAGCAACATGATCAACTGGTATAACAGTGTCGAAAGCTCTTGTTGTTTGATCAATTGGTATCATACGTAGATCTCGTTTTCTTGCAAATATAAGAAGATTGTCAGCTGTTGTTGCACAATTTTTGCCATCTCGTTTAATCTTTAGACCCACTGGACAGACGCAACTGTAACCCGTACTATTTGGTAAACACATGTGCGAACATTTGCCATTGTTGTCACCACAATGATTTGGAGAATCTGGTTGACGTTGGGGATGATAACTATGAAGATCTATAGGAAAGTGAAGACCTGCAAACAAAACGCCAACTCAATCAATCAATTTCTTTTCTCGAAATATCATTTTTAATGCCATGACATTAATCTCTTATGTTCATACCCGAGTAGATCGTTTTAAATCCTCGTCCATTCGCCTTGTTCGCCGATGAGACACTTTTAAAATGCCAATCGGTCCAATATATCAGATCTTCGAAAACTGTTATTGCAAACGGATGATAAAGACCTTTACTTAGAATTTTCTTTCTTCCCGAACCATCGAGGTTGGCGGACTCAATAAACGCAGGCTTTGCATCTGTCCAAAATATTCGATCTGTCGTGTAATCAATCGTTAAACCATTTGGCCAAGTAATTGCGGTTGTTACAATTGCTGTTCTATCTGAACCATCCATATCTGCTCTCTCGATTTTTGGATTTGAACCTGTTTCGTTTGAACAATCACAAAAACGTTGTATCAATTTTTACAAACAATGGTTATCGTGAATATATCTTGAAAGTGCATTTTCAATGAGAATGATGAGGAAGTTTTTTTTATATTATTACCCCAGTCGGTCCAGAATACGTAGCCATAATGCGGATGCACCGCTATCGCTCGTGGCTTTCCGAGGTCACTTGATATAAGAACGTGACGAATCTTCGTGTCTAGCGTTATAACTTCGATCCTACTCGTTCCAGCATCCGTCCAAAATAACAAATCATGAATCCAATCTATCGCTACACCACCAGGAATATCAAGACCCCATCGTAACACATCTTCAGGGTCACTGCCATTTATGTACACTTTTCTTATGACATCCATTGAAACGTCCGACCAGTAAATCACCCCACGTTTGTAATGATAATCCAGTGCTATGGCGTTATGCAGACCCTTCAATATTGGCGTGTGCTTTGATTGCTTTGGTGGCCCTAGAGTCATCTAAATAAATCAAAATATCTGCTTACTCAACTGCCATTCATTATTCATATGTCTCCTATTTATTACCGTACTTTTCCAAAAATATAACTGCACTTTTTTTATTCAATCGCGACCGAAATAAGTGGTACCTGATGATACTGACCTTTCTAATATCCACGCGATTTGTAAAGAGCAGTTTGAGATTAGCACCGATGGCTTTACATGTTCGAAAATCTGGTCGTAGTACGTAACCTCGCATACAGCTACACGCGAAAGAACCCAATGTATTGTTACATAGTTGACTGCAAACCGGATCTTTTTCAAATTCACACTCATTGATGTCATGACACGTTGCGTTATCAGGACCAAGTACAAAACCAAACTCGCAAGAGCAAGCTTTTTCATTCTTAGCTGTCAGAATACACTGTTGAGTGCATCGGTCGGTAGGTGTACAATCTCTTTTCGTTGGACACTCTAATTCATCTGTAAATCATAATTCTCGTAAGCCATTTCGACGTATCAACATATGGAATATTTATTAGAAGCTTCGATCAGTAGCAATGATTCGTTTTTGCATCTATTTTTTTTTTTTTTTTTTTTACCACATTGTATTCAAAGTGAGCATGTGACTAGTTCGCCTTGAAATTCTTTTCTATCTTGCAAGACAGGTAGGAAATTAAGAAAATATTCGTTTAGGATACGCATTATCTGTTTATACGAAAAAAAAAACGATTGAATTAGGTTTATAAAATTGATCAGGTGGAACAGATATTCATCGATCTCGAGCCTTGACCAAGCACAGCAAAAACAGTTCGTTTCCATTTAATCCACTGAATAATAAGTTGAATCGAATGATAAATATATTATTTGTCATTAGCAAAACTCATTGACGAACAAATTCGAGCTAAATTCATATCAACATTAGTTTCGTGGACGAAATATTCTTGCAGCTGTGAGATTATTTGTACAAGTTTGAAAAATAATGTGACAATAGAAAAATATAATGAATGCTTGCTAATGAAAAGTTAGGGTACCATCTTTTTCCGGACAATCAGGGAAACCATCGCAAACATGTTTTTTGCTGATACAATAAGGATGGAAATGATGAGTCATTGCGTGGGAAGGTCCAGCGATAGAGAGTGTGTCGTTTCCCACCGATGGTGGTGCTTTGCACAAATATTGTGTAACGTCGCAGCTGAAAGCGCACAGTTCCTCGTCATCCCCATTTGGACAATCCATCACTCCGTCGCAAACCCATGTACGCTGTTGATCCAAAAATCGTTTGCCACATTTTTCAATTACAATTAGAAAATCAATGGTTGTTATTGTAAATTCAACTTTTTCGACGTTTCCAACGTTATAAGTAACTTTTTAATGTACGAACCGGAACACAGTGACCCGAATCACAGTGGTATTCGTCGGTCGGTGAACATGGCTTCGGGGTCAGATTTTTACAAGGTGCCATTTCGTCCTCACCGTTTGGACAATCAGATTTTCCGTCGCACATCTTACTCTCGCTAATGCATTCTCCATTTGTGCATCTTTAATCAAATTCAAATACTAAATGTTTGAAAAAAAACAATTTGTTGCGTTCAATAATTCGAATTATAAATTTATTGAAACGTAAATTGATACATTTTTGTTATATTATTATTATTATTAGTATTGTCATTTTATTAATCCTGCTTATTTGCCATTTCCACAACCGGTCTGTCCTAATGCACTATCGTATCGTATTTGCATAAGGGCCCATGGAAACTGTGGAATATTCGGCCCATACAGATGGCTGTATTTTTAACTCCCTACTGCCCTTAGGGCAAAAAGACGGGAGTTTAGCGTTTCACTGCGATCAGCTGATAGGGGGGACTTCTTTGTAGGAACTTTTCTCTGGAACGGTGACTGTTGTCTTAACCAATTTTTACTTATGTTTTCTGTATGTCACGGACAGTGTTCTTAGACATGATTTGTCAAAATCTATGGTGAACCCCCTCAGAAAACTAATATTTACGTTTGAAGCTATTTTGCGTTTAACTTTGGTAATCGTCGGTGCACCGTATGTCATGTTCTTATTTCGTAAATATTAGAAAATTAAAAAAAATCGATTTTATTTATTTTTAATCGTGATTTAAGTAATATATCGCGTTTTTTAAATCAAAGTTGCACCGGATGGGCACATTATTCGTGAGCTGAAATATAAAAAAATGACAAAAAGAAAATACAATGTTGCAAAGTTATTATTGGGAATTAACGGTGGAAAAAAACGTGTAATTCTTTGGACAGAAAAGGAATAATTGATCACGCTGCTCGCTGCTCTTGGTTTCGACCGATTACTCGGAGTTTCAATCACACACAGTGATGTCAAGCTGTCGTTCATGAAAATCACCCCCCCCCCCCCCCCCCCAACAATGTATAAGTCGCGTAGGTGAATAACAGATGCTCGATACTAATTGGAACGTAGAATTCGCGAATAGGGGAACAAAAAGTCAACGAACGAGAGTGGTAGGAACAAAAAAAAATGAAGATTGAACTGCGTGGCTAATTGGAATATGCTTCGAGGTTGGGGGAACATTATTTCGAACTAAAATGACGAAGAGATTGACACCGTCGTTGGCTTTTGAGTTTTATCCAATTTTGGAGAACTCTCGAGGGACAATACTCGTGTTCCAAGTGCTGTAATTGTTTCATTTCTATTTTCATTCTACCTCGATTGCGCCTTTGTCGAACTTACGTATGACTCCGTCACATACTAAATGATGAAAAAATTTTTTTAACTATAATCGCAACTAGTTTTTCATCGACTTTTCAACTTTATCTTTCAACCAAAATCTTTCTCAACGAATTGTTTCGAGGAACGTACTTTACTTAATTCTTTGAAGTATTAACTCACCTGAAATTATTGTCAGGGCACGGCTCAACGGTATTAGGACAATTTTCTTCGTCGCTCGCATCACCACAATCGTCGTCTCCGTCACATCTGAACTCAACCTTTATGCATCGAGGTGTCGCGCACTCGAAGTAATTCTCTCCGCAATGAACTTCTTGAAAAATTTCTGCCCAACCAAACATAAAAGTTTATGTTGTTTTTTATGTGAAATATTATCGAAGGGACGCTGGTAATTTAATTTCTAATCGAATTTTACTCGTAATAGCAACTTACGACATTTCGCTTCATCGGAACCATCGCGACAATCGTATTCACCGTCGCATCTGTATTCGTTCATGATACATATTCCGTCTGGACAAGTAAACTCGTCTTCTTTGCATTTTCTGAAAAGAAAAAAAAAATACATACATAAAAGCTACCGATACAGTTTTTTTAACAAAGCACTAACATGTACGTGTCATTCGAGGTCTCCACGTTTTCGTCCTATTCACTGATTAACAATAATTTTTTGCAAAAAGTTATACAATAAGAGATTAAAATGGTGCGCGATTCTTTCATTAATAACGCTACAAAAACTCGTTGCCGAAACTGTGATCTCCTCGTAAGTTCACTCTAACGCGATGAGATGAACAAACGATAGAGCTGTTTTCATAAAATATCGAAAAATTTAATAACTATGAGGCTTAAAGCAAACGTTGTTTTTTCTGTTTGACAGAATTTAAATATAGCGAAAGAACAACAAAAATATTCTTGTTCACCATTATTTCAGTCACTATACTTTGTCTCTCAGCCCCCCCCCCCCCCCCCACAGTGGCTATAAGAGAATGTTTTATACTGAATGAAACAAGTACAGTCGTCAGTCATGCATGAAAGTTTCGAACACGACAGTGTGGTTTTCATTTTCTCTCGACCAACTATATCGGGTTGAATGTCACCCGACACGTACACCCTTCTCGCAAACTGTGTACCCTATTTATTGCTTCATTCAAAGCTAAGTTGTTGGAGGGTGCAGTGTCGTCTGGTATCACTGGCAGTGCACACAAAACAGAGTAGAATGTCACGTCGCTAGCGCAGTCTTCCGCATCAGCCTCTTTTCATTAAGAGGCAAACAAGTAATTTTATTCAACTCAAAAAATACAGGGAACCAATGCCTCATTTATTGGGAAAGAAAAAAAAAAGACTAGGATCGAAAACATTTTTTTGTTTGGCTTATGTTCGGAAATCATGCTGGCGGTTCAACGATATTATTAATTAGTATCGATTTATGCTGAAAAACGTTATACTCGTTGGTTATGCAAATGCAAGTATATGTGAAATGATTCATTGAAATTTGGTCTGCACAGTCGAATTATTTTGTTAAGTACGTTTTGCTGAATATAATTGGAACGACACTACATGTTTGGTTAATATCGTGAACAATTAATTAGGTGAATCAGCAAATAAAGTGATGATTCAGTTAATATTATAATTAAGTCTTCCAAAAAAATATTTCATTGACAGTACTCAGACATAAAGTTTCATGCATATAGAAACTCGAAATCGTGGGTTATATATTCAATAAATTAATTATAATATTCTATAAACTTTGATATTGACGAATTTTCTAGATTTGCAATATTTTTATTTATTATAGTATTAACAAAAAGTAGATGATTTTATAATCGTTTTCGTTGTTCTATATTTCTTTGTAGATCGAAAGGATCGTAGAGAAAAATGCTAAGGGTCAGGATCCCCCCTTGCTTTGGATATACGAGACACATATATATGTATATTTACTGTTCTCCCCTATGCGAGTTTACGGGCATGACCTCGGTTAATGTATTAGTCGACGACCATGAATGTCTGTGAACTGCGGAAAATATGGTGCATGGGAATAACCATGCACCAATAAATCATTGATTGCGTATGAGACATCAATCAGTATTATTGTTCGTTCTCACAGTCTATGAGACCGAATTATTACTCCCAAAAAAAAATTCTTATTGAGGGCCATTTAAAAGTAAAAATCGTTGGATTACCGTCAAAATAAAATTTTACACATGATTAAAAGTTAGAAAGAAATCGACAACAATGAAAAAACCACGTCTACAACTTTAACGTTTAATTTCTTCAATTTTTTCTGTAATATCTGTCAAATCAGGGATTACGGAAAAAATGTTGTTACAATTGTAGCTAAAAAGTCGTGTCATTTTTGAACCCTTGCCAAACTATAAAATCGCAATAGAATAAAAATTCTATGAAAAAATTGTGACACAAATGTGCACCGTTTGCAGATTTCTGTTTCATATTAAATCGATGACATTTCTATACAAAAAATAATCAATCGGTAAAAGGTAGTTAGAAGTTAAAAATTTGAAAAATCAATCATAAACTCACACGTGTATAAATTAGTATGGTACCATGTCAAATTCACAAGTATCGAAGACAATCTTTGTGAATCTTTCATATAAAAGAACTATTGAAAAAAAAGTAATATGAGAACTATTGAAAAAAATGTGAAAATAAAAATAACGTCCGAAGATGGATATCTATATGAGCGAGCGAGATGAAATGATGTCTCTATCACTAAAATATACAGATATATAGGTATACAGGGCTGACCCTGTAGCCCACAACATCCAGGTGGTCGATACCACGCGCCACCAACGCGCAACCATTACCGGTTGCTTGGCAACCTTACCTCCACGCCCTGGATCACCCAGAAACGAATATACATAGCTTCGACCCCACAAACCCTCCGTCATGTAGCTCTGCACACCCCACGAACTATAAGCTACCTTTTCCGGGTATTTAATTCCAGCAGTATTCATATATCTCTTATCCAGATGTCTTGCGCTCATTCGAAAAATCTACGAATCTTACTTGCCCCATTGGCTAACGATGAGTTCTGCGATTTCAATCAAAGTTCACTTTTATGTTCGAAAAATCATGACAAATACTGTAACTCCTTTCGTAGAAAATTTCATGAAAATAATTGCTTTAATGTATTTTTCCATATTAGAATCTATTAACGTTTAATGTTACGTTGTACAAAAACAAATACGTAAAACGAGGCAAACATACTGATGACGAATATTTAAAAAAAAGAAAACTTGTGGATTTTTTGATTCACGGGTTTACTTGATTTTTTAAGGATGAGACGATGGATTCTTTGTTCAGTATATATTGGATAATGAAAGTGGAGTTTTTCAAAAATTTCAAAACATTCGCGATCGTATTGTCGTTTATCAATAAATAAAAGGAGTTAAAAATGATGATTGTATAACGGTATAAACAAATTGAATTCCATATCCATGATAAAATTATTTGAGTGAAGACGAGGCAAAAAGAGGAAGAATTTTTTCTTCCGGGCCAGAAATCAAACTTGTCGTTAAGGGCTAATATTTTAGTATATCTATATAATCTTGGTATATAACGGAAGATTATATAGATATAAGAAAATGTATTCTGCTGTGTCGTAAAGAAGACACGGCGTGGGCGACAAAATCTTAGCGTGGGCAGCAGCTGATACTCCGACGTCAAAATAAGTCTCTTACAGACGAAATGCCTCCTTACAATAGCGGAAAAATCGAATTATCCATACGTATACAACTAGATGGTTTTTTATTTTCTATTAAAATCTGTTTTATTTCGAGCTTCGTCAAAACATGAAATTAGTCGTAATTTTCTAAATAACTATACCAATTTGACATATTTTTACATTGAAATTACTCACTTTTTATCAGCGCAATCTTCTTCATCCGAGTAATCCATGCAATCATTGTCCCCGTCGCAAAGCCAAGCTGACTCGACGCATAAACCATTTCGACACTGAAACTGTTCCTCCGTACAATTCAATCGATTCCCTGCAACGTACCAGTCGACGAATATTCGTTACGAACAACTTTAGGACCAGAAGCATCTTTTACTTTCTTGTTTTGTTTTTCGATACATTAAGTTTTTTTTTTCATAGGGATTAGCTAATGAAATGTAACTAACCGCAAGGTGCCTCGTCCGAATAATCTCCACAGTCATCGTCTCCGTCGCATATCCACGAGTCTGCTATGCATTGGCCAGATATTGGACAGCGACGATTTCTTTGCCCGTAACAATTTCCATTTGAGTTTCTTTCTTCCAGTACTTCGTCACAGTTTACTTCGTCCTCGTTGTTTTCGCAATCCATCTGGTATCGGTTAACGGATAATCTTATAATACAACCATCGTGAATCGAGGCACTCGTTACTTTTTAGTTTACAGTGTCGTACAGTTTACAGTGTCGTTCGTTCGTGGTTGTTTTTAGGATTAATTACGATTCAGAGTGACTTTTGAGGAAGCATTAGTTTTTAGTTCCTTATGTTTGCATTGATCCATTAGGGAAATTCTCAGAGATAAGCGCGAAATCGTCGTGATACGAAAAAAAAGAAAGAGGGAGTAAATTGAAATTGGACAATAAGAAAAAGAATTTTACAAGATGAATGATTTGTAAAATGGTACCTTCCCGTCGCAACGCTGTTCCATGCTGACACAGATGCATGAGCTGGAGCAGAGAAAATAACCACCGAGACAAATCCATCCACACGGTGCTACAAAGTCATTAAAATCACTTTCATCCTCGAGTTCTTGTATAACTGTTTTCTGATCAGGACCAAATCGTTCGGGATCAGCTTCTCCTATTGGTCCTATACCGTGACCACGTTCCAGGCCATTGTTAATTCGCGAACGATCAGGAACTTCCCGATCTTCGTATCCTTGATACAGGAAAATTAACAATTGTACATAAATCTTGTTTCCACGAAACAAGATTCCTTTAGATGAAATTTTACCGATCATGAGAATCTATATTCTCTGTTTATCAAGTCTCGCAGTGATAGAATGCATTCTACTGAATCCAAACCGCGTTGTACAATATTGTCAGGTCAAGGAAAAATTAAGGCAGGAATTTCAATTTTCTTGTACTACGGTAATGAACGGTAATACGGTTCATGGGATTCCATGAAATACGAATCCCATCAGTGACTACAAAGCTTCCTCTCAATAAAATGAAATTGCAGTTGAATGATCAAATTAGTTCTAGGAATAAAAGTTTGCAGTATTTTTTTAATTCCACGTCGGTTATCATGGCTGAGCTTACAAACAAGAATATTATTATTTCTATATATGAATTGTCATCGCGAAAATTAGGAAAGCACCTCTTAATGAAATCCGTTCGCGGAAAAGTTGAATCCAAATCCCAGTCGAAACAAAGCTTCGTGTAATGAAGTAGGAGTTGAGTGAAAAAATAAGTTCTCGGAAGAATCACAAATTAGACGTAGGTTTTTGTTCAAAGATACAAAAATATTTAGATGCTCATACAACATCGAATTTTCAAAAAATTATTACGTTTTGACCGATGTGCAAAAAAAAGTCTCATCGCGTGACCCCTGACGGATTACATTATTGACACATTAGGTTACTATGGCAAGTGGAAACGAATATCGTTATTTCCATGGGATTTGCATTAAATCTAATGGATGCCACAATCATTTACCAGAAAAGTTGACTTCTGCTAGGGAAAAAAAGACGTAGATCTGTGATCTCTTTTACGTTCCATTGAGGTTAACGTTCCAACGGTTAAAAGCTCTGTCGTTGAGTGGAAGTGGCACATTTTTCGCTTTCATTTTTTGTTAGGGGTTCGTATTATGTGAGATGAAAATGTTTTTTCTTCTTTAATTATGGATGATGTCATGTTATAATACCTCCGACGGCAGCTGAAGCACCGTAGACTCCACCTCGCCCACGTCCACCACGATCAACACCACGTGACATTCCTCCTGGACGCCCTTGTCCGTAAATTCCACCGTTTGAAACAGGTACACGCATTCCATTTACCGGTCCGCCATTTCTGTAACTGGGCACATCACTTGGCTGATGATAGTCCGATGGTTGTCCTGGTATTCTCGGGAAAATACCAGGTGTCAGGTGAAAAGGATTGCGTGGTATTTGAGCTGGATTACGACTCCAAGCACCGCTTTCGTCGTGCCCCGTTTGATAACCGCCCCCATGAGACTCGTGTGGATATTCTGGGAAGCAAATAATAGAAAATTTATCATATATCAAACAATATTCTTTCTTCTTTTTTTAGCAACACAGAGGTGTTGGAATAAATCCCCGAACAGATTATGATAGATTGAATAAACTTGAAAAAAAAATCGAATATTTGTTCGATTTTTGCACTGTTCTGCAAACGATTATGACCCAATGGTAGGAACCTTCAGATCATTATCGGGTTGTCGTTTTTATGACTTAAGAAGAATATTTAAACCAATCAAGATTATAATCTCCCAAAAAATTCGTACCTTCATGATGTTCAGGTAGATCGAGTGGTCCTAATGATTTGTCATCGTGTCTCATATCATTTTTCGTATCGTGAGTATTTTTGTCACGAATATGTCCAGGCATTGTCGTTGTGGTGTCCAGTGCCGGACCACTTCCTGTTTGTCTTAAACTTCCGCTGCCATACATTTGCCTCGCAGCCCCTCGATTCACTGGAAGATGAGTCGATGTTTCGACGCATCTCGCGACACCTGTTCAAAGATGTTATTTCAACGTATAAACGTTATTATTTACATGGTTCTAAGAATGAGATATATTCATTTGAATTTTATCAGCGACTGTTCTAACATTTACGACGTTTTGTCTCTTTCTATCCGGCCCTCTCTACCAATTCAGATGTTCTTCAATTTTTGAATATCGACTTTTTTCCCTTGTTTCTCGCAAGTCCGATAATCGTTTCTATGACTTAAAAGAATCTTGAATTGTGTCTTCTACGAAATCCCAAAAAAATACAATACAGGAAATGCATCCCGGTGAATCGAGGCAAACGCAACTTTTTTATTACAAACCCGTTACAAAATAGTGTGCGTCTTCTTTTCGTAGTTATTTTTTTGTTTTTTCGACCATGAAAAACTGAAAAACGAATATAATCGAACCTTTACCATAAAACGTCGATTGAAAAACTAAAATACATGGTTGCCTTGAGGTTTCAACCGTAATTCAAAGATAACCGAAAGAGACCTTTGAAAGTGTCGGGGTCACCTTGCTATAACCAAAACGCAAGTATATTACAACAGGAGTTATGTCGAACTATCATTCGTTGCCATACGGTTGATTTTTCGTCTTTATTCTACGCAGTAACTATCATACAACTTATCGTGCTGTTCGTTATGGTTATTTTGAGGATTGAACACGATTCAAAGTGACTTTTAAAGAGTAATGGTTACTCGTTAGTTTCGTATGGTTGCACTGATCCACTAGAACAGATTTGCAATTAACATATAGAATAAATCCAAAAAGTACACGTACAAATGTTAAGCACCTAGAACTTATATGAAATAAAACAAACACTCGTCCCACAAGAGTTGAAAGAAAATAGTTATCTGAATGGATGTAAGAAAGAAAAAGTTTTCATAGAGAGTAGTTATTGGACACGTGGAGATAGTTTTATGTAGGGTGTCTTATATTTATGTTACCTGTGAAATAAATATTAGACTTATAGATACATACACACACATATAAACGATATCCTACAGTGTACAGGTTGAATCCTCCTCCACATTTCTGCAAGAATACCCTGCTCATTGCAGAAGAATCTCGAGTTTCCTTTTTTTTTAAGTATCCACTCAGTGTATAGATCCACCTGTACTTCAAATAAATGTATTTCTCATCTTTGTATTGATATTATTGCTAGACGTCTTTTGTAGTGGTTGGGAACTAACGTATGAATTTTTTTTTTATGTATACGCTAACGATAAGCGGCTTCACGCACTATGTAAAATTCTGCAAAGTATTTCATCACTATACGTATGGAAATAACGATCTGAGGTCTAAAAATAGAACATCTCAGCGCCCCCATTCACGTATTCACGTTCAAGGTATATACAGTATGAATTTGTGTTACACCTCAATTGACATTTTGTATGAAAGTGGAATCCGTGTCACGGATTCTAAATTTAGATATTTATAGTAATATAAAAATGTCAGATACATATTGAACGACATTAAGACGCGAGTTCAAACCAAACAAATTGTCATTGATTAATTGACACTCGGTCAGAATAAGTTACATGGAGCGTATTGAAATTGAAAAATTAGCGCTACACCAATAGAAACGAAGGACAGTTTTGAAATTTTTGTGATACTTGCTGCGCGAAATGTAAATTCTTATGGAAATACACGAACACCTCGCTATCAAACATTAAAGTTACAAGAACATTAAAGTTCGAAGTTTCATTCTGTTTCATCATTCCATTTTTATTCTCTCCGTGCATATTTTTTCATGATCAGCATGATGGATACTTTAGGTTTACTTTAAATGTTTTATGTCTTACGGGCTTTCGAAAAAATTGGAAAAAATCAGCCTTACTCTTTAATGTACCCACAAAAAGGTCCAAAAGTTCATGTTGTATATTTTTGAGGAAAAATAGCAAAATGCAGTCTTCGCTATCCGACTCGGTATCAGAAATTTGGACTGTTCCTTCAAATTCTATGTATACTTTCAGAGAATCAATTACATTCTACATCCAAAGACATTTTCATTCGCACTCAGTCTTCGAAGTAACGATATTACATCGAATTGAAAATTATAATTTCGTATTTGTAGTGATGTAAAGGTGACGAGTGCTTTTTGAAATGCCTTTGATTTCGTCCATCTTTTTTTTTACTGGTGATTTTGACTCATTAAACAATCGACATTTTAATGCTTCGTCAAGCCTCACTGCTGCATGCGTTAATTGTCGCTTATGGGGATTATGAAATCCTTTTTCCGTAGCAATGAAAAAAAAAATGCTTCGTTTTCTCAAAACGTATCAATTTATATTTGACTGTCGGTGAAACGTAGAAATGAAAAAATAGTATGCACACGCATATTTCATATAGAATGACAGTTTAAATTCGATACGAATCAATATTTTGCTTATAAAGTGTAGAGCTTTTAAACAGAGTGGGAGAAAGTTGTAACTCAATGGTGTTACCCGCGGGTGCAAAATGGGTAATGGATTTGGGAAATCCATCGGACAGTCACAAGTCCATGAATGACTGGAGACAGTGCGGAGGCGTAAGGAGCTTTCATTCACTACGCCAACGCCTGCGCTTCTAAGCCAATCGATATACTCCGTGGCACACACCCTCTTTCACAAAACGAACGAAAGAGAAGAGAAATCAAAAGAGAGAAAACGATAGAGAGAGTGGGCACCCCGTATGAGTGATCAAAATTGAAAGAACGTGTGAGAAAAAGAAGGCGACAATATGGAGAGAAGTAAATATCTTCGAAATAAAGCTCCATTATTGATTCAATGCCGATACTAAAATTTTCGTTAATTAAACCTATTCAATTAAAAAGAAAGAGGAAAAAAAACTAACGTTTCCAAAAATGTTGATTATCTTTCGAAGCGTGTGAGAAAAAAAACCAGACAGCAAATTAAGTGACGGAAACAATCGAACCTTTGTTGGATGATCAGAAGGTTTTGTTCGTAGTTTGTGATCGCAGGATAAATTGATTAGAAAAAAAAATTGGTTGTACAAACAAAATAATTTTCTCATATAGTGTGCTCAACGAAAAAGTATATTATAAAGAATAAATAGATCAATATTTCGAAAAAGTACTGACCTTTTTTTTCCATAATAGAAACGTTCTATGATTTTATATCATACACCCGAGGACAGGACAGTTTTGAATATAAAACGTTTTGAATACGAATTCGAAAAAAAAAGTTATCTTTTTTTAAGTATACATTTGATCACAACGAAGTATGTTTGATAATCATATTACGAGTTTAATCACGATTTATGTGTCCAGTATCTCACGACAATATCTTTTCTATTTACATTATCATTTATGAGTCAAGAATTGACTCTCGTAACTTCTTTCCTCACAAGAGATTTTTGATTCGTAAGTATAAGAAAGAGGACGTTATGTATTGGTAACCTTGGCATTGTTAGCGATCGATATTGCCTAATTTTGATTTCTAAACTAATCTGTAAGTGCTTCATAACAACAGTTCTATATTTTTTTAACAAATTTCATTGAAGATAAATTCAAACGAATATACCACCACTTTCGGAGTTTTATTTATTAATATAGTAAAACATATTTTTCGTCCTGTCACATTGTCGACTAGAAGAAAGATCATTTATTGGGATAAGTTTTACATGTAATAATAATTAATATATACAGAAGAAATGATTGTGAAAACTCGTTATCGTAGATTGTCAGCTTCGATTACAAATCGTCAATCTTATCTCTCATTTATAAAATAGTGTAGTACTTTCTTTTCAAGATATTTATTTTTTGATTTCACGTTACATTACCAATGATTTTTTAAATCAGTTATCAAAAATAATGAACCTTTCGAATAATATTAAAATTCTTAACTCAAACATCACGCACATAAACCAAAATCTACGACCTACGAAAAGAAAGATGAACGATAAAGCATTTAATCGTTGGTTGCGCATGGAAGTTTGATCACCCTGTGGAGATCTGCACTCATGCTCATAGTACATACAAAATTGTATATATATTGACGTACTGACCTGTCCATAACGACAGTATAATAAGAAAAAGAGGAATAAGCTGTTTTTTAGTTCGAGCCATTAGGTCGTCCCCGCTCGACCCCATTTTTCGAGTACTCCGAACGTGAGGGCCTCCAGTTTTCGACATCGATCAGGTGAGAGAGCCCTCTTCGAATCTAGCTCGCGTCTTGCGTGTAACTACGTTGTTATCATCCAGGTATATAACTCGACGAAATAAATGTTTATTTCACCACTAGTTCACGAGCCATTATCATCCTGTTAATTACTGTCGATAGAGCACAATACGAAACGTCACTGATGAATAAAATAACAATCACTATAACTGCACTGAACTTTAAATCACTTTCCAAATTTCGCTATTAACAATTAAAACCGCAACTTTACGTGCTACAACTTTTGTTCCACTCTGTTTAAACTTTGTCCAATCATATTAACATGTTAAATCATAAGCGTTGATTATTTGCAGCCTCCAGAAAAGATAAAAATAAAATTGTAGCACTACGCAATTTTTCAGATCATTCACGATAACTCGCAATGATTCTTAACAAATTGACGCACTCGAATGAATTCACATTTTGTCCAAAAATAGAGACTTTCCAAACGTCGTACGCTATCCAGGATTTTTTTTGTATAGTCACATCGATTGTCCCGAATCTCAATTAAGTCAGGGACAGTTTCTTCATTTATGCAATTATTTTCCGGAGAGCGCAACACCCTCCGCGCGGGAGGGTTGACGCGATTACTCCTTATGTTTTTTGCGATTTTATGTATAATTTGACTACATATTAATATTCATTAAAAGGATATTTATTTGGAGGATTTCTTGTCGTTTCATCGAAGAGATATCGAACTAATGCGTTAATACGTTTATTGATGAGGGGAGAATGTCGAACAACGTCGGCACATGTGGTACCGAGGGTTACACGATTTCGACTGAAGGGTGTCGACGAGAGTCTTATACGACCGGGCAACCCACGCAGTATCCAACGCGCAGGAGTCGCAAAAAGCTGCCTCGATGATATATACAAATACATATAAAAACATATACATATTTACACTTTGGTGTATATATGTATCTATATGCAGCCCTTAACTATCAACCCTCCCCCTCCCCCCTGTTACCTTGCATTTACCCTGGTTGCTCGCTCACCAGAAGTCGTCTCACCGAATTGAGTGGCTTTTATCTTTTTCTCTCTTTCTCTCTCTCTCTCTCTCGGTTCCTTATTAAAACTACTAGGCGTACAAAAATGTCTTTTTATATGTAGCAGAACCCACCACGCACCCCTATGAAGAGAAACAACTTCCTCGCACATGATTCGTTTCATCTGTTTATTTCAAAGGCACATATAAATTCAATTAGATTACTATCGGGTAGTACTTTGGATGGTTAATAATAAACAACGGGGTGAAAATGTATTTCTAAATGAAATGGACTTTCTCGCATATTTCGCCCCTTTTAATTTCAATTCAAAAACGTATGGTCATGGGAGTTTTACTTGAATTATATCTAAAATGGACAGACAATCTTTTTTTTTCATCAGGAAAGCAAATTCCATTATTTCTGGGGGAGTGAGCTGCTTTTAAAATATTTCAGGATGTCGGTATCGTGCGAAAATGTCACCCGAGTGATGGACCAGTCCGTGAAATGTTCACATCTTACCGTAATCTCTCCCATCGATTTTCTTATATCGTCGGCAAAGTCGATCACTTTTTGATGATGACATGATAAGGATGGCGTTTCGTCTTAAATACTGCGTTGAATATAATATGCACAAGTCGGCAAGTTACTTCTCTTATTTAGTAATCTCCAGAAATTTTCGTGCCTTAGGTCGATTCATGTTCCAGATGAATCCAGATTTTTTGTTTCATCTCGCATAAGCTGTCACTTTAGAACAATACAAACAGGAAAATTCCAATCATTCTGATAGTGTTCAACACTGGGATGGCGAGGGACAGACATGAAAAAGTGCACAGGAATTTTAATCAATTTTTGTGTTCGAAAAGTCAGTAAGAAATTAATAAAATTAAGTCGGTTTGAACAATGAATAATAATTAAAAAAAAAAAAAAACTGCGACAGAATGCACCTTTCATGCATTTGAAAAATGTCATTTCGGCAGAACGAACGATTTTTTTATTTCGATTTTGAGATAAATTATGCTTAGGATTGCGAAGTGCGAGTTTTTATACCCTCTGGAGGAAGCCCTTAATTATCACTATTTTAGTTTCCGAAATACGAAAGCTCGCCCCTTGAACGCGTTGTTTTCTTTACATTTAGTTTATTAAGAATCTGTATTTTCAATTTGTCTATCACAATTCATTTTTATATCATAAATATAATATTATTTATTTATTATATAGTAAAACGTTGTAAGGAATCATCATGTTTCATTGGTAAATTCTCCTCGAAGATACTCGATCGTCGGATGATAAATTAGCAGCGGTGCGTCCATGGCGAACATAAAGTCAATGTGATTAAACAGTTCCATAGGCACTTCGTGTAACTCCGCATTCTTTAAATTATCACCAAGTTTTCTCACATCCTGCGTCAAAAATTAATTGAATGTTGATGACAAAGCGAATAATAATATGGGGACATGTGTAACGAAAAAGTTTGGTAAATCTCTCACTTTAGAATCAGCGAGCCAATCGTTTTTAGCGTAAAAAATCTTTACTGGAATCTTGACGTTGTCAATATTGTATTCAGGTGGTTCGGTTAGTCCGTATTTAGCACGATTCTTTTCCGCTTCATAATAATCGAATTGACGAAACTTTTCTGCAACAATTGTTTTTTTTTTTTTTTTGTTACGTTGATGTAAAATCATTGAGTCAAAGAAAATTGTTCATATTTACTGACTGGAATTGAACTCTTGGGCAAAATGAAGAAATTGTTTTACGGAACTACCAGCTGGCAAGTGTCCCATTATGATGGGCACCATTGTCTGCTTAAAGAATGAATAATAAATAATAAAGCACCATTGTTAAGGAATTCAAAAATTAACACTAAGAAAAGAGTTGAGTTGAATTAACCGAATGGCTTCGTGAAACAAACAATCAAAAAATACATTTGCTTCATTCAACAAATTTTTTTTTTTCACTCTAATAAAATCAGTGGTTCCTATAGAACAGAACGCTTTCTTGAATCAACGGAATATTTTATTCGAAGTATTATTCGAAGCTTTATTCAATTTAACTAAACTTTTTACTCAGTGAAGATTCATAAAAATATAAACAATTTTGTGACCTTGTTAATCTGGGCCGAATCATAACCAGTGACCATAAAAAGGGCATTACTGCATATGACCTGATAAAGCGTGCGCCTCTCGCAAACGTCTCTGCCAATTTTAGTCAACAGTGCGTTGGTCGGTAAGAAATCATGTACGTTCAAAAACTGGAGAGCTCGCTGAAAAATCAAATAAAGTTTTCTTCAATTTCGATTGTTTTGTCATTCGAGCAATGCTTCGTCAATGATTATGACATTTGATTTCCTTTGGTTTATTATATCAGACAAAAAGTGATTTAAAAAAAAAAACAATATTTCTAGCTTATAAGTATGGTTAGTCATGCAACTAGCCATGCCATGTGAATAACAGTTGAATAGAAATAAATGAATCGTGACACATTTGATTGATTGTTTCTTACGTATATCGGTGATGAAATCTTGGAGAAAACATCTACTATTGGACTGCGAATGTTGTTAGCATAAATAATCGGGGCATAGGCGATAAATTGATTAATCTTGTCGTTGTATTGAGGCTTCTCAGATAGCATCACAAAAAATGATGTTGAGCCTTGCGAATGACCGATGTAATTGATTTTCTCGTGACCGGTATTGGCGACAATGTAATCAATAGTTGCAGGTAAATCGTAATATCCCATTTCATGGAATGAAAAGTCCCAGAATTCATTGTCACTCGTCGAGAGATTTGAGTGTGCTCTGGAATACGTATTTCCACGTGAGTTTCCCATCCATACGTCGTATCCTTCGTCCGCGAGCAAATATGCTGAAAGCGATATGTTTGTGCATTTGCGCTAAGAATTTTTTGCATGTATCATTTATTTTGCATTTTTTTTTGTTTCTTCTTTTATTCAATAGAAATCGTTTTTGTATAACTTAAACGTTTGAGCCATACGTTGGTCCTTACGTCCAATTGACTTGAAATTTGGTAATTGGGGATTTTTAGATTTGCCGATTAGGAATCTGTACTCGAAATGTTGAAATTTTGAAAAACACTTTTTGGAGTGTATTCCGTTTGTAAAAATATTGTCAGTCTGATATTCATTATAGTAGTTTAGAAGAAAATGATTTTTTTTCATGAAAAAAACGTACGAAATTCGACTCCTTATTTATTTGTGGTAGTTTTGTCCAAATTTTTTTACGTTTATGAAAATTCGAAGGACCATGTAGAATATTAAACTCGATCTTAGTTGTTAAAATAGTGGTTTAATAACTAAAAAACTGCAAATAAAAAGAGAGCGGGAGAAAATAAGTCCCACTATTGTTCAAAGGGTTGAATAATAGTGCACAATTTTGTACCAGTGTAATTGATAGTGGGAGATTTTACCAAGTGATTTCGAAGGTCCCATAAGTACCCAAACAGCTGAACTTGATAATATTCCGTGCTGAAGATAAACCACTCGCTTTCCCTTTCTGGGAGGATACTTTTTGCCTCCTGTAATTCGATGCACTGACAGCAGATATCCATCTTCCGTTTGAATATGATGCGATTCCGATGTATATCCGTATTTCGTGACCAATTGTAACTATGTACAGATAAAAACAGTATTATTTGAATGAGCAATCGATCGGTATCGAAGCATTTTTTCTTCTACCAACCGTATCAAGATAAACGTCAGGGTGATTGATCATATTTGAAAAATCATTTATACTCAGAGTCGGCGCCACCATCGTAATAATAATGCCCCAAGCTCGGAGAACCGTATTCTAAAAATATTTATGTTTTACTGAAAAATGGTTTTCAATTTTAATATCTCCTTAAACATTGCATCGATTTTATTAATCATAAATTGAAACTCATTTGAATTAGACCAACGAGCAAATATAAAGATACGTACGAACCTTTAGATTTCTGATGGACGGGTCATCGATGATCAAGTCAACTTTTCTACCGAGAAGATCAATGCTCTCGACTATCTTCTCGTAGCTACCTACGAGTCGAGACAATAAGTATTCTTTTTATAATGATTTTCGTCGGTTTTTGTTTTGTTTTTTAACGTTTCTGTTAGTTTTCTTTTATTTTCTATTTTTTTCCACTGTCGCTTCTGGACTCACGTGTCAGGTAATTCTTTCCCTTGTAATACAATTTCTTCACTGCTTTCACACCTGGTATGTACTCCAGCCATTTCGATATTTTTGACTACAAATATACATGAAGAATGAAAATTCACCGGAAGCTACGATGGTAACGATTTTTCACGTACTTGTTCGTATCCATCGGTGGGAGTAGACATCGCGAAAAATTGGACGCTACCATTTAAATTACCCATTACCAGTAATTCTGTCTGATTGGTAGACATGAAAATGCAACGAGCTACTTGCTCTAAACGCTCTCGTTCGTTCGTCCGACTCCTTAAAAAATATTTTCATCCAAGTCTTAACAATTTCTCATCACTCTTCTAATCCTATGATCTTCAAAATCATTTTTTTAATATAACTCTTTCATACGTTATTAAGTTTTCCGTCATGCTGGAGTTGCTTAATCCAAGCCACACATCATATCCTTGATCCACGAGTAAATACACTGCAAAAAAAAAAAATAGTGTCCTTGATATTCCAACTAATCCACATTTTTAACAGTAAAACGTCAATTTTCTTTTCACACCAATTGCAATTTGTAGTTTGTTTACTGTGCACGGTTGGGAATCGCACAGTATTCCGTGTTCAATGAAAGACACTCGTTTCCCTGTAGTCTTCGGGGATTTTGGTCCCGCAGGAATTCTATACATAATTGTACCAGAAGAACTAGTGTTTAAAATCTCATTATAAATCGCAGGATCAGCAGAATCTGACAGTGTTGTCGGGCACTCATATCGTTCAACCTCATATTCCGGCAGAATATTCAGCTGAAACTGATTTAAAGTTTTTTTTCTTTGTTCTTAATGAAATAATAGAATAAACAATTAGAAGCAAATAAATTCATTTGAAAACGCATAATTTACCTTATTATCCGCAGATTTTTCGAAATAATCGACTACGTAGTTTGTTGCATCTGAGCTCAAACTCTCCTTGACAAAAACACCAAGTATCGCGACAATCGCGATAGCGCTCAAACCGATCATCGCGATGAAAATGCGATGATCTTGTCGAAATTTTGTTCGAAAATTGACGCTTGATAGATACTCACTACTAATTCGATTTGACAATACGTTTGAACCGTGTAAAGATCCGTTACAACGCATAAAATGGAAATAACTGTCTGAGATACTCGTCACTGGGGCCTGACGAGCTGCTACTAACCCAGACCTTTTAGCCATGATCTGACCGATGAACCGACCTCTCGTAGATAAACACTTTTTCGCCAGTTTGCAAGAATTTCCATCGCCCATATATATATAACGGAGCATCAGCCCACACGTGTGTAATCATATCCACTCTATACGTATTCAGATTTTACGTACATTCATATTGCTGTGTATGGATTTACTTACACAGTGTACGAAAAGTCAGCGGACACTTGTTTTTTTTTTCTTTTTACCGTTTTTTAAAAATCGATGAATCATTGAGCCAAGAAATCTGTTGGAAAAACATGATTTGCCTCAAATTAACCACTTTTCTGGTCACGGGTGGCGAACAAAACATTCTGTTCATCTATCAAAGATTTTATTGTTCCAACTACTTGATTTACTGGATGCAGTAAAAGACGCTCAAACAACAATTTTTTTTGTTAAATAAACGAATATCAATTTTATTTTCACCAGATTTTGTTAACTCGGTCAAGTTATTTTTTTCAGTATTAAACTAAAAATATTCTAGACAAAAGTTTCTTGTTTTCAAGTATAGAATTTAAATGTGCATAAAGTCAAGTGCATGTTGTAAATTCCAAAATTTTCCCTCTTTCTTTTTACGGGATCGCATTGGATTTTTTACGCCATTGAACTTTCATTTTAAACATTTTTTCATGTAAATAAGTATTTTCGAATCAAAACAGCTGTTCCGCTACTTTTCGAACACCCGGTACGTTTACACATAGTCGCGACTGACTCATATCCGATTCTTTGTATGCACTAAACTAAACAAAACGGAAACAAACTGATAACTATTTGAACGTACATATGTATACATCACAATAAGTGCGTCATTTTACATAAATATTGCTTGCAAATTTCACATTTACTCAAGACAGTATTATTGTCCAAAACGCCTTTTTCAGAGGTGATTTCCTGGATGACCCAAGAAATGTTGCATGTATACGTTGAAATGTTGTCTGCGTATTTATCGTTTGTTTGGTAAGACTAAAATTTTTGGACAAAAATTAAGAACGGCCTTACAACAAATGATTTGCTTTTCGTTCGAAGACCATTTTTCAAAACGTCATCATTTTTTCGACTCAATATTCTTTACAGGCTTTATTTTATAAACAAAATCTAAGTCTATGGGAAATGGAATTCAAACACACACGAAACTTATAATTACTAACAGTTTATTTATTGTTATGATCACACGATATGAATATATTTATGCATAACCTCATGATTAAAACATTTATCAGATAAGATGTGGCACAAAATAATGATTCATTCGAGTTGGTACAATGTTTAAACCGTTCCTTTTAGATCTTCCCTTCAGTCACATAAAAATAATTGATGGACTGGTATTTTGGGAAGATCGTACTCAACATTATTTTCTTATTTTGTTCGGACGGAGGTTTTCCCTATTATTATCTTAACTCGAATATTCGGCTATCGATAATATACATCACATTGTTTGATCTTTTGGCATAAATTCGTTGATACGATAGATACCGAGGGTTTGTCGATATTGGCAGCACATACGAGCTATGAATAAAGCTGTACACAAAATATGTAAATATTTATATATATATCGGAAAGTTTGGTGCTTTAACCCTAGAGCTGGTTTCATAAAGGCACCAGATTTTCTTTGTATTCTCACGTCAGTCTCGATAATTCTGCATCAATCCAACGATCTTATCATATATCAGCTTCCTGCCATCGGTCGCCCACAAGAAATCAAGATGACAAAACTTTTCGTGAGGCACTCTGAACTTACCAACTGGATTGCCAAGTTCCTTGTGCAATCGTGCAACGTCTTTTGGATCAACGAACATATCGTTGGACGAATAATGTAGTGATACAGGTACTTTGATCTTCGAAAGATCATAAATCGGTGGTGTAAATCGTTTGTATTTCTTCAAATTTCCAATGAGGCCATAATCGTACTGTTGGAATTTCGCTGTGACATCGTAAAAGAAATAATGATTAACTACTTTTTTCATTGATTCACATGGCGTTTAGTTATAAATAATAATATGAAGACGAATAATCAACTTACGTGTACTGATGAGTTGAGCGTAATGAATAAACTGCATTACGGATGAACCCGCGGGAACGTGTCCTAATATCGCCGGTAACATAGTTCGGTTAAGTTGGTCGGAACCAAAACCAGCGACAAGAAAAATGACATTCATGCAAAAAGGCTGAGTCCAAGCTTCCTCATCGCAAACCAACTTTATTACTTCGTTGAGTAATTTGGGCGTGGGTTGGAATTCGTTGATTCCAAGCATCTTCCTCATTAACTAAAATAAGAATTAGTATTCACAGCTTGTTACGAACTCGCGCATTTCTATTCCGTCAAATTTATTATTTATTCTCTATTTTACCTCAACGTTGTACGAGAATCTCGAAAGAACTTGGTAGAAAGGACTTTTCATATGAGTCATATAAGCAACGGGAGCAAGTGCAAACATAGCTTTTATTTTTTCTTGATATTCCGGATGCTCTGATGTCATAACGAAAAAACCAGTCGTACCCTGGCTATGACCCACGTATATAAGCTTCTCTTGGTTAGCTTCCTCCAAAATATAATCGATCATTGCCGGGATATCATGACATCCCATTTCGTGCCATCTATTTTGATAATTATATTAATTTACATTCCTTTCACGTTACGATAATTATGCTTTGAAGAAATAACATGTGAAACAAAACGTTCTTCATTTGACCCTTTGCGCCGTACATTTTTCCCTACGTTTCTGCAATTTGTTACAGCAGTTTTTATCGAAATAGTAGTTCAATAATTGAAGAAAATAAAAATAGGTGGGGACGATGTAAGTTTGTCTATGGCTCGAAGGGTCAACACTAAGGTGTCAAATTGATACCTAATTGACACAAGTCTAATCTAAAAAAAAGTTTTGCTCTTCTATCGATGTTTATTTTATTTTATCTAATCTGAAAGACTTAAAGTTTCTACTTCGATAAATTATGTAATAAGAATCAAACTTTCAATTAAATGTCAAGTGCATTGCGTATGAGTAAATTTTTAAAAGTTGGCTAAAAAATTAAAAACCGAAGTCACTTACGAGAATTGCCAGTATTCTGCATCCATGGTTGAATATTTGTTATGCTTTCGGGAGAAAGTATTACCTCGAGTATTTCCCAACCATACGTCGTAACCTTCGTCGGCCAAGAGATAAGCTATTGGGATAATAATGAAAATACAATAATTATACAAACTCATAAATAATTTAAAAAATTTGATCGTATTATAGACAAACTATTTACCGAGAGCACGATCTGGTCCAGTTATAACCCAATCGGCTGAACTACTGAGCAATCCATGCTGCAATAATACAACTTGTTTGCCCTCAGCTTTAGCATTATTATTCGGACCAGTGATTCTATGGAGCTCCAAAATATATCCATCGTCAGTCGTCACATAATGCATCTCTGCATGATATCCGTATTTCTCTATTAATTGTTCCTAAAAATATTGATTTAGTTGATGAATGTGCTTGCAAAAGATTTTAATGTATTAGCCTGACTAATATTCTCTGGAAACTGTAGCATATTTCCACCTTTTCAAATGTTTTTAATTGGCAAATGTCAAATGAAAATAATTATTTAATCATATATTATTCATTTAAGTTACATCAATTTTTAGTTTAGTTGACTCAAATTTCCTCTAGTTCTACAATTTTTTTGCTACTTCGTCCCATTTTTTGAAGTTGAAACGATAATCAAATGCGACTTTATCGTACATTAGTCTCTTCGTTATCAAAAATCCAAGAGAATGCTATTAATTATACTTTATTATCGCATACAAGAAACATTTAACTGAAGAAAAGATTAGTTACCTCACTGTAAGGCTTATGTCTGAAAAAATTGATTGCAAGGTTTTGGGTTGACAATAATCCACTTGTGCTAAAATTATAACTACTATGTTTGAACTGCACGTTTGGTTTTTTTTTTTTTTTTCAATTTTAAGCAGCATTGAGTCCATGCTTATAACAAAAATGGGAAAATATATATGATGTTGGTTTCTGATAACAGTAGCATTTTGCATCACATAAGTTTTTTATACTCACGGTCGTGAGGTCAGCATCTGCATTGTACCCAAGTTCAGGCATTTCTTGGCTATAAGCAGCTCCGACGACAATTAGACCGAAAACTGCGAACGCAAAAACTTTTGGACCTGCCATAGTCATGGTTGAAAACTCTACTGAGCGATTTCGATACCCACGCTGATTTATTTATATACAAATTTCACGTATTGGCTATTAATCGATCGTATAATCTCGCTCTTCTGATCTTGATAATTCAAGGCTTATGTTCCTCGAATTATCGATAACGTAAAGTTTGCACAATTCCCCCACGAAGATATTGTCACTTTTCTTATTACGCGGGGGCTCGTCCAGGTAAAAATCGTAGTTTATTTATTTCGGCCCAAAAACTTTTAATGGTCCATTCTTTTTTAGGGATTCTGTTACCACTAAAATATTTATACTCAATGGTTAACTTTTTATTTACGATTTATCATTTTATTAATTATGGTCATGCATTTTATAAAGATAGAGTCCGAATTAGCCGGAAGTCCGAGGTGGTCCGAGCTCTTATCCACCAGACCAATCGCTCTGTCCTCAGTTTCTATTACTATTCATTGCAATAATCGAGCAAATCTCCATGTAGATGTTCATGGAGAGAATCAAATTAGGAAAATTACTGTTACAGCCATTGGAAAAATTCGTTCATTTTAATTTACTTTCGACTTAAAAAAACATCACTTCGACTATGTGTTTTTTCGGCTAAAATAAAGCCAATCATTTGAAAACTTCTCGCGTGTTGATGACTCATTTTTATTTTATCAAACAAACAACTTCGTACGACAATATGGTTTTTTAAATTTAGTGAATATTATTCAACAATATTTACTACGATTCAACGTCGAAGTGATTCGTTCACATTCATTCCTATTACGCATAATTTAAGTAACTCACAAAAAATTGCAATGTTTTTAAATAATAGTGAATTCATTTTGTGATTAATGTCGATCCTCATTATATTGAAAATGAATAGTTCAAAAAGGATACAGGTGTTTTATAGAATCGTAATGAAAAAGTACATTGACACGAAATTATCGACATGGGATTCAGATCGAGCAATCAGATGAAATATCGTAAATGATGGATGATTTATTGATTTCACCACCGTATCCGAATAGCACAGATAATGGAATGTGGAATCTTAAACAATAGGACCTTTTTCCTCACGATAGATTGCGATTAAAATTTGTTGCGTCGCTTGCAGAGTAAGATCATCTAAATCTATAACTGTTATCGAGATTTATGTGTATCATATCGATAGGAGTTAACTGGCACGCGTCAAGTAAATTGACATACGGAACAAGACTAAAACGATTGAAGTGCGATTATAATTCACTTTTCAAGCATATCTTGAAATTCATTTTACAACGAAAAAAGTATACGTGATGACAGATTCACAGTCGAGTCAAAATTTGAATTTATACTTCGATGCTTACCAAACCCACTTGAACTTCTTGTTCGTTTGAGGCTTCGTGTTGGACCTGCTATTGTGAGTCTATAAGTGTCGCCAAAAACTATACGATACAAAACTGCTACGATACGAAATCCTCCGACACAATATCCCTCGTCTGGATATGCTTTGTTCGTTTTGTTCGAGGCTGGGTTTTTTATTCTTCAAATTCCTTCTTTGATAAGGTACAACCCTCAATAAATTGTTTAGTAAGTAGCGTAGTGTCCTCTCTGTTTGTATTTGTTTGTAGCAGGTTTGTTTCCATCTCCGAATATAAAAAAGAGTCAAAATAGAATCTATATCCAACTTGGTGACAAACAGTGTTTAAAAATAAAAACTAGAAATTTATTTTTCGCCAAAGGCGTTGAGTAAGAGTTCAGTTAGTGTTGAAGCAATCGACACGATTTATAATCTTCATCTGTTATGCTAAAGCGATTATCAATAAGATTGAAGAAACAGGCAAATTTCGACACGGTTAAGTGATAAGTGCTCAAGAGAGCAAAAAAATAGCAGACCAGGGAGACCGGGGTTGATATTTTCACTTAAAACTTGATAAACCTAACAAATATCGTAATCCATCGTTTCACTGCTGGGGGTTTATTCTATTTGAGTTCTTCATCTCTAAATTGAAAAAATTATTTCGACGTAAATTTACAGCATTAAACGTACGTTTAATAATCACTACATCAAATCTTATCTGACATAAACGATATGATTTTTCTTTGCGAGAATTTCATTTTGACATAGAACAAATAATGATTTTCATCGATCACCCTGTATTCTTGAGCCCCGCCCCTCCCCCCGTTTCATTGTGTTGATGAAAAAAAATACCTACCCATGCCTACCACATTCATCTTAAGATATCATTCAGCATCTTCAAAGATTTCTAAACAGAGATTTCTACACGTTAACACACTTAAGATTGCTCAAAACTGGCGATCAACAAACAAAAGAAACACAATAATACAAAGTCACCAGCTTAGGATTACTTTACATTGTGAAATTTTGTAAATCATCCTTGAAACACACACAACTCGAAAGATAAACGTACACTGAAATATCAATTTGGCTGGGTCAACAAAATTCAATTCCAATAATTCACCATTTTGGTAATCCAACTATTATTTTATTGCGGTACATAATTAAAAATAATGTTAACAGAATGTACTGTTGAAACGTACTTTTTTAGTTTTGAAATTTGCCATTGTTGTTTCTTATTGATGAAATATTTTGTTGGTGCACGTAATAGTAATTAAGCGATGCGTGCAGTTTCGTGGAAAGTAAATTACACTTTTTAGTAAACAATTCCTGGACCAACGAAATATCTCTCCACGGGGCATGTCAGTGAAGTGTAAAAAATAATGTGATCATCACAACATTACAATCTATTGAACGAATTCACTAGTTTTAGACAAAACTGTACATTTGTTCTAAAGATTCTTTTCATAACGTCAATTGCTATTGAACCAACCATTTTTTCTTTCGATTTTCCGTTTCCAATATCGTAACCCAAATTCAGGAATATACCCATTTTGAGAAAAATCCTTTATGAAGGAGACGAATAAAGGAGGAGGGTATAAAAATAATAACAAGAGTTTTGATCAACTTGTGAACGAGAGAAATTTGCATATATTTTATCAAGTTTAAAAATATGACAACTTTTCCACGAAATTACATGTAAATTGTTTTTTAAACAGTAGCAAGCGCCCGGTTCATGCGCCTCAGTTTTTGAATCGGTCCATAAGACCAATAAGTTGATCGTACAACAATTCTTTGCCATCTTTTGCCCAGGCAAAGTCAAGGTGACCAAAAGTATCATGCGGCACTCGGAATTTACCAACTGGGTTGCCAAGTTCCTTGTACAAACGATCAACGTCTCTTGGGTCAGCCATCCAATCGTTGCTCGAGTAATGCAGAAAAACTGGTACCATTACTTTCGAAAGATTGTAAGTCGGTGGATGAAGTTGTTTGTATTTTTTCCAATTTCCGAAAAAACCGTGATCGTACTGTTGGAATTTATCTGTAATTTCGCATAAATACAGATAAAATGTGAGATGCGAATTTGTAACATAAAAACAAATATACATCGATTATTAGGATGAATCGAAGCGATGGGAATATGTGATTTACTTCTCGATTATTGGTACATAATTGACAACTCATCAGAATGTAAAAATGGAAATTGGTCGCAGGATTTGAGTTCCTAAGGATAATCATAAGGGACAGGAGACTAGTATATTTTGTATAATTATTCAGATAACTCACGATCCCTGACGATTTGCATGTAATGAACAAAATGCTTGACCGCTCCACCCGCTGGAACGTGGGCCAGAATTACTGGTAACATCGTTGTGTTCAGTTGATCAGAACCATAACCACCAATGAGAGATAAAATATTGGTACATAACGGTTGACTCCACGACTTATCGTCACAGGCTACCGCTGCTATTGCCTTCAAGACAGGGCTAGAAGGATCGAACTCGTAACGCCCTATCAGGCTTGTAATTTTCTGTAAAAAAAAAACGTTTCCATACAATGAAGAAAAGATAAAAAGAAAAGAATAACGGTATCTCAAGACTCACATCAATATTATTGCTGAACTTCGAAAAGAATTGATAGAAGACACTTTTGACGTGAGTGCAATAAGCGACAGGGGCAAGTGCAAACATCGCTTTGACCTTTTTCTGATACTCTGGTCGTTCTGTAGCCATTACCCAAAATGAAGTTGTGCCCATACTGTACCCCAAGTAGATGAGCTCACCCCTGCCCGTTTTCTCTAATACATAATCGATCATCGCTGGTAAATCACCTACTCCATTTTCGTGCCATCTGAAAAAAATTCTCATTTTCAAAAAATTTGTTTTCACTACGCAATCTAGAGAAACTGAGAGCGATTGATTGATTGATTTATTGATTCAGATCGTAATGTCTAAGAAACATCCATACGGCACATGGAAATAACAAAAACAAAAGCAGAGTGTACTTAATTTATTACATCCATCATCGAAAAGACAAAGAGAAAGAGAGAGAGAGAGAGAGAGGATGAAAAATAAGTAGATAAAAAATTGTCAGTACGAGAATTGCCAGAATTCCTTATCAAGAGATGAGTATTTCACGTGACGTCGTGAAAAACTGTTGCCTCGTAAGTTTGCCATCCATACGTCGTATCCCGCATCAGCCAAAAGATAGGCTGAACAGAAAAAAAAGGTAATCATTAAAATTTGTTCTTCTTCTCAAGAACACGAGTACTTGCATAGGTTCAGGTTTATAATCTCGATGAGATTAACGTTTGATATATGACATTATATTAAGGCATTAAATATTGTTCTGTACTCTGGAAAATCTATGAGCACGAATACAAATGTGATTTGAAGTAAATCTAGATTCAAGATTAATTCTCTTAGTTTTGCGAATCTGTAAACGTGAAAAGTCAATGTCTATTTCACAGTGAGTTGTATTCGAAATAAACCCAACTTTTCCATACGTCATTTCGCCTCAGTTTCCTCTATTTAAAGTGTTCGAAATACCAAATATGATCATTTTATTAAAACATACCGAGTGCTCGTTGTGGGCCTATTATTATCCAATCTGTTGAACTACTCAGAAATGCGTGTACCATTAGAATTGGCTGTTTTCCTTCGGCCTTTGCATTGTTATTAGGACCAGTAATTCTATGCATTTCGAGAATGTAACCATCGGCGGTGGTAACGACATGGGATTCACCATGGTATCCATACTTGGCAATCAATTCTCTCTGTCGAATATAATTGACTGAGTGTTTAGTTTTTGAAAAATGTTGTAGTTATTTTCTCAAACGATAACATGATTTTTTTTCGCTCTTGTGCATTTGAAGAACAACTAAGCTTGAGTCATCCGCAACATTTTTTGATGAAGAAAAGTACACGGAAATTGGTTCAATATATTCAAAACACTCACTTTCACAATGTCAACCTTCGATCTTGACTGACTTTTTAACGACGCTACTTATTAATCGTTATCTTCAACGATGTTCGATCTTATAAACAATAATGGTTATTGTTTTCCAGTATTGGCCATTGGAGATGATGTTAAGTAAATATAATGATTCACAGTATTTCTATACTCACCGTCGTTAAATCTGCATCCTCGTAAGGATTAGAAGCTGCGATCTCTCCATTTAGTTTCGATTTCACAACCGATGCTTTTATGGTACTGACAAAAAAAATCACTAGCACGTAAACTCTTGGCCCGAATTCCTTCATCGTAGAAGCTGAACTGAATAATTTTATGGCTTTTAATATATATACAACTCAAAACGAAAAATTCACCAGAGAAAATCGATTGGATTGCCTTATCAGTCTACTGATTACAAAGTAATCACATACGAATTCGTACAAATTTCAACCATCAGTTAATCGTGTTCATTTTTTCGTAAAAATCATTCGACAACTAAGAAATTAGACGATACAAAACATCTTTGAAGAAGATTATCAGTCCGACAATGTATTAACGACGCGACAGTTACATCAACTTTTGCACCAAAAAAGTAGAATTAACGCATAGACCAATTGACAACGTGGTGAATTTTCTATACAGGTGAACAGAAAACAGGTCCGTTTGGTCCACATTCGTACGAACTGTTTTGTAATCAGCGGAACACGTAGCTAGAGCGTGCACGTTGATAAAATTTAGCCCAATGTCCATTTTGATACTCTGCAGAGATCGAAATAAAACACGCACCACATTTTAAAGAGAATTTATTTCATGCAAATTCAATTTAACGGCAATAATTATAAACATTATAAACTGTGAATGTTAATGATATTCCACAGTGTGTTTCTTAAGCATTTATCCGTCATCGAGTGGACCATTTAAAGTTTAAAAAAGCAGTTTATTTAATTCATGTCTTGAAATCAATGAAAAATGTTTTCAATGGAAACCATTTCGTTGATACAAATATCAATGTTTGCAAATGTTGCAAATTAAAACATTATTTCAAGACTCAGTCCACGTATTTTTTCATCATCCTAACAATCATGTCGTATATCAATTCTTTGCCATCTTTTGCCCATAAAAAATCAACGTGTCCGAAGTTTTCATGTGGCACTCTAAATTTTCCAATTGGATTACCAAGTTCACGATATAAATGATTGACATCCCTCGGTTCGGACAACCAGTCGTTGGATGCATAATGCAATGATACAGGTACTTTGATCCTTGAAAGATCATATGTTGGCGGCTTAAAGCTTTTGTACTTTTTCCAATTTCCAATCAAACCATAATCATACTGCTGAAATTTTCCTGTTGTAATAATTCCTTAATTATTATTCTGCTCTTGTATTCTTTTTATTATCGCAAAACAGGAATAAATCATTGAAGATTTCAATTTTCTGACAAATTGATGTTACGTACTTATCAAGTAATCATAATTGTGATTAATGAGTGAATATAAGTAGAATTTTTATCAGGAATTCACCGAATCGCTCTTGAATATCGCGGACCTTACATTTGAATGCAATTTTTAATTGTTATCCTTTATTTAGTAATCACTAGTTACGGGTTCTTGTCTATCGCATAAAATCGAACCTACCTGATTTAACCACTTGCCCATAATGAGCAATTTGCTTGACCGAGGCCCCCGCCGGTACGTGAGCCAATATCGATGTTAACATCGTCGTGTTGAGCTGATCCGAACCGAAACCGGATACAAGGAAAATTATATTTTTGCATACCGGTTGCAACCAAGCTTCGTTACTACATCCGACCGATATTAATTTTTTCAATAACTCGCTCGATGGTTCGAATTCGTACCAACCAATGAGGCTCATCAATTTCTAGAAAAATGTACGAGTTTAATTTTCATATGAAAATGATTAGCGACTGATTTTTTCATAATGATCCATTCATTTTTTTGTCGTACTTCGATATTATTACTAAACTGCGCTACGATTCGATAAAATAGTATTTTAACGTGATCCAAATAGGCGATTGGGCCAAGTGCGAACATGACGTTGATTTTTTCTTGATATTGAGGATGCTCCGAAGCCATTACCCAAAAAGCCGTCGTCCCTTGACTATGGGCTGCATAAATGAGCTTAGTCCTGTTCGTAGTTGTCAAAATGTAATCTATCATTGCTGGTAAATCTTTGCATCCAACCTCATGCCATCTGTGATTAGGAATTATGAGAAAAATTGAAATCTAAATGACATTAAAAAAATTTCAGGCTTTCGGTGTAAAAATCGAAACGGAACATAAATCAAAGACACGTACGAGAATTGCCAATATTCCTTTTCCAATGAGGAATATTTTTTATGCATTCGTGAAAAAGTATTACCGCGATTATTTCCCAACCATACATCGTATCCTTCGTTGGCAAGGATATACCCTAACAAAACGTACAAAAATATAAGGAAAAATAATTATCGAAATTCTGGGTCTTGCAATAAGTAGTTGTCAGCGACTATCTGAAGAAGTCGGAAAAATGCTTGAGCAATTGTGAAAACTAAAGGATTGGAAATCTAAAACTTGGACAAAGTTCAATTGAAGGAAATTGAAAAAATCAACAGGAATTGAACTGAAATGTTTGGAACGGCCTAATTAATTTCTTTTGTTCGGGTTGATTAAAACAGTAAATATGAAGAATTAAATAACTGTGCAAATTGAATCTATATACCGAGAGCTCTACTTGGACCTGTGATGATCCAATCGACCGAGCTAGTGAAAAGTCCATGCATTAATAGAATTGGTTGTTTTCCCAAAGGTCCAGGATTTATATTCGTTCCTGTGATTCGGTACATTTCCAATACATATCCATCCTCGGTTGTGACATGATGTGTTTCCCCATGATATCCGTACTTTTCGATTAATTGCCTCTGACAAATTGAAGGTTTTTACTTTTTTTTCTCTAATTATCTCATCGAAAACAGTATAATTTATAAATTCAAAATTATTTTACTGGAAACGTGTTGTTCAAAGATAAAAAAATCGTCATGTTTGTAAATTATTGCAAACGATCTTGAAACGAAATAATAATCAATGAGTACAGCATATCTTTCAAAAAATAAATCTGAATCCAATCATTGTTTCACAATTAAAAAATTGCTTAGCAAGTTGAGTAACGAATTTAAATACTCACGGGTTGCAACTTTGAATCATCCGTATGAAGGTCTGAACTCAATATTGAATCCAAACTTTGTGTTACCAATGATCCAGCAACGACAGGTGTAGCAAAATTGAAAAATGTGAGAAACACTATTACCGAAACGAATTGCATCATAGTGAAAGCTCAACTGAATATTGATAACTGCTAAGCCTGTTTATTTATAAGAAATTCGAATCCGGAATATTTGCGATCGCAGCAACCGTTTATCAGCTTAAGGTTATATTTGTGAAAATAGTAAATAGTATTTTTTTAATCGATAAGAAGAAAAATAAACAATGCCCCTCGCGCTCTTTAACGATCGTATTGTTATTGCACAATTTATCGGTAACGCTGTTCGAGAACGAATCTTTTTGGACGGTTACACTTTTATTGTGTCACATCGATAACTAAAATTTCAATAATTCTAATGCATGTGGGTTGAAATGTTAGTTTTTTTAAATTGTTTGACAAATAACCACACGTGTTCGGAAATAATGTTTTCGGAATTTATCGATGTTCATTTAATTATTTTAATTTGTAGACGAATGAAGGCTTTAAGATATAATATAAATTCAACAAAGGAAGAATTTTAGGAAACTCCGCGGTTGGATGTTACCATTTTTTAGGAAGTTTGTGTATAGAGAAATCCAAATGTATGAAAAAGGGTACAATAGAGTACGATTTCCTCCGATTTTAATAATCGTATAGAGAAATTTTCAAAAAAAATCCATCGAAGAAGAATATTGTAATGAGTCAAGACACGTAAGACACATGCAAAGAAAAAATGGAATAAAACAGGTGAATCTAAAGCTAAAAACAAAGGTTAATTTTCTGTCCAGTCTATCAATGAACTTTGATTATGGGAAAAGACTCTTGATGTCTGTTTTACGATCAGTCGTGTTGAAAATTAACAGAATTTTGGTTATTGTGTCTGTGCTCCACTAGGTGTCTTGAGCTTTCTATCAAATACATCATTTCTTCATAATATTCCGATGAATTTTTTTTTATGCATCATTGAAATCTGTAACGACACATGTGCAAAAGATCAGGAAGACTATTTATTTAATCGACTTGAAAAAAAAAAACAGTCCCAAAAATCAACTGAACAGGTCGGTTCATTGGACTTAATATATTTTTATTTTTCGCACTATTGCGCGTGCAATATCTAATCTGACATACCTCTTTCTTAAGTAATCAATGAAAAAAAAAACTTCTAATACGTTCAAGCAAAATATTGAAATGTTTGCCAACATACACTTAGTGTTTATCAATTTTTGCCAAACACCATTCGTGGTTTATCAGTTACGTACGTCGGTTCACGAATGAAAGCACGTGTTACGTATACTATATATCAGTTTCGATAAGACCAGATTTTATTCTAGATACATCAAGTTCTTATCCGACCTATTTCGTTATTTTTTTTTTTTTTTTCATTTTTTATATTTCCATACACAATGCCTAAAAACACAGTTAAAGATAAAATCACATTGCTGAAGATAATACAATCGTAAAGCAGCGATGATTACGACGTTACCGTTACGTTCGAATGTAAAATAATCGTACGATTAACAAACAAAATTACTTATTTTGTAATCTACTATATTTAAATCCTGATATCCTTATAGTTTGACTAGAAATTAATTTGTTAATCCCTTTTCAATATTTTTTTTTTCAAGTACAAATAGATTCTTTTGAAAAAAAAAATCATTACACTTAATATTTTGCAATGTAGAAGCTCCTTAGGCCTTCATCACCTATATTTTTTCAACAACTGAAGTATTTTCTCGAATATCATCTGCGGTGCTGTTTTTCCCCATAAAAAGTCGTAGTGATTGAAGTTATTGGATGGAACTTTTTCGTTAAGCACGACGTTCCTTAATTTCAAGCTTAGAAGGTTGACATCCTGTGTACGAAATACATAAGAAAATTTGCTTGAGTCGTTCGTAAAAAATAAGCCAAATAAGATATTCGTTGAAAAGCAAAATAATGTCGACACAAAAATTAGAAACACTGAGATGTTTTTTAAAAACATGTCAGTTCCTTTTTAACCCTAGTGTGAACCGAAGCAACCGTTACTTTGTACTTACAAATCCGTTGCAAATTGGTTTTCAGTTTTTTTCGCAATTATTTTCTTGTTTTTTGAACCATAAAAAAAACTACACAATGACCGTAATGAAATGTCGACTCGACCGTTGCTTTGAAACAAAAAATAACCATCACACACGTGTCTTGAGAAACTAAATGATGTGGTTGTATAAAAGATTTCAATTATTTCACGTAACTTATAGAAAACCAAAAAGCAACGATAATGCGAATAGAGTTGTTTCGAAATATCATGCGTTACCAAACAGTTGCTTCTGTTCCCAGGAGTAATGACACAATGTATAGCGCCGGTCGTTTGTGATTGTTTTGAAGATAAATAACATTTCAAAGTGAGTTTTGAAAGGTGTGTACTTTTAATTGATTTAATTCCATATGGTTGCACTGATCCATTGCAGAAAATCAATGGAAAATGTATATTTAAATAAAATGTTTATTTACCTCGGTTGTAGCGAGCCAATCGTTATCACTACTGAAGAGTGCAATCGGTGCAGTTATTTTATCTAACTCGTAATCAGGCGGTATAGTAGAATCGTACAGTCTCAAATTCTTCTCTCTATCGACGTAATCAAAAGCTCTAAAAGTTCCTGCAAATATATTCATAACATGCATCATGTGCAGAACAAAAAAAGGGTCTTGATGTATATGCCACCTTTTTTTTATCATAGTTGTCTATTTTTTTTTTTTTTTGGTTATTTACGAGATTTTTCTTCTATCATTCGTGTGATGTGCTGATGGAAATTTAAATAAAATAGGCAATAAAATTAATTTTCAATTGAATATTGATGTACCTGGATGCATATAACCTTGACCAAAATGGACAAGTTGTTTCCAAGAAGCTCCTGCCGGAACATGGCCGATTATGACAGTTAAATTAGCCTAAAAAAAAATCAAAGATGTACAAAGCTCAAGGAAAGTTTTTTTATTACGGAATTTCAATAGTTTTACCAAATCAAGTTCGTCTGGACTGAATCCAGCCACCAGGAAAAGAGTATTGCTGCACAAAATTTGTGTGGGTGCACCTTTGTGGCACAAAAAGCTTGAGATAAATTTTCCCCATTCGGATCTGGAGCCCAACTCTGGCCAACCGAATCTTTCGCCAACCCACTGTTAAGAAAATTGAAAGCAATTAACAAAAATAAACAAACCAATTGAATTTTCTGTCATTTTAATGACATTGGTGAAAGTATGACGAGATTGTGATGCTGAAAATGAGCATCTGGAAATATTGAAATGTATTTCGAAGAACTCGTATCTTTCTTGTGCCAATATTCGTTAATGAATACCAGACTTTAGTCTTACGCGCGTTCTTGTTTGAACGTTAGAAAGGAACTAATACGAAAACATTTGCATGACCTACCACACCAAAGTACGTGAGTTTTGCGAGTTGGGTAATCGGTCCCCGGAGATTGCCGGTGAAGGCTGCGGGCGCGAGGCCAATAGCTAGTGCGACTTTTTCATTGTATTCCGGTCTCACCGAGGTCATTACCCAAAATTGGGTCGAACCCTGGGAATGACCGATGTAAAAAAGTTTTTCGCGTCTCGTTACTTTTAAAACGTGATCTATGGTTGCCGGTAGATCGTACACGCCCAACTCGTGAAAGCTAAAAAAAATTCTATTTATTTATTTTCATTTATTTCACCTCTGTCAAAAAATCAAAGATCTGCCATATAACCCAGAGAATTCTGAATGAAAACTTTTCTTTTTTTCATCTTTAATTTGCTTACCTGAAGTTCCAAAACGTACGATTTTCAGGCACTAGAAAACGATTCTGACGAGAGTAGATGTTACCACGATTATTGCCCAACCAAACGTCGTATCCTTCATCAGCCAGGATGTACGCTGTAGTGAAAACATTAATTAAACATATTAAATATTTCTCCGGTGTAGAGTAGATAAATGAGAAGGGTTTGAATAAATACGAGGAAAAAGTGACATTTGTGATTCTCTTGGCTCGATCTCGAGGCCACTCGCTTTCGTTCCGTTTATAGTCGAGCGGACACTGTCGTTCAGTTAGTCCAAACGCGCGAGAACCTTAGAACGAATGTGTGTTACGCGAATAGATACCGCAAAGAAAAAGTGCCCGTATAATATTCTGACAACCCTAACACGTGTGCGACCAAAGAGAGTAAACGAATATAAATGACCGTCGAATACCGATATCTGTTCCCACTTCAGAACTGTAATTTCGCGTGTTTAAACGTTTGAAATAAAAAGAAACACATCATTAGATTTCAAATAGTGTATAATTTTCTCAGTTTTTTTTTTCATAACGCATGCAATCGTCGATAGTCCCAGACTCACCCAAAGCTTTTCCAGGACCCGAAATAACCCAATCGGCTGAACTCCCCGCTAAACCGTGCTGCAGAACAATTGGTACTTTTTCAAAATCTCTCTTCCACGTATCGTGCATGACACGTCCATGAGGAATACGATGAATTTCGAGTACGTAACCATCCGCTGTTTCGACCTTGTGAGCCTCCAAAGGATAACCATATTTTGTAGCCAATTCGGGCTGCAAGGATAAAATTCATAAGAACCAAACTTTTTGGATGTCATTCTATTGGGGATGATGGAAAGTTCGTTCTAAAGAGGCATTTGATTTTCTTAAACAGTAAAAAAATGCCATCCGTTATGGAGAATAGAAACTTGAAAGTGTTTCGAAGGCCAAATGATCTTTTAAAGCTTCAATCAATCAACTAGTCGGCGTTTTAGAAAATTGAAATTGCTTGTCGTTCACGAGTCAATGATTCACAACAAGACACACACGCACACACTCACGAATATATCCTCAGAAATGTAGAATGTGATTCATTAAAGTATTCATTGAATCGTGTTGAGATATTGATTCGATACATCTTTGTCGTCGTTGGCATCGTAATGACTTACTGTCTTGAGGTCAATGTCAGGATTCCTGTCGTTGAACCCCTCAGCCATACAGACGAGCACAGCCAGAAAAATTTGATTTACGAGAGCTCGCCGTGTCGTCGACATTTCCAACGAGATACAGTGACTCCACGAGGAGACTAACAACCGGCATTTATATATGTAAACGTGCAGACGCGGGAGACACTGCTTTTAAACACGATACAAACTGCGGAGACTCGAGTGGCTCTCGTACTTGAGCCTCTAGTATTGCAATTTTCCATTGATCTCACTCGTCGCGATTGCATTCCCCACCACCACGATGTTTGTGAATATATTTTTTTTCATCCCTGCCTTCTTCTTTAACGCAACATAATTCATTTTTTAACAAATTAAGGGACGTTCCCAATGAATTAAATCTGAAAAACAGTCCGACTCTTTTTTTGCAACTCTAAAAATGATCTTTTTTTTCCCTTACTTTATTAGGCTTAAAGATACAGTGTTGTTGAGATTATTTATCACGATAGTTACTTGAAATGATTAATATAATCTATTGTAAAAATTCTTAAATATCCTTGTCGTCATTGATCAGAAAACAAGCGATGATGCAAAATTTGAAGTTCAAGGCTTGCACTTGTTGGTCGAATGTGCGAATCATCACTTTCCACATCGCAACTCCGAAACTCGTTTTGACTGCTCCTATAAATCATCGCTTGAAATGGTTACGAGGTTATTGAATTTTAAGGACAAAAGACCTTGTCCCCAATCGACGATAACTGCCAATATTAAAATAAACTTCTTCACCATAAATGAAATTTGATGTCAATCGAATTATAGATCAAAGAAGAACCGAAAATTTTACTTCAATCGGTGAATCAGTGATCGATTGAAAAAAAAATTGAAAAGGTGAAATAAGTCAACAATGATGTGATGCCAATAATTATTTAAATACATTAAACTCTTTTGCGGTAAAGCATCAAATTAAAATTCCCACGAATGTTTATACGTGAACAATAAAAAAGAACAACATATAATATACCGACATCCAATGCACACACATATGCGTATGAAAATATACCACGTACGAATAGAACGTTGTTAAATTTCGTAATTTAGCTGGTGCAACGAGGTCGTTGAAACTGCAGTCAGTGATCGGCAGAACCATCGACAAGGTCGATTACTACACTCGGATTTAGAGATAAGAATCCCGATGAATTCCCCGATTCATCCGACTGTTCTGTGGCTGTACGATGGTAAATTCTTATTATATTAATAGCGTTATTTCTTCGGTATATAATTTTTATAAACACAATTATTTTCTTGAGGAAAAAAGATCGTTCCTTTTGCCGAGACTTTCAAGTAACAATGTTCATACAATGCTTTATCATAAATAGTTGATGCCACTCTAATAATATATTCGCGATGAACATGTATTCATGAATGCTAAGATACTTTGATGGCGAAATATGTCGGACGTAAATATACGCGTAATGAGTAAATACATACAGGGGAGACCGGAGCAAAGCCGAGTATTCAACGAAACATTTATTTTTTATTGATTTTAAGAAACGTTGGTTATTGCTGTTGATTGGTGGGTGAAAAACTGAAGTATTCTTTCAAATTTTAAATGATATTTTTTATTCATTATATACAAGCGTTGCCATTAGTCGAGAAAAATGTTCCAAAGAAGAATTCATGTGCTGGTAGGACTGATGTGATCCTCGCAAGTTCATCGTATTGTGAAATTGTGATGAGCCAATTTAACGCATAAACAATATCAATTCCTAAAGCATGTAAATCTCAGGCCAATGGTAAAAGTCGACCTTCTGCAAAGTCTTCTAAGTTGTAGATGGTGAGGGCGCTTGATGCCTGTTTTGTAATAAACTTTATCCAAAAGCAATAAAATTTTAGACTCAGGGTTAAAACTTGGCATGATTCATGTACTGTGATAATTTTATTTAAAAAATGGTAGTAAAAAAATAGTTGAAGGTGAGACCTCTTTGTCCTGGTCTCCCCTATATACGTCGATAGTCACACCGGCATCATAAAATGTTTCGATAATACCACACTCATTAGAGTGTTCACCGATTAACGTGAATCAATGTTGGTGTGAGAAAAGGTGAAAGAGTTTACTGGCTGGGTCGAGGCTGTTTTTTGAGATGATTGATTTTAGTTGCGGTGCATATTTCTTTTTTAACGAGGTAAACTCCCCATTGGATATAATTGTTCTCACCTAGATACATTCTTGCATTTCCAAGGATACTTTATTATCAACAACAAAGTTGTAACAAACTTTACAGTGATAATGGGATTCACCGACTGTCAGTGAACTTTGATAAACTGTTGATTTATACGGAGCCTTATTGCGGTACGTTTCATTCAAGTATCCGATGCATCTCCGGGTTCATATTATTTATTTATTTTTCTTTCAATTTTTTATTTAAGAAACATAAAATACTGTTTAAAAGAAATTTTGAAAATCATGAATGGGAAGATAGTTTGTAATAAATTTTTCGAACTTAAGGAATTTACAGGAATTTGTGAGGCTTGGAAATTTGCAATACCTCATAAGAATAGTATGTTGTTAACCAGTAAGTACCTTGTTCAGGGAAAAATAATAGTTATTATTTTTGTAAAAAGAGGAAATTTTAATGGTCAATCACCTGCCATCGATCCCCGTCAACCAAACTAACGACTAGTAGACACAACGACGTGCGCAACTATACGGTCTTCGTTCCCACTCCTTGCTGCAGTCTCTCTGCTATTAGATTACGAAATTAAGCACGCCAGTTTGTAAGTTGCGTTGGTTAATTAAACACGGAATTCAAGCCGTTCACCGGATTGGCAACAGTGACCGCGAACGCAAAAATGACCGTGTCGTGGTGGGCGTAAAAAAAACCTAAAACAATCTCTGGAACACAAATTTTTAAATCTGTTCAAGATTAACGATTAAAAAAATTGTTAATGAGATAATCCGACGACATTGTCCCTCTTTTTTGGAGTATTGTTCAATGTTTTCTTTTTATTTAATTCTATGTTTCGACCTTTTTCCAATGGGAAATAGCATTCAAGAAACTGTTTGTTCAATGCCTTCAAAATTTCGCAAATATTATGGTGATTTTTTCCAAAAAGACCTGCAATTCTGTGCTAAAATAAAAAATATAAAAGAACAATGCAAAGAAAAAAACGGTTGCGTTTAGAAAAAGGATCTAAAGGATTTAAGGATCGCACCGCGTATCTATATGTCGAAATAAATCTATCGTCGAAATAAATATATATATGTCTAAAGTAAGACTCAACTGTCGCTCGTTTTCTCTCTCTCTGTAGTAGTGTACTACTAGTAGTTACTAATTACTGAATTACTATTACTAAATCACAAAATTACCAAACCACAAAATTACTAATTACTAATAACTAATTACAATTACCAAATTACCAAATTACAAAATTACTATTACTAAATTACTAAATCACAAAATTACTATTAGTAAATTACTAAATCACAAAATTACTATTAGTAAATTACTAAACCACAAAATTACTATAACTAAATCACGAAATTACTAATTACTAATTACCAAATTACAAAATTACAAAATTACTATTACCAAATTACAAAATTACAAAATTACTATTAGTAAATTACAAAATTACAAAATTACAAAATTACTAATTACCAAATAACAAAATTACAAAATTACTATTAGTAAATTACAAAATTACAAAATTACAAAATTACTAATTACCAAATAACAAAATTACAAAATTACTATTACCAAATTACAAAATTACTATTAGTAAATTACAAAATTACAAAATTACAAAATTACTATTACCAAATTACAAAATTACAAAATTACTATTAGTAAATTACTAAATCACAAAATTACTATTAGTAAATTACTAAATCACAAAATTACTATTAGTAAATTACTAAACCACAAAATTACTATAACTAAATTACTAAACCACAAAATTACTATAACTAAATTACTAATTACTAATTACTAATTACTAATTACTAATTACTAATTACTAATTACTAATTACTAATTACTAATTACTAATTACTAATTACTAATTACTAATTACTAATTACTAATTACTAATTACTAATTACTAATTACTAATTACTAATGAACAAACAAAAATACTACTACTAGTAGCAATAAATTTTTTTCTTAATTAGTAATTAGTGTTTAGTAATTAGTGTTCAGTAATTTAATAATTAGTGTTTAGTGATTAGTGTTCAGTAATTTAATAATTAGTGTTTTGTAATGTAGTAATTAGTGTTTAGTAATTAGTGTTTTGTAATTAGTGTTTTGTAATTAGTGTTCAGTAATGTAGTAATTAGTGTTTAATAATTACTGTTTAATAATTACTGTTTAATAATTAGTGTTTAATAATTAGTGTTTAATAATTAGTGTTCAATAATGTAGTAATTAGTGTTAAGTAATTTAGTAATTAGTGTTCAGTAATGTAGTAATTAGTGTTAAGTAATTTAATAATTAGTGTTTAGTAATTAGTGTTCAGTAATGTAGTAATTAGTGTTTAGTAATTGGTGTTCAGTGTTAAGTAATTTAATAATTAGTGTTGAGAAATTTTATAATTTAGTAATAGTAATTAGTGTTTAGTAATCAGTGTTTATTAATTAGAGTTTAATAATTTAGTCATAGTAATTATTAATTTAGTAACTTTTTAATACTAATAGTATTACTACTAGTAAAACTAGTATATTGTAACGTTTCCGCAATAAGTAACAACACAATTAATGAGGGGAGAACAGATCTTTATTTTAATATTTTATTCTTATATAACCGTCACGTCCTTCTTTTCGTATCTCTCGATTCAGACTGTCTCTTTTATTCAACATTCATCGTCCCGTCAATCCATGCGTCTTTCTTTCGTTTTCTATTCCCCATCATCCCTCGACAACTTCACGTATTCGTTACAATATTAACGAAATACATGATCAATATTATTGTATTTAGAGGGGTATAAAAAAATATATATTCCGAATATATAATATATATGTGCGGAATATATTTCGCATATGAGAGAAACATATTTTCCACATACGCAGGATATAATTTTTATATGTGCGGAATATATTTTTCATATGCGCGGGATATATTATTTATATAAAACAAAAAGTGTTGCAAATATAATGTTCAGACCAAGTGCACATATTAATCCAACATGACATAATCGTTGAAGAAACTATTTTGTTGATTTCGCTTCATTAAATATGTACTTTGCATTTAACACTACTACTATTAGTACTACTGCTACTAGTACTACCATCGGTAAATTCATTTTCCCTTTAGCCGATTGTAAGGGTTATGATTAATAATCATACAAAAAAATTTCTATCAATTACAGCATAAACAAATGGGGCTAATGTCACTCGGAACGTAACCGTCTTTCTTGCGAATATAGACTTCGCGCGATATCGACCAAAAAACAAATGATGGTGCTGCGGTCTGTTCGATCACTGCCTTCATCCCTGCGGCCCACAAATTCCACGGCACTGAGGCGTCGTCGAACATGGTGGCAAGTGGCCTTCTGATTGGCCGAGAAATCGCAAATTCTATTGATTGCCATTTAAAAACTATCGATCCGGAGTTTGGAGTTCATTCAATTCGATCGTCTTGTAGCCATCGAGTACCTCGATGACGTCATCGTACAGAAGTCTCTTGGTGTCTTTAAGAAATAAGAAATCAAGGTGTCCAAAATTTGAATAGGGAATCTCTCTCGATGTAGCGTTTGGAATTTTCATAAGTACAGCTTCAGTGTCCTGTTTTAATGGAAAAATATAAAATAATAAGAAACCCAAGTATTAGTACAAAGACATGTGCTTTGATGACGTATATGTAATCTCTTAGTATCTTAAGACTCTTGACCTTCTTTGTCGTGTAAGGATCGTTTGGAGCGTAATAAAGTACCAGAGGTGCCGTTATGTTTTCCAGTGGATATTCCGGTGGGGCGAAACTTCTGTAACGAAGATAATTGCTCATTGGCCCAAAGTCGTACTGCTTAAACTTGCCTGCGAAGCGTTTAATGTATCATTAATTGTCGAGTCATCGAATCATTAAAACGTATATTTTTAATGATATTTTTATTCTTTGCCTCGAGCTCCGAAGAAGCTTACCACTCATGACAATTTGTCTATAATGTAGAAGAGTCTCTACAGAGGTACCTTGAGGATAATGATTCAGCAAACGTGGTAACATCGACTGTATAAAAATCATAAAAATCGCACAAGTCATTCTGTGAGCTAATGAATTTATTCGAGTACCAAATTCGTTCAAAAAAAATTGTCTACATTATTCATTGGACATTTATATGCAAATTTATTCCACATTTATGAAATAATTGAATAAATGATTGAATATCTAATAAATTTACTAACCACGTCAAATTCTTCACAATTAGTTAGACCGAAGAGCCAAGAAGCGAGTCTCTGACATAATACTTGAATCCTAGGACGTTGACAAAAGGACACATAGTACGTGAGATCCATTCCATCGCGCGGGAAGAGCTCGAACATATCAAGAAGCTTAAGTGCTTCCTGTTCCAAAATAAAACAATATTTATATTTCATCTTTTCCAAATATGTACAATGGACAGACTCAATTAAAATGAAGTAAACGATAAGAATGAATATAAAAAAAAAACAAAGAAAAGTGCTCACCTCTATATGTTTACCGTAACGAATACCGAGCGTGCTAATGAGACCAGGCAGTGAGTGGGTAAATATAGCCACTGGTGCAAATGTCAAGGCAACATGAATTTTTTCATTGTATTCTGGTTTTTTGGAAAGTAGTACTAATTCGACCGTACTACCCATTGAGTGACCCACCAAAGATACCCTTGGCATGCCGGTTAATGATAATATATAATCTATAGATGCTGACGTATCATAAGTACCAATCTCGTGCCAACTATTTAAACAAATATATTCAATAACATGTCAAATAACTTCCATTCAATGAAATACTTGTTTATTGTGTTTAAAAAGAAAGCCATGAAGATCAAATCACACGAGTAATTGCAAACAATAGTTTTTGTGAAATTATTGTAGTAAACGGATCAATGTTTTTCATGAATAAAACATTTACAATTTTATTTAATGTGCCAATAGAATTGTTACGAGCAATTGAAAACCACGAAATTCTTTTATACAATTGCTCCAATTTCTAACAACAATAAAAAGTTCGTCAGACGGTCTTTTTGTTTTGTTTAATCGTGTCTCCTTAATAAATATTCGAATAAACAATATCACTTTGATTTTAAGAGTATATTTATTTTACCTGAATCGCCAAAAGTGTGACTCGTTTGACGATAAGTACTTGTGACGCTTGCCGTAATAATTTCCTCGTGAATTCAATGCCCACACGTCATACCCATTGTCCACGAGCAGATATGCTGCATACGTTATGATTATGAAATTAAATAATAAAGTTACAGTAAGAATAATGCGTCACAAAATGTAACATCAATCATTTGTATAAATACACAATAATTCATTAGCTCTGATTACGTTAAGGTAGTAGTCTCGGGTTTCGCCCCAGTCACGTTTAAAAGTTAACTGTCCGGTTAATTATTGAAAACTTGAATATAACTTGCGAAATAATCTAAAAATTTTGATGGTTATGTTTGATAGAAATGTAAAAACATATAAAAATTCTACTACTTTAAGTAATGAGCAGAAAAAAAAAGAAAAAAGGTTTTTTTTCGGCTGTACCAAGATCGTGTTGAGGACCTCGTAAAACCCAAATATCTGAAGCAGCCAAAAGTCCATGAATCAGTACTACAGGGGATTTTCCATGAGCTACTGGTGATTTAGGACCACCTGGTATTCTATGTATCGACAGAATATAACCATCCTCGGTAGTCACCTCATGCTGCTCGGCAATATATCCCTCTCTCTCGACTAATTCGACCTGAAAATCTTCTCGACATGAAAAAAACAGTCCCGTCATCTAATCGAAACAGCAATGAAAATTTGGAAGTGAAATAGAGTACGAGCTCTCGAAAGCTACATGTTTCGATGACTGAAAAAAATCGAGTTCAGAAGAGATTTTGAATTGATGAAAATGGCTGAAATTCAACATTTCGCAAATTCCATTCGGTTTTTGAAAATGATACAATTTTGAAATTTGATTTTTGTAAACTGAAGCCTCTTCTATAAATTTTCAAAATGCTTAAAAAGAATAAAATTGGTTTTAACAAAGACTACGTTTTTTTTTCAACCCGAAGAACATTATTTTGTTTTATTTTCGAGCTAAAACGTACAGTTGTAAAATTATTGTGAATAGCATTTGGCAAAAAACAAATAAATATTTATTGTACAATTTTTCACAAGTGTCATTTTATTTATTTCGAAAAAAAGGGGTTTCCTTTTTCCTTCCAAATTCAAATGTGATTAATTATTTCATAAAACAACGAAAATATGTTGGAAAACTCAACGATTGATCGAAGGAATTGGAAAAAATAATCATTTAAAAATAAATACAAAAGTTATCTTACAAATGTTTCGGTTTTCCTTCGTTGCGGTCCGGCCACCACATTTGCGTCATAGTCTGTGCTCGACTGATCAGTGTCCTCATCAACCGCGGAAACATTGGGCCAACTTCCTGTCAGAAACGTGACTAGCACTATCATCGTTATCATTAGTGAATCGAATACCGGAAAACGACACATGACGAGAATAATCGCCCGAAACTTTTCTCGTTTTCCCAAAACGACACTATAATAAATAATATACACACACATGTATTGTTTTGTTTTGTTTCTCTCCAATCAAACATACGAAGTGGAGTTCACTCGGCGAAAGACCATCATCGTTTTGGATGAAATTTTTTTCGAAGCCTGGTTTATATTCTCTAGCAATGAGCTATCCACTGGCGACTCTGTTCGTAAAAAAAAGCCCACCATCAGCCTCGGTATGAGACCCGAGTGCTAGCTATTGTGATGATAATTGTAATTCGGCAAGCATATAAATACAACAACGCCAAGAAGTAACCATGGCATTTTTGTCGTCCCCCTTGACCTTGGCCATTGAACTTCTAATGTTATTTTTCGAGATTTCGTCGAAGCATTTCAAATGCACTGGTTCAAACCAAGCGCGACCTTGATACACTTTCGGCGCGTCGAATTCCCGGATAACCGGTTTTCCATCTGACAAGCCGTTCTTTATTCACCAATTTGCATCGACGTCGTACCACAAACGTCTATCAAGTGCACAAAACGTACGAAAAATGTAAATAAATCGTAAATTTAACATTAATTTAACATACGATCTATAATTATGTATATATACATATTTTTTTAAATCTTCTCAATCACTTTTCGTCGATTAAATGATTGAACAGGTCCGCGTTGGGTCAGAGAATACTTTCGATTGAAACGAGGATGGAAATTGAATCCACACAATCGGTGAATCCTCCCCCACTCCCCATTTTACAACCATCCGGATTCCATCTGAATGATTTCTCGAGAGCGTCATATTGTACGGAGTGAAATGATGCCAGGCACGCATACATAATGAGATATTTCAACTGGTTATATGTGAAGAAAGATATACCCAAAGAAACTTCACATTTGGCCGATTTACATATTTCTCTTTTCATTCGGAATATTCAGGGGAATTTAAAAATACCGCGCACCGTAATAGTTAATAAGACACGAAAAAATTAAGCATATCTGTTTGACGCCAAGTTCAAAGAAGAAACATCTTAAAAAGACGTTGCAAAATGGGAGGGAAAACATTTTTCATCGAGCACATTCGCTGCTGATTCTTTATATTTTTTTTTTAATCCTCCGACGCAGCAGCGGCTGAAGTAAATAAAATTTTGACAGTTTAGTTCTGCGTTTCTGAGATCACGGTGAGAAATGACAATTTTGTTAAATAAATGTAAAAAAAAAAAGAAAATTGCGTTATAGCATTACAATACTACTAATGTAACGTTTTTCGAAATAAAATTACACATTGCTTCATCTGAAATACAACATTTTTGGAATTCGTTATTTAACCCCATCTTTTTTTACATTTTTTCCAAAGTTTTTTCGTTTGATAGATTAAGTATTCACCGTTTAATATGTTCCCCTAATACGAGTTGATCATACACCATTCTCTTTGTGATAAAAAAACGAAAAGAATTCACCTCGTAGAGTTCTCCGCAGCTTATTTGTTTGCAGCAAATTAATTATAAAAGATTTTTAATGAATTTACTACCATAGTGAAACGATTAGGCTAAGAAATCTACGTGGTGAATTCATGACGGATCCTTTGAGGAACGAAATAAGACGTGGTGCATTATAATCAGTTGAAAATAATGGATTGTTCATTGAAAAATTTTGATGAAAATGTGCCATTGTGGGAAAATTTGCATTTATCAGTTGATGGCTTCGCAAATCTATCGTTGTTAATATTTTTATGTTATAAAATCATATTTATGAATAATCTCTCAGTTTCGAGCTATAAAAAATATTTCAAACCATTGTACCATCGTTGATTCTTGATCGTTCAAATAAAAATCTCTCTTTTGTTTGATATTTTGAGTCCGTGTATGTTTGTGATGAATAGGTTGAATATAACGGGCTTAGGATCAAAACAACTTCCGTTTTCTTAGTTGGTACTTTCATTTTCGAACACTCGTGGCGCTGCGTTCGAGCAACAGATGCGCATTTGACTAGCCTCTGTGTCCCGCAACTGGCGCCACCATTCGTCAATCCACAACGATTTTCTCTTCTTTGCGTTTTGTCAAGGAGTCGACATGGTGGGTTTTTTTAATATTCCGTTAAAATCCACGTTAATCAACGGCATCACTGAATCAATCATATTAATTTATCGTGTGTGAGATACGTGATTTATCAAGGAATTTTATTGTGTTTTTCAGGCGGCCCACAAGACGTTCATTATCAAGCGAAAGCTCGCCAAAAAACTCAAGCAAAACAGGCCCATTCCTCAATGGGTGAGAATGCGTACTGGCAACACGATCCGGTAAGTTTTATTCAATATTTCTCGTACTTTTTTCAATATTTTTCATCTTCCAACTCTGTCATTGAAACTTGAGATTCCCGTAATTATCACGCTCCCATTTGACGCATTTTCGCTCAAGAATGAAAGCGTCGCTTTCTGTTAAATTAAGGTTATGTTCAACGACGTGCTCAATAGTAAATGCCGCGAGTTGACACACGAGGTGTGCTTATCTGAAGTATTCAATTACATTATGTGTGAAGCTTTTCTTCGTGCCCTCTAATAAATTTCTTCTTATATCACATTTATCTACTCATTGACGCAACTCGTTGATACAAAACCAAATTTTTCCCCCATCATTTTCAATTTGTTCGTTCGTCTCGAAAAGTTAGACTAGAATTATAGCATTTTTTGCTTTTGATTCGATCTTTTGTTCGCTACTTCAGCGGATATTGAAAGAAAAGTGATAAAAACTATAAATTTGAATTCACAGTATTATAATACGACAGAAACTCATTTTTCTTCTACAGTATAATGAAGGAGTTTCTATTCATCCTGAAAAAACTTTTTCCATATTACTTTTCCTAAAAAAAACGAAGTAAATGATAATTAAATGTAAAAAAGATTACAAGCAAACGAGTAGAGGAAGGCATGAGCTTCAAAAATTGTAATAATGAAGTTTGTGATATTGGAATCCTACAAATTTTTTTTTTTCTTAATGGCAGTCAAATTTTATTTGCATTGTCGAGCCATAGTAATAGAGACTTTTTCTAAGACCGAATGACTAAATCTGCAAGATATGCACAGATTAAAAAATTCATGCGAGTCGTGTTTGACACAATTTTTTTTTTTTTTTTCAATATCACAAATTATGAACTCTAATTAATACAAAATCAGCTGACTACCAAATAAATTCGAAATCAAATTGATATGATGATCAACGTAGAAACGAAATAAAGGAAGCTTTGATCATTACAAATGACGACAATGCAATGAATCTGCAAAAGTTTAAATTTTTCTCAAAATTCTATGCTCTTCGTAAAATTCAATTTGATATGAATTATTAAAATATTCTTCAGTCTGTGTCTTATTTGAATGGAATAAATATGAAGTGAAATTTTCATTAATTTTTTGGTTTGGTTTACTTGATAGAACATCTAAGGGAAAAAAATATGAATTTAACAGGTTCCTTTCAATTAAAAGCATAAAATAGAAAATCTCGAAATAATCATTACCATTATTGTGATGTCAAATACTTGAGGATAAAATGTGAAAAAACTATAATTGTTTCTTTTTTCAAATTCCAGATACAATGCCAAGAGGCGTCACTGGAGAAGAACCAAGTTGAAGTTGTAAGCAGTACTCTCTCGTACAATGTTCGGCTACATCTTAACGAACAACTTGGATGACCATCTTTATTTCCAATATGAGTGTTGCTGGAGTTAATAAAAATATATTGATAAAATCAAAAGAACAATGTGTTAATTTTATTAGTAATTCTAAAGTTTTATTGAATTTTCTTCATCCAAATAACCCACACATTTACAGCGAACTGTAGATTTTTCGCATTCTCATCTGCTCCTTCCATTTCTCCAACAGTTCTTCTTTGCTTTTGTTGGCTGGTAGGTAATAATTTTCAGGTGGTTTGCCTTCTTCCAAACGAACAAAGTAGTGAACGTAGCCGTAACGTATTTCGCCAGGACGTCCTCTTGCGTGTCTTCTCAAACCCTTCAGAACTATGCCCTTAGTTGCAAACGACTCAGCTACAAAAAAAAAGGATATATAATATCTTTTTTTTTCTTTTCAGTTCACGAACCACCTGCCAATTTTTCTCAGAGAGTTGTGTTTATAAAAGAAAATAAAAGTTAAATTTTATTCTCATTAGAGAATAAGTTGTAACGTATCAAAATAGTCTCGCCCCAATCACGTTTAAAAGTCTATTGTTTCGATACATTGTTTAGCTGATTATTTTTAAATTCCTGATTGTAAAGAGGAAAAAAATATATTCTCCACTCACCGACCCACAGATTGCTTTTGAACTCTACATTGTGTTGTTCGACAGCCATTTGTTGGGCTTCGAGGATAGTGTCTTTAACCACAGCTGAGCCTTTCTTAGAAAGGAAGGTCAACTGCTTAACAGCTTCGTCGACTGACATTCCACGAACCATAGAAGCTATGTACCACATTTTCTTCAAGCTGTATTTTATATTAGATTTCAAATGGCAGACGTACTAAAAAAGTGAAAAAATCATGAAAAAAAATAGTACAAAGGACATAAATGTTGATATATTTTCACAAATGTTATCAACTTTAATTTCAACACAAACTTACCGCAGGTCTTCTTTCCTCATCAGGCGCCTGAATAGGAAATATAGTTTTGTTGTGTTTTGTAAATCTAAATGGTTCCTGTTTATTTTCAGAAATAGCTGATGAATGAAAAGATGCTGCTGGGGATAACACTTTTGGCAGAACATATTTCAATTGCTGTCCGCTGACAGTCGCTGCACCCAACGAAGTTAGGCTGTGGATACATCTTCTGAGACTCTGCATCTTGCTAAACAGATATACGGTGTTACACATTCTGCATGTTTCTAAACAGATTTTACAGTCTGTTTAAGACTGTGGAAATTGTATTTCTCTTTAAAAAAACCTGTACAACTGATTGAAAACTGTTTTAGTTTCTGTACAAAAGATAATTTCAAGTATCACTACGTAATTATGTAATTCATTTGAAAACATGTTCAGCTTTGAAAATGACACATGTTAAATTAAAATTGGACGATGGAAGTAAAAGAAAAAATATCAAAGAAGGGTTGATCATCTGTTTAGATTTACTGTTCAAATTATGTCACCAAATGTTTCTCATGTTTTGCGACACTATTAACGAGAATTTAAATATTTAAAATAATGTATTCGTAAACATTAAGAAAATAATGTGCATGTACATTTTAAATAATATATCAAACAAAAGATGTTATGTACATTGTTCATGAAAGAAACGATTAATTTTTTTAATTAATCCTTGTAATACTTTACAATTACTTGACAAAATTTGTGAATTCTTCAATACAATTTATCAAATTTATATGTTTCATGACGAGTTGATTATAAGAGTGTAAAATTATTAACAAATCTATGACTAACCTTGTTTTCAAAGTTCGTTGAGTTGTGAAGTTTTCTTTTTTCAAATCATTGAGAAAATAATGTTAACGTTTGAGATTAACGAGGAAATTACTTTCACTGTTTATACAAAAGTGTTGTTTCTATAAAATTTCGTTTTTCAAACTAATAAAGATTAAACAGCTCCGACCCGTTATTTGTTCCGGTCAGAACTCATAACCTACAATATTTTCTTTTTCGGAATTCTCAGCTCGACTCCATTCGAGACGACCCGTCTGAGACAAAATCGACAATCGAAAAAGATCGATCCGAATGTTGTTTGCGAAAAGTACAGGAAAACATACCAGTCGTCGATATAGTCGTCGTCAGAGTTGTCCGGGCGGAAATATCCCGGGTAAATTCAATTTGTGAACATGTCACGGTAAGATTAGAGTTCGTCGGGGTCGAGACGATGATGGTTGTCTGTGGATTGTATCAAACTTCAGAAATCCGATTTTTTCAACATTTCCTATCATATTGTATAACTTATTATCCACGTTACATCGGTTTGTTCAAATTTTTAATATAATAAATTAAAGACAAAATTTTAAAAAAAGAAAAAAATAACGATTTTCAAACGACAAATCGTCAACTGTTCAAAAAAATTCTCGTTTTTCATCTTCATTCGAGACAAACGAAAGATTTTCAACATTTCATAACATCGTGCATCAAAAAATATTTGAAATTAAATTTATTGTATTGTTTCATATCAACGAAATGTGAAGTATAAAATCTCAAAAATAAAAAATAAAGTTCATTTCTCTAAAGCCAAGATAATAAATTAGTAAAAAATCGACTTTTAAAAATATTAAACAAAAAGCTGTTACGATTCGATAAAGTTCGCAAAATTGATGAGAAAGTAATGCACATGTATAACTGTAAATCTTGTAAAAATTTGAAATAAAATTAAAAACCCGAATCGCCGGTGATAACAATACTCTTGAATGGTATTGTAGATAACAAATGAAAGGTCAGTGGATAAAAACGTCGTATGTTTTTTTTTATTATTTTCAGAACATTTTGTATTAAAATTGCTTCAACAGTACTCAAAATTTGATTTCATAGGTCACAATATGAGTTTGAAAAAGAAAAAAATTTCAACTTACTTCATAATCGGTATATAAACGTAACAATAGTATAAAATAAAAAAATTTAAAGTGTTGGACTTAAGGTACGTTGAAGTGATTTTTTTCTCTTTTTTTCTAGGGATGACCTGGAAACGAAGATACAGGATAGAGATTAGCAGGCCTTAAGCTGCACGTTGGTTACTTCATTGTTTTTTTTTCTTTCACGTTGAACGCTCGGTTACGATTTCGGTAAACAGGCATTTCTCGATCAGCAGTCCTCTCGTTAGCAGATGGTCATCTATTGAGAGTTGATAATTTCTGCTAAAAACCTACTGTGGCTTACATTCAGTTGGGTTTCCTTGGGCTCGTGGATTCGCATTCGACCCTTCCTCGTCATCATCTTCGTCGTCGTCTCTATCTTCATCATCATCTTCGTCCTCATCGCCTTCTTCGTCCCAATCTTCATCCTCATCTTCCAATCCTTCGCCTGATGATCATCAAAGAACAATCACATTAAATATGTAAATTCAGTTATTATCGAATATTCGTCTTTTCGAGCGGCACTGATTCCTTCAAAAAGTTGTGTTAATCATTCAAGTTCATCAGTCGTCTAGTCTGTAAAAATCCGGTTGTACATTTTCTCCGAGACAGTTGAGTTTTTGAGAAAAATGTGTAATTTTTCGTTTTCTCGAAATATCAGCGTTTCTAAAAGAATCTTCTATTGTCGACCTTGAGCGGTTTTAAATTAAATGTTTTTTCATTCAGGGGACAGATTGAGAGTTTTGCGATCATTTGGCAAATTTCAAAAAGATTCACCGTTTAGGTTTAGAAATATTTTCTATAAATTTTTTTGTAACGATCCTCTAATTCTTATGAGAAGAAATTTAACGAAATATGGGAATGTTAATCATTGATGGACGATCGAAAAGAAAGTGTATATTTTAACATGCCCTAACAACAATGCCTTCAAATATTACCTGTGAAGTAAACAATTGCTCGCGGCACGATACGTTCTCTGATGTAATGACCGATTTCGAAGTCACTTTTAAGAAGTCGATGTGTGTCATCGTTCAACTCGGCATCAGCATCATCTGGCACTAGAGCAAATAATTGTCCATCATAAACAAAACAATAAACAATTGTTAAAAAATTATTGAATATGATAATCCGACAACGATGAGGCGTCCACACATCGCAGTCGGTGTGTGGATTCGGCAATCTCCCAAATTAAGCAATCTCGTGCGAGGTCAATACTTGGTTGGGTGAACGTTTGGCCATTTACCAACTTACATTTGACTGTATGAATTGAAACTTAGTAAAAAAAAATAGAGTAGCTCATATCAGCCGCGTTTTCCCTTGAACGTGAAAGCAATTGATGTAAAAATGATGGGAAATAATGAGCACGTAACAATCCGCAAGACTAGGTACGGAGGAACAATGATAATGATTAAAAAATGAAAAATATTTCATAGCTGGAAATTACGACTCTCGTGCTGTTTTTTCATCCACCTCGCAAATATTTTACGAGATGAGCAAAAAGTACCCAGTCAACATGAAAGATGAATTATTTTTTATAACAAATAATCAATAATATCTTACCGACTGGAGGGCTAAAGAAATTGAAGAATGAATCATTAGGTACGGTTTTGATGATGGTACGCGTTGCAGACCCTCGTATATGCTTCTGATTTTTCTGAATCGTCTTAACCGTCACGTTTTTACGACTCTTCCAATCGATCGTGCAACCCTTAATAAAGAAGGACATAATTTATTTTTATTTCAACAATCAAAAACAATTATTGAATATTGTTATAAATAAATTCTTCGTTTATAGTTACTTTGCTTTTGTATATCTCTGGACCTTCAAAACTGAACGGATCATTCTTTTCCGGAGCACATTTCATTAAGTATTCTTTAGTGAGGACGGAGTTGGAAAAGTATTCGTTTGGTTCGAAGTGGAACTCGAGGACGAAGCCCTGTAACAAATGAATAAAATCTTCAGTAAAGTCAATGTTTTGAGAGATCAACTCAAATCATTTAATTATTTGTCATTAGGAATAACTATTACCATTGGATTTGATTCTAGGAATATGACTTTAATGTCGTAAAGATGTTTGAGTATAGGCTCGTCATGTTCTTCAACCATTTCAGCCGTGATTCCAACGTTCTTGAATATCGTAAGCCAAAATTCTGGAATTCCTTTAACGTTTTCACTCTCGGTTCTAAAAATAAATCGTTCGAGATTAAATCATTGATTCGAATCATAATGCTTGGTGGAAGAATTGATTTTTCTGTCATTTCATCGAAATTTCCACTATAGTTTAGTTTAAAAAATTTGGCAATATTCAAGACACTACGCACATTGATATGGAATACCAAAACTATTGACAAATGCAGTAAAACATAATTGAACATAATTGAATTGAATGATTGGAGCAACTTTTTTTGTTATGAAAAAAAAAAAACATTCATGAAATTCATGATTATTTGTCAGTTTTAGCGAAGGAATATATAGAAAAAAAACGAAAATTCAAAAAAAAAAAATCCAAATGCATTCTGGAGCATATTTGGTTGGAAGAATGATGTTAATAATTTTTTACAATTATTCTATATCACTAATATCATTGTCTGTGATTTTCTTCCTTGCAATAACCAATCAATATTCGTGTTCTTCTGTTCCGTTATAATGATAGATACTAATCAGATACATAATCGAAAAATTGTAACGAAAGAATGAAAACATACTTATTTTCTGCAACTTCCGTAATTTTGACGTTTGTCTTGGAGTCTTGTTCAACGTCCTCGTCATCACTTTCCCAGACACATTCTTCGTCTGTAGGCTCGTAAACTCCTGCAGCTATTTGACTCCTCTTTTCGTACAAAGGTGCGCACATTATGTTATATTTGCACTCGAGAGCATGTACTTCTTCGTAGAATTTGGCTTCCATGTTCAAAGTACTTAGTTGCAGTTGCTTCAACGCCTTAATTCGTCGTTTGACTGGTTCGCTATACTGTTTGATGATTTTGAGTTAGTTTATTATATTGTAAACCAAACTCGGATGAATTCTTCATTTAATTACTTTCTATAACAATACTGTGCAAAGTATGCAAAATAAAAAGTATAAGTAAAAAGAAAATTATACAAATTCTACAATCTTTTTTTGACATTCTAAGCAATTATTTTGAATGAACACTGCATATAAGTTCAGGGTTTGAAAAAGACAAGAAAAACGTTACTATTGAAACGTCTTGTTCTGTACTTGATGCCAAACTAAAAGAATGTAAATGTTAAAAAATATAAAACACTCGTACCTCAACATTGTCTATCTTGATAGACCGCAGAGCAGATATGATGTCGGATTGTTGAACCTTTTCCGGAGACAATTTAGCCGTCCGACGATCATCGTCATCCCCTACGGATTCCATGTTTACAGGCTCGATTGAATTAGCCGTGTCCAAATGACGAAATACTGCAGATCAGAGTATTTAATAGAAAAAAAAAGGAAACGCGAATTCAAATTCGGATTTTGGAGTTCTGGAGTACAGAAAGGTTTATTAGAGCCAAATATTAATATTTAATTGTAAAATATATCAAATAAAAAAGTTCAATTTTCTAGATTAAATGACATGCGTCATTCGAATGACGTCGACATTTGAAAATCGGCATGCTCACCGAGTGAAGATTATTGACGGACGGACGAGCCTTGCCTCCTAAATCTTAGAGGCAGGTTTGAAAAAGAAAAAAAGAAAAAGCAAATCGGAATAAAAAAAACTTCAAAAAGAGAATTGATGAACGAATGGATTAAACTGGAGTAATTTGAAAGAGGTGTCCTTTGTTTCTATTTGCGAACTCATTCTGTCAAATGGATATAAGGAAGAAAAAAACGTTGCCCGTCTCGAATGACTACGTCGTGCACATGGAAAATGGCGAACATGCGTTTTACGAATTCAACTGCCGCGACAGCGGTATCTTGTACGGAATCGACAAAGTTTCATAGACGAATAATAATTTTCATACACGAGTTCACATCCGTTTGTATTTTTTAATTAACGAAACAATATTTCATTCGACAAAATTGCCTTACCTCTCCAGTAACGAAGCCGGAACGGAAATAAACGGTTCGAGCAAATACCCTGCGGGATGCGCGAATCCGTAAAGTACGTGAAAATAGTCTAACCGTCTAACGATATCATGTGTAGGTGCGCGCGCGTGCAGGCCGCCGCGGCTCCGCGAATGGGCGAGCGACATACTTGCGGCCTGATTCGCCGGAACACTATATTCAGCTCACATACCGGAAGAATCATTTGTTGAACAAAAAACACTACCGCGATTTATTAAATTTGAATCCCCATACAAATCAATATCGATTTTTCTCTAATCGTTATTTTATTCCAAATTTTTACTAGAAAAATCATAGATTTTTTATCATGCGAAGTAGTCACTTTTAATAACAGTCAAAACAACTTTCAAACGTAATCAAAAACTAAACCTTTCATTCGTGTAACTATATACTTGATTTAATTTCGATCATTTAAACATTGCGCGCTTTTTACTCCAAAAACAAAAGCGTGCAATCACCGCAATTCTTCATATCCGCGGGTTAATTTATCACCCAGGAACATTCATTCAATACAAAGAGCGTGCACGTTGTGCATCACGAAAATCACAGTTCACGTAATTCACAATTACGCCACTGCAAACGCTGTCGTCCAACGACTAAGCGCCTCCGTCGATAACTAATCTGTAATCGATCTCGTCAAAATAGTCCAAACACGCGGTTGAACTTCAGGGGAAAAGAGAAACTACGGAAAATTCCACCATTTCCTTGTACTTTTTCAGCGTGAAGTTTAGCGTAATGCAAGTGAACGAAATATGTAGTAGTATTGTCAAATAAATGCAAGAAACATAAAATTGTCTATCTGTTTTCATTACATTCCTTGATTTTCCTTCTTCACACGCAGAACTTTTGGAAATATACTTTCCTCTCGTCCGGTATGAGCGAACCATAAAGATTCCGACACATACGAAAATGCTCAAGTACATGTGCATCGTCTACGTAACTTGGGAATGTGTTTACGTGAATTAGTACAAAAATACACGAACGTGTGGAGTCACGCACACGACGTAGCAAATCCACAATGGTATCCGATAGAAGCATAATCGATATTGTGAAACTTCGATATAGTGCGGAAACATGGCCAAATACGGTTTTTCATCAGTGTTAAAGAGAAATAAATATATAAGTTAAACGTTGTTTCGAAGCAATATTATGATTGAGATAAAAGTATGCTATTACTTGTTTTTATTAACATTTCTGGAATCTGCATCCCAAATACGACCGTCTTTCCACGGTCACAACAATGGTAAGTACACTACATATCCTATCATTTGTGTTTTGATTCGGACAGAATGTGACAATAATCACGTTCAAATAAACATCGTAATGAGATATTGCAATTGTCAGTAGTCTGGTTGATATTACAAAGAGGAAGAGAATAAAGAGACCAGTTTGACGAAATATTCGTAAGATTTTCTCGGTGTAACAGAATTATCGTTTTTTTTTTTAACATCACACTTCTGAAGGTCATATAACACCTTGTCATCATCTGATCTCACGTCTTAATAGTTTTCTCCTTCAATTACGTCTTCTCGACTATATTCATATTTTTGAACACACAAGATATTTAATTTTTCTCAGTGAATTTTTTATACCTCAAACACAATGATACTCTTGACTATCAAATATTTTGGATATTTCTTCTATTCATACACTAATTTTTCAACTGACACTTCCCATTGAATGTCGAGCAAATAAGCATGTTTGAAAGTATACAATCCAAGTTGAAACTCTTAACGACTATTTATTACAGCTTTCGTCCAGGATGACAATGATGTTCAATATCTTTTGGACAACATACCTATATCAATGCACAAGGTAATAATAATAATTTGGCACCACGCACAATTTATCAAAGAGAATGAATGAAAAGTTATTGATGAGTTTATAAAATTCAACAGGGGTTTGCCAGTTCGGTCCAAGGGGCTGGGTAAGCACAATACACATAACGGATACGGTGAGTGAAAATAGGAAAGGTTTAAAGAAAATTGGGTACGCGAGCTTCGTTTGAGACTGAAAATTTAGATGATGTATGCAAATACTTCAAACGATAATTATCTTACAGCTTATTTTTTTCTTTCTTTTTATTTTTCATTATAAATTCTGGCTTTGTACAAATAATCTTTACCACTAACATACCATTTAGCCTCTGTCTTGTAACACAGAAAAGGGTTTGTTACCTTATTTCATGCCTTTCCTATTTTCAATCTCCAGTACTTTGAATACCGTTTAAGGGAAAATATACATCTGAAAGGGATAAAAACGAGATGGAAATAAAAGCTTGTGAAAAACAGTTTGAGCAATCCGATGAAGGTTTTTCGTGTCTGGTTGTTTCTGCGGCAGGTAATTAAGGGTTGAAAAAATGTATGTTTTTGAGCCCAAGGTTTGCAAAAATACATTGTGAGTGGAATCTTCAATTGTTGAAAAATAATTAAAAAATGAATAAGTACCCCATCAATTTTGAAAGTTACTGATTCCCTTAAAATTTTTTAGCCGTATTATACAACTTTTCCATTACTTTTTTTTCCCCAAAAAACCAACGAATTTCTATTACCAAATCGCGATATTTCTATTAGGAAGTTAGTGATTGTGTGAAAAATTAAATGTTTTAAAAGCTGCTATGAAACATGAAAGATATTGCCGACTACTTCAGTATCCCAATCTGTTTTTGTCATTTGATTTTGATTCAATGTACAGCATGTACCAATTTGGTATTTCTTGAAAAAAGGGTTTCTTCACGACAAAACATTACATACCATTTGCACTTTTTATAAATGAATTTTTTTTTTTAATGTTTGCAACAACGGAAAATCTGAATCCAATTACTCAACTGATTTCCATTTTATTACTCGCTTTTAAGCCTTCTAGATGTATATGTTCTTTAAAATAAACAAAAAAGTATAAATGCAATGAATTTACTCTATTGGACGTTGGCCTGTTTTTTTTAAGGGATTCCGCGTCGGACGACAAAAACGTACAAGGCGCGATACCGTACATCCAGTTCGAACCGAATGTTCTCGTTTTCAAAGAGAGGTAAATTTGAATAAATTTTTCATAGCCCACGTAAAGGAATCATTCAAATTGTGAATTTTTTTCTAGACAACTTGGCATTCCGCATCAGGAAACTGTGACGCTGTTCAATAGAGATGGCAATAGAACTATCCATCTCTCTTCCATCTCCGGAAGCACACAGCATTTTCATTCGTCCTTTTTTCAGGATAAAGTGAGATTTCGCATAAATATGATTTTATCTTTGTTCGCATGTGTCGATTTTTGATGGTGTATCTTTAAAGGGTCAATGAATGAGGAAAATTGTACCACAGCTGAAATAATGATTTTCAATTTACTCATCGTAGGTGATCCCACCATTAGGAAATACGACATTTAATGTCGTGTTTCTTGGCCGAGAGGAGGGTGAGATTGATAGTCATCTATTTATTCACACCTCGGAGGGAACGCTCAAGTACCCGGTAAGACAGAAGCAAATCTATTTACTTCAACTACTTTATGATTATTCATTAATTTCATTACTTGCAACTTTGTTGTAAATCAGTTGACAATTCAAAACCTAAACGTCACCTGTGTCTCACTAATTATTTTTCTTTCCAGGTAAAAGGTACAAGTGTAAGCAGCCCGTACAGACTGCGTCCTGTTGTTGGTGTCAAGTTACCACTAAATGCATCTTTCACCCCTCTTATTTATATGCACAATCCTCACTCCGAGGCAATGCAGGTACGAAAGTAAATTTCAATGGTCGCAATTTTGTTAAATCACAGTATAATAATTACACAGAATTCGTAAATCACAAATCTCCCCCGATAAATTGTCATTGTTTAAAATCAAAAGTCAATAAACATGAGAAAATCATTCAAAAAACTTGCCGTACTTCCGGATGATGCAAAGTTTGAAAGGTCTATTATTATGCAATTATGATTATCATTTATTTGTCTCTCCAAAAGGTGGTAGAAGTATACAGTAGCGGTGGTGAGTTCCAGTTGGAACTGCCATCCGGTGAGGCAGAAGGACCTCGAGAATTATGGGCGATTCCACCTTACCAAACCAAGCCGGTAATAAGATTGCACTTTAACGCCTACATGGAAAAAAATCATACTGCGTACGTGAGGTGAGTAGCGATTGTTTTTTTAAACATGTAATTCCATAGAACAGGCACATAAATGTCATATTTTGCAGATTCAAAGTAAACAATAGCGCAGAAATTATGGTAGTCGCAGTGGAAGTTGAAGTTGGTAGCGGCGCGGGTCTCCACTGGGGTGGAAGCTCCGCGTCTATAAATTTGGGAATGGGTGGATCTCTACACTCGCCGACACACTATCCGATAGCTTTGAGAAATTCTGCTAAAAAACCTGTCAAAGTTTTGGTAAGAAATATCACATTATTATTATAAATATAAAATAACGAATAACCATTAAGGGGAAAGTGATGTTTATCTTCGAAATAGTATGAAAATCTGAAAAAAATTAGTCACCTTTATAACTTCACTATTGATTTTCAGAAATAATGATTCATAAAAATTATTCATACGTTGTTTAAACTCAATATTCTTTCTCAAATAATCAATGTTCGTTCTTTACGGGGAGTGAGTTTCGACAGTTTTTAATATTATAAAAAATTTCTTTTTCATTTAATTTTTTATGTTTCCCAAAACGTCGAGCACTACTGCCTCATTTTAAGGATTTCTAAACTAAACTTGGATAAAATACGAATTTTTAATACGTTTCAGAATATCATCAGTACACCAGTATCAAAAGCTCTCAGAATAGATTTCGAACCGGTTGTTATACCAGGTGACACAGAAGTTCCGATAACAATCGGAACACTTATTTACGACTGTGAGTACTAGTTTAAACTTTATAAATCCTTGTATAGTATTTTTGTTATGAGAAGTGTTTTAAAGCTTGTGATGCTCGATTTGTACAGGGAAAGCTGGTTTGGAGACACAACATTTCAAGGGTAAATTAATGATCAAAGGCATAGGGCCTGGTGGTTCTAGTCAGAAATTGGCGATACCCTGGTCAGCCGAAGTATTGCAAGGTGGTCTCGAGATTAATTCGACAGTGGGGCACTACTGTTCACCCCACTCAAACCAACCAAGAAATTTCAGCGTTGTTAACCGATTCAAAATACCACTGGCTATCACAAACGTATCATTTCCCATTGCAGCAAAATCTTTCTTCGCAGTAAGTTGAAATAAACCAAATAGGTGATTTAAAAAATTACTTCTTTGGACGTTTAAAAAAATACGTCGCCATTGAATAACCATCTTTTGATATAGCAGAAAAAAATTGCCAATGTATACAACAACTATTTTCTTTTTGAGTGATCAAATAAAAATTGTGAATATTATTCAAAAAAAAATTTTTTCATTGCCAATATATCGAGAGGTTAATAGTCTAAGAAATATTTTCTAATTTTTCGTCGTTCAATATTGTTTTCTTATAATTACAGATAAGAAACTTTCATCCAAGAGTTTTGAAACCTGGTCAAAGGGCTAATATATTCTCAATAGTTCTGAATAACGAGAAAAAAAATGAGAACGTTAAGCTCGAGTCATCGATATTTATATATTCGAACGTTTCGACGACCGAAGTACCCTTACTCAGTTATGATGGAAAAGTACGAAAAATAATACCCGGGGAAAGAGAGAGTGACAAAGGCACGATGAATTTCGGAACTGTTGGCAGTGGTACGGAAAACGAGGCGATATTTGCCCTGGAAAATCAAAATCCCGTCAACATTGAACTTCACGGATGGGGTGTCAATATCCCCGGGGCTGTACTCGAATTAATGGGTTGCCAAAATGGTCCTACTGAACTGTTTAATAAGGGTTTTCGAAACATTACCGTTTGTAGTCACACGGGGAATGTAAGTAACTTTCAAATCCGATTTGAATCGATTTTTCGTTTACAGTTACTCTTTGACTGCACACCAGTGCAAATCTACATCGCAAATTTTTGGTTGTTTAAAATGTTTTTGGTAAAACGCAATTCTAGTAGTTCCTTTTTCAATATTGACAAAACATTTGAAAAAATTTAGAACTTCAATAATTATCTTTGGTAGACCAATGAAATTCAAAAAACTTGAATCGCAAAATGGCATATTGTTTCTTATTGCAGCAAAGCATTAAACCAGGTTACCTAGCGATATTCAAAATAATTGTAAAAACACCTATGGTTGAAGAGGACACGATCGTGGGTGATGTTTTTGTGCGTACGACTTACGAGAGATTGACAGTGCCGGTTTATATGAGAGTTGCTCATGGAAGAATATCGCTGAAAAAATTAACTTTCACAGATTGTTTTCCGGTAAGTCTGTCAAATAATCATCTCTAATGGCTTATTTATTATTTATCACGTCGAAAAAGCAGCCAAACGAAGATAGGAATTGACAGCAACTTCTGATATTTCAGGGATCTATTTGCTTGCAACAAGTTAAAGTACAATCGACGTTTGCTCGACCAATGGAAGTGACATTTGTCGCACCTGTCCACAAAGACAACAGGGTTAAATATATAGCACTTGAGGAGTCTTCGTTACCGATAATATCAAAGGGAGAAAATCACATCGGTGCAATTCAAATCGATCCATCGGTTTCTTGCAAACAACAATGTTACCTTGGATTATCAATGAATACGAGTGGTAATGACAGCATATATAGCCAATTCTTTCATATTATTTATAACACGAACGCAGCTACAAAGAGACCTCGTTAAAACTGCCAAATGGCAAAATTTTTGTCGTTGAATACGTGGAGATATTTTTCAGTTTTTAAACAATAGAAACAGTAAACCAAAGTGTTATTACAGTGGGAAAAAATCCTGACAAATTGAAAGTATGACCGAAGTTCTCCCATATGAAAAAAAAAAACGAAATGAAAATGTTATTGTTTTGTTTTGCAGCTGGTAGTCAATGGCTGAACACAATGAGCTTACCGTCGCATACCCGAGATTCAGATTTAAACTTGCTAAATGCTCGATATACTCGCTACTTGAATGCTACGGGAGGCAGCAGTTCTTGGGACAACATAACAATGCGTTTAGATACGACGGAAGTTCGTGGTCACAAATTTTACGTTAATATAAAACTGTATTGGCCAAGTCTTATTGTTGGCTCGAGTAGCATGAAAAATAAGAGTCTGTTCACTTTTCCATTGACTCAAGTTGGCAATACTTCGTACAAAATAATTAAACTACACAATCCAAGTACGAAACCCCTGTTGGTACAATTGGTAATGGATCAGACTTATCCTCAGGGTATGAGACTCTATCATTCACTCCCCAATAAGTGAGCATTGTCGTTAGTTTTATGTATTTTAACAAGTTGGTCTAAATGGTCATCAAAGTTTACGATGAAAACTCAAAACTTGTCTAATTTATAAATCTTAGGTTCAAGCCAATATGTTTAGAATGTCCGCCAACGGTTGACGGTGAATTCAAATTTGACGAAAACGACGAAGATCGTGCATCATTCGAAAAACAATGGGACGTTACGACCGCTCAAGGTTCCTTGCCGTTGTACATTAACCCTGGAGAAACGCGCAGCGTACGTCTATCTTATACCCCAACTGCGGCTGCATGGTCCTCCGGATTATTGTTCATAAGAAACAATATGACGATACTAGAAGTCATACGATTAATCAGTAGAGGTGCACACGCACAATTCAAATTTGGCAATCGGAAACCCGGTTCAACAACACCGCTGCTCTTTGAGCTCGCAGAGAAGCATCTCAAAGATTGTGAACGTAAGAACGCTTGAATTACTATCATCAAAATAAAATATTGCATGTGAAATGTATTATTTTAAAATTTCAACATTTGTTTTGAAACGAGTTTGTGTACATTTTTAGGCATCAACAATATGTTACAAACTTTCTGATTCTATGACAATTCCTAATTGATATTCGTAATATGTTGATCCCTGAATTTATTCAAAATGAAAACAAAATCGCCGAGAACTGAAATGATTCAAAAAATCATAGTAATGTTGAAATAATAGAGATTAATTTGGTTTTCAGGTGAAAGATCACGTAGAAATCCCGTGCCTAATCTTACGGTAAAACGGTCATTCACAGCACGTAACACGGGTGAATTGCCGATAGATATTCACGGGTTTTACATAAATGGACTACTTTGCGAGGGCTATGGGTTTAAGGTGCTTAACTGCGGTCCATTCAAGCTAAGTCCAAACGCGACGAAAAAAATCGAGATAGCATTTACGCCAGATTTCACATTATCACGTGTAGAAAGAGAACTCTTAATATTGACGAGTTTGGGTGCTCAAAGCAGCGACTCTGAGAACAACGTAAATGAGAATGGTATGGTTCGTTTGTCGTTGCTCACGACGGTACCGGGACACACGTTGGAGTCTTGCGCTGCTGTTCTTATAAGACCGACATGGGAGCCAGCTGTACAATTCGCAGCGATAAGCCTGCCGTGTATTTTATTAATGTGTATTCTGGCTGTATCGTTTCTCGAGGCCGACAGAATACTCCGCGGTGCGTTGGCCACATTATCGAGAACGAGTCCGGTTCAACCACCTCTCGATCTAAGACAATTGGCCCAAACGGCTGGTATGATGCGAGAGAAAACGGGGAGCGAGGAAAAGCCTAAAATTCCGCGAAAAGAAGAATCTTTGCCAGACTGGTCATTGATGAATGTTAAGAGAAATAAGGAAAAGGAAGCAGCAGTGAAAAGTTTGAAAATTCCTGATTGGTCACCCGAAGAGGAAAGACGATTCAAGCTCGATACCGAATTCAAAGAATTGCCAGTTTTTACGAAAAATAAAAATGACGATTCTGGTACAACAGTTGATAATTTAGGGACCAATGAAGTCAGCAATAACACTAATATTGCAGGGAAAAAGAAAAACGCCAAGAGACAAAACAGCGCCCCTGAAGTATCAACGCCAGAGAGCAGCATTTGTCTGGCTGATAATTCCCCTACGGATACACTTATCACTGCGGACAAAACAGCCGTTACGAATATTTCGTCGACAAAGTCAAGTCCAACCGCGAGTAGGAAAGGAAAATCAAATAACTGTGTCACCTTGTCACCGAAGGAAGATTTCAAAACTACTGAGAATGAGGTTTCCTTGGATACTGGCTTTTCCAATAACTCGAGAGATTCCAAATCGGATACTAAGAGAAAACAATCCAATGGAAATACCGCGGCGCACAATAATCACAGCTCGTACAAAAAATATGAGGCAACCACTAGTCAAAAAACTGTACAATTTTCGGAGGAAGAAACATCGTCTACGACGACTGAAAGTTCGGTTCACGATGATCCTGCGCCGTATAAGGTAAATTCACATGAATATTCTTGTTTGAAATATTATTTCGCACACATACAAATAACTAAATGTTCGAAAGACAATCCGCAAAAACAACGTTCCCTCTATTAGGTGACTCGAAAAATTTCAATCAGTTGTCCATCAAATGACAGCATTAAAAATACCAGAAATACGTTCTACAATATTTTTGTACAAAGTGTCAAAACATACTCCGCAACTATCGTAACACTTCATACTTCAGAAAAAAAAGAATTTAGAATTTATTTAAAAGGTCCCCGAGAAATCACCGCAAAAGTAAAATTCGTTGCCCTCAAAAAAAAGTAATTAAGCGATTTGAAAAACCATTTTGTTTTGCCAACCCTATGCATACACAGATAGCAAGCTAGACAAATTTACAATAATTTAAAAATAAGTTTTCACTAACAATGTCGGGATAAAGTTAATCGTAAAATGTTTGAACAAAAAATTGTTCATGGATTAGATTTTTTCAGACGTTTTGAATAAAATAAAATTTAACAGGATGGAGAACACACGTATGCAAAGCCTGAAAAAGTTCAACGAAAACCAATACCAAAGAAGAGCAAACCTCAAGCAATACCAGCGGCTGTACCAATCGATTACAGAGACAATTACGAAGGAGACTGTGACGATGATGACTATGACAAAGAGAGACAGGAAAATCCAAATCGATGGAAAACCAATGTCAATAGATCTGGCACGAAGCATCATCATCATCACCAGTCACGAAATCCAGAGGCTGCATCATATAAATCGCCACGACCAAACAAGAATCCACCTCGTAAAGATAAAAACTCGCAGAAGCGACGATCGACGGAAAAAGTAAACGTAAAATGTAAGTTGATTGAAAAAAATCAAGGTTTTATAACGATAATTATAAAATTTTACTATTGAAGCAACTCGTTACTTCGAGAAAAATACTTAAAATTATAAATTCGACAAGAAAGTTAACGAAAAGATATCGTTATCATGAAAAAATTTCAATATCTCTATGAAAGTTAAGTCTACAAGTCACAATGAGTAGAAGAGGAGATTGACAAAACTGATAAAAGTTATAATTGATTCAAACATCAAATTATATATTCTTATCGACGCGTTTTTTTTCACAAACTGATAATCGAAAATCATAAAAAATATTTCCTCAAGCTTTTCAAAAGTTTCGGAGCCAGCTTTTTTCTTTAGTTCTGTACTTGTCGCCCGTATGTGGAATTCCATTCTCAACAAATATTTTCACAAGCTCGCTAAGAATAAAATTATGAAAGTAGGAGTGCTCCAGCTCTATAGCTATACATTCGTATGATTGAGTAATATTGCAATATCTGTGTGCATATCGTGCGTTCGTAGTTCGCGTTTATGTCCTCAGGAATATGCGATGCAGATTTAACCCCACGATGAAATGTTAGATAGACAGGAATTTTTCCTCAGTTTTTCATAAAGACTTGCCTAATGCGTTACGAATTCCGATAAAACGAATGTCGTTGAACAATAATCTTTCATGGAATACTTTCTTCGAGTGTTCATCTCTCTAGATGATATCTTAGAAAACAATGCGAACGATGGACATTTTGATACACATGATACTTGCGATAACCGTGATTGAAAAAAAAAAACGTTTTCTTTACAGCTGTGAATTTAACGGGAACTATGACACAGCGCGAAGAAATTCGTCCTTCGCAAGTGCGGATACCGTCACCTGTACCGCCACCACCACCTTCGTGTTGGGGTGAAAATCGAGCCCGATTTAGCGACGTGGTAGCAAGGAATCCTGAAAGCGTTTCCCCGGCTTTTTCCACATCGGGCAAAACGACGAAAAGTCATGAAATCTCTCACGAATTATGGACGAATCTCAATAGACGAAACATCAGTTCTGAGTGTACAGAGAGACTGGCGATTCAGGAAACATGTTCATCGCCCATCGAGTACAATGAGCCAGTACCTAAGAACGTTACGCCTGCTCATTTGTCCGCAATGTCGATGGAACAAGATAACGTTTATGATGCGGATTCTCCGATTGTGACACAAGCTCAACAACAGTCAAACAGCTATTTCATCAACACATTTAGCGAACCACCGGTAAGTTGTTCACAGTTACCCTTGTCTTTCGCGATACTGTATTTAAAAAATGGAACCGTGCCCAAAAAGGAGTTCAAAAGGAGCAGATCGGTTTGTAAAAAAGATTTACGCAGAGTGACTAGAAATAAAATAAATACTGTTCGTGATCAATTGGATGAAAAAGGGACTTAAATATTCACTTCTGGTCTTCTGTACCGAATGCAAGCATTCGATATTATATTTATCGAAACTTAAAACCGGGATAAATTATTTAAAAAGTATTCATTTCAAATAATTTCACTGAAAAAATGTGAAAAGCAAAATGAAAGGGTTCGATATTGTAAGTCTAGTCTCGAAACTTCTTTAGCAATAATAAAGTAAAAATAATGAATGACATTTTGACCACTCAGTTTGAACCGGAGTTGGTGCCGTATGACGATCTGCCGGAAACAAATGAGCCCTTAGTTGAGTTAGAGAGTTTGGAGGAGGATACGAGATCACAATTGTGGGGTAATAAGAGTCCAATTATGGACTTGATGTCCGACAATACGGCAACATATCGACTAGAAACACCTAAACACGTTGACAAATTGGCGACTTTACCAGGACCGTTGAAAGGTAATAAAAAATTTGTACTAAAAACTTTGGACAATTTTACAAATGCGATAATAATTTGTTGAATGAAAATCATTTTGGAACAGATAATTGGGTGACAGTTAAAACGAACTGGGAACCTCTGTATACGAGAGGGGCAGTAGGAGAAGAACGGAGCGGTGTTTGGGGTGTCAACACTGGTGGAGTATGGGCTGCAGCTCCGTGGGGAGCACCGCCGCCTCCACTCGCTTCGACTCTACAACCTTCGACCTCCTCGCAGCACACTGAACCAGATTCTCAGGTAAACAACTGATTCTATTGTGTTCTGTTTGTTATTTTGGAAATAATCCTTTAACCGTTTAAAAAATTGCTAAACCTAACGTTTGTCTTTGTTTTATTTCCTACCAGGATCGATCGGGTTTCGATCCCTTTCGATCTCTCAGCACGATATGGACTCCATCAACGACGAATCCATGGAACATGCAGCACGAAGAATAGCTTATACGGCGACAAAGTTTGTGATAAATGGCGTTTGGGAAACCATGCGGATTAATTTGTTGTGATAATCACAAGGATTGGCTAGTTAAACATTAGCGACGAAATCGAAAGCGATAAAAACGTGAAAAAACTCAAAAATTTAATTCGTCGAATTCCTTCCCCGTACGTAAATACGTTAATGACACACCAACACGTTTTAATGAGTTTTTCAAACTATCGGAGAGCAAATTTGAGAATGTACTTTTTCATCGATAACTACACATACCTTTGCTCGACACATGAGAACTTTTTTCAAAACTTTCGAACTAAAAAACAAACAAGAAAATGTGATCTACACTAGACTTTATTGAAATCTTAAAAAAACGATTTTCTTTCGAATGTCGCGTTCTGAGAGTAAAACAAACAATGGAAAAACGTACCATTGAATGCTCGAATTCTCTTTGAAAACTAAAAACAGCACGACTACATCTCAAAGTGTACAAAATTAAAATTACAACAGTAAAAACAAACAAAAGAATAGAAAAATTGTACCTACTTTGTAAGACTGCTAATTGTTGTGTTAAAAAAATAGATCGAACCCTCAAAAGAAAAAAAAAACTAAATTCATTAACAAACTTTGTACTCGGCATAAAATTACTATAGTTTTATAAACTGGTACATCTTTCAAGATACAAAGTTTTGACATATCGGGTATGTATGGCAGTGCTATTCTCAAAAAATTCAAATTATTTCAAAAATAAATATCTCGTGCTCTACAGTGAAGTCAGTCGATAGCCTGGAATAACGTTACTGGAGACTGCACAAGATTTTGCTCCTTGAATTCTTCGAAGCAGCATCTACGTAAACAAAATGATACAATTGTTTTTGTTTTCCCTTTGAATTGTTCAACCACAGACTTGCATTAATATAACGTTTTATTTGGAGCAAAAAAAATGATGTCTCACCATGTTCTCCTCCTCGATTCGTTTTTGTAATTTTTTTCGATTAATAGCCGAACTGCTGACCCTGGGCGCAGCTGATTGCGTTCTAATTGGTTTGACCTGCGGCTTTTGTTGTGCCATTATTTTTTTAAGCAAATACTGATTCTCTACCTCGATTTGTCGCATTTCAGAATTTGTAAAACTCATGTTTCTTCTTTTGGGACGCGAATTGGTAGAATCTAAATGAGCGATATTCCTGTTGCAGAATCTATTGTCATTTGCTGAGGAGCACATTCTACGAACGTTGTCACGTATGTTAACGGAAAATTGTCGCGGATAAGCGCTCTCTCCATCATGATTGATTTTCTTGATCCGGGCAACTGGATATTTCAGGCTCATTGTTTGATTCAATGGTGAACTAGCTCGCAGCGATGATCGAGGTGTAACGTTTGTTACTTCGGAATCCCTGCATGAATTTTCTGAACATACGGAATCGTCGCTATAGTTATACTCATCGTCAGAAACTATTTCATCGTTTTCTATCTCGTCGTTCGTAGCAGTCGGGTTTTCATTATCCATTTTCGACGAAATAGCCTCATTTTCCTCGCTCCTGTTCATATTTGCCACACTGACATCTAAATCGTCGGATAAACAGGTCTCGTCGTCGCTCAAATATTTAGATTCCAACTCAACCACACACGATTCAGCCATTGTTTTAACTAGCCTCTTGTGACTTATAATCCAAAGAAAAAAAATTTTCAGCAATCAGAACTTCTTAGATCCCCGGATGCTAGAGAGCCCTACGAAACTTTACAGCAACGTTGGGGAACCATGGCAACCGTAGCGGCTGACAAATATAAACATAAACGCCGACATATATGGTTTCCTTATAAATGAACTATACAATCGATAAAAAACGTTATATACCTTCTTGTGTCATCGACATATCCACCGCAAATGAGATTAACGAGAAAAACGAAAAAAAAAAAAAACAATTTTCATAAGAAAAGAAAAGAGTTTATTCATACAGAATATTTTGAAAGGTTTCGAAAACTAAAATTATTCATTGACGTACGATATGGCTTGCAGAATTTTGTCCGAAAAAACAGAACCAACAAATGTCTTTATTTTTATGTAATTGTCTTTGACCTATTTTTTGTTTTCAATGAAATGATCAAAACGAATTCTGACTTCAAAAAGTTACGATTCCCGGCAAATGGTTAAAAAATTGTGCGATTTCCCGCACATTAAAAAAGATTTGAAAAATGTCCGAAGCCAACATGAAGAATAATTGTTGAAATTATGATTGGCATGGTTTTTTTTTATTGAAACAAAAATGAAGCAAACGAAATTTGACGCCAATAAGGCGTCAATAATAAGCGTGTGAAAGCTTTCAAAATATTCTGCATTGAAAAACAATATTTGGGGCTTAAAAAAATTGTTTTCTTTAGTCGAAATATTTGTGAGAACGAGCAAAACTTAATAAATGATTCGTTTCGTTTTAGCGAAACTACAAAAAATCTTCGGCGTTTAATATTTTCAGAGATAGGCGAAAAATAAATATAGACGAGATGATATATACAAAAGTAATTGTCGTGTATTTAAATCCATGATCATTTTTTTTCTTAACATTAAGTGGATTTCTCGAAAGATTTATTGACAAAGTTATGGAATAATAAACACGCGTTAATATTATTGGTGTGTCAATCGTTTGAAAATCCATAAACTTTAAGGCTACCCGCATCTCTTTTACGATCGTAAGTGTCTTTGTCGTCGCAGGCATAAGCGAGCAAATACTGTTTAGGATGCCACGCGACTGTGAAAGTTGCTGCTTCGACGGGAATATCGGCGATTTTTTCACCGGTTTGTACTTCACCAATATCTATAACGAGATCTTCGGAAGCGGCGGCCAATAATTGACCGTCATAAGAAAACGATATTGTCCGAACTGGCCATTCGAGCCGAGAAAATGTTCTTAAACAACATAATTCGTCAGCGTCCCAGAGAGATACCAATGCGTCTGCTGAACCAGTCGCAAAATACCGGCCTGTTGGATCGAATTCTATGCAAATGCAGGTACCGGGATGAGCCTTTATTACATGAAGAAGTTCCAAATCCGGATAACTCAATATATGAACGCAGCCTTGACCATTCGTCAGATAAAATGTGTCCGAGTCTTTGTTCCATGATATTTCATTAACTTCGAAACTAAATTGTTCTTCCGCTCTTATCTTCATTACCCTTGCATCTATGAAAGTGACTAGATCCTCTTTGTTACCCACAGCAATAGTGTTGCCGTCAGGAGACCACGATATGTTTATGTTTTCTCCTCTCGTACCAATGTTCGCTGTACATTTTTGAGTCCTAGTGTCCCATATACGAACTGTTTTGTCCCCACTCGCTGTTGACAATATATCGGGATAAAAAGCATGCCAACACAGCTGATCCACGCTTCCCCCATGGCCTCGGAAAGTCGTCTCTTGTTTCTGTAGATACGACAAGCAACAAATTGTTGGTTGTCAAGCAACAAAATATTTGGTCGTAGAATTCTTTTGACGCGTATAAAACGACTCACCATTAACAACGCTAATTTTCTTATAACAAACCAATGATGTGTGAAAAATTCAACTTACTGAAAATGCAAATGACACAAAACTTATTCGACGAGGAAAACATGCACTTTTGAACTAATACGTACTTTGACTTAAAATGTCAAGGAAAATGAAAATGCTATTTATTATGCTTTTGGCAAAACATTAATCCAGGCTCATATATATGAAATTTCAACTTTATCGTTATTGGAATAACATTTTCATAAAATATCAAATTTAAAATTATGTTTTTTATATTAAAACGATTCGAAGTAATGATCAGGTATGAGTCACGTATTGTTCATTTTATGTAAACAACTTCGTTGTTGATTGATGAATAATCGAAGAATTTCTATTTGTAGTGAGGAGTTGCAATTGCTTATTTTTCAATGAATAAACGATGGCATAAGTTTGAAAAGGATTTAGTTTCCAAAAATCGATCTTTCTTTTTGACAACAATCAAAATTGTAGCCACAGGTATAATTCACCTCAAAAATGTATACTATATCATAATGTAGTTCTTTCGCTTCACGATATTCTGAGAGAATTGCTAAATACGAGTGAAATTCTGCATTAAATTTGGTATACTCATACAATTTTTAGTCGAAAAATAAAACACAAATTGGAGTCGATAATTGGACGCTCATACGTATTCGAAGAGGTTAACTTACTAAACGATCAGGTCCAAGTGAGAATATGCACACGCATTTGTCGAACGAGCCGGAGGCTAAATATTTTCCATCGCAACTCCATCCTACGCTGTGTACCTTTGCCGAATGCGTTTGTTGTTCTCTGATTTTATTATGCGTTTTGAAATGATTGATCAAATCTTCGACTCGTGAATTCGAGTTCGCCATCGCGTTGCACAGCTGAGCCGGTCAGAATTTGCGATTTCGCGGGTGAGTGTATTTTGTCGTGATCGTACAGGCAATAAATTCACGGGTATACAGAAGCATAATCCATGAGGATTTTATATACGGATTTTCGTGGGGACATTTCCGCAGTGTTATTTCTCAGTTAGTGGCACAGACGGCAGCACCTCGCGAGAGTTAGACCCCTCAATCCAAATAAATTGATTTTTTTTAAATGCGTATGGTTAGCCCCCTCAAGTCAAATAAAACGATTTATTTGGATATCAATAATTGGTGGTCGTACAGTGGTTCGTGGTAGCTCAATTAGTTCGTTCAATGATGAACCATTTTTCAAAAAATTAATGACACGGTGTTGCCTCCGACTTAGCCCTCCAAGCAAATGAATCGAGTTTTTTTTTACGAATCTCTTAGTACAGTATATAGTGTAGGGGTCATACGGTAATATTGTCTGGAAAATGGTTTAATTAAGATATTCGTCAACGACGAAATCGAATTTTTAGGGGCTATAACCTTTACGACGAATTTCAACGGTGATTAGCAGGGTCTACACTAGTCATATGGGTTTTAAATCTTCACAATAGTTGCATGCAACGAACAACACATAATATAATGAATTGACGGATTGACGCTGCATTCGTTTCGCAGAATGTCTTTTCAATAAAGAGAACAACGTATAACAATTGATCTACTCAAGCATCATTTGATGAATACGAAATTCGACGAATTCATGTTTTGATCGACCTTATTTGGTTCCTAAAGAAATCTTCTACAATTCACTGTGTCGAATTTTCGTCACTTCTACAAATTTACTGTACGAGGTAGTTTTCATTCAAAAAATTGTGAACCTTGCTAGTATGAGAGATAATATTAACATCGATAAAAATACCTGAAAGTATACTTCTAATTTTTTCAGTTTTTATGCCAGCTATTCCATGCTATTGAAATGATTGATTCACTCACCGTTCGATGTCTTGTTCCACCTCTCACTCGAACTCGTCCTCCAGTCCTTCACGTGTGGCGAAGCCCCTGGAGCATATAGTTGACATCCATTGCACGAGACCTTCACTTCATCATATTTCACTTGTTTTCTTCCATTCAATAAAGTTGTATTCCATAATAACGATCGTTCAATATTTATCAATGTCAATCCCGCACAAATGATTCAATTAATCACACGCGTTAATTGCTTATGCACGCTTCTTTGGCTGATTAACACTCGAAATTGTTACAATCCGCGCACTATGAACTATGATTTCGAAAATGTTCATACCTAACATTTGCATTTAATCACAAAAGTAATTTTAAATCCACACGAAATAGTTAAGTTCTATCAAGAGCCTCGGTTTATGATGTAGAGAAATGCCGACAACTTGCGCGCGGTTGAAAGTATTTCGAAATTGAATTGAATTGATTGATTCATTTTTTCAAATTTGTTGTAATGATATTATTAATATTATTTCATTTTAATTTTATTGGAAAAAAATTTCAATCGAAAGTCCTAGGGATGTCCGGTCATTTTCATTCATTGAGGATGAAGAAAAATCTTACTTGTACCGTTGGATACTTCGTTAAGTTGAATTTATTAGCATTGACGAACGATGAAGCGTAGCGTCGAATACTGACCGAGCTACCGACCAATCGCAGTCTATACGCAAAAACGTGTAACGCTATTGAAAAATCGGTTCACTCACACTGTTCGATGTTTTGTTCCACCTCTCAGGAACTTGTCATCCAATCGTCGCGTGTGGCGAAGTCCTTCGGGTATCGCAGAGTTGAGATCCATTGCACAACACCCTCACTAAAATACGTTGCACTCGTTTTCTTCCACTCAATAAAGTTGTATTCCACAATAATGAGTATTCCTTCGTAAATAAAATTTAGAATTTGAAAACTTGGAAAAAAAATTTAATCATTATTACGAATTATTTTTGTATTATTTATTTTATATTATTTATGTATTATTGTATGTATTGTATATTATTTTGTATTATTTATTAAAATAAAAATGTAATTCCTTTTCTTCTATTTCATTAAATAAAATGATTCATTGTTTACCAGTATTGTTTTATTTTTATTAGATTAAAAAAAAATTCAATCGTAGAAAAGATCCTAGGGTTGTATAGTTGATTTTATTCGTTGAGGATTAAGAAGAATTCTACTTGTACTAAAAGATATGGAGCGTAGCGTTAAATTCACCGACCGACGCTCCGACCGCACTATCCGTGTATCACCGGCCGGTGCCCGATTCGTACTGATAGTATTATGACGCTCTCTCGCTCACCCGACCGTCCCGCGCCCGCCCCACCAGTTGCGCTTCCCCGCTTCGCCCCTCGCGACGCGCCGGCACGACGAACGTTCCCCCACTGCTCAACCATAGCAAGCACACGGGACTCACGGGAGCGCGTAGAACGTAAACAAGCCGAACTGAAGGTGATCTATCAGTCGCATTAGTGCGAGAGAGATAGCCAAAAGGTATAAACACACGTTTTCAAACACATTTGATACTCCGAGAAAAACAATTAGAAGTTACACGTTATTCTGTGATTAAAAGAAAAAACCGTGTAAGTTTCTTTTTTCTTGAAATTGAAATTTTAGTCCGTTTGTTCGCGAAAAACATGTAACTACTTTTTTACCGACCGTGAGACTGTTAGATCGCCTGTTAAAGAAACAGCGTACACCGCTAATTTTGATCATGACGTGTGTGCGGAAAACGAACTAATTTTTTTCTCCCACATTTTCCATTGACGACAAGTCACCGACGATTCTTCTCTTGACACAACACATCGATAATCATACAATGGAGTAACAAGAACCCATCGATGCTATTATAAAACGGTCCTTAAAGATGTACGATGGAAAGCAGCGAAAAAAACGGAAAATATACTAAGCTGGAGTACCTAAGCTATCGCAATATAAGCATGAAGAATTCGTATTAGCGCGTTGCCATTTATTTTTTTTTGTTTCTTCGTGCAATCAAATCTGACGCTGTTCTATTTATTGTGAAAGAAGCTTTACGCTTGCTCGAAATGATCAAACGGTTGCGCTGGTTCGCCTCGGTACCCTGGGCAACCGCGAGTCTCTATTTGACGTAAACAAAAGTTAATTTTTTTCGTCTTTCTCCACGAATGTGACAGTGAAGAACCAATTGAAGTTTTCGCGTTGCTTCGCCGTTTTGCAGCAACGATCAAAATGACGTCGTTAGATTTAAGACAACAGAAATTGGAGCAACAGGTAAAATCAAGTTTTTAACTTGTGATTCTTTTGTTTTAGAAAAGACTAAAACAGTCTTTACATCTAAAAGAACAATTAATAATCCTTGCTGTCAATTACTCTCATTGTTGCTGTATTAATTTCACTTTCATTGTTGTTGTTTTTTTTTGCAGCGGCAGTTAATAGCCCAAAAAATGAAACAAAAAAGGCAGAGCGGAGCTGGCGGCATGGTGCAAGCGTCAAACGTTCCAGGGGCGCAGTTCAAAAGCCATTCGACCAAATGGATGAATCCAAGCAATGATCTCCATGGTACTTTTTTTTCCTCAAAAAAGTTTTGCACATCATTTTTCTTTCTTCAGTCTTCAAGTCTTTAGAACGGATCAAAAGTGTGGCTTACAAAATTCGGCACTATTTAAGATGCTTAAAAAAACGTGGCCTTTTCCTTCTGTATTTTTATTATGACCTTGACCGCATTTTTTTCTTATACTCAGGGTACGATGGTCCTCTGCAATTCAACATGTCACCAAGCAATCCTAATCTGGGAATACCAAGAGAAAACAAGACTATGGAAACTGATATTTCAGGTAAACTTTAATGTGAAAAAATGATAACGAATATTGTTTGGAGATCGTTGTTCAAGTTGCAGAAATTCTTGGACAAATGAGACGACCATGAATAATAGATATACAAAAAAAGTTGGACGATTACAAACATACTGTAATCTTTTTTTTTTATTCACAGTAATTGAAAACTCATTACTTTGGCAAAACTTTCAAATGGTCAGAGTTTTTTCTAACTACATTTATTCATTTTATCATCAAAAATTTTCTACATAATATTAATTGATTTTAAGTCTGATTAACTCTTACCATGTTTTCCAAAAATTCATTTAAAAATCTGAAACATTTTCGAACTTCTGTTGTTAACGAGCAGTTCCTTTTATTTCATTTCAAAAGTTTTTGATATATCAATAAATTAATGACAAATGATTGTGATGATAAAATCGAAGCAGATTTTTGTGAAATCTTGTCACTTGGATTATTTTTTCGTCGTTCATATCGTTCTTGCAATTATTTCTGATTCTTTAGACAATAGTGCAAAAATCTATTACATTTGTTCGTAATAACTCTGATGATTCGAAACGTTCATCGTGGTCCTTCTAAATTTGGTCTACAAAAAGAATGAAAAAATAATTGAATTGTAAGGTTTGACAATGAACAAAATTGAAATTTTTCAGAGATAAGTTGTGATGGTGCCTTCAATGAAGGTATGGAAGCTAGTGATTGCGCTGACGAAGAATCCTCGCCCTTGGATATACGAATGCAGTCCGAAGCTCTTTCTTGTCGTTCGCCTCTCCGAATAGCTCCGTCGGATGGTCCCGAAACGGTTATAATAAGTAGAGAAAATCATTCTTCGGTAAGAACTCTTATTAATTCAAAAATAAATAAAAATCACTTCATACAAATGATAATTTTCATTTTATCAATTGGTTAATAGAGTCCTGAACTAGAGGGCAATGTAGAGGGTAATGTCGAACAATTCGTTTTGCAACCAGCGAACAAAAAAATGCATTATAAATGCAGAATAACACGTGATCGAAAAGGTATGGATCGAGGACTATATCCTACATACTTTTTACATCTGGAGAGAGATTATGGCAAGAAGGTGAGTATTCTCAATGGTTTCATTGAGTTCCTATTTTTGAGGAGATATATAACTTGAAAAAAAAAACAAAAATGTTATCGAGTTTTAATCAAATATGACTGAAAGCGTTGGGCAATAGAAAAAAATTAATTCTGACTATCGTCTTTCCGGATTACGATAATTTAGGTTTAATTCACTAAGCTGCTTGATTATTGATAAACCGTTGTTCAGTTTTAGTATTTTTCATAAAAATGTTAATGGTCATGTGAGTTGGACCTCGCAAATGTTAGTGCTACTTCGACAGCCTTTGGGGATGATCTGTTGGCTCAAGGGAACTGATAAACATTTTTTTCGGTTCTCATATTATATATTTTCTAAAGCCTGATAATGGTTGACCTACAATTTTTTTCGAATGTTATGCAGGTATTTCTGTTAGCTGGCAGAAAGCGAAAAAAGAGTACAACAAGTAATTATTTAATTTCAACTGATCCAACGGACTTGTCGCGAGGTGCAGAGTCCTTTGTAGGAAAGCTGCGTTCGAATCTTCTAGGAACACAATTTACCGTTTACGATAGCGGTTATTCTGCGATGAAAGACGATAAGCGTGAGGAGCGTGCAAATCCACGACAAGAATTGGCAGCTGTTGTTTACGACACAAATGTTCTAGGGTTTAAAGGACCTCGAAAAATGACAGTCATTATACCGGGCATGACGTCTGATCAGAAGAGAATACCGATTTGTCCGCGAGACGATGCGGAAACATTGCTCGGTACTTTTTCATCTAAATATTTACATGGAGAACAAACTTCAGGAAACTACCTTAAAAAAAAGTTTAAAAAATTACTGTATTGCATATTTTTGTTGGAATAAGGTCGAACGTTCCTTTTGTGAAACAAAAATTTGCAATCGTTTCGTAAATTCTTTCGTAAATTGACATAAACGGAAAATTGAATATTTAAATGTTACACATTTTCACTATTCCGTCATGAATAATTATTAAGGAAAATCTTTAACAGAAACACGAAAACAGCGACTTTTGTCGATTTGCTTGACATAGTTCAACGACATTAATTTTTCAATACTTTACGTTAATTAATTGTGATTTGTACTTTCAGAATGTTGGAAAATGAAGAATATGGATAATCTCATTGAATTACACAATAAAACACCCGTTTGGAACGACGACACACAATCCTACGTATTGAATTTTCACGGTCGTGTTACACAAGCTTCGGTTAAGAACTTTCAAGTAGTTCACGACAGTGACGGTGAGTGAACATTATTAATAATTCACACATATTGTTTCAATGTCCTCGTTACACATATACTTTTGTTTTAATATTTCAGTCGATTACGTGGTAATGCAATTTGGACGTGTTGCGGAAGATGTCTTTACGATGGATTATCGATTTCCACTATGCGCGTTACAGGCATTTGCGATAGCTCTCAGCAGTTTTGATGGGAAACTCGCTTGTGAGTAGGTCGATCTCAATCCCATTTATTATACTAGAACGAAACTTTCGTAAGGAGATAGCTCGTTCTTCACGAGCAAACTCAACGTTCGACAATCAAATAATACGAGCCGCTATTATCTAATAAGATCTCTTTTTATTCAGAGGATTATTTGGAACAAATGTTCTGAGAAAACAAAAGAACAAGCCTCTTTGTAAATGATCCCTCAATTGGGTAAATAATTAGAGATTAGCGGTCAGATCGTCTTTAGTATTATTTAAGGTTGATTTAGGCATGCAATTTCGGGTTGAAATATCATTCCATTAGAATTTTTGTTTGCAATTGACAGAACAATATATATTTTTTTTCATTCTTTTCAGATCTTAGTTATTGATAAATTTCCCTTTCAAACGTCTTTAATATTCTATTGAAGTAAATTTTTTTGGGCATTTTATGAGGTGACTAATTGAATTGGTCTAAATAGAATAAATTCAATTTTAATGATATCAATTGAAATTTGATTTTGTAATGCTTGAAGAAAATCGTAACTATTTGAAGTTTTATATATTTGGAACATCTCTTTGAAAATCCCGAAATTACAGAAAAGTTGCAACTCTTTTACATGTTTTATGTAAATACATTCTACTGTACACTTCGGAGGCTGCTAGGTCATTGATTTTAGTTTTATAAATACTGAATGCATAAACTGCAGAACAGAGAGAAAATCTGAAAAAATTATGAGTGTTTAGAAAGTTCGAGGAATTCGTTTCCTGCGACAAGAAAAAACTGCCTGTCTTGTTCAGACGACTTTTCATTTCTTCTCTCAAATTTTCATAATTGGAAACGAATATTTATAACATTTCCAAAGATGGCTGAACTCTTTTAGATTCTTGTGAAATTTTGAACGACCGCTAATCTATGTGTAAAATATCATGAAAGATTGATATTTAGTAAGTAAATATTCTGAAGTGAGTTATTAAGTTTTTAAACGATACGAAAAGCTCCAAGAATTATTCTGAAGAATTTTTTTTTTTTTCATTCCATTTGTGCTGTTATCGCAAATGACTCGTCAAATTATCAGATGTAACAACTCTACAAATATATACACGATTCAGGTTATCGTCGTACGTGACTTCGTTTTTAAGCGAACGAAACAAATTCGCATAACTGCTATGAAGACGTGTGTTCACGTTCGATAAAAAATAATAAGAAATTACATATCTCCTCCACCGCGTTGTTCCATGAGACTATCAGTATTTCGCTAGAGACTTGAAAAATACGATTTTCGACAGTATAAGGAACGAAAACTTTTGATACGTCGGTGGAATTCTTTCACGACCTTTTAACTCTATTATATTCGAGACGAGATTGAAAAAAAAAAAAACAACAACAAATTACCTTTCTATGACTAAACTTAGGAAACTTGATCCGCATTACGTCGCATAGTACAGCTTTTATTCCATAAATCTGTTGCATATCTTAAGAAGATACACACATTTGAAGCTACGAAAAAGCGATTTCTCAAGCATTCTTTTTATACTTTCCTTACCTGTTTATTTCAACCGAAAAAATTGAATGGCATCTTTGAGATAAAAAAAATTGTTTGGAAAATGAATTAACGAATTTACTTGATGAAATTTTGATTGGCTAACAGAGAAAACGGAAAAACCTTTTTTGAATTCAAATGTGATTAGTTTTGGAAAAGAAAGAATCGTGAAAAATGCTTTGTTTTGTGGCTCCAAATGTATGTGCGTCCTCAGATCGTTACATCGGCATCCAAACGGTCACTATCATTCATTAGAATTTTGGTAAATGATGCTTGAGTCATATATACGATTCTAGCAATTCGAGGATAATGAGTGAATTTGTACAAGATCAATATGCTATAGAAGAGCTTACATAGATGCTAACAATTATATACACCGTTACCGATCTCGAAGTGTGCCTTCGTAGAAAAATTTGTTGGTAAAAACAGCTGTCTGGGTTGTGTCATAGCGTTTGAAAAATATGATCCGTTGATACTTCTATAGAATCATTATATGTATTCCGTATATGATGCTCAAGAGCATGATTTAAACTTGAGTTTAAAATACGCCGAATCTCAATAGTTGCACCTGATCATTATTATGTACTACACGAATATTAATATTTACATAAATTTACATGAATTTCAACTGAATCGTCGATGATCATTATTAAAGTGAGCGCTGTTATCATTTTCCTTTTTTTTCAAATAATATTAATTATAATATTAATATTATAATATTATTTTTAAATAATATTTTGTCAATCGTTACGTATCTAATAAGAAATATAAAAGAATTTTTGTATGTGTTCAAAATTATCACGGTAAATCGAAAAATTGCAGTTAAAAAAAATGAGTACAGTATTATGCCGAAAGGAACAAACATCTTATAACTCGAAGTAACGGACTCAATTCATGTATTATAAGACTTAAGTATAACGGCATCGTGAATTGAGCAGGAAAAAAAAAACAAATTATACGTTAATTAATTTAGTATTCGATTAATTTCGCGAAGAATATTCTCACCGAGTCGTTTGTAAATCAGGGTTAATCGTCGATTTCTATATGCTCGATATTGAGACTTAAAACAAAACAAACGATCCACCTCCAATGTTTTTGGATTCGGTGATGACACTACAGCGCAAAATCGACGATAGATTATAGAGTGTGTCTAGTCTACAACTATGTTAGTTTTACAAATAGTGTCCAATACATCAAATATGTATGTGTGTAAGAATGTTTCTCAATGGATCGATTATTAGGTAATAGGGTACAAAGTATTATATAAATGAACAAAATAGAATAACTCTGAATTTCAACAAAGCGTTTTATTTTTACGTATACGTTGAAAGGCCTGGACTGCGGGCCATGATATTGGATAAATAAGAGGGATCGAGAATGGTATGAGACAATGGTAAACTCGTTCGTTGGTTCAAATGTATAATTTATTATAAACTTGTTTTGAAAACACTAGTTATTACTATAATAGAACGCGGTAATCAATTGCTATAAACATATTGATATAAGTATAAAACTGCGTGTTATATATAATAAAAGTTTTTAAAAATTCACCCGCATACAAAGTGATAGAGCAGAGTGAAGGCACTTCGGGTTGAAACAGCCGGTTCAATACGACGGTACATACAAATAAAATCATGTGAATTCACCACCAAATCCCCGTCTCTCATTACTTAGACTCTGTCTTTTTTAAAAATCTGCTCGAACGTTTCCATGCATAAACCAATCATAGGTCGCCATGTGTTCAGATCTTTCGATACAGTCGTGTTCGATTGAGCGGGACAGATCCGGCTTCAATCGAATAAAAATGAGTCCAGCACAATCAAACAACGTGTTTGGAGAATATAATACAAAATAATAGACACGGGAATGTCTATTCGTTTGTTCTCATTCCACACGACGGACATTTTTATTTATTTATTTCTATTCTCGTTCCATTTCTTTAACGCAATTCCACAATAGTTCTCAATTTATTCGATTGTGTTACGAACTAAGTAATTGACGCGAATAACTATGATTCTCGTAGTGAACTCATGAGAGTGCTATAAATGTTAAATGTTTAATAGTCGTTAACGAACGTATAAAAAAAAACTTTGTTTTCGTTATAAAATGAAAAATTAGTGCCTCTCGTCATATATTTCATCGTTATGGTTATTGTTCGCTAATTAGGGCTGCTCGAGACAGCACAAAAAAGACGCTTCATAAATCATGTTCAACAAGTTAAAATAACAATTAGGATGCAAACAATTATATAAGCATCATTTAACGCGCTTATGAAACATCCGTTACAAAACTAGCACTGATATCAGTTTTTGATATGTTAAGATACACGGTTATTCGTCGGATATAAAAAAAAAACACTGTTTTGAAATAGGGACGGATTATCCCTGCATCAGAAGTTAAATTTTGCAATGTAACTCGTTCAAGTGATAATCATATCAATGGTGATTTTGAACGTGTGTTACTTTGCATTTCATACTCGATTGAGATTCTCTACACGCTCTAGTTTCATTGAATTAATTCGTATCAATTCCGTTTTATAAATTTGTATTTTTTTTCGACGTGACAATCTCCAACATATATGTATTAAATTTTAGTCATATATATTTTTTTTTTTCATTCGGAAGAACAAATAAATATAACACAGTACGTGTGGGTTATAATGCGCTGAAATCGACAATCGATATTCGATCGACGCACTTGATATTCAAGCATAGAACGGCGAGATTAAGCAGTCAGTCTAAAAATGTTGAAATTATGCCCGAATGGTGATGTAAAAGAAAAGAGACGTCCAATTTAAACTTACAAACCGATCAAAAATTTTCCAAGGAAGATCTTTAATACTGAATCGTTTTTTTTCCTTCGTAGTGCAATTGTATAATAGATGCAATTTCGAAAATACCGATATTATTTATTTTTGGATTTACTTTTCGTATTCACAGAAGATATAGAAAAATACGAGCTCTTTTTATTTTTCGGCAGTGGTTTCGAGCCAGGGTTTAATTTATTCAAGCGCAATATGTACAATGTCCCTTTGTTAAAAATTTCTTTTTTGTCCTTACCTCTATTATATTTTTTGAAAAAAATCATTTTCTCGTATCACCTTGGTTGATCTTTGTGTTTGGCCGAACTAGTCTCGGACCAGGTATTCTAGACGCTGGTCTTGGTATACCACTGGCTGGTCTATTCCCTGACGTCCAGCTAGACGGTGGCCTTAGTCCCGTTCTTTGTTCGCCGGTGGTTCTCAGTGGAGGTTTCATAGAGGCCTTAAAGTAACGGAAATCATTTAATACAAATATTCCATCATTTTTCTCGCGAAACTAAAAAAATACTTGCAATAATACCTGCGATATTTTATTTGGAACCACACTTTTGTTTCGAGATAATGTTACTTTATTTGCTTCCACGTTATTCTTGCTAGACTCGACTGTGTCTATCGGCAAATTTTGTAACGACTCCGCCGGGCTTAACAAGGGTGAACTTGTTTTCACTGTCGAATCTGTACTTCGAGGAGAGCTTCCACGACTTCCGTATGTTTCACGACCATTTTTTAAAATTGGTGAAGGCAAATCATTGGGGGCAGCAACCCAATTGTTCTCCATTACTCGCCGCCCGGGTCTTGGAGTAGATTCGCTTTTTAAACCTGAAAAGAACGTCTGTCATTAAATTAATTCCATTTTAAATGGTCGACACAGTGGTACGTTTTGAAAAAACTCTTTTTAAAGTCATCAACTCGTAGTGACTCAAATTTTTACGTGAATCGAAATTTTTTTCATCCCTATATTTATACCACGGCGCAAAAGATTAGAAGCAGTCTCATTTTTTACTCATTGTTTTTTTTTTTTGTAACATTGCCTTCATGTGAGTTTTGTCGTTTTGGAAGATCATGTACTTACTTTCTTCCCGCATACGGACGATTTTTTGGAATTCTTCAATATTCATAGATCTCATACTGTACGAGGTATTACTGCCGTCCGAGCGTACACTGAGCCGGTCGTCAAAGTCTGGGGCACTGTGTGCACTCTGTGTGCTATCAATACTTTCGGTCGACCCACCGCTTCCGGTGATCTGAAGATCGGAGACGTTTCTTGTGACATCAAGACGTTGCTCGGAACCGCTCTTCATTTTGCCCAACACGAGAAGTTTACTCGTGAACTGTCGGCTGTCGGTATTTCGTGCAGTGTTCGGGCGTGCAAGTCCTCGATTGAAACCGAAGCTCGATATGGTTGAGCGTGCTGTCGTTGTTGTGGTTGTGTACTTGAGTGCACTCGATCCCAGATTTGGATTTGATTTTTGAAATGATTGAGGAAGTCTTGAGAGCTGTCGGGGTGGATTAAGCTTTTTAGGTGCTGGTTTATGAAAAGTTGTGTCAAGATTATCAAGCGAACCACCATGACTCGTTGGATCAGTGCTTTCTCGATCCACGTGACTCCTAACTTTTTCCCTGGGAGAAGGAGCCTTGAATGTTTCATTTGCCACATTTTCCTTCGACAATGACTTATACCCGGAGCTAATTGACAATTTTTTCGGTGACGACATTGTAGTCTTCTCGAAAGTGGAGTCTAAATGGTGTACGTTCAATGTATTATTTTGTTGCATTGTGTTTGGAACTGTGACAAATTTCGACAATGATCGTGGAACATTTAATTTAGAGTGTAATTTTGAAGGTGGTTTAGTAGCCGTAGTAACGAGATTTTCGAGCGATTTACCTCGGCCTACAGACTCTGCAGTAAATTCATCCTCTTTAGCTTGCTCGCGGATAGGAACTTCGTGGAGTTCGCTGTCTTGGTTCGTTCTTGGTGCTAATTTGGACATGGGATTGATGGGCGATTTTTTGAATGTAGACGTCGGTGGCTTAGCGAAAGTAGCGTCAAAATGATCCACATCGAAAGTATCATTTTGTTGAGCAATGTTTTGTGTGTCAAGAAACTTGGACAACGAACGAGGAGCGCTTAATTTAGAATGGACCTTTGGGGCTGGTTTGCAAAACGTGCTACTGAGATTCTCGAGAGATTCACCTTTACTCAATGTTCCAACGTTTCCCGAGTCTAAATTTCTGTCCATTTTTTCTGGAGTAGGTTTTTTGAATGGCTCGGGAATCGTAAATTCGTTGATCGACGAAAAAGTTTCCGATAGTGGATTATTGCGAGATTTGGTAGCTGACGATAGCGGATTCTTTTGGAAAGTCGCGTCAAACATTTGTATGTTAAAGGTTTCATTTTGATCTTCAGCCCTTGGACTGCGCAAACTAAAAGTTGTGTTTTCCGAGGCATTCGGAGGCGCACTTGTTATAATAAAACTCGCGTCTTTTGCGATATCACGTTCAGCAATAAAATTCTTTTTGTCGATGATTTCCGGAGTGACGATATAACTGGCGTCGTTGATCGTAGAAAGTGGCAAATCCGGAGTTTGACAGGGACTTCTGCTCACAATGTAAGACGCGTGAGGGTCATTCGTTAACGTTTTATTTAACGATGATGGCGTATAAGTTGCGTCCATTGGTTGAAATTCGGCTCTGTTAAACGTGGCGGTGTTAAAGGTTCCGTCCATCTCGATGTCTTGATGAATTTCAGTGGTTGCTAGAAAAGTCGTTTCCCCAGACGTGCAATAGTCAATGTTTTCTAACACGGTGATGTTGGCGGTATTTTTGGCAAATGTATCATTGAAATTCACATCGACAACATCACCAAACATGCTCATTTGCATCATTGATTCGGTAAGGATTTGCGAGTCCTCGATACCCATATTTTTCGATGTCTGCGACTCGTTCAACGTCAACGATTGATTGGCCGTTTGTGACGAATCATCAGTCATTCCCGAAAGTAGCGACGAATAAAGAGCAGACGGTTGAGATACGTCCATTATGTCATCGGTGAATTCCGGTTCAGCGAGGTCTATAAATGAATCGATCCCTTTGGATCGAGACATATTGAGAAAAGCTTCGAGACTCTCGTGCCCTGGTGGCGTTGAAGAGAGACCACTTACTCCTGGTATTGATGGCCTTAGCATGTGCGGTATGGACTCTTTTTCAGGTTCAACGGACTCTGCATTTTCATCATCTTCTTTCTGAAATATTGATATACATTATTTTGATCATAAAAAAAAAACCTTCCGCTGAAAAAGATCACGTTCAAACTCTCATTTATTTGTCTCAATAAACTGTTCCTCTAATGTTTTATCTGCAAATTTTTCAAAGATTTGGTCTACTCTGTTTAAAAATGTATGCAGTAATCTGTTGACACGTTACAAATTGATGATATTTTAACAATATTCTTTCCATTGGAATAACACAAACATCATGCATCAGGAATATTTAAACGTACCATTGAACTCTGGGAGACTCGATTCCAGACGTTTGTAGACTGGGATGGCGTTGGTTCGTTGGCAAAATCAAAACTCAAGCGGCCTGAGCGTTTTTTAGGCCTTGTAAATGTTCTTGTGTCAATTGATCGTTTACTATCTATGAAAAAGAAATAAAGAACATTAGATAAAATTAAAATTGCCAAAAGTCTTTGATACAATGTATCGCATAATCTGCGCATTCTCAAGTCACAAAAACAATATTTTGGTATAGTGATTGTTTAATTTTTTATTGGATTTTCATGATTTTATTGGTAGATCATATGTAAGAATATTTTGATTATTTGTTCAACTATCGAACAATAATAATCTGACAATATTTTTACACCAAACATAAACAGCTTTTTCGTAAGTATAAAGTTACCATAGGAATTGTTACAGTCTTGTTCCGTGTTGCTTTTCAACCAGAAGCCTACGTCGCTGACATTATTAGCAGCAGCACCCAGACTCGAGGGTTCCAACCTGTTGCAAGGAAAAGATGAAATAGAATAAACTATCACATGTGTTAGAGGAGTAAAAAAAGGATTGAACAGAATAATTGAAAATAAATATTTACCATGTGTCATTATCACTAAGATCGATTGCTAACACGTCTATAATATCATCGTTGATATCTGACATGGTGAGCGAATTGCAATCTCCCTGTTGCACTGTCTTGTTCGTAGTGTCGGACATACTTTCCATGGTCTTGCCCGATTAAGAATATGCACATCTGCAACAACATTTCTACCGTTAAATTGACATATTTTCTTCTCTTTCTCACTCTCTGGAACTCTTCCTGCACATGAATCAATCCGTCGACACTTTAAAGAGCCACTAATTTTACCACGAACTGATTGATTTGAGGTATCATTGCAGTTTTTATAATTATAATTACCGATAGGCACAGGGAGATTACGAAAAATAGAAACACTCCAAACATAACCACGTACAAAGGGAGGTTGTTTTTTTCGCAACCGTTGTGGAATTCTAGTACGAAGTCAGCAACAAAACGGTTTTATTTTTAATGTTGTTTCAATGCTGCCATCGTATTTGAGGCTGGGCGTTTCATCATAGTTTCCCTCGGGTTTCCAAGAGATGGAGTTATGTGTTTAAGTTGATAAGATAGGAATTATATAGCCGGAAGTGTGGTCAAATGGAGAAACCTGTCGTGATCTGGGAAAAATCACCGCTAAATACAAATACACACGTGAATTTCCTTATTATCTAGCGGCGTTTTGCGTTCTGTTCGCGAGTGCTCGAAATTCTTGTTTATCTCCCAACAAAGCCCATCGAATTTGTTTTTTCACGTTTCTACTTTTAATCACGGTATTATCGAACAGTGTGGAACATATTGATATTGCCAGCAGGGTTCAAAAGAACAAAAACTTTGAAATTGAGGTTATGTTGATGCTGAGCATGTGGTGCATCGAATCATCTCTATAAAAGTGAATTTGTAAATTATGGGTAAACCGGGTGGTGGTAAGTACTGAAATTTTATAGGGTTCTGTATTACTATTGTTTGTTGGATTCCGATAATACGTAATAGATAATGGCGGTATTTTTCAAGGTTTTCCGAGGAAAGATGGACAAAAATTGTCATGGTCGTATCGTAATAAAAAACGACAAGCAAGAAACAATAGAGAAGAAGAGGGCCCTAGGCAGGACAATGTCCAAGTACAGAACAAAAAAGCTCGTATTGTCATACGAAATTTATCGTTCAAGGTACTAAATATTTTGAATGCTTAATAAATGAAAATATTGATCAATAAATGATGTTAAAAATTGAGGAAATTTTTACAGGCCACTGAAAATGACGTAAGAAAGTTATACGAACCTTTCGGAGAAATAGAAGAAATAGATCTTTTAAAACGTCCTGATGGCAAACTTGTAGGATGTGGTTTTGTACAGTTCAAAAGAGTCGAGGATGCTTCAAAAGCTATTTTCAATACCAACAAAAAGGAGCTACTGGGTAAGTTTGGCATTGCAATTGTAAGCCTGAAAAATAGGTTTAGAGTGTATTTTATTGAATTTTGTAAACAAAGGTCGGCCGATAAACAGTAGCTGGGCAATATCGAAGTCGAAGTACATTGAACAAATTGGAGACAAGGCTCCGAAAAGAGAAGGCTTGAATGGTGAGCGAAGCTCAAACGAACAACAAGTGGGATCTAATGAGGAAGAAGTGAATTTGGATAGTGAGGAGCATTTAGAATCTGAGCTTAATGAAGACACGGCAGCCAAGAGTAAAAAACAGAAAGGTGTTTCGAAGAGGGTGGACAGAAAAGTTCAAAAGCTCAGGAAGTCGAAAAAACGTGCAAGAATAGTTGTGCGAAATTTAGCTTTTCAGGTAAGTCAAAGATTTCTTAAAGATTTTCTCGTGTAGGTATTTGAACAATGTATCATTGTAGGTCACCGACGAAGCTCTAAGAGAAAATTTTGCCAAGTACGGAAACATTGAGGAAATAAAAATATTGTCAAAACCCGATGGAAAACGTCTTGGCTGTGCCTTTATACAATACGAGCTAGCTCAGGATGCATCAAAAGCAGTTCATTTCGAAAATATGAAACCTCTTCTCGGTAGACCCATGGTAGTTGATAAAGCTGTGGCAAAGACTAAATTTGAAAAGGCAACAAAGCCAGAGGACGTGAAACCAAAAATCGAAGAAATTGAGATAAAGGAAGAGGCCGAGGACGGAGATTCAAAGGAGATCATTAAAGAGGCCAATGAAAGCGAAGCGAGTGATCACGAGGACTTGAAAGAAGAAGATACAAGTTCAGAGGATGAGGACAGCGATGAATCCATCAAGGATGAAGAAAATGCAAGCGACAAAGAAATTGAAGATGACAATACTGAGATTCAGGATGATAAATCAAGACCTCGAGTCATTTCCAACGATGTCAATGAAGGAAAAACAGTATTCTTGAAAAATGTTCCATTCGCTGTTAAAAATGAAGAATTAAGAGAATGCATGGAACAATATGGACCTGTTTATTACGCTCTGGTGTGCATGGATCCGCTAACAGAGCATTCCAAAGGAACTGCTTTTGTCAAATTTCGGGTAAATATGAATGCGAACATAGTATTTGTGTCAGCATCACCTTCAATTCTTCATAATTCAAATTATTATAATTTAATCATAATTTCTGTTGTAACAATCGAATGTATTTCGTTACAGAATGTCGAAGATGCTGAAAAGTGTTTGTCTGCTGGTACCGAACTGCGTTTGCACGATCAAGTACTCGATCCTCATAAAGCTTTGAATAGAAACGTGGTTCAAGACAATAAAAGTCTCAAGAAAGAAAAAAGCAAAGATTCACGCAACTTGTATCTCGTCAAGGAAGGTGGTACGTACTAACGAACCCAAAGTGACATGGTTACGTTCATTTTTTTGATTTCTTTTTTTTTTTTCAATTCATGCTGTAACAATATTTCGATCGGAATAATTTTGGGTAGCATTAAATCGAATATACAAAGAGAATTTATTCATCGAATTGTTAATGAAAAGATGCTCCATAACTGTTCCTGTCGTATACGTCAAATGTACTGTGTTTTTATTGTTTTTTAAATATAACATTGAATTTTTTTTTTTATATTAAAAAATATATTTTGTGTACTTTGTCACTACACAGTAATATTAGCCGGAAGTCCAGCTGCCATGGGTGTATCCGCGACCGATATGGCCAAACGATTGCAAATGGAACAGTGGAAATCGCAAATGTTGAGAAATCTCAATATGTTCGTATCAAGAGTTCGCTTGGTAGTACATAATTTGCCTCCGACTCTTGATGATTCTCAGCTGCGAGAAATATTCAAAAAGCACGCAGGCCCGAAGGCCTTAATACAAGAGGTTAGAATTTCATTTTTCGTAAATATTATTTACGGGTTAAGAGAGAATTTCTATGACAATCTTTAAAAAAAAGTCTATTCAACATTTTCAACTAAACTTCACGAAATACTAATGTACTAATCGTGTCATCACTCCGACGTTATAATAATTTCAATGAAAATTAACAATCAGTAACAATGCAATGAAATTTCAGGCGAGGGTGATGCGAGATTTGAAGAACGTGGATGAGAAAGGAGTTGGAAAGTCGAAAGAATTTGGATTCGTAGCCTTTACGAGCCACGAAGATGCGTTGAAGGCGTTGAGAAGCATAAACAATAATCCAAACATATTTTCAAAGACGAAGGTACGGAAAATTATGATTAGAATTTTCAGCCATATTTCCAGAACGCGAAATTTCTTTCTGACTGAACGATTTATCCACAGAGGCCAATTGTAGCGTTTTCGATAGAAAATCGTGTGATGGTAAATGCTAAAAAACGACGTATAACAAAAAGTCGGGAGCACAATCCACTCTGGAATGGCGATAAATCGGATGTTAAGAAAGATGAACCTTTTTGTAAACGGGCAAGAGTTCTGACCGCACCAAAAGATCTTGACGAAGGTTCAGCTGAGTATTCGGGTGTTAAGAGTAAACCTGGCCAACAAAAAATGAGATCCAGATTTAATTTGAAGAGTCAAGCTCTGTTGCATCAAAAAGTACGTAAAACCGAGAAAAAGAAAATGAAAGAGACGAAAAAGATTCAAGCGAAAAAACGAGAAATGCGAGCGTCGAGACAAGAAATTAAGGTAAAGTAAAATGTTGATTTTTTTACTCCCTTTTTCACAATTTCTAATATTTTATTATCACGTTTTACTGAATTCTCTTAAAGGAAACTTTTTTTTTCAATTAATTTATTGATAATACATTTTTTCGTTTTCAGCCAAAGCAAGGCTCGAAAAAAATAACTGCGGACGAAGCGAATTTCAACAAACTCGTTAATAATTACAAAAGTAAACTGCAAGCAGTTCCAAACAAGAAATCCAAGTGGTACGATACGTGAATTCAAATATTGATCAAGTTTCTGTACACTCTGTTAATTGTACCATACGCATAAGAAATAAATTTATTAAAACAAACTTTCTGTCTAAGTAATCATTTATCCGTTACGCTACTACCATCGTGATGCGACGAACTTTTTTTTGAATTGATTATAATTAAAATACGTGCAGGTGACGTTTTTCTCAGTCAATGTCATATTGCTAGCCCTAGCACTCAGCAAAAATTGAATAATATTACCAAGTGACGACCTTGTAGAATTATGAAGGAAAAAAACATTTGTAATATCTAAGCTTTCGTTTTGGATTGCCCCCTCCAAACTGCCGAATCGTCGATGCGTGAAACAGAACAATAAATGATCATCGCAACGAATATATATATAACGGTCACGCGTCGCTCGACAGAACACTGTAACGTCTCAATCTATAAGTACAAGAAGTAACAACCAAAATCCAACGATCAGCCTCGAGCGCCAAAGGAATTCTCCGTCATCTACATCGAAAGACCAGGCCTGGCTACCAAGGAGATTCCCCTCAAAGCTGAGTAAATTTGATCACATTTCTTGTATTAAAAATGTAAAGAAACACCAAAGACAACATATATGTATTCAAATGAAATTAAAGTGGTTCCATGACGTTGACAATTAAACAAAATAAAAAAAAGAAATATTACATTTTGACAATTAAACAAAATAAAAAAAAAAGGAAATATTACATTTGGCGCCCAACCCGCTGGCACGACCCACGTAGCCGTGACATTTACACATGAAAATATGTGGTTGTATTTGTTGACGATATATATAAAAATAAATTAAAGAAAGTTATCAAAATAATTTTTATAATTCAAGGCAAAATTTGAAACGATAAATCAAATACACCGTATAGCACGAAATTGCGTCAAAATAAAGAATAAAATAAAATCATATGCCTAAATCACTTACAATACAATCTCCACGAAAAACCCGATCAAAATCATCGGTAATTAACGAGTCACGCCTGATCGCGCCTTCACTATTACAAAGAAAGCGCAAAGGCACATTGTCATCGCCGAAAATCGTTAACAAGAAAAGAAATATTGAAATTGTGTCTAATATTAGCAAACAGAAAAACATAAGACAAATGGCTGAAAGCGAAGAAGTGCAAAGAAACATCGACGAAGAATGGCGAAGAATACAAGAGGAACGTCAACGTCTCGTCGAAGAACGTATCGAGCTCGAAAGATTGCGGAACAGCCTCCGAGTAAATCCTCCGCCACAACAACAAGAAATCGATCGAAATCAACCGCCAATCCAGCCTGCAAACGAGAACAACGCTACAAACGGTGAGTTGGTAAATGGGCTCGTCACACACTTCCAAAACTTGCAAATAAATATAAATTTACCAAAATTTAACGAAGGTAATAACCCGCTTGAATATTTAGAGGAGATTGAGCGGTACCTGAAATTAAAAAATATTCGTCACGAACACAAACTCGTCCTAATCGAAAATATAATAGAAGGTAGAGTAAGAACGTGGTATGAAGCCATTAAAAATTCGATTAATACTTTCGAAGCCTTTAAACAGGCATTTAGGGAGGAATTTTACTCCATTCCTGAGAGAGTCCGTTTCAAGAATAATTGGTCGTTCAGAAAATATAAATCCAGTGATGGAAGTATGCATACATATTTTTACAAACAAACTAAAGAAACGCGTTATTTCGAGCCTCCTTTGACTCCATACGAAATAAACTTTACAATAGTTCAACAATTTCCACCTCGCGTGCGCTCGAGCTTAGCAACAATAAATTATAACGATAGCAATCTAATAGCTCAAGCCCTTTCACAGTTAGATCTCGCACAAGAAGATTTCATCCGACAAAAAGAATCCCGAGCACCATTTAAATTACCATCACACAGCATAAATAGTATGCAGTGTTTACAGACAAATCCACAGAAACAAAACAAGACCACTGATCAATACCGTAATCCTAACCGTTATAACAAAAGAAATACAAACAGAAACTATTATCCGCAGTCAAACGAGCGATATCCTCAAAATAATCAACATAATAATCCGCAGATAACAAACGAAAATAGCTTCGATCGCCAAAATAGAAATAATATATCCTCGGTACCGTGTTTACCCGATTGTCGTTTTCCACCGCCAAACGCTCAACCGTCGCAAAATCAAAATAATCATAGTAATGAAATAAGAAATTTAAACTGAAAAAAGGCACGTCGAATATAGGTCCACCTACGTGCCATAATATTTTCGATTTCGTCAAGGACCTAGAAGAAGAAATAAAAGGAAATATTCCACAGCCGTTCCAATTTAAAGCCATAATTCAACACTGTCCTTATATAAAACTTACGATGGGGGATAACGTAATTAAAGTATTGATTGATACTGGTAGCCAAATAACATGCGTATCCGAAGATTTTTATACAAAATTAAAACGAAATAATTATCTATATGAGCTGCCAGTAACTAATATATCGGTGTCAACCGCCGTTGGAAAAAAATCGAGCACGGTCAAAAGACAAATTCTATGTGAAACCAAAATTGGCGATCAAACACTACAACACGTATTTCTAGTTATTCCCTTTTTAACGTCCACATGTATTTTGGGCAGTGATTGGCTAAACGCGAACAGGGGCATCATAAATTACGACAATCGAACAATTAGTATACAGGGAAGCCCGCTCAGACCCGATTTAGTGGCGTTCGATGGAAATTTTGCGGAAAGGCTCCAAGTAAATGAGAGTAATGGAAGAACTCACATTAACATTATTCAAATCAAAGAACCAATAAGCAATGAGGAAAATAGCAAAGTTGAAGATGGTGGAGCAAATCGCGATGTAATTATACGCGATTTTTCAAGCAAACAAACATCAGAAACTGAAAATCAAAATGATCGTGAGACAAATAATAATAAAAATAATTCGAATATGTTAAATGCGATGAGCAGTCATGAGATTAACGAAAATAATGTAAATAACTTTATTCGAGAAGATTTAGCAAGTGAGAACTTCATAAATATTGACTATAAAAACGAGGTATACAATACAAACGAATTAATCGTATCGTTGAAAGCAAATGAGTCCACCGCTCAGTTTAACAAGGAACTGATAAGTGACGTAGCGAGAAACGATAATATCGAAGAAGTAAATATGAAACAATGGATTACAGAACCTTGCAAAGCCATCTATCAACTACCACAAGACCAAGCTTGTACAAAAAATAACGGGAAAATAAAATTGAATAACGAAGACGATCAATGGGCCAAATCCGTAGATTTTCTATCTCGCTCTTTAACGTCATTAAACGGCGAACAAGCGAAGGCTATCATAAATTTAATCCACAAATACAAATCCGTTTTCTCGGAAAACCCCGGTTTAACGACAATCTATGAACATGAAATTAAATTAATAGAAAAGAAAACGATAGCATATCACTCGTATCCTGTTCCGATTCATTTAAGGGACGCGGTGAAAGAGGAAATTAGAGCGATGTGTGAATCTGGAATAATTGAAAGGGCCGTTAGTCCTTATTGCAACCCACTGCGAGTAGTCAAAAAAAAGGACGGACGAGTCAGAGTATGTCTTGATGCGCGATACCTTAATGCGATAATCGAAGGGGATAATGAGTCTCCACCGATTATCGCCGAAGTAATGCAAAAACATAGCGGAAAGAATTGGCTATCGACTCTAGATTTAACGCACGGTTACTGGCAAATACCACTTTCGGAGGAATCGAGAAAGTACACGGCGTTTGTATTTGACGGAAAGGTATACCAATTCAAGGTTGTTCCTTTCGGGTTAAAGACCTCGGGAAGCGGTTTTATACGTGCGCTAAATCGGGTTTTCCAGGACGATTTTTCGGAGTTTTTAACATATTATGTCGACGATTTGCTCATCGCGTCAAAGGATTTTACGGAACACATAATGCACCTCGAAAGTATATTTAAAAGGCTGGATAAATATAATTTGACCGTGCGTCTTGACAAGGCATCGTTTTGCCAACATTCGGTTCCATTTTTAGGATTTATTCTCTCGCCGAGTGGAATTACGCCAGATCCACATAAAATTGATGCAATAATAAATTTTGAAGAGCCTAAAAACAAACAACAACTTCAAAGGTTTTTAGGGGTCTGCAATTATTATAGGCAATTTAGTTTAAAACATGCCGAATATGTCGAACCATTAAGATCGTTGCTAAAAAAGGACACTCGTTGGACTTGGTCCGAAGAGCATTCAAAAGCCTACAAAGATCTTAAAGACAATTTCAAACGTAACATAGAACTAGCGCACTACAACATAAACGAAACATTTTATTTGCAAACTGACGCATCCGATAAGGGGATTAGCGGTATCCTTTTTCAATTAGACATAAACGGGGACCCAAAGATTATTTCCATAGTCAGTCGAGGACTTACGCAGGCAGAATTGAATTACACAACGACAGAGAAAGAACTCCTCGCCATTGTGTATTCAATGATGAAATTCCGCATATACTTGCTTGGACGCGCATTCGTCGTCATTACTGATCACCACGCCCTCACTTTTATTAACAAGACACCATTTCAGACGGCGCGCATCTGTAGGTGGCTTTTGTTGATACAAGAGTATTCGTTTACGGTGAAATATTGTAAAGGGCGAGATAACATCGTGGCCGACTTCTTTAGCCGGAATCCCCGCGGAAGATTTGAGACAGAGGATCCCGAGAGACTTATCATATCAAGCCTTATGTTGGGTGAAGTCGATGACTCACACAACATAACTGATGACGCTCTGATTATGATCGGTCAACTCGAATTGGATTCTTATTTCAAAAAAGAACTCAAAAATTTAGGTCGAATGCAGAATGAAGATGCTTCTGTGTTGGACACTATAAAAAAATTTGAGAGTAAGCATCCTAATAGTATCCAGAAATATAATGGCATATGGTTTTGTCGAAGTACAAAGTCTCCGCATTGGAATATTCTCGTACCTCAAAAATTGAAAAATCTCGTGGTTCAATCAGAACACGATCGAATGGGACACCCAGGTGTGTGCAAAACTTTGTCGCATTTGAAGAGATTTTTCCATTGGAGAGGAATGAACAACGATGTCAAACGGTACGTTGTTGGTTGCGATCTCTGTCAACGTGTGAAATATTTACAGCGAACTATGGAGGGTGAATATTGTCAGGTGAAGTCAGAGCGCCCAGGTGATCTCGTTACGGTAGACTTTTACGGACCTTTGCCAAAGTCCGTCGGAGGCGTGCAGTATATTTTCGTGGTAATGGACGCGTTTTCCAAGCTCGTAAAACTATACGCAGTCAAAAAAGCAACCGCGAGAATAGTCGTAAAGAAAATCCTCGAAGATTATTGTTTCAAAATTGGAAAACCGTGTAGAATTCTTTCGGATAATGGGTCGCAGTTTACAGCAAAAATATGGAAAGAGGAATTAAATAAAGCAAATATTACGGTGGTATTCTCGTCGATTCGCCATCCTCAGTCAAACCCGACCGAACGCGTAATGCGTGAATTGGGAAAGCTTTTTCGAACGTTTTGTTCGGAGCAGCACACGCGATGGGCAAAACATCTCCCACGGATAGAAGCTTTGCTTAATCACACAACGCATACCAGCACAGGTTTTCTTCCGGTGGAGTTACATTGGGGTTCGAAACCACGTGACGAAATTGAGAAACTTTTTAAATTCCCTGTAGAAACGGATCAGACGCACGAGTGGAGGATTTTCCTGGCTAACAATCGTTTGCGCAAGGGTTTCGAAAGTAGGAAAACAAAGCAAAAGAATGTTTCAAAAATACCATTGGACATTGGCGATAAAGTGCTGCTCAAGGTACCTCACATATCAAGCAATAGCGATAGAGTAATAAGTAAATTTTTTCACATATACGAGGGCCCATACAAAATAATTGCATCGAAAGGAACAAATGCTTTTGTCCTTTCGGAGCTCACAAATGATAAAAAAATAAAGGGAACGTATAATCGAGCAAGTTTAAGGAAGTATCACGAGCCCGTTAATCGACAGAACCAAAGGACTCACGTATAAAAGAACGACGCAGCATGTAAATTATCATATTCGGTTATGTTATGCATATTACCATGTTAACGTGTTTCTAAGACTGACAAAAATTATCTACATTTGAACCATTTAGGGTAAATACGAGTGACGTTATGTCAGAAATCATCTGTGCTATAACATTATGAACAAAATGATGTGACACATGCTTTATGGTGTGCGAATTGAATGGGTGACTTTATATTGTTAGGACGAGATCTTTAGAGAGATGGAGTCATGAATGAATGTTTTGTAGTGTGGGATATGAATGATAATTGTGAGTAATTGGGAATTGTGTGTTTGCTGTTTTTGGTTTATTAGCCAACACACAATTCGGGGGATAATGTAATATCTAAGCTTTCGTTTTGGATTGCCCCCTCCAAACTGCCGAATCGTCGATGCGTGAAACAGAACAATAAATGATCATCGCAACGAATATATATATAACGGTCACGCGTCGCTCGACAGAACACTGTAACGTCTCAATCTATAAGTACAAGAAGTAACAACCAAAATCCAACGATCAGCCTCGAGCGCCAAAGGAATTCTCCGTCATCTACATCGAAAGACCAGGCCTGGCTACCAAGGAGATTCCCCTCAAAGCTGAGTAAATTTGATCACATTTCTTGTATTAAAAATGTAAAGAAACACCAAAGACAAAATATATGTATTCAAATGAAATTAAAGTGGTTCCATGACGTTGACAATTAAACAAAATAAAAAAAAGAAATATTACATTTTGACAATTAAACAAAATAAAAAAAAAGGAAATATTACACATTATTATTTGGGTGTCGACAGCGATCTAATGGTAGTAAAGGAGCTTTTATTGTTCTTTTGAACGCTTTCAAATTTATATGCATGGGAAAATTGATATGGCAATGAAAAAGAACTATTTTAAAAAATCCGTAAGAAATATTCTACCTAAAGTTTAAAGATTCTTAACAAACAGCAATAGAGAGTTTGATAATAAAGTTGTATTTATAATTTAACTCTCACTAGACTCACTAAATACAATTTTACTATCGAGTATATTTGCGAATGATTTAACGAATATTATTATTTGATGAATTTATTTTCTGGTATATTGAAATAAATTAAAGAGTTCGAAGTAACCTTGTGTGGTATGCGTTTGCTTTGTTTACATTCTACACGCTCCCGTGAGTCCCGTGTGCTTGCTACGGTTGAGCGTGCTGCATAGTGGGGGAACGTTCGACGTGTCGGCGCGCCGCGAGAGGAGAAGCGGGGAAGCGCAACTGGTGGGGCGGCCGCGGGGCAGTAGGGTGAGCGGGAGAGCGTGATAAGGATAGATAGTCCTAGCTTAGTATCAGCTTAGTACGGAACGAAATATGCAGTAGTTCAAGTAGAATTCTTTTTTATCCTCAATGAATAAAAATGAATATAAAACACTAGGGCTTTATTTGAAATAAAATAAAATAAAAAATAATAAATAATGTTATAGAATCGAATTGAAAAAATAGATTCAATTTTATTTTCATAAATAATACACGACATTGCATTACATTATTTTTTTTATGTGGTACAATTCTCAATTTCACTTCACATAATCGCGTTGACAAACAATCGAATAAATTATTGATTCGTCGGTACATCGTAAATACTGTTTCAATTTCGCGAACAAATGGATAGGCCGATAGTTATGTGACAGAGAGTATAGTGACCCTTCTAATACAACTTTGAGATTCGCGCAAACGCTCGCGCGCCCGCGTGCATCGTAGCATCGTCTGGGTTCGCCCACCACGCAGCCGAAAGTAAGCAATGCCGTTAATGCGATCCGACTGGCATTCAAGTCGTCATGTACCTCGGCGGTATTCATAAAGCGCGGTACATACAGGTTTGGCTTTCTAAGCATGAAGCAGTATGTGTGTATATCTGTTTCCAGTATGGCACATACTCGCCTGGTGCCGAACGTTACTTGACGGGGTACTATACCTAGCGACTCATGACAAGTACTTGTTTGTTGTGACGCCGGACAGCTAGCGAGCGGCGCGAGACGAGTACGCATCTATGCACAATGTTTAGCAATATACGGTTTTTGAACTTGCTTTTGCTTAACTATTGAAAAGGCGAGCACGCACGCACGCGTGGCACTATCGTGAGCATGCTCGGGTCTCCACGAAGATGTGTTAGAGCTGTCGTTGCACTGTCTGTCACTTAATATTCATCCACATTCATTCAATTTTGTTTCTGAAACAAATTTTTTTTACCATGAAAAGATTTTCAGCCCCAATTTTTTTAATAGAACTGTATGAACTGAGGATGGCTTTACATTTATTTACGTTAACGTGTGCTGGTATTGTACGACTGTGATGTTTGCTGGGAAATGATTACGTTGCTACCGACTGTTGATAAGAAAAACTTGCAAAGCCAAATATTTGAGCTTCAACGCGCAAGATGTCTTGAGGGTCTCGAATATACAGGGAAAATTTTTAAGGACGATTTTCTATTCGTAACTTTATAAAGTCGTGCGCGAAACTGTGTGAAAATTACTTCACACAAAAGGGACTAACGACTCGGAATATTTGCTATGAAATCACGTCGAAGAATCAATTGTTTAAATATCATTCATTCTATCGAATACAGATAACAGTCAATTTAGTATAAACTTCAATAAGAAGATTCACTTCCAAACAATAAATTGAAGTATTTTACTATTTTTTTACTCTTTAATTTCGACATAACTATTCAATGTCAAAATTTTGTCGAGTTGCTATTCTACCTGATCTCTCTGTAAATGTTCCGGGCCGGTCACAAGGTTTTTATTTGTAAGCGAAGATTCACTGGTACTTTCGACCCCGTTGGCTTTTGCAGCCAAATTTTCTCGAAAAGGGACAACATTTTGCGTGGCTTTTTAGGGGCAGGAACTTTGAGCTTTGGCATGATTGCGAATAAAATTTTATTATATATGAAGTAATAACTTGATACGTGAATGATTTTCATGAGTTAAAAGATCTCCTGAGTCTAACTAACGACTCGTTCGATCAATATATCTATCAGTGGTCTAACATAATATTTGAGTTTACTGATATTCAAAAAGTGTATAAACATCTAATAATATTCATTATACTCTGCCGAAATTGGGGAAAATTACGTCAAGAAAGAGAAGGGATGTAAAGTTACCCTCGTCGCATTTACTGATCAGGATGTTGAGGATAATGGACGAATTTATATTCGTGCGCGGTGGGTGGAATTACGAGTGAGTTCAGAACGACTTGACGTTCGCTGAACAATCTTACTTCCTCGAAGATTCGCGAAGAATCATTTTCCTCCTTCTCTTACGTACACGTCACTTTCGTCCACTGAGTTTCTGCGCGGACGTAGGAGTCAAGTTTCTCAATTAAGAACTCGATCGTCTTTTCTTTCTCTTCCTCTTCCACTCGCGATATAATTCTCTTTCTCTTTCTCTTGCTCTCGGTCCGATAATTCAGCTAGCTCGAAAACCAGAAGCAAGAGCCGAGCAAAGCGCTCGGACAATCCAACGATAAACCGCAACGCCGAAGAGATTTCCTCTCGGAAATTGAAGGCAAATTCGGGCACAAGTTACGGGCTTTGCCAAACGAATATACACTTGCAAAGTTCCATAGTAAATTTAACACGATCAATTCTCTCGATGCCTTATCGACGGGCAAGCATTATTCAAGTGTGTAATCTAAATCCGATAATAGAAAAAAAAAAAAAAAAACGTGTAGTTTTCGAAAAATCAGAGTTATGAAAGATCACGAACGGATTAATTATGTCGTCTTCTTTGTACTCGACTGTAGCGACGTCAAAGAGGTGTTGTGATGTTAACAGACTAGATTAAAACATAAAAAAAAAGAAAAACAAAAAATCAGAATAGTTTAAGTTGTGTGTCTGATTGAGTGGACTAAGCAGCGGAAATAGGTCGAAAATGGGATCAAATTCAAATGCCATTTGTAAAGAACCGGCACAACCTCATTCTTTTCCTTTTCTGCGACGTTTTTATGGTTCGCTTTGGCTATTCCATTCAATGGCTACAGTTTACAAAATATAAATATTTAAGGGAGATACGGGAGGATAAAATAGATAACTTCTTACGATTTTTGTCACGGAAGACGTCACAGTTAATTTGTTCTCCGAAAAAATAAGAAATTCCCAAGCTAATTAGTAATGGGTTTTTTAATATTCAATCTTATACCTTTAAACTTTTCGATTGTCCAAAAATTCTCCACTCGTTATCTCGGATTTGCAACACGAGGATTAGAAGAATGTCGATAAATAAAAACGAATGAAAATGATTTTCGATGAGGTACGAATGTAGAAAATTTTCGTTGGCTTTTTGACGAAGAGCCATCCTGTCAGTGGTGGAAAATCCGTAGGGCGGAGAATATATTTGTTCCGGTATTGTCGCGGGCTGTTGCTCTCTCAACAGCAGCTCCATGTCCGAGAGTTCCCTTACGCCCGATCGCCCACATACATTTCGTTAAAACGCCCGTGTTCCCGTCCGTTTCATTAATTTTAATGCTCGCGTCACGCGAGCGGGGCGTGTGCATGCTCTCGCGTTCGCTCTCCACTTTTGCACAACGTATGAATACGAATTCGTCCGAGTATTACGAGCACGAGGGGATGCTGCAAATGCGTGTACCATTGCTTGCCCCTTTTATTGTATACGAGTACACGTACACATGGACAAAGCTATATATAGATATATATATGCATGTATGCAAATACAGCCCTCCAATGATTTTCTGTCAGCAGGCCAAAGCACCTATACTCGCGGTATTGTCGAGTGCTGGGGTCCGCAGTGGTACATACCATATTATATAATATATGCATATATTAACCAAACGTTAACGCGTTTGTATAGAATTACTTACTACCTGTCGTTAGTGGTACGTGTATGAGTCATTTCGTGCAAAATTAGCCGGTAGATCTATATATTCTCGTTGGTCCTTTAACCCATTAAGTCCCAAAGGGACACTTTTTCATTGAATTTTTCAACAGCTATTTCTCCGAGAATATCCATCAGTCGGAAAGAAAATCAGAAACGATCAGAAACGTGTTTTTCTGTAGAATTGATTTTCATTTTATTGTTCTGCTTTCACAATCTGTTGCTCGTGTATCATTCCTTTTTCGTATATGCATGAAAAAGTTTAATCATTCACTTTGTCTGCGATTAGCTTAAGGTATCACTGTCATGAAACCACGTGCATAATTTCAAAATGATTTACCTTTCCGTATTCGAAATATTGGCAATCAAAGATTGCACTATTTTACTTTTACACTTTCTTTCTGGGAAGCAGAAGAAAAATTCACACTACATGGCTCATAACGTTTTGGAATTTTTTCAACAACCAGTTTTTCAATGTCCAAAGTATTTCTGTAATTAGTGAAATTAAAGTAGATCGAGTTTGAGAAAAGCAAAATCAGTAGATGAACGTTTCAAACGTAATTGGTTCGCTAAGTATTTGAAGACTCGATTATTCAATAGACTTTCTCTTGCAAGTTTGATTCTCTGTAGAGAGCAAAATTTTGTCGAATATTTCAAATAATATATTTTTTTCATTTTGTTTTATATATTTCAAAATTAAAAGCATTGAGCTCGCACTTAGTTTTTCAAAATTCGACAAAAAAATGAGAAGCGTTCTGAATAATATAAAATATAAAATAATGCGGCCAGTTTCTGTGAAGCTGCCAATGTAAATGGTTTTCGAATGGAACGCCCAGTATAACATTTATAATGGTGGTTAATTTTATTATTATTTATATGATTATCATAGAATTTATGATAGAGAGCTTTACCATTTGCGATTAGGCTGGATGTATTAGATTTTAAGGGAAATGAGTCCGTGTACTCGCTCATGTGAAATTGCAGAGGCCTCGGATTTCCGTGCCCGAGCATTGTTTCTATGTCTCTCCCTCTCACTCACTCATTCTGTCTCTCTTTTTCTCTCTCTCTCTCCCTCTCTCCCTCTCTCTTTCTGTTTCTCTACCGTTGATATTAATTAATAATCAGAAACAGATGCGGCCTCCCACAACCCGGTTTGGAACGATATATAATTATTTAAGTTCCTTCTCATCTCGCTGCTCTATATATGCTCGTTCTATTTCTCTCTCTCTCCCTCTCTCTCTTTCTCTCTCTTTCTTTCTCTTTCTGGCTGCGTGTGCTAATTAAAGAGCACTCGGTTGCGCATTTTACGCGGGTGCATCGCGAGAGTTCTCTAGTTCCGTGGTGAGCCGTTTATATATCCTCCGAAGCGGCGATTATGTACGCACCGTTAGTCACCCTTTTCCACGGATCCGTCGGAATAACATTCGCATCGTGACAATCTCCAGTGGAATGATATTTCATAAAAATTATTGAAAAAAAGAAAAAATCCTCGTTTTTATAAATAAAAATCTCTTGACGTTATTCTCGCCGCGATGTGATATTCCTCGGGGATCATCACGACTATATTTATATTTACATCGGCTACTCGTTATTTCTCCGAGTAATTAAATATAATAATCAATGGTGAAAGATACATTGATATACGAAATTATAAATTTTAAGTGCGTAGCCTTCCGCGTGAGATTGAATTTTATAGGCATTTTTGCACTGGAACTAATGCCAATAATCGTCTTGAGTTCTGAAATAACAAAAAAAATTACCTCCACAATTTGCATGAAAGGATAATACTCTTGAAGAGATTAGGATCTTTTTTCGCTGCTTACTTTTGTGTTTTGACAGTAAACGTATCTAGTGTACATCTTGCTTGTCATATAGGTGCTAAATATTCACTGTATCTTGACGATAGATTTGTGGAATCACTAAGTGATAATTTCGCCTTTTGATGGTGGCTTAGACGATATCACGTTTTATTTTCTTCTCCAAAAAATTCGTCACTAATTCACCATGCAGATTTCTTCTAAAATTGATCGTTCAACTGTTATTTAATTAGCGAAAAATTCCACATTAACGAATTGCTGTCATTTTTAAGCGAATGAGCTTGGAAAGAATCCACGAGACACATTCTTAGAGAATCTTTTGAGGAACAAATCCTCGTGATTTGAGTGATTTAATCTCTAGGTCGTAATCACACATTAATGTTAGAAATCTCGTACACAAGAAGAAAAAGTAAAAATGAGTCTATGGTACCATTCGCATGCGCAAATTAAATCACAAGATCTGACAAGCGTCCGAGCTCGTTGAAAAGTCAAGTCGGGAGTGAAGAACTCGTAGTCAAAGTCATATCGTTTTAAGACGCAAGAATGAGACTATGAGAGTCCGGATATCTTGCTGCTTTCTTCCTTGTAAAACGTAGAAAATGCGAGGCTGCGAGAGAGGAGAGAAAGAGAGATTGTGAAATTGTGACCGGAGAATCTTTGCAAGAGGAGTTTGGGAGGAGGCAGAAAACCAAGAGAGAAGGCTTGAATTACGAGAGAAAAGGACGACCCGACAACGTCTTCCTTTTCTCTAGCGTAGAATCCGGATGGCGCTTAGCCAGAAGATGGCTACATAGCCCATTCGTTTGCTCTCTCATTCTCCGTTTCCCTACGAGCCCAGGGAGTGAGCGTGTCCGCCTTAATATCCGCCACTAACATTATTTCATAAAAGTATTACTATAAATCCAAACTCGCGTTATTTAAGTTCCCGTTCTCTCGGGGTAACCACGTCGCGCGCTTCGGCTACCCTTTATCCCGCTTCCTCTTCTTGCGCTTCCTCGAGATACGTTCTCGTGTGTGTGTGTGTGTGAGTGTGACGAGTTTGAGGAAAGGGAGCTCGCTCTGCTTTACTCGGCCAGACCCAAAACTCCTGGATGACTTGCGGGCAAAGCTTCCACGAGAAGTTCGTACGAAAGATCATCCCCGAAACTTGCGCGCCCTTACATCGGAAAACGCGAACCGGAAAGTATTTTCAACAGCTTACAAATATATGCTTCCACGTCGTTACTGTCTCCTTTACCCCTTACACTTCATATCATAACCAATCCGAAGACGGAGGTACCAAGAAAATTCCTATTCTCAGCAATGAGAAAAAATAATCTTCTATTTCGTTACACGGTACTGATAGAGTATGATCAAGACCGGGACAGGGTATACGGTCCGCGGTCCGTACCAAAAAAGTCTTGGCGACAAAATTTTTTTCTTTTATTCCATTTTAGCAGACGAATCACGTGACCATGTTGTGCAAATTTGATAGTGAAGCCAAAATTCGGTTGGTTCTGAACACAATTCATTGCAAAACAAACATCAAGTGTATCCATCATTATCTACGTTTATACAATTTGCAGAAGATCAATCTTTGTATTTTTACTTTACGTTTGGCTGTTTTTATCATATTTGTTCTTGACTTTAATGAGCTCATCACAGCATGGTTAATTAGTGACAACAATATTTCGCATATGGTTTATATTTTCAGACATATCGAAAGAATCATTAAAATCCATCAACAGCAGTCCTATCAATGTCTGATATTGACACAAGCGAACTTAGTGCGTCATATTTAAAAGCAAAAATAGCTTTTTAACAGATACTTTCTTCCACGTTTTACTTTCTATTGAGCATCACAAACCTCCTGCTGTATTCTTTTCTCCACGTTTTTTTTTTCATACATTACGTATTCAGGGGCTTTCTAAACGTGTTGAATATAATTATTCAAAGTCAAAATAGTAGCTATAACTTATTCCTCAACGAGTATGAATAGATGGGGCGAGAATTGAACGTGCGAATGTTGCATAGGGAGGCAAAATGGAGTCAGCTAATTTTGCGCTGAAATGCATGCATGCATCGACTATATATATATAGATTTTTTAAAAAAGATTTACCGTATACAGAATGTTGTATGACTGCGTATAAAGGAAAAAGTGAGATCGAGAGACATAGAGCAATGGCGTACAGGGTGTAAAAATATGCTACAAGTATGGCGAACGTATACGATTTTGGCCATTAGGGATACGTACAAATTTTTGATACAGAGAGAAGCGAGCTGTACATTCTGTCGAGCCAGTCGTCCCATTATATCGGATTAGTATTGTGATTGTGTAACCGATGCGACGTGACTCCATTATGAATCGCGGGACCATTATGTCACCATACTTGTTCGCTACTGCCAACTCAACAGTGGGCATACCAACTGGTATATATTATGTACCGTAATATATCGAATCTCTCGTAATGCAGAACGGATTTTTGGGACATTTTGGGAGGGACATTCCCTCGAATTTCGGAGTAACGAAACTACATGTATACATAAGTAGGATTTTTACGATTATTGTTAGTTTACTGGTACAAAAGACAGTTGGAATCGACATGAATTTAGGACAAAGTATTTTAAATCGTTATCTGATATTGGAATATCAACGCGATACCCTAGAATTTCTAAAGAGAGACTTATTCTGGGAGAAATTAATATTTTACAACCAAATATTATATACAACCACGACGATCCTTATACGATCTTGAAATGATTATTTATCTATAATCCGTTTTTCATGTATGAGTCTCGAAATTTCATTCCATAGGATGTCATTGTACTCTTTCACTGATTATCCATGAAAAACAAACATTAAATGATAACGCACATGAGCGAGGTATTGTAACAGGCTTCTTAAGATTGTTTGAACTCTGAGTTTTGCAACGAATTTTCGTTTTGGATGAAAGAACACCGTTGAATTTCGCATTGAAAAAATATGGAACCGAGAAGAGATCACAGTATCATGAAAATAAAATTTCTGACCTTCATGTTGAATATGAAGATAATTAAAAAAAAAAAAAAAAAAAAAAAAAAAAAAAACAATAAAACATGCAGGATTAGTCTCTTAAATAGACAAAGAAAAATTAAAACAATAATGCGTCTGTTTACAAGGATTTTTATAATTCGTAGCTATAAAAAAAAGTACATGTTGTAACTTCTCACAAGGTTTGTTGCAATGCTTCTGCATTGGATTATCTGGGTATGTATTTCAGTAGTGGTACATGGTGTAGTATTATATAGAACGCCGGTTTATCCGGTGGTAACATATATTCAGGTGGCTTTGGCTCTTTCGCCGGCGCGTCTGCTCTTACCGTCATACAATTTATTGGTAAACTTTGCTAGCTTGTTAGACTGTTACGTGCGCTGGAATAAGAAAATATCTCAGAAAAACAGAGAGAGATAGAAAAAGTAGAGAAGAGAAAGAGGTTCTCTGCTTTCATACCGCCTCCGAAGCGCGTGCCTACACATATACAGCTAAACGTATTTGTGTGCTGTACCAGAGTGCCCCCTGGAAGCATCTTGATGCTGCTACGGGTGGGTGAAAGGGGGCTGGGGGATCAAACCAGGAAGATCCTAAACTCGTTCCTATGTGTTCGTCTTGTGTGCCAAAACAAGATCCCAAACGAATAAGGTTTCTCTTTTTCTCCTACGCCTCGTTTCCGTTTTCTCTCCGAGGATCTACTGGCATTTTGTTGCTTCCCGGAAAGAGACAGAGAGATAGAGAGAGTGAGAGAGTGAGAGAAGGAGAGAGAGAGAGAGAAATTTCGCTAGGTACACTTGGATACGATAGTCCACACGTACAGGGGTTGATGGTGGAGTGGTATTCTATGGTATGCCTCCGTGCGCGCCACCCTGTAGCTGTTGGTCTGCACCAGTGCCCTCGACGCCACCGTGCGCTCACTGCCAAAGCTATCTGCATCCCTTTCTCTCACTCTTTCACCTTTTGCAACCGGTGTTCCTCTATGACGATGCTCCCGGCAGCGCTCTCCTTCAAGTCTGCCAGGAATATGAATGTCATTTTATGGCCTGAAGGTCTAACTTGCTCTCATTCATCGTTAAACTTAAAGAATATTAATCTCAAGCAGCTTCGAATGTTTCTTATGTTGATCTTTTTATTCTAAGCTTCCGGGTACGTTTGACCAGTGATATGAGTAAATGATGTTTCTCGTGAGCGTATATTTTTCGGTTGTTCTACAAACTTTTTGTAGCCCGCCAACAGGCAACTTTGTATGTTGCATCTTGCTCTCTCTCTCTCTACGCATTTTTTGTTGGACAAATTAGTTAACAAATTTTTTCGGGTCAATGCTACTATTATAAATTTGAATGGAATTGAATTTAAAAAAATGTGACATTTGACTCACAAGCTGACATCTGGATGAAGTAAAATAAACAGAGATCTTGCGATTTATTCAAGAAGATAATTTCTACGAACTTTTCACTTGATCCTGACTATGACGCTAATTTGGCTTCGCGATATACACACAGTTGTTGTATCGAGTCAGAATAACTTGGATGTTTACACGAGAGCGAGAAATGTTGATGAATTTTGGGATTTCGAGATACTACAGTGGATGTTGAGCGCATGAATATAATAATTACGTTTTCGTTTTAATGCTACCGGAAATAAAGGTAACAGAAACAGAGAAAGATGAGAGTTTAGATGAGCGGTATCTTGGGAAGAAAACGAAGTTGCTGAATACGTGATAGTGGATGTGCATATACATACACAGAATTATGAGAATTGTGTCGAGATTCCGGGGGTGTGGAACGCGACCTGTGCTTAAATTTACACAGGGCTATAATAGCGCTGGAGCCTCAGTGAAGTGAAGACAGTTATAGATATAGGCGAATATGCGTATATGCCAAGAGACTGCAACCGGCATATAAAGAGAGATACACCGGGAAATGAAGTAAGAAAAAGAGATAGAGAGACAGAGAGGAAGGTAACTGCTTCGAAGCTTGGAGAAATGAGCGAAGCCGGTTATATAGTCGAGGACAACAATCATAACAATCTAGTTAAACGTTATAAGGATATTTGGCGCTAAGAGGCGTGCCAAGCGTTGCATAAAATTAAATTGTACGCCAGAGAGTCGAGAAGTTATTGTCGAATCTCACCCTACCGGAGCTTTCTCGTACTATATACTACCCATCTCCGGCTCCCTGCCTCCGGCACAAATCTCTTCTCCTCTTCTCTCCTTCCTATACGAAATTCATTCGAAAATACTTGCACACAGATCCGAAGTCAAGAAATCAAGATGAGCAAGCAAGTCCCGCGGGAACGGAAGCGCAAAACGGGACAAAAGATTTCGCTTATATATATTATTACTGCGTACATAAAGTTTTTACATGCATATATAGCATTACAGATGTTTATCCGGACGCTTTTCACGTACTATGGTTTTTTTTTACCAAAAATTAAAACCTCACCGAAAGAATCTTCAATAAGCTTTACGAAGCCATCGTAATAATTAATAATTCGTTTACTCTATAGGCTGATCTCAAAGTTACACTCAAATTGACACTCGTTTTTTGTGAAAACATAAGCACTAAGGGAATCACTGTTATTTAAGTATCTCTTAAATAGTATAAGAGTATAAAATCGATTGAAACGATGAACATCGCGAGGGCATTTCCGTGATTTCCTGAGAGGGTGAGCATTGAAAGAGAATGAAAACGACAGGACCGCGCGGATTTTTCGAGTGTAGGAAAACCTCGATGTGATAAGTAACGAAATTAATCCAAAAAACCCCTTGTTTTTCACGGCACTAAGCCCTACTGCAAGTTTTGGGATTTTTTTTAATTTTAATTGGATTCTTATTTTGAAAACGTGTCTTATGCACTTCAGACCATTCTGGACAGTGTCGACGACATTTTCTTCCATCAGATTATTCGACAATAGAGTTCCTCTCAAACTCGCTGATGTTCACTCTTCTCTTCGACCTCGTGTGCCAGCTCCTTATTTTTTGACTTTAGAAAAAGTCACCCGATGTCAGGCGACCCCGGGAAATTCAATATTTTGGCTATCGAGTTTCGTTCGAGTGGAATTTCTTTTATTTCCCTCAGTATGGCGTATTTCACAAAAATATAATGGGACGCTCTATGTCGACGGGATACGTTCGATCGCGCCCTCTTTACTCGCCCTAAATTATATCGCCCCGCGTGTATACGATCGTCAACAATTGACTCTGAGACTCTCGACTTCTACTTTCCCCTATAAATATATTTATTGTACATCAGCACCCGTGAATCCTAAGACGTGGGAAGCTTAATCGTTTTTACGCTTCGATGGCGACATCATTGTAAAAAAAAAATATATCAATACGGCGATTTTGCAAGCCCACCGATCTCTAATTCTCATCAATTCCCTTTTTTTAGAGTAAAAGAGTCATTCATTTTTTTTTCTCCCTAATATACAAGGAAAGGGGACATTCTATTCAAGAAAAATAATCACTACATCACATACGAGGCGTTATAACAAAACCCTAATGGCTTTTGGCTTAACTTCAGTCATGATAGTTCTTTACCTACAACCTTGGTCAAAAGTATTAGGCATCCTGTCGATTTTATATCCGGACAAGAAAGCAAATAACTTGGTTACAATATTATGTGTAAGGAATAAAATGTCGTCTTATTTTTTAATTTTTGCAGTCAATTCGGATTTTTTTACATGTTTTTTAGACATTTCGAATATAAATTTGAGTTACCCCAAAATGAAAAAATGATACAAAGTTATTTCTTGTATTTACATGATATTTCAAATCCCATAGTTTCCGAGCGACCCCCCTTCACACCGCCTCGTCAGAAAACTCTCTTTTTGAGGAACAAACTATATAATTTTCGGTAAAGTACGCGATTTTTTATTGAATATGAAGCTAGAGATGGAAAGTTCTGAATTCTCACTGAAAAAAATCATTGACGTTATGAAATATATTAGTCGTTATAGCGTTCCTCCCATTAAACGAATATCACGACAAAGTTGTTCCAGCGGCGAATCTGTATGTATGAATTCGACAACAAATACTTACGAGTCTATCATATTCTAACAATTGCAACGAAACAGGGGAGTTTTAACATAGCCGCAAGGGGCGTAAATGGTCGAGCGCATCGCACGCACCACCGAAGAATAAGAAAGGGTTGTACGTATATACGCGTCGAACCTCCATATAGATTTATAAAGATTAATAAAAGCTCGAGAAATATAAGATTGGGAGAAGAAGCAGGCCGATGGTATGCATACGTAGCCTAGGAGGAGTATAGAGATCTAAACTCGTCGATCGCCGTCGAGAGAGCAGAAAAGAAATAATAAAAAGAAAGATCGCAGTTAATAAGAAGTTTTTGGTCTCACGGCGTTGTGCAAACACGAAGAAAAGGGTAACCCGCGGTGTGGGACACTGACATGGGCGTACAGGGAAAACATGCAGTCACAATGTTGGTCCAACTACACGACAATTATTATTCATAAGCTTTATAATTAAGAGGGAACCCCTACGGCGACATATGCGAAAGAGGGTATCTGCGATCTTTTCGGGGCACCCCGCGTTGCATCGCGTCTCTCGGTGCCCCCACTCGTAGGTTTTCGGGACCCCCTTATGGACAACCGCGGTGACGACGTCGACGTCGTCACCTAAACTCTATATGTTTGTGTATGTCTGATGATCGAGACGATGGAAGAAGCAGGACGTGATTTCAAGTGCGTTCTTTTTTAAACTCTTATTTTTACACGCTTCATTCCCTCGTTCGCTAACGTCCCTCATCCTTAACAGTAACGAGTTTACTTTTTTATATCAGGATAAGAAATAGCGCGGCTCAAAAGTTTTGACGAACTACACCAGATAGAGCCAGCACGCTGAGTCATTGTCACACTTTACAGTCATTCAGAGGCTACCGGCGATATAATGTACTCGACAATTTTCTTCATCGTTCTTATAATCGTTACAATAATTCTTACCCTCACCTTCAAACTCGTTCTCCCTCTCTTTCTAATCGAGATATCGCAGTTCTATGAGAATTCGTGTGGAAAAGATGGGGCTCGTACAGCTCGGAATAATCGACGTTACTCTCTCGACACACTGTAAGATATATGTACCTATACATATATATTATTGTACACGTCGATCGTGATTTTTTTCAAAGGTCAGTTCCACTAACGCCGAAATTCGAGAGGAATAGCGACAATGGCCTTCACGTGGATAGAAAATACGCGTCAACGCTTCGGGGATTCCGCTCAATTCTTCCATAAGGTACGCCCGACTGTAATCCAATTTTGTGGCAAAGTAACGCAATTATTCGTGTACACAAGAGGACTGACCGGAAGTCCTAGTCCGCACGGTCGATTGCCCCCCCCCCCCTCTCCCTTTTTCACTTCAGTCAAGATTTTATGTGCGTATAAGAAATCTGACATTGTAATACGCAGTATGTGTGTGTACCTTTGCCTTAGAATCTGGTGTCCAGAACACGGGGGATCTATTGGAAACTCCCGTAATCCTTCGCAAATGCTGAATACAGACACCCCGCTTGCTTTACGTCGTTTCTCTTTTTCTTCTCTAATCTACCAATAAAAAACTTTGTCGAATTTCTCGTGTAGGTTTTTTAATCTGCTCGTTCCATATACGAATTATAGGCCTCTTGAGACCATTGCGAAAAACCAATCTTTCATTAAGGAAGTAGCTCAAGAAGTAGTCTCGCCGTAGCGTTTTTTTTTTTTCTACAGAATTTTCGTAAATTTTGGATCCAGGGCACTCGGAAAGTAGGTCCAAAAACACTAATGATACTGTAATCTTAATTTAATTTTTTTTTTTAATAGTGTGATTTGAAAAAGAGAGGAAATAAAGAAAAGAGAAAGAGAAAGGGAGAGAGAGCAGAGAGATTTCCGATCAAAGCTTTGAGAGGACGAGAAAATACGAACGAAGCTACAGGCATTGGGAGAATATGACGTGAGAACAGTCGTTGGGGAATTTGTACGTCGGTTATTTTATGCCATATAGTATATATAGCACCTACGGACAGACGACGAAGCTCTCTGGACTCCCAGTTAGTTGGCTTGTCAAAGAAGCGACGTACTGACATGTCTATTATCACGTATATACGCTACGTTTATACATAGCAAAGGGGCGAGAATGTGGTTACGTTTATGTGTTGCTGGTTTCATGACGAACAAGACAGAGCTGAAGTTCTCAATGTCTGTGAAATAAGCGAAGGATGTATGTACTAGGGAAACACCGCTGAGAGTTTGCGACTCGATGAGAGAGACAGCAGCGTGAAAAAGGGATCAAGAAAATTATACATAAGAGAGCAGCATCCCTCGAACCGTACACTATGCGCGTGCCGCACGAGATAACGGATCTCTCGATGATAATTCCACCCTCATACTCTTTATCGATGTTAACATCCCTAGGGTTCACACGTGCTTGCACAAGACAATACTGCATGGGACATGTTTTTTCTCGTCAGATCTCATTTTATTCCCATAAAAAAGCTTGACACACCATTTGGAGAAATTGTTGTTGATGTTGCATGTTAAATCCTGCTGAAAAATATAAATTTACGAAGGAGTATAAAGCTTCGGAAAATACGTGAAACGTGAATTTTTCTACTGCTCCTCATGAAAATACGTGTAAAATTATGTAATCTTCAATTGCCAATATCTCGAATACGAGATGGTGAATCCTTTTGAAATTTTGCACACAATTTGTTATCAGTGCCTGGAACGTATATCCTCAAAATTTCTCAAATTTTTGTAAAAAAAACACTGTGCCGACGCTCCTATACCTTCAACTCATAATTAGACAAAACGGAGCAGTAAATTTTTTGATAATTTATCCATCGTGACCATGGATTATTCCTAATAAAATAATGCATACGAAATATGAATAGTAATTTAATAGCAGCACATTGTAAAAGACGAATAACAGGAAATCGTTGCTGAATAGTTCTTCGTGTCGATTCTATAAAGGCTCTATACTTGTATATGTTTCGACGAGTTGAACCGACATACAAGATCATTCGGAGAGTCAATGAGATGGCGATTTTCGAGACCGACACGCGTCAAGAGTATTTAAGATCTTTCGAGATAAGGGTCGACGCGTGCTGGTTATTCATTACATACATATACAGGAGTAATAATTGTATATAAAGTATGTAATATTTTTTATATATACAGTTGAACTTACATCTACGCCTTCATTGAGATGATTATCTCTTCGAAGTTCAGGGCGTCGAAGACACTACTGTAACCCGGGCGATAGTCGTATTGCACCAAGGGTGCGTATTGCTCTTCGAAAAATCTTTTTTATTTTCGTGTCACTATTTTTTTGAGCTATTCTTATCGGATTGCCCAGACAGGGGTTCGACGAGCCTGCATGTATAGAACGGGTAGTTGTCCCTACCGTTTTTCCTCCCTTCGAGGTGGAATCTGCGACTATTTTACAAATCGTGAATGCATTTTTAATGCTGTATACACGGTTCACCGAGGCGTATGTCCTATGATGAAATTGTTGCTCATCAAAAGAAACAAGGGGAGAGAGAGAGAGAGAGAGGGGTGAGATAAATCTCGATGATGCATCAGCAGTAGCATACGAGCTGCGTATTAACTAATGTTACAGAATTATAATCGTAACGTAAAAAGGGATAGAGCGATTGAGATACAGAGAGAGAGAGAGGGAGGAAAAGTGACAGGGGTGGGGAGGAACTGTCATCAATGTTATCGAAAACCGGGGCCATGCAGTCGGGCAAAGATAGGGGATGCGATAGAAGTTGCATGTGCTCATATATGTGTATACGGATAGCCGTTCTATAATGGGACGAAACACACGCGACCGAAAACAACCCCAACGTTACAACTATACGAAGCAGAGTTGCTGTTGTTGCTTTTCTCGTTCGCACATACACAATATTCGAGGACGAAATGATATTCCCTACGGACTATTCACAACCCTGTTTCGATAACGGGTGATAACGGATACGTAAATGTGTATGCGTGTATCTGTGAACTTACATAAACGTCTATTATCCATTTGACACCCCCTTCTGTTACGTGTATTTCCAACGACGATGACCACAACTCCCAAATGGCTTCCGAAATTTGTTTCGTGCTTCAATTCGAATTCGTTTTTGTATAAAAACCGCATCGCGTATTTCTAGACGACATTGCAAAAGGATCTTCAGTCAAACTTGATAACTTATTGGAGTTCGGTTTGCATGATAACTTTTCAACCAATGATCTTTCTGTAGATTGTAATTATTTGATAATTATTTTTTTACCACGAATTCTGAAACGTTTGATTGGCGTTGACAATGAATTTTGTTTAACAGTTCGTTGATCCATGGTTTACCATCAAATTAAACTGATGAAAGTTGCAAATTAAATTGAATTAATATTTTGAACTAAATACTAAATAACCAACGTGCAGTTTTTAAAATTGAGAGAGCCTTCCAAATCTTACTACTTGCAAACACAAATATGATAAAATTTCATGATTAAAATGAGATGAGGACTTTTCGTCAATTGACGATCATTTTATACCAACGTGCTCATCTTTTGCCACGAATGATTTACAGTTTTGTTTGATTGCCGATCTCTGTACTGACTTCTGTTTTGTAATGTCCTTATTGTTGTCGATGAACCGACGAGTAACGCCTTGAATCATTGTTGAATCCCTGAGAACGTTTGACTTTTCCATAGTGTTTTAGGTACGATATAATATTAGTGTGTGCGTGCATGATTGCAGGGTGAATTTCTTGGTAGTTTGTGGCTCTTTGTAGTGCGAGAATGAGGAGGGAGGTGCTGCGGCGTGATCGCTCTCGCAAGCGGCCTTCTCGAATCCCGATGCTAAAGTTTCACGTGGCGACGTGTATATTTATATATCGAAGGGAATACCGGCGCTTTAACTTTCCATGAGAAGATTTCAAATTACACAGTACGTGCTATAGGGGCTCTTCTCGGGGAGTCCTGTTCCGGTAACGGGACAAGTTGTGCACGGCGCCGAAGGCGCGCGCGGGAACTCCCGATGGTATCCCGCGAAGTCCAACGGGGGTCCTCAGCGAACACAGTGAAACTGGTTTGCAATCGTACCAAATGGTGCGAGATACATTGCAGTCTCATTCCTCTACCTAAAAAAAAGGCTTCGGGCTAAATAACGAGGACAGACTTGTGTTATTCTCATACCACATATTTTTCTCATTAGATTTTATCGTCCTTAACGCCCCCTTTTCTTTTCGAAAAATCATTTTGTCTCGGGAATGTTGATGTTGCGATTTTCTCATATACATTCTGACTCTTTTTATGCGCATAAGTATAAATAAAAATTACATATGATAGCCCAACAGTGATTGGTGCACGGTCAATGTATGGCTTCGGCGATCCCCAAAGTTGATCGCCCAAGGCTTCTTGGGCGAGGTCAATACTTTGTTGGGTGGCTGCGTAGCGATACACCGGCTTGTGGGTTTCTGATGGTGCTAACCAACTGGAACTCAGTTTTCGACAGTTTATCTTGGCCCTCATGCAAATGCGATACTGTAGTGCAATTCGGAATCTGTGATTGTGGGCAACCCTCTGGGGTTCCTCATAGGAATAGAAACAGGAACAGTAAATTAGGGTAAAAAGTGGGTTAAAAGTCATGGGATGAGCTCGTAAGAAACCCGCAAGGATATATGCTGAAAAAATAATGAAAAATTGTTTAAATAAAAAGAGAAGTTACTGATGGGAATAAAAATTGACTGAGTAAGGGCTGGCTTTTTCAAGCACATAATAGAATAGGTAAAATTTGCTTGATTCATGATAATATTTTTCGAAACAATCATTATTTTTGTTAATTCAGATTTATAAAAATGATTTGTCGACAAAAAAAAGTTTGAAAACGTTGACCACGTAAGAATTTCAGCGGGTCAATGGCCACGGTTTTTTTTTCGTTCGTATGAGAAGAGGAGAGTTTCTCGGCGCGAGGGTGATCGCCTGCAATCTGTACACACTCGGACTCGCTTTGCGAAGGAATAAAAGAGGAGAGACACAGACAGCTCGTGTGTGTGTGCTTTCACGCGGTAAAGGTCCGCCCCCAACCCCGTTGGCCAACCTCGTAACATATATATGTATATTCTGTCGTTGTCAAGCAAGCTAGGGAGAGGGAGGTACGTTAACGTGTTCTCTCGCGCGAAACACCCCGTGTGTGGTTCGGCGTTTGAGACTCGCGAGTAAAAAAAAAACGTTCTCTTCTTTTTTCCATTTGCACGCGCAAGAGGGTGAACCGGTCGTGCAGGGGACAAGGGGGGAGAAGGAGCGAAACCCTCTCGAGAAGAAGAAGAAGCGGGTGACGAGACGCTGCAAAAGGAGAAAACGATGGGGTCGGGCGGGGGTGATGCGTGTGTGTTATATTAAGTTCACGAAGAGTAAAGTAACGCAAGCACGCCAAGTCTTCCTTTGACGCGACGATCGTCGGAGAGGGATGATCCTTTGATCGTCCCGACGATTTTCCTTTGGACTCGTCTCGTTACGGTTCGCTTCGATATCCACATATATATCTATCGTGTATAGTGTTGTACCAGCTGGCTAACAAAAAGCCTTAAATCACATCATTTAAAAAGTTAAAACAATGTCCGTTCAGCCCTTAGTTTTTACTAACTCGTGATACACGTACATGCGACGAATACATACTGCTCTTGTTTTGTCGCGTTGTTGAGGAGCGACCCTCTCGCACCTTGTTTTAACTCCTCCGCGTATACTTGCGCTTTTATATATACGTATGTATATTTACGTCTCTCCCTCACGGTCTTTTTCTTTTAACCCTCTCGTCCTTCGCACCCTTCTTAACTACCCTTTCTTCTCTTATTCTCTTCCGACCCTCGCGTTCATTCTTGTAATACATGTAATCAGGCATAATGAGCATTGTGCGCATATACGCACACGATCATATATACACACATGTTTGCACTCATTATAAACAAAACGAATTGTTTCGATAAATGTAAATGTTCTTAGGTCCAAACTAACATTCATGTCAGACTGAATCAATCCCCATAACTCAGCGTCATTCGAAATATTTTCAGGGTTCAAAGTTAAGGACGTATGTTGTTATATCGACTGAGAAATCGCTGAGAATTTTGGAAGCGACATTTTTCAAAGCCGTTCCGTCGATCGGATTAAAAAGAAACTCTTAACCCGTTCTCGTTATTTCTCGAAGTACGATTTTCTCAGTTTTATGGGTGATCAATTCTTAACTGTCGCGGAAATGTGAAGTGGGTGCACGAAAAATAATCGAGTATTTTTGTAATACGCTGAGAAAAGAAGTTTTTTTATTAAACACAATCCCTTTTAATTTGACCAAAAATATATATTTTGTTGTTGTTGTTAGGGTTTAACAAAATCAACGAAAAAAATTGTTTCGTCCACTATTTTTCGTACAATGTGATTCAATTCGTACAATCGTTTTCATAAAAATTTAAGGGTTTGCAGTATTGTTTGAACGTAATGAAATTAAACGTAAAAATGTACATTGATTTGAGTACAAAAATGTACGTGACGAGCTCCAACGAAAAACCATAAGATGCTTTTGTTTTTTTCGGTGATTTTGTTTGCCGATTCGCGTTCAACGAGAGGCAGATCGTGGGGATCTGGTTGTAGCAATTTTATTTTATGTTTTCCATTTTTTTTCTCACTGCTTTTGGGATAATGCTTTCTTTTTGGTCTCGCCACCGTTTTGTAGAGTTGAAACAAAATTTAAAGCGAGGAACGGATGTGTAGTGCGCAAATTTGCGGTATGGAGTGATACGCTGCAGACAGCACCGATATATCTGTATTCCAAATCCTGTTTTTTGGAACGATGCGCGTATAACCACCGGTTGACGTTTCTCTCTTCCTCCCTCTCTCCGTTTCATTTTTCTCCATATCCGCATTCGTTCGGCTCGTTCTATGTTTTGTCTTTTTTTTTTGTACTTTTTTTTCATCATTTTTTCTCTACTACAATCCGCTTTTGCGGCTGGCCTGCCGTTCGCAGGAGTGCACAGCACAGCTCTCCCGCTCACAGGGCATCGAAATAACGCGGTGGGCACACGAACGCGATACGCGACGGCGTCTGCAGTAGCACGCTTTGCAACACTAACCCCCTCCCAAGCCCAATGCACAATTTACGACACACAAACACACACGCCCACACACGTACACACAGACGAGTATACACGTTTATTATGAATGTATCAACACCCACACATTCGTCTGCTTTTGGAATTGCAAAACATTTCACACTGTCGTGAATACCGCTGTTGCACCGACAAGTCTCTGGTGTACATTCCTATACAAAGCGTACAGAACATGTTATATATATATATATATAGATATACATGCAACTATATGGCACATAGCACGTATGGATACATGTGCGACTCGACTGTTGAATTCGGACTGTAGATAGAGGCAAATTCCCGAGGATTGTGTCTATCCCACAATCCTCTGTCTCTAATTCTCCAATCCTCTGTTGCACGCGTTTTCTTCAACGGACAAACAATGACAAAAAATGGTGGATCATGCTAGCTAGATACCTATATATTTGAAGGTAAAATAGCCGCTTTACAAGGGTCCGATAAGTGATATATTTTCACAATGATTGTACGCAAAGTTTAATACAAAAATTAATTAAACGAACAGTGCAAGTTGTGTAATGAACAGTAATTTTATAATTTACAAATGAAAAAAATCGATGGGGTGAATTTTTTGAGAATACTTTGAGAAATGGAGTAAGCCGTTCTACATTAGAATCGTATTTCAACTTCTAAAAATGTCGATGAAAATTTAACAATGTGCTCTGACACATTTACCAGTTGATAGTCCGATGAGTCCATCATTTTTAATATTTAATTTTAGGTAGTAGGTTAATTTTTGTTTTTAATTTTATGTACAACTGTTCTGAAAATCGAACACGCATTTGACTGATATATGAAGCAGCTGTAATTCACATTACATGCTTGTGTTTGTCCATTAGTCATTCCGGGTGAAAAGAAGATAAGCAAACCAGATTTTAGCTCAAACGAATCACAAACAAACGATGTCATAAACTCGGTTCAGCATTGCACTACACGTGCGTTTAACGAGACGCCTAGTAAGAAGAAAAAAAAAGATTCTCGAACAAGAAAAATGAAACTCACACCGTGTTGGATTACGTGCCGCATGACTCGTAAACCACCCGACATGTGGCACGTAATTTTCCATTTTTGACGTTCAAGTAGAGTATCATAATGATTTATTGATACATTAAAATGTACATTCATCGAAATTGTATTATCTTTGCTGAATATTGAATTCGAATCGTATGATTCTATAAATAATTATGAGTTTGACTATATTTTTCACTTGTACTCGCAGTCGCAGAGACGCGTGTCTGTAACATCAGCTTGACTTGTACTTTTACTGGGTAGCCCATTAAGTATGTCACGAGGGTTCACAGAATATTGTAAAACAAATATATAACGGTTGATCAATATAATTAAAAAAAAATTAAAAAAAAAAAAAAAACAGCACTGTTTGTGCGGTCGGTATTTGTCTGCCGCGATAAAGCCGTTTCGGCCCGAGATCTATACTTTGTTGGGTGACCGACTCATAAAAACCCGTAAAAATGGACGCAGGAACAATGAAAATAAATGTAAAAGTACAATGAGACAAAATGAAGAAACTTGAAAATAATGCAGTATTCCGCCGATGAGTTTCTTCGTGTTCCATTGTTGTATTATGCAATTCTAAAATAATGTTAGATGATGGAGGTTGTGACGGAAAACGTAACCAGTTTAGATGTATAACATTTAATAAAAAAAGAAAAATATAGCTATGTGCATTGTTGTTGATGTTTACAATCAAGAATGACGAAGCACGAAATGACGAGAGACAGAGAAAGCAAGAGAGTAAACGTTCTGCATGTGTATAACGTTATATATATATACAGCTGTTTCATTATTATGGGTTTCGAAGAGCCGACAAGAGGCGGGTGTGTGGAGTCATTAAATTATTCCAGAGTGTGAGCCCAATGCTTGAGAGAAAGAGAAGAACAGAGAGAAAGAGTGAGAGAGAAAGTACAGGTTCCGAACGACTCCTAAAACACTGAAGCCGCATTCTGGCTTGCAGTTTGAACATATATATACATATCTGTATATCAGGCATTCTCGTGGTGTATAACGGATTCAACACGGAAGCAGGAAGAATCGCCAATCGCGCGAGCCATTAAATAGAATATCATGATCTCATGGAACATCTGTTGCTGATTCTAATATCCTTTTAATACACACGTATATTAACTAGAAAGATTCGACAAAATCTTATTCTACACTCTTCGTTGTTCATTCATTCATACCGAACCATCTTTGGTAGAAATAATCGAATTTTTATTTGAACGCGTTCATCGATGAAACGTAATGTCTTCCCGATCGGTGATACGAGTTAAATAAGTTTCGAGAAACAAGTACTAATTATCACTGATTCAAATCGGTTGAATTATTATATGAGCCGTAAACATGTTTTGCCGGAACTTTCGGCACGAATGTTGATAGTCAAAATTAATCAGTAATTTGATGGTTAACAAAGAAGTTATTGCGGTAATTGTTCGAAAAGCATGGATAGTCAGCTTTAATCTAGTGTTGAAATTTGTCATGAAAACATCCATTACGGGTTTATGTTGTTCTGGAATGTGGAAGGCATCGGGTCCAACGCTCGTGTCAATTCTTTGAGTGACCATCAAAGAACTGACTGAATCGAATCACCTGGGGAGACTTCCGAAGCGTGTTACACGCGTCACCTCAATTTCTCGAGCTACGTTTACTCGTAAAATACTGGAGAAAAGTGGACCTCCAGTGGTGCTGGTGAACACGACGTATCCGTTGGGCTCTCGAGGGAAAAAGATCGGCGCATTAATATACATATATATACTTAATACATCAATATATTTATATGTGTGTGTATGTGTTTATGCATGTAGCGCGCGTGCATCGTCTCCTTCGAAATCGTCTCACTGACTTCGAAACGATCCTTCAGAACTCATCTAAACGCGAACGTGTTGGCAAACAAAATCGCTTGCGTGGAACACGTACTCTCTAAATGTACTCATACATTCATTTTTTTTTCTTCCTGAGAATGCACATATAGAAAAACTCATATAAATCATAAAAAATTTTAACCGAAAACGTTCCAATTCTATTCATCTCGAAATCGGTAGATTTTAACTCGAGAATACGTGAATATCGAATTCAATATTTGGCTCCGTTTTTACAAATTAGTTTGTCACTGAAACAGCAGTTAACGACTATTACTTGGGGCTTATTTGAGTTATTGTAAAAAATATTGTCCACTAAAAAAACAATTGGAATGTAGGCTCCTTGCGTAGTTCGCAACGGTTGATACATATCATACGGTTATATAAACAATTTTCATCTGTCGAGTGCAGACGTTTTTCTGCGATAACGAAAAAACAAACAAACAAACAAATAAAAATCGTTGAAACGTGTGGATATCCACAATTTTTTTCGCCATAGCATAATTTCTCTTTGGTTCTTTTCGCCGAATGATATCTTTTGTAAATCGAATAACGGTAAAGCTCTGATCGCTCAGGGTGTGCTTTTGATATATCAAATGTTAGCCTCCGGCTGGTCGACTCATTTATTCGCCGTCTGGCGTGCAACATTTTGAGCTGACGTTTAAATTTGCGTGTTTGAAAAAAGAATAATCAAAAAAATCGAACAAATATATATGAATGAATGAATAAAGAGCCCGAGGGTTCATTCAGGAATGGCAAAAGAAAATCATATTCTGTTGGTTGCCTGGGATGGCGCGTGTTCCAGACAGCTCGATCGTGCGAGGTCAACGTGCCAAACTCATCATACATAACCCGCGTCATCAGTAACGTAGAGACCAAAATGGCTCCCAGAAGAGCCGAAAAATATATCAATTTTTTTCGAAAGACCATGAAGAGGCGGGAGGGATAGGCGCGGAAAAGGATATAAACATTTTAGAGTAATAACCCTCCAGAGAGAGTAAGAAAAAGAGAGAGAGAGAGAGAAAAGAGGGCGCAAAGCAGTAGCAGAAAAGAATAAAATAAAATATAAAAAAAAAAGAAAAAGAAGGATTTGTACCATTTGGCTCTCGTTCGATGTCGGTTAACGCAGCGGGGTTACCATCGGACGCCTCGACGGACACATTGAAGGCGCCCGTTCGACTCGATAATCGCTTGCCATTCATACACTTTTCATTGGATTGCGATTGAGCATTAAGAAAAACCTAACGTGCGTATGTACATACACATTCATATATATATGTGTATATATTATGTAGGTAACCATAGTCGCGGGTCGCATTAACGCCGCGAGTATTCCCGTATTAGCATTAGGAGGCATCGCATCTCGAGTGTAAACACTGCATGGGATCCGGTGGATTTTGGTCACAGTCTCGCACCGCTTGACGTCCAACCTGGTTTGTCCCCGACCAACTCCGTTTTATATCTCTCTCTCCCTATACTGAACATTTATTCTCTTTTTTTTACTTCTTCCATCTCTTCATTTCTCACTCTCTACCTACCAATTGTGATACACAACTGCACATCCCATACGTACGAACTGAATATACGTGTACCCTAAACTCCTCCTATTTTTTTTTTTTTTTTTCATTTTCTCCCAATCATCTCGTCATCTACTCATCCAGAACGCATGTACCACTCTCGCTCTTTCTCTTCTTCTTGAACAAGTTTATTAATGCCAGGAGTCGCGCCCAGAGCGACAAATAACGTGTTGGCAAATTAAATCATGCAAGACTGAACTTTTACTGTACGAAACAGTCCAGATGTCCTAGCTTCGGTTGTATTATTATTGTGATTTGTAGACCAATCGACGACGAGATTCGATGAAATTTCTTGTTGATTGGTTCGCATTAATAAAATTCACGTAGAAGTTCTTTGTAAGGAAAAAATAAAATCTCGAAGTAATTAAAATCCTTTCTGTGTAGCGAAGGGAAGGGATTGGCGCGGCGGTGTTGTTGAAGTAATTAAAACGAATTATTCGTTTCATTGGTACCAGGCAACAATGAAAAAAATTTCATGCACGCAATTTTAGCCACCATCATCTTCACCATTTACCAGAATATTTAATTATTCCAATGGTTTTGATGGTGACGATTCCATGGGAATAGTACACCAGTTTTCACCAGTTGACACATCGCTCTTATTGTCATAACAAGGGAAAGGTTGTGAGCGTATCAACGTTTTTTTCTTGAATTTCAATCATCCTTCGTGTCTATGACGTGTTTTTCGAGGTACCAGCACATTACGTAGACTCTCCCTCAGCTTTCTCGTTAACCCCATATATCGTCATTTTATCCTCTCGCGCCTATCCTTTATATATTCGAGTGAAAAAGAGGGTAATCAGAGCGATTGAGGGTGAGATCGAGAGAGGATAGGTATTAGTTGGAACGGAGGAGAGACCTAGAGAGGAAAAAAGCTCGGTTGAACGACTCGGGCGTTAAATCCCTCGGGAGAAACGGACGCTGATCGCACATACACACAGAATTTCGTATATAGATTGAGTCGCGTGTACATATTATATCTTCTTCTCTCTTTTTCTTCGATCTTACGGGCCTCATCGGCCTTGTGTTCAACCCCTAGAGACACACTACCGGTAAGTCGGTCAACCCGAGGAAGAGGACTCGGTCGACCCAATCAAACCGAGCGAAATGATCGGGATCTAGCGATCCCGCTTATAGTCAGAACATCACTTCAGTAAATATACACATACTATACACACACACGAGTATCTTGGACATTTCTTCCTCGTATTTTCTTCGTGTGAAGCTTTACAATAGATACCACCGAACACTCGCTTCGTCGAGCTCGTTAACTCGCCCGAGAAATCACATCGACAACTAAAGTATCTTCGCACATTACAGTGAGACCTTAATCTCTATTTTTTTCTTCTCGATTATGTTCATCATGTGCATTATTCGCAAGTCCCATTTATGTTGATATTATTTTTCAATATACCCTCTTACCAAACACGCTTGGAACACTGTCGCAAATATTATGTAAACTTTACATGAACACTTAACTTTATATAAAAGATACGAAAATATTATTCAAGTTTTGGTTGCTGATGTTATCTCTATCTCGTCTTCTTTGCTCTCTATAAGTTGATCTTTAATGCAAAATTGGGTGTGGCAACTTTTACACGAAAAGTAGTAGTAAAGTGCCCTAAATTATTTATTATGGGAATGATAATCTTTGAGTCGTTTTTTGTTTATGTCGATGATAAAGATTTCGAATTTCAAAAAAACTCATTGTATAGGAAGTAAAAACTGAAGTTGCTCATCAAACGATTACAGATTTTCTGCTCTTTATTTTGACAGAATCGAAATTAAAGAAATAGGAATTGAGAAATATAATAACTTATGACAACATGCTTTGATTGTGGTTATGGATCGTTTTGACGTACTACGGGCAACTTCAACTGCGTGCTAGATCTTGCGGAAATAGTTGATAATAAATTTCCGATATTTAACATTTAGTGATGTGAGTTGAGAAACGCCTGGAACAAAAATTATTCATTTTCTACAGATTACCGTAGTTATTAATGTCACTTTTCACTTGTTGTATTATATGAAACAGGGCAAATGTGAAGAAACCTAAAATTCCGAAACCTGAGAATGTTCCTTTGCGCGAGCCACCAACGGTGAACGAAGAGACTGCTGAGGAACCTTATGATCCTTACGAAAATCGAACCGAACCAAAATATGTTTCGTGTGTTCTTTTTTGACTTTTTTTCACGAATTGCTCGAATCTGGAATGTCTTCAATGTCACAGAACGCTTTTTACAGTGATTTTGGCTCGTTTGCCAATCTGGTGAAAAGCGCCGCTGGGACAGGACTTTTTGCAATCCCTAATGCTTTCGCGTGCGTCGGAATGGTCCTCGGAATAGTCGGTACAATCGTAATGGGAATTCTGATAACTATTTCTCTCCAACTACTTATGAGAACGCATTATGCAATGTGCAAACGCGGCAAAAATCCGTCGCTAACTTACGACAAATTGGTATCTGTTACTCTAACTTCTGGCGTTCTCAAAGGTCGAATATCGCCGGAATTCATTACGTGAGTAATTCTCGACGAAAGACATTGGAAAATTCATTTTTCCGTTTCTGATTCTAGAATGAAACGATGATATTGAATTATTTTTTATTCGAAAAATTGAACAAATCTTCAATCGTGATACGTAGAAAAATGTACTTTCTCATATGAACGAATCAAGAACATTTTTGTTTAAAAATTAATATAAATTAGGGTCAATGACAAATTTCTAATTATTTTGTATATTTTTTTCAAGCAGACTCGTAATTGATATAGCGATGCTCTCGTGTTACCTCGGCATTGGCGCTGTTTATGTTGTCTTCGTATCTGGAATCGTTCAGGAATGTGTTGACATGGAAAAAAATATAAATCAGGCTTACTACTCTTTGATTATATTTCCATTATTTCTTCTGATGAATTTAGTTAAAGGGTTGAATAGCTTTGCACCAATGTCGATAATTGCAAATGGACTTCTTGTCGTGTCTGCCATTGTCGGCACCGTGTATGCCATCAAAGAAGGAAATGGAAAGTGGGTTCTCATCGAACAAAACGTTACGTCCTATCCAAAGTTTATCGGCACTGCTTTTTTCAGCATGTGTTCACCAGGATTGGTAAATCAATGAAAATTCAATTAAACAACTTTTTGAACCATACACTTTTCACGCGTGCAATTGACTTGATATCTTATACTCTAAAGTTTTTTCGCAAATATTTGTTAGTCTTTGCAATCATTATAAATTGCAATAATTTTATTGCAGGTATTAGCGATTGAGCACAGTATGAAAAACCCGTGGAACTATACGAAAGTTTGTGGAGTATTAAATTGGGGAATGGGTGTATTGATAGGCTTGCACGTAGTCGTTGGTGCTGTAGTTTATGCTCAATGGGGAACCGATTCACTGGCGAATTTCATTCGCAATCATACCGAGCATAACGCGTAAGTTAATCATTTCCTCGAACGTCGTTAGTTTTCGTGATTAAAAGTTGATTTTTGTTTCTTAATACATGACTTTGTCATCCAAAAAAATGGACTTGGTTCAATGAACTAATCATTTTTCCTCAGTGAATACTTCATTATTTTTTGGATATGGAAAAAAAAAACTTTTTTCTTATTACCTTCCAGTGGGACATTCTCAGTACTCGTAATGCAAGGGATAGCGATATATTTGTCATACGGTTTACAATGTTACATGCCAATATCGATCCTTTACGACGATTATGCGATTCCATCGATTCAAGATGGCGCCTGCAAAGGATCGCCCTATTTCTGGGATTTATTAGTTCGTTTCGGCGTAACTGCTGTCACATGTAGCTACTAATAAATGTCATCAAATTCAAAATGCAAATATGAATTGGTAAAAGAACCACGGAGCCTAAAATGCAATTTTTCGATTTAGGTACTCTGGCAGCAGCCATTCCACAACTTCATCTCTTCACTAGCCTTGTAGGTGCTCTGTGTATTGCAACACTCGGCACAATAATTCCTGCGATTCTTTATATCGTCAGTCAACACGGTAACTTCGGTCGTTTCGTATGGCGTTTGATTCTTGCAATAATTATTTTATGCCTCGGTTTCTTTGCGATGACATGTGGTACATTGTCGAGTGCAATATTGATAATACGTTATCTAAAATATGGGTAAGTCTCGGTAGAAACATAACAACGTATCAATAAGTATGACTAATTATTGAAAATGAAACTGTAACGTGATACCATTTTCAGAGACGAGTAAAGAAAAATTCACTAAGAATATTATTACTCGTTATTGTTGTTGTCCAAGTCGATAAAAGTCTCCTGTACATAGACGCTTACGAAAGGATATGAAGAGAAATAAAAAAGTAATAACCCGTTAGAGCGCTTGAACGTCAGAGTATTTAGGTCTCGGTTCGATGCTTTTCAACGTAAACCCGAAGTGAATTTGGTGGTAGAGGTAAAAGAGAAGAGGGAAAGGAACCCGAAGTATGCACGAAACGACACTATGGTTACGAGAGACAGAAAGGCACACGAACGGTTTTGCTTTCATCAGTATTATGAGGACTTGTCCTTTTAGTAGGACTACACTAACAACCCTTACAGTACACCCTCATGCAATGCATACATATATAAAAGATGGAGTATTCTCTCTCTCTCTCTCTCTCTCTCTCTCTCTCTAACTCTGCCTTTCGCTTGTTTTAACCATTTTGTGCCTTTTCCTCGTTTCGTGCCCATTCATCCGTTTGCCAGTTCAAGGTAGCCGCACTCGCTGCCACTTGGAACTTGCTCGATGAGAAATCTTTCTCGCATACCGACCAAATCTTCTCTGGAAATCTCTTGTGATTCTGTTTCTGCCAGCCCCAGTATGAATTTCACGCTATAATTTACATCATCTGTATTTGTCTCGAGACTCACGTAATTATTACTTTCACAAACTTCACGCTTGCAACACGATATATTTTGCCCTTGCCGTTTCAACTAAATCTACTTAAATGCGAAGATAAACTGAGAAAGGAGCTTCTTATTTAGATTAAAAAAAAGCCGAGAACATTTTTTTGGTTATAATCATAACTCAAATGAAAAATTTTGATATTTTGAAAATAAAATACGACTTATGAGCGTCGCACTGTAATAAAATGAGACTTTGATTCAAATAAAATTGAAGAACTGATTCATCGAGGGTTCACTTTCTTGGCTAAGTGTTTCTTTCACGAACTCAACAAATTTACGAATAACTGGATTTTTTTGCACGATGAAGTAAAAAATACATTACATTTTACTGCAAATACAGTCCAGGCGATTTTCTAAACAATGGTAGCGAGTCCCGCATCGCGCAGTCAAAAAGAAAGGCCTCCGGCGAAAGAAAATTAATGAAATAATATGTAGTGTACATTTTACGAATCGAAAAAACATTTTTCATCATGTATAGACACCCTGAAAAATAACGTATAAATAATGAAGTTATTATGAAAATGGTGTAATCGAATAACGATTGAATTTATTAACAACACCTGTCGCTTTCATCGTTGGTTGGACGATCGACTCTAGTGGATCATCAAAGCATATTAAGGGTACGTAATATATAATGATATAGTTATAATATACGTTAGTGTAACGGTGGTCGAGCGTACCTAACGAGGAGACACGTGCGCGTTTGCGAGGGGGGTTCGTTAACGAGAGCAAAAGAGATGAATGAGAAGGGTGTCTTGTTTTAGTGTGAATTTACCTCTTGCTCGCTCTATACTTACTAATTGGAATGTTCCGAAAGTAAACGAGAACCGGAGAAAGAGAGAAAGAGAGAGAGCGAGGGAGAGTACGAGGGAGGAAGTAAAGCGTTTGCAGACAACAGAGGTTTTACTAGAATTGGTCCAAGGACTCAAAATCGAAGGGATTAGCCCTGTTTTTGGTTGCGAATGCACACGTGCACTTAAACGTACGATAATTGTTCGACCATGTGATGAACAACCAAGTTCTATGTTTCCCTTTCGCTTATCTTTTGTAGTTTCACGAATGATCGTTCATTTTTTTCTAATACGTAATTCAATACAAAGGTCGGGCAGAAAACTGCAGCTTCAATTGGGCGACTGTTTCATACGGAGATAATAATAAATAGTTTATCGATCGTAGAATGTTATACAAAACCGATATTACAATCAAGAACTTTTGGAATCATTTAAAAATATTGCATCGACATCACTACCTCATCTATGGTCTTTTTTTTTAGTTCAAAATTAAGAACATTGTGGCCTAAACTTATAAGATTACTTTTTCAAATACTATACGGAACTCTCAAGAAACGGTGGGATCTGAAAATAGCCTCCGGAGAGATAGACGAAGGGAGGAAATGAGGAAATACAGGAGAGCAGTATGCAAACCGTGGATAAGCGAGAGATATTAGTCCAAGTAAGAACGAGGTCGACGGCATCTTCACTCTCTCGCACTCTCTTCATATCTCTTTCCCTCTTGTCATCTTGTCTAGTCTCGCGTAACAGGCATCTTCGAAGTACCTTATATCCAGAACACTGTGCGTATTATAGAAACGAGAGCATACACTATATAGTGCTAAAGGCGAAGAGCATATCTTGCTCTCTCGTTTCTCCTTCGTGAGATCTTCTCAGAAACATCCCCCAAGTAAAGGCACTGTGAAAGCCATGGGAATATGTATACGAGAAGATATATCTGTATAAACAAGTAACGTACGTGTGAGATGGTGTTTGTGGATGAGTTAGAAGGAGCGAGAGAGAGAGAGAGAGAGAGAGAAGGAGCTTCTTTAGCTGCCGTTCACACTGTTACGGGGTTATCCGGGCGTCTTCGGGGTTTGCGCTTATCTCGAGTCTGCAAGACTGCCTCCGGTAATACTTCGGCACGGAACCACCCTTATACGCCTCGGGTTAGAGAAACCCCCGTGAAATATCGCTAAACGGCTTGCCTCACTGACAAACCCCTTCCCTACTATATAATTCTCTATCTTTTCTCATATACAGCACATACATGGCACGTTCCACGTCAAATTAACCTGACCATGCCTCTCGCACCCTTTTCGATCATCATTTTTTATATCATTCTGACTCAACCCATGAAACATTTACTTTTCGAACCCAAAAAATCATCAATCATATATAAACTGGCAAAGTTCTCACGTATCTCGGTGTCTGATAAAAAAAAATTGCTTGAATTATATGTTTCGCAGTAGGTTACAAACTTGTTTTGCTTTCAAATATTTCATGACGAATGTAAATAATATGGAATGTCAATGGAATTCAAAAAAAAAAATGGAATAAGACTATTTTATTTCTTCCAGAATTATAAAAATTGAAATAATTGCCGACCAATTTTCTTCAGGGCTAGAGTCTCATACTGAGACGATTTAACGTCGAACCCCGCATATATTTTATATCTCTTTCTTCATTCTTTCTTTTCGTACTCACCAGTACACCATTCATACATGGTTGGTGACTGTAACGCAATCTTGTACAATATTCCGCACTCTATCCCCCACGACAACGCGCTGACTTTACGGCTATGGCTTGTGAAAATTTTTAAGAACGACGTTGAATAAAATCTCTTCTGGTTTGGTGAAAAATATATCTTAAATAAATATCTATTCAAGGGAAAGGAGCTTGAGAAAGAAAACCTCTAGTTTAGAGTCAGAAATTCGTTTTTCTTCAACAAGGATTACATATCCACAGGACTCAGGACAGTTTTAATGAAATTGATCATTTGCGTAAACAAAGGGTGTGTGGCTTCGGCGATCACTGCAGTTATGCAGCCTGAGACGAGGTCAATAGTTGATGGGGTGACCGGTAACCAAGCACAGGATGGTGTTAACCAACTGAAACTCAGTAAAAATTTGATCACCGGGACTAGCCGCGCTTACGACAATTTCCCTCGGCCCCCGTGCAAATGCGACACAATTAATGAATTAGGAAAGAGTCCGAACAGTAAAGTGACGTTGATATAATGGGTTGTGTTTGAAAAAACTTGCAAGGGTATAACGTCCAAAGGATAATGGTAACAAAATACATTATTTCCGCATACAATTAAAGTCGTTTTCTTAAATACCCTTTTGTTAAATTCCCGTATAAAAAATATATAGTCAAAAGTAAATGAAATGTTTGGCATATGAACAACAGAGAAAAATTGTAGCATAGGAAGACACCTAAAAAGGTGTAGTGCATAATTCTTTTGGTCATTCCAACAGAAGGATTACATGCCCATACAGTTCTGCTTCGACAGAGTATAAAAAAAGAATAAAAACTTGAAAATTAGTTATTAATTACTTAATTAAAATGGAAACCGTTGAAACTAGATGTTGTAAGGAGATATAAAAACAGAGCGTTAATTTAGTAGAAGTTATAAAGGTTTTTGTTTCCAACGAAAAGCAGAAGAGAGATTGGGAAGAATGGAGAATTGACATTTGGCTGGCGAGAGACTTTGCTGTTAACTCGACTGCATCGTCGTGTCTAATTTACGCGGAATATATATCAGCAAACTTATATATACACACGTCATTTATATTTGTGTGGGTGTATGCATTTATATAACAACTTCGAAGGAATCTGGGAGAGAAGAGAAGGCAGTCAGAATTTGGAATCGGAGTCGATGTGTATATGGAGCACGAATACACAGGATATAGTACATCCACAAATTCCACTATTTATACATAGATACATATGTATATACATACATTGAAGGTAGCATATAACACACTATATAATACAAAAAGAAAGGTATGTATGTGTGAAGGTTAGGAATAACGGGCCGACGACGCCACGACGAAACGAACGAGCTCTCGCGCTTCATTATACCCAACGCTCGCACGCTTCGTTTGTCACCGGAAGTCTCTGGCGTTCTTCGCTTTGGCATGGCCCGTAAGGAAAAGCGAGAACCGAGGATATTCTGGAGTGAGGTGTGAGCTTCTAAGAGGGAGCAATGTGTGCGGCGACCCCTGGAGGTGCGAGACTACGACATCCTGATGTAGAAATGAGAACAGGCTGATGGTTCTCTCCCACAAGCATGGAAAGAGCGATAAAGAGAGAGGAAGAATGAGAGAATGAGAGGGCCAAAGATAAGGCACGATGAGAAACGCACCTCCATCTTGAATTAATACAATCACCCTCTTCTCTCTCGTGTTTATTAAAACATATATATATATATATATATTTCTACACTTATGTGTGAGTGAGGGTGCTGCGCGACAGAAAATTTGCACTAGCTTTTCGCCACTCTATCGTCTGGTTGCCAGAAAAGGTGCCGGTTATCGCTGTTCGGAGATAAACCAGACCCCAGGAGCGTCACGTAGCCTTATCAATTTCTTGTATGTATTATTTTAAATCATCAACGAAACAGAGTTGATTAAAGAAATAAAAAATGGAAAAATTTCTTTCTTTAAAACCGGGTCAACCCTGGGAGTTGATTCTTTTTGTATTACTCAAACAATTGGACATGTCAACATGTGGTACGCGAAATTGCGCAATGATTTCAAGCAAAGTGACAAAAATCACTGGGAAAAATTGCATACATTAAGAGAAAGTTAGTCTTATGTTAAAACCAGTAAAAATGGTAACGTGTTTCTAACAGTTTGGTAGGGCCTCCTGTCTGAAATATAGGAGGATTTGGAGGCCTCAGGGAGAGAATTAAAACCGGGAATCGCATCGCATCACAGTACGTGAACAATAAAGGACACAGGTGGGACATACGTCCATATTGAGAGGAGAGGACGAAGGACACGTATCGTCTACGTATAGGCACGCGGCATTTTTTTCGATAAAAGTAAAAAATGTTAAATTACACGCACCGAGCGTATATATGGTTTAACTCACGACAGCTTTTTATATTTTATAGGGTTGGTTCCTTATCACTACGGCGCCGGTGCCACAGGCACCATCGAACATGGTTGTGTATGTTTCACAGACGTTGAAAAATGTGAAAGCAATATAAAGCACAATATTTTTATTACAAATAGATAAAAAAAAAGATATGAATATATGGTAGAAGTAGGATTCAATTTTTTTTCAAAATTACATCGGATAAATTGTTTTTTTTTTTTTGTTATCATTTCAAATACATTTGCCCGAACTTGTATGTTACCTACGAGCTAATTCAATTCTCCAACTCGTATTCGTTATCGTTTCGATAACATTGTAAAATTTAAGAAGAAAAAAATAAAACGGTAATTTAATATCCATATATACCGAAAATATGCGTATGAGTGAATTCACCCACATATATATGACGGTCGTCCTCGTCATCATCGTCGTTGGCGAAAGCTTTCCATCCCCTGTCCTCTTGCAACGACCCTCGTCGTTCAACCTCCTCCCATCTCACTCACTCTCTCGATTCATCGTTGTCCTCTACCTCCGCTTCGACTAAACCTGATTGGATGCAGAGTTATCTCTCGGTTGCGTTACTTCCGGATGATTGGTTGCTGTGGTTGTCATGACTACCTAACTCTCTGCACACCCACGTGCTCTGCCTCTGTGCTTTCCTGCGGTCCACGATCAACCTCTCTTTCTCTCTCTCTCTCTCTCTTTCTCTTTCTCTCACCCCCTCTGCCTCGACCATGCTCTCCTCCTACTCTCGTACACGTCAACCTCGTTTTCGTAGCAGCCAGAAGCAAACTCCCGATAAAGCTCTTCGTCTCTCTCACTCTCTCACTAGTGTGATGTCTTCTCGTCTCATTCTATCTACTCTTCGTCTCTATATGCCCCTTTCACGACATCGTCCACGTTTGGAACACGCTTTTGCCTCCGTTCCATACCCGTTGATGCTTTTGTTGCTTACATGTATGTACGGCATGTGCCGATAACACGAACCGCAACGCCCACACCACGCATATACAGAACCGACACACGCTTTCATTTCTTTCTCTCATTTTCTCTTTCTCCCTCTTTTTATCGTATCACTCTCTTTTACGCAGTCAAAATGACCGAACGAAACCACAATGACGTTTATTTATATCTCACAAATATCACTGATGGAACGAGGTCCGAGATCGTTGGTCAAGTGAAAAAACAGTAAAAATAATATTTAAACAATGCATGAATCAGTTATCTTGATGAAAAATAAGTATAGAGAGCCGCAATATCACTGCAACCACTAAATTATATTTTTTATTATTCGAAAAACTTACTGATCGATTATGATAAAAAATATTGCAAAAATATGTTATAGGGTTTAGTGAAATGTCTAGCTCACGTATTACAAAATCTTTAAATCAAATCGAGGCACGTGGCCGCTTATCACGGTTTTTAACCCCTGCCGGTGGTCCCGACCGTCAAAATGCAAGACAGTAAACTGTACCATGGCTTTGCCCTCAAAAATATGTACCCCAAGTATTTATGTGCCTCAGAGAAATGAAGAGAAAAAAAATGCGAATGCGAATCGCAGGAAACATCACTCGGATATTAAAACCAAGTTGATTTCTGGAGAATGTTGTATTTTTTGATGCGTTGACACAAACGGGTGTATGCGTAAATCCATAAATTTCTATGTATTTAAAATGCGTGTCTTTATTTTACTATATATAACTATTATCGTACAGCAGGCGTAATTAATCGTCTGATGTAGAATCAAATCTGACTTACTGTTGTTTTATGCTAATATAAATTGAGGACCATAAGGGACGATGGTACGTTCGAACGAGACAAACGAGCAATTTCCTGTCGCGGTCTATACACAAACGAATATATATGTAAAATATACTGTTACAGTTAATTTCAACACTTTATTTTATAGTGTATATACAACACTATAAACTGGTGAAATATAAGGGTGCGAGAAATAATATTCCAAAATGAAAAGCACGTTTACAAATGTCTCGAATTGAGCGTGCAGAATGACGAGACGTTATTTATTATCCTCTCGGATCATGAATCTTTCTCACTCTATCCCTCGTTTGCTTTCCTTCTCTCGTATGTCATTGGATATAATACACAAAACTACTATAATACGACGATGTGAGATCCGTCTCTCTTTCGCTCTATCTCGGTTTTACTACAAAAGCCAGAATAGGCGTGACTCGTTCTCAATTCACGTTCTTTGCACTGTCCTCTCGTTGGATTCGCAAGCCCCCTCGGAAATCACGAGGATCTTTATTTTATTTTACTTTTTCCCATCTATGTGTATACACACAGCCAACTAACTCGCCCAGCCTCGTTTCCATCCTGAGGGATGGAGACGTCACTTTTGTCACGCCAAATTCGTCGCGGACCACTGACGAAATTCGTTTCGAGTGGCGTGGCCAGCATCCATCGCACAAACTTCCACGTCTACATCCAAGTAACGCGTGTGTCCATGTGTATTCGGATGAAGAATACAAGAGTTCGACACACTACTGTAACCCGTAATCTAGTACGGTATATATTTTAGGTGCGAATCATCACCGCGATGTGAAATATCGTTTGCCCTTTGTATTATTGAGATTTGGGGGATGATTGAGAGATTTACTGACGTACATAATAGTCTGAGCTCGGATTCTGATGACTTTGTTAAATGTGCCATTAGAACCCACAGGGAAAACTATATCGTACACACATTTTGTTTGTGTTACACTATTTCTTGGTACAAAATTTCCCACTGACAATAGTGACACTCAAATATAGAGGTAGGGGCCACATTTCAAATAATTATTCACCTCGTTAACACTGGGAAGCTACAATCAGTTTTTTTAGGGCATAATCCTCATTAAGCAATTAGTCCAATCTTTCCATCAGTATAAAATGTTCCTTTTATATTCGATAATAAAGTACAATTTAGATCAATTCCTTGGTTTTTTCGTAACGATGAGAATGATGTACGATAAAGTTACATTTGATCAACATTTGATTATGAAAACGATAAAAAAAATGATTGTTAGGTTCTAGGGTTCACGTAAATATGAAAACGATGCCACGACATGTTTTTCGCTAATTTCATAACAATCACTCTGGGCGTTTAATCAATCGAACGTTACGTTGAAACGTAACTCGAATTTTCCCAGTTGCAAAAATATGGACTGTGTCCTGGGGACGTGTAATAAATAATTTAAATTGATTACAGCTTGGAAATAGCGTGTATTCAGATATGAAATTAAATAGATTATATTTTGTGATTAACTATATAATAACCTTTGGTATTATTTCTCTATTGAAAACGTGTAATCGTTTAATTGCTTTTGAACCAAAGATTGCATTGAAAATCTGTCATCACAGATTTCATTGTTTTAATTAAATAGTTATTTAATCAAAGTTTTCTAACTTCAATTTTCCAATACTTGATGCATTATTTGTATGATTTCCATTGATCCCAGACAACGAGACAACTACAATGGAAACGCATTGAACTGCTTCAATTAATCGTTTGGAACATTACGATCCATCAATCTAGCGATCACTCGCAGACGCGTAGTACAACGTCAGGCTTTACTACTTTTCTGTCTGTAAGCACATACGAGATAGAAAGTTGTTTGTCCTGCAAGGGGGTGCGCGTTGATACACTTCTCATATATATCTATATCTAAACACAAATGTGCATATTTCGTTGTCGTTTCCACAAAAATGTGCGGTTTCGTCTGACCCGTGACGGATCATCGTTTCATTGACTGATACGTTTTTCCTCTCCGATTCGTTGTACATAGACGTCTTATGACTAATATGTTCAAACATTTATAAAAGGATACGTTTTAACCCTTCAATATTTGTCATATTAATATTATTATAGCCGTATATCATTTTTTACGCCCCACAATAGAAAACAAACGCTGTTTTTCATAGTAAATCTTGACATCAATTCGGACGATTACAATAACTGAAAATTCTAATTTGTCAGATGGACAGAACTATTTATCTTTATTGTTTTTTTTTCGTGTTTTTTGAATAGTAGTAAAGAGTGCATTCCACGTCGGTCGGAAAAATTTAAAAACTTAAAAAGTAGAATAATCTAAAAACATGAATTAAGGGTTTGATATTTTTTTGTTTTAATATTTTTTAAGGAACTTCCGCGTTAAAGCTGGATTATAATTAATTTCATCTACTTTCTCTCTTCTTGTTTCCCTTTCCGTTATTTTCGTTTGGACAAATTTGAGACTGTAAAGCAACCAAGAGAATAAGTAACTCTAGAACGTTCCCTTCCTGTTGCGCTCGTCCGTCCGATCACTTTTGACTCTCGTCCTCAGGAATGATTCCTAGTTGAGATGAGACCAAAGGAGCGCGATCGCAAGAGTATAGAATAACCCAGCAGAGTGTTTACGTGATATCTTGTAACCTGGCGGCAGATGACGAACGCTGGGAAATGGACCACCCTGCTGCTCAGGGTAAATGAATCTATTACGATATCGCGTATATATTACGTACATACGTGCATCATATCCTCAATGAAGCTCTTTTGATGAAACGATATTAAATCTCGCGTGTTGCGAATGTAATATTTTTTTAAATGTTTAAACCTTTCGACAATAAAAAAAATCACTTGAGAAAAAATGACTTTGAAGATTTTTACTAAATGAATGAATCGAACGAATGGAAAAAATGAACTTATTTTCAAAGAAATCGATTTGCATGAGCGCATTGTATAGAACGAAATTAGGGAAAGGATTTTTTGACAGGATTTTTTGAGAAATAAGAAATATATTAATCTGGGAAGTGAGGCTGAGAGATTGAACAAAAGTTCGTGGTATCTTTGAAAATCGCGTGACAAAATATTGCATCGAGTGTTATTCGAGGTAAAATCTCATACAAAAGAATATATAAGTCGTTTTCACCTCGTGAAGTGCTACTGTTGAAGATCTTTTTCCCTCACAATTGAACGCGTCAGAACAACCTTAACATTACGATGTATCCATTGCGAGGCATTTATATATCTCGAGAGGAAGAGAAGGATTTGCGTCGTCTTTGATGGCTGACAATAAGAACTTTTTTTCGGTTATGACTATAAATACTCTTACTGACTGTCTGTTACTTTCCCTTTTTGTGTTGTGGCTCTTTCGAGTACTCGAGAAAGAAAAAAAAAACTAGGGGGACACAGGAGAGAACGAAAAATGTTTGAATGCAAGATGTGAAAGAGTAAGCCACGTTCGAGAGGATGAGCATGTGTATAGCTCGAGGGAGCAGCAGAACTCCGTGGTGCGAAGATTGGCCGGAACGCGTGGGATTGCGGGGGATTAAAATTTGGAGTTGCGAGAACGCGAAGGGTATTTAATCCGTTCTTATAAGCACATGTATTGCGCACATGCACGTAAATGCTTGGTATTTATAAACTAGCCGCAATTCTAGTCACATCGAGGCTTTGTAAGCCAGAATGAGAAAGAAAGCGATAGATTTGTCGAATGGAGGACAAAGTAGAGAAGACACTTTGTTAAGGACGCAATGTCGAGTGTGTGTTGGACGAGGGATCGTGTGCGGTATGTTCAGAAATCAATTGAAAGCTTCGCGGTCCTCGAAATTCCAATCCTCGTGGGGTTTTACTCATGTGTTACAGTCCACATAACCGCAAAACGCTGCTAATATTATTATTATTATTATTATTATTTATACAATGGACAGGAATGGATGCGCGTGGTTGATGTTTGGATTGGGCGATCACTAAAGTAGACAGCTTACGACGAAGTCGATAGTTGGATGGGTGACCGCTTAGCCATGCATCGGTTCGCATTTCAATTGCTGAGCCAGTGACAATGGCACACAATCATAAGATTAATAATTTCGATGAGCTAAACAAATGGAAATATGTATCGAGACGATAAATGATGTAGAAACGTCAACGATTTTTTCAAACGGTCGTACATAAATGCAAACGAAAAAAAAAACATGACAAATTCTTTCTGATTCGCTGCTCATGTTTTTTGTCAGTCCGATTGGTCATCACTGTTTCGATGGAGAGAAAAAATGTACAGGCAAATTGATGATTTGATTTTTGTCCATCAACGGGAGAGCATCTGGCGTGAAAAGCAGGGATCGAAAATCGTGATCGCAGTATAGACCTTAAGGTCCATTGTACGACGTTTTGGGTAGCGTTCGACAACGCAGTTTGCATTTTCTGAACGACTCGATATATGAATGTGGGTTCGTATGGAGCACCATCGGGGACACGATGATTAGTGACCGCACACTTGACCTGACTGACCCGCCCCATCGTCCGGGAAATAAATCGCATTATATCGATACTTCGTGTCCAAGGTCGGACACATGGATATATATATATATATATATGCGTATTTACTTATTTATGTGTACATAGGATACATATGTATGTAGATTATGTGATGTAACGACGTAACTCGGGGTTGTACTCACGATACAGTAAATTTGACGTCAACGACACCCCACATTTTTCTTCACCATGGGGTATTTTCGTCTCTCGCTCTTTAAACTTCCCCTTTGAGGGTTTCTTTTCGACTTTATTGCAGTTTTTAGGCAAAGCTTTCAGTCTTATTCTCTTTTTCTCTCTGTCTCTCCCTCTTTGGCTCCTTTTCCTTGCTTTCTTTATGTGTGTTGTCGAGTACTCCTTTTGTGTATGTATTAACGAAGTTTTTAGTCATGGGTATATATGGTAGCGACGAGGAAGGGAGAAAAAGAGAGAGAGAACGGAAAAGAGAGTTAGAACACGCATCACGCGTTTATTATATACACTCGTGTATTACGAACATAATAATACGACGCAAAAAGGAGATTTACACGCATGAAATGCCGTTACATGACCATAATCAGCGGGAAGTACAGGACGGGAGCAGAGCATGGATAACGAGACGGGATAAATTTATTGACTGGACAACAAACTGAGGGGTGAATTCCGCATTGAAAATTCTTGTATTCAAAAGTCTCCAGACATTTTATTCATAAGAATTGACGAGATTCACGAATTTCGTCGATTAAATTTTAATGGCATGACTTGTTCACATTCATTTTTAGGTCTGCTTTTTAATTCAGAGGATCCTTCGAATCACCCTTCGAAATAAGAAATTCGTTTTGATGTATTTACCATTAGAGAAAATTGTCCGAGAAAGTTAATGGAGTCTTGGAATGTTCATAATATATAAGGCATGGCAACAATATCATTTTGTTTTATGAATCATAAATTGTTTGTTACATAAATGAATTCTATGTGCTAAACGATTCAGGCCATTTTTTCATACGAAACTTTCCATTGCAGGTGACCAGACGTTTCCTAAAATGTTTAAGCTGTAACCTTGTCTCACGTGGATCCATCATGCCAACTTATTATGTGGTATGTAAATTCTAATTACCAGTTCTTAATTTATACAAATTCATTAATTCGTTGATATCCTTATAAATCATGATTTTCTTGGTCCCAATTATTTTAGTGTTAAATTTGACGAACTTGAAAAGCAAAAAAGTCAAGAATCACTTAATCCACTATTACGTTACGCTAGAAAGTTTCTTTATTCAGTTTTTTGTTTTACAAAAGTGTTTTATAGTGTTTTTTATTTGCTATTTCCGTATAATACGAAGCTATTTTTATGTTGTACTATCGTCTTCTTTTTTTTCCTCTTTTCTTGCTAAAAATTAATTTAGCAATTAATATACAATTGGGGAAAGTTTGAAAAATTTATACTTTTCAAGAGATTCTTACGAGCCACTGAAATGTTTGCGTTAATTGATCATGCAGCCCTCCAGCCACACTGTAGTTGGTTCAACACATCATATATATCCATTCAGTTAAACGCATGTATGTGTAAACACACATACATGCTCTTTATCTTTAATTCAATATAAAGACGTAATGTGGTCCTGAACTTAAAAGTTTGAAAGGATAAACATCGTGAGTTGAAAGACCCTGTATATACGTAGTGTATACACTCTGCATTAATAATGCACGCATTTTTTCATATCTACGAACATAACTCGATAGGTACTACTATCGTACTAGAGAATACGCGAACGTAGAAACTGAGTATAGAGCTTTGAAACAATTTATGGCTACTCCCATAATATATGTACATTTATAAATATATCTATAGAACCCTTCTCGCTTTCTCTCGTACATTTGAGCTGCAAAATCGCGTCAGCATTTAACGTCGAGCAGCAGTATATTAGGCGAAATATACAGCAGGTTAACGGTATGGCAGGGTGGATGAGAAGTAGGAGAAGAGGGAGGGAGGTGTAGGGAGGAAGTTTGGTCCAGCACACGGACTATCCTCTCTCACGGACCATTACTGTTACCTTTGATCATCGCATGACCAGAGCTTAACGCTGCGTCATCAGGGTATGAATTTCTCTCGTACGCCTACACGCTGGCGCTATCTGCCGTAATAATTTACAATCCAACGAGTCATGTCTCTCGGTGGTTGTCACATATATGCGGATATATGTATATATTTATTAATGAGTTATATATATATATACGTATCTATGTATATATACGTATGTGTCTGGATGATTTACGAAAACGCACTTATTTTCTACTTGTATAAAGTTTAATGTGTATAATGAAGTACAATTATTATGATTGGGCTTAAAATTCACGAAAAATCTTTGCGCTTATCGCGTTAAATTCTCTCATGCGCGTTGGGCACTTGTCTTAACGCTTTTATCAGAGTATTCTAACCTGGTGACTTTTGCAAACGATTTCTTCCAAAACGTTTAATATGATTTATTTATTCATTTAATCCATTTTTTATTTACTCGTATATTCAAACGTTTTGAATAATCACGCATACAACAATTTTACACGTTACTCATTCTTCAATCCTTTCTTTTAGTCACATTTTCTTCTAAGACCAATTTTTTTTTTCGTGAATTCGTTTATGTTATTGTAAAAGTGATACATTCTTGAAACAGAAAAGTTATAGTTAATGAAGATTTCTCAATGGTTTTCCATTTCCATATAAACAAAATATTGAAAGATATTTTTAAATTTTATGCGTAAGATTGTTCCAATTTCATTATACATTTAGTATCTTTGAAAAAATATGGACGTACGATAGGGATAAAGTTGAAAACAAACTCAGCAGATAAAGAATAACAGGCAAAGAAAAAAGAGAGAGAGAGTGATAAAAAAAAATATGTTTATCTATAAAAGATGAAGAAAGAAAAAAGAAAGGATTAATATATATACAAAGATACATAGAGAAAGAGAGAAAATGTCAGAGTTACGGCCGCCTGTTGCATGTTGGCTTTCATCTCGTGCGTGACGTCATACCCGCGAAATAGCAACGCCGCAGTGTTACCACACGACGAAAACTCAACGGTCCAGGAGCGGGAAATGAGGTGGGGCTTGAGAAGTGAAAGAGGAGGGGGAGAGAGAGGGACACGCTCGTGGTTCCACGGTGTGACTATAGGGTCGAGTCACAGGGGTAGTTTTACCCAAGTGGGGATTGAGGGGGGTTGAGGGTCGCTAGGGGAAAATGATAGCATTGGAGGGCGTGCTTGACAAAGGCGTGGTTAGCTTGTCCCCACCCAACAATAAACAAGCGACTCCTACTTGTTAATTTGTTTGCTTTGCGCTCTGTTGTCTCATCCTCTCATCCTCTCTCACTCACTCTCTCTCTCTCTCTCTCTTTCTCTACACACGGTACATGGATGTATATTTTATAGGATGATATATATCTCGCCCTTTTTCTTTTTTACACTCTTTTTACTTCTATTCTTGGCCTTCTTCATAAATCTTGTCTACTTTGCTCTCTCGAGCCGTGCAGTCCCTTTCTATGGTCCTCTCTCTCCTGTTTCTCTTTCTCTCTATCTCTCACGAGTAATTCTCGTTTCTTACCTTTTTTCTCTCCCACCCATCCAGCGTCATAAACTTATTCCTACACTTCACGATTGAACTCACCGAGAAATCTTTAAATCGACTTTTCTAACCTAATTGTCCAGGATGAGGACTCGGATTAAAAAATTGCCGGACAAAAACAAAAAACACGTGTCATAGTTTTTAATCAATTTTACTGATGAATTATACAATGATACCAAATTCCTTTCTAGAGGTTTACCATTAGAGACTTTGTATCAAAGTTTCAAAAATTTTGTATCCTTCTGATAGAAACATTTGCAAATTTGTCTTGCAATTTCAATTTTTGAAGAAAAGAGAAACACTTGAAACATATTTATGGACATATTTTTAATTTTGACTCGAAATTTGTTCGTATGCAGAAATTAGCGAGATACGTATCATTTCATTAATATTTATTTTGTCGAAACAATTTTTTTGAAGACCAAAATAAGAAAAAAAGCTTTGATTATCATACGTTTGGCGAATATTAATACTGGTAATAATTTAAATACGATTAAATAAAAAATGTTGTTCAATTTTTAAGTGAAATTTAAATAGAATGAGTTTTGAGTGAAATAATTTTTTTTTTTTTTTAACTCGAACTCCAGAAAACAGAAAATAACAACGAGACATTGCGTCTCCGGAATTATAATAATAACAATTTGTTAGCAGAACTTAGACATTGTTTGCACTCTTTTTATAGAATTTTGATAATACAGAAATCCTCGTAATTATTCGAATGTAGAGACGAGTGAGGTTTGTTTGAAATAAAGGACGTAATGAGAGCAGTTGGGCCGTGTGGTTGGGTTAATGAACACTGCAATAATAGCCGAGCAATTAATGAGAGTCGACTACTGTTATAGTTAAACGCACACGAGTCTCAAAATTCGAAGATGGTGAATATTGAAATTTGATTAGCCGTCGACGCACTGCGCAAAAAGAGGATGCAAATATTTGTCGGAAAGTCTTATCACGCCCCGTCTGACAAAATTTGTACAGTTTGTTTCACGATATCGTCTGGAAGACTGACTCTCAATAATAGGAAACTTTTATTCATCAGTATATCGACAGTTACGTAATTTTGATGAATTTTAAATAGCGATGAGTATTGAGTCATAAGAAATTTCAATAAGTCGAATTTTCGGAATGAGATTGAACGCCGCAAGTGTGGTTATGAGTAAAAAAAAAAAAAAATGAACGAATATAATGATTAAATAATTGCAAGAGAAAAATTCAAAAAGGAAATATCTATTTGAATTCTTTCCTGTCTGAATTTTATCAAGTTTATTATCGAACGTATATATTTATATATTTAACGATGAAATGTCTCAAGCTCGAATTACGTAAGAGTTTTTTGGACCGTTAATAATTCTCTGTGTGATGATATATGTGTGCTTAGCGTTTCTGTTCATGTAAGAATATGCTAATAAAGTTTAAATTGATGCGACAACGTGGTGAGAAAAAGTGTGCGAGTTGCGGTTAAAGAAAAAAAAATAGACAGAGCAGCGGGAGGTGGAAAAAGGGGTATATTTTTGTGCTATGTGATATTTCGATGTCGCGAAAGTCTCTGTATGTTCAAGTGGCTTAAAATAATTAAAGAACAGACCTCGGACTCATTCGACGTCTCCAGAAATAAAAGATCTGTGTCTTGTTATGTTCCACCCTGACAAACGAAAGGGCGTAACTTTTATGTTGTAATTCGAAAAATAATTCCTCTTTACCTCGATCTTAATATATATACATCATCGGTCTAATCGAATAATCATGCATAACATTTGATAACGTTCGATTTACTTTCTTCTTGTAGACTTGATCAAAAGTTAATGCAGTCAACCGGTACCTAAGTGTATTGACCTTATTTTTTCATACGTTCGAGAGGCACATGCTACGGAAAAATTGCGCCTTAAAAGTATCCTATTAATGTCCCTAAATTTAATGAAACTCAAAATTCAATGTTTTTTTTTTCCTTCGCACAATTTATCGACTTGTTTCTTCGTTTTTTTTTTTTTTTTCAAGCGTTATTTTATAACTTTCTATGCTATGAAAGAGCAATAATATCAGACAAAATTACGAAGTAAACTGCTGAGCTGCTGCGAGCAAGTCCGTCGTGATAGCCATGCACCATTTTTTTTGTTAATTATTTCCAAATCAATTTTGAATATTTAATCGCAAAAAAATGTCGTAACAATTCGGCCAATTTCTGACGATCGTTCGTCACTTTTTATATAGCAATCGTCATTTATAGGAATAAGACAATATTTTTAAAGAATTATTAAACGACCAACATTTTCTGGATAACAATTGGAGGTAAATTTTGTTTTTGAAATGTCATACGAAATAAAAGATATTTTAGATAATTATTCTAACGTTTTTTCCAACTTATTTCTTCGTCTATTTCTATTAAAGAGTATCGACACAAATATACGTAATGAAATTGTAACAAAAAAAAAAAATTTGCTAAATACTGCAAAATTGTAGGCACTGGAACAGTGCGATGATAAAATCAATGAAATTCCTTCGAAAATACGAGTTTTAAATATATAGACCAAGAAAACGTGAGAAATAAAGACGAGTTTTCCGTAGCGGGGGTGGCATTGATGCCTGGAAACGGGTAACGACTTGACCTTGGCTGGATTCACGCGTAGCTGAGCTAACGCAAAATCGAAACGCGTTACTTCCACCCCCTGGATATCCTAAAGCCGTCTCCACATCGTGACCTCTCTCCCGCAACTGCCAGAGACTCACTTCTCTTCTGCCGTACTGTTTCATTCCCTAAACCTCGAATTCAACCCCTCTTACAAGCCTCTATCTCTCGCGCCCTTTCTCAGTCTTGTCGCCCGCGCGCCAAACCCCACTAACTTATACGTTATTCACTCAGGACACGAAATTTGTGAGGTTTTACGTTACCTATTATTCTTTTAATTCATATTCATTTGAAATTCAGTTATGAAGAAGAATCCGATACAGTATTTTCAAATGCAAATATATTAGTAAAAACGTGTTTCTTTATCACTTTGCATCAGGCATCGGATTAATTAGAACTGAGATTTATTATCGAATGATTATGCTATTAAAGTTTACATCGTTGGAATCTAACGAAAAACATTTTTTTTTTTGTCATTATTTATTTTAGTCTTTCATTTGTTATTTATTTATTATTCATTTATCATTTTATTTTTAGATTTCGATATAGGCTCAATATTTTTTAGAGATTCTTTTTTATGCTTTCGAATAAATGTTTCACGATCATTAGTAATTAATATTCAAAGGCTGTGTTAATCCTTTCGTTGATACATTTTTCTATACGTTTACGAATTTTTAAATACATGGGGATTCAGGAAGTCGATAATTCCGAATCTAAACTTCAAATTGGACAACTAAAAAACCATTGTTTCTCTACATTTTTTTTTTTAAACGAAACACACCGTACAAACAATTTTGAAATAATTCTGTTAAATTCTCTAGAGTGTATTGAGTTTGTGAAAAAATTGAGATTTTGATATTTATGATAGTTTAGCAGAAAATAAATGTTTTCATGAAAAAATACGAAATACGAAAATTTATTTATGTTTGGTATTAATACAATTAACAAATAATGATTATTAATATTTTTCTCTACTTTTATCGATACCCCAGAGAATATAAGTAATCAAAAAACTTGATAGTTGTAAGAAAAAATATTTTATTTTTAAAAAACTGCAAAATAAAAGTAAAAGCAAGAAAACCTGAACAGAAGGTTTTTTCGATAATTTCACTCTTTGTACATAATTTATAAAAAGTTTCTAGAAATTAATCAAATATTACAAGTGTGGGAAAGATGCTTTAGTCAAAAAATGCTTGTCTCTCGAAAGTGTATTTTGTTTTTTTTTTCCATCCTCTATAGTCGTTTTTTTTAACACCAAGATTTGTTTGTACTCTCGTGGCTTTCACAGGATAAATAATGGTTTTTGATACGGTCAGCACTTGAATTTTGTTAGTGTGCGAATTACTGGTGTTCGATGGACTCTAAACTGTAACGTATACAACGCCAACGGGGCCCCCCCTCTCGACATTGTACGTGAGCAATATAGGACCCTTCAGGTCAACAGTTATTCTCTTCAATCGAATCGCCACTCTAACTCGACTTCTTCGAGATTGCCCGCACGTTCTCGAGTACATTTTCCCTCTTCTGTGTCTTTTATGTTTCAAAACGTGTGTCACACTCTCTCATAAACTCTTAATACTGCTATATATTGCCCAATTACATTCAAACTTTTTTCAGAGCTTTCATAACATTTTTTTTTCTCCTTTCAATACTGCAATCCTCTAATAGAATTCTCATTGTAAATTTTTTTTTGTTTCTCAATCATTAGTTTCTACGTTACATAAAAAACTTGAAAGAAATAAATAAACCGAGTTTTGTTGTTTGTTAGTTTTTGTTTATTTTTATAATCGGTTTTTTAAATCTTTCCAATTATCCACGTTCCTGAATATATTTTCGTCGATTAATGACAACGCATGAATCAAAAGAGGGGGAAAAAATGAATAAAAAATAAAAACCAGTAAATTTTTCGGTTACGAATCATAATAAGTAGACAATTGTTATTGAGGGGGATGAAAATACCTGCCTTGCACCTCGCTTCGTATAACCAAAATGTAAAAAAATATATATAACCGTATACCCAAAAATATAATACACTGTACATGAAAAAAAAATGTTGTAAAGTATACGAAGAAATTGGAAGATAAATTGATATTTGAAAATAATTTTACTAATAAGTTCGTTGTTATTGGAAAATTTCAAGTCATAAACGAAGAAGAAATATCGACTTGTTCGAAACAACCTTATAGTATATACGAAAATTTTCCCTACGAGGGTTTCGCGATGAAGGAGAAGGAGAGAATAAGAAAGAGAGAGAGAGAGAGAGAGATAGAGAGCGAGACGAAAGTCTAGGGGATTCTGTATGCTATCCGAGCGAGAGAAAAACCATAGTAGTAGATGTACGGGTAAGTGACAGGGGTTGGATGCAACTACCCTCACGACGAACCGACAAGGCACGATCGCAATTTATATATATATAATAGTATACCGATGTATATAGTTTTCTACACGACGAGAGAGAAAGAGCGAGACAACAGGAGCCATATACGAATATATTATATATATATATATATATAAACATAGAGAGTGTTATATACGAAGTAAGGGTGAGTCACCCTCGTGGCGCACTCTGGCGTACATAACACCCACGGTCACCCCACGCGTGACTAGATACCGTTTTGCACAAAGGGGACAAACGCCAATTATATTTTAATATCCTTCATGGGCGACACGATGCCTCTCTCATTCCCTCTTTCTCTCTTTATCTCCCAGTCTCTCTCGTCGGGTTTGGAGAAACATTCATTTTTCTTTTTTAAACATATAATGAAATTTGTAAAGTGCCATAAATCAAGGCGTAACTTAACTGTTTTACGATTAAACACATTTTGGATCAATTTCAATACGTTTAAATACCAGAAATGATGACATTTTAAGTTTCACTTTGCAGTTTCGTAAACGAGCAGTTGTTCTTTCTTTCGTAAGTTCTACAGAGAGTTCGCCCAAACAAACCCAAACCCCAACAAACCCAATGGTATCATTAGACGTTACTGTATGACGTGATTTTTTTTCTATTTTGAAAGAAATCGGGAACTGTCATAAACATGCCGTTTAATTTTGGTCCCGAAATTCGAATCATTCTGGTTGCTAGAAAATTTCGTATAAAAAAAACATTTGACCGGTTGCGTAAGACCTTCGAAACTCTGAACACGTTTCTTCTCGAAACGTCGGTTTTCAAAACAGTAAACCTCACGACAGTCCTTAAATATTTTACTAAACGAAAACACTTCGAAAAACGGTACAATTTGACATTTTATTCTGCAAAGACCTCCATTTTGTTACTTTTCATAGGAAAAAAAAAAATCTCCATGCCCGACTTGAGTTTTTCCTGCTGATTAATAAACTTTTTGGAATTTTGATTTCTGATAATTCTGAAAAGAGTATGAGTGTCGAACGTCAGGCGCTATTTTTTAGGCACCAATCTCCAGTGGCAAAAGATGTGATAAAATTATTATTTTTTTCCAAATTTTTCATTTTCCACATGATTCATTTATATGAACGGAACAAATCAGACCGGTTATCGAATTTCATTCATTGAAAAAGAAATCCTTGAATAACAGCGATTTTCATGCCCTTCGAGCTGACAAAGTCACTTTGATCGTTATTTTTCTTTCGAAAACAAGGGAAACAATTATCGAAACTGATAAAATAAAATCTCAACTTTTGGTGACTAATTCGAAAGGAAACCATTCATTGGATTGAAATATGGAAAATACTCATTTGTCCTTGTACTCGGAATGCGAAAAAACAAACATCGATACTTGAGAACTAGAACAAATAACGAATCGAATATTCCTGAATACCCGTAACCGATAACCTCGTTTCTCTGTTTTTGTCTTTTTATTCAAGATAACAAATCCACGATGGTTATGTCGTTCAAGGCCTCTGAATATGTTGTGTTTCATTAAAACGTCAATTATTACAAACAAGAATATGTTTAGTGAAAGTAAACAAAGTTTTAAGGAAAAGAAACATGAGGTCCCATGACGAAAGCGAATAAAAACGTCAGCGACTTATCGCTGTGGTACACCTGCAGTTGGTTACGTCAATTCTCATGGGGTAAAAAATTCTTTTACTCGAAACTATCGAATCCCATCTGCCGTATTTTCGTATTTACGAAAAAAAATAGTTGCACCAAAATATTTACGTGGATATCGAAATAAAAGAGTGTTCTATATCAACATCAACATATACGACGATATCTTGCATCTGTTACGAAAAAAAAGACAAATTTGATCTTTACGTTCTCAGGATATCGCAACGAAATCGTTCGCAGGCAAATTTGCTGCTTCTCTTTTAACCCCATGTCGAACGACAGTTTTGAATTTCTTTGAGAATCCATTCTCAATCATGAAGAAAGTAAAAAAAAATGAAGACGAAAAAAAACAAGTCTGGGTTACGACTCACGTGGTCGATCGTTCTAGAACCGAAATCGACGACGGTCGATGCCCATCTGTCGTTGACGTTCAGAATCTCTCGCGTTCCCTGACACTCGACTCTCGTGATCATCCATCCTCTTTGTTGTCTTTCTCACTTTCTCTTGCTCGTTACGTTAGCACGTACACAAAAGAGACACATGCACGAAAACACACACAAATGCAAGAGAACGGAATATCCAACCGTTTCTTCGGAGTTTGGCGCTTGCGTAGTCCAAAGCACGTTTTTCACAGGCGCTAGCGCCCTCCAATGTGCCTTCCGCACCGTTGAGCATTTCCACCATTCAGAATCGATGATGTCACGTTGCGGGCGGGGGCTGACTGAGATCCGAGTTCGACTCTTCCCCCACCGCAGTTGCAACGTCTATCCACTAGGTGGGAGAAGCGGACGGAAGTTCTCATTGGTCGGGTAGCACACTCTAAACTTTCGCCAACGCGACACGAGACGCGAGTACACGAGCAACTTGTGCGCGTGCGTCTATACATGTGTGCGAAATCTCGGGGATGTCACGATAGGAGTCACTACCACTATTATAAGGACGCGGGATGAGAACATTGAGAATGATGCAGAGAGTCGAACGAAGATAGAAGCCACGGGAGAAATGTGTGGTACGCCACGCTAGACGTTCACATGTGCATTTTATATACGCTTGTCTCTATGTCACACACACACACATTCGGCCCAACAAGAATGTTTGTGCACGTATACGTATAAGCTCGAGACTTGTCCTACACGTGGACTATATTTGATGGGATCCCCTCAAACTTCTTCAACTCGTACGAATCGTATCTCTCTTCTCTTTCTCTTTGACATTCTCTCCCAACGTCCAGACTTCCACCACTAGCTCGACTATAATACCAACACCGTTTCCCTACTATACATTTACTCGTTTTACCGAGCAGAGGACCGAGAAAACGAGGTTTGCTCGGAGAATCAAACGACGAGATCCACACTAGGGGGCAGGGGGGTCGGGTTTTGTAGCTGCGAAAGAACGACAGAGAGAAAATTCCCTAAGCTCAAATCGTGCGACGAAGAAAGGGTTAGAAGAGAGGGAAAACTATTAGTTCTCCAAGGCTCCGACGAGTTGCCGCAGCTTCCGAAGCAGCACCGACGCAGCGACGACACGCGGCGCAGCTAACTCGCGCTTCTCGCTCGGCTCGCTCCTCGTGCTTTCTTCCCCTTCCCCTCCCAGCCCCTCCTTTCTCGACCAACGTACCTCCCTACTCGTGTGTACCAACTCTGGGACTCTTGCCCCCGGTGGTGCGCTCTCCGCTCTACACCGAGTGTGTCGTTGAGCGGCAAAACGGCACGCGACTCCGCACCGACGGCATCCGATCGGGACCGGCCCGTAACTAAATTCCTTATCACAATCAGGAATACATCGCGCGCAAAGGTGCACAACTCTTTTTTTTTTGTTCATTCTCATCCGTTTCCCGATACCTACGCGAATACAAGAGTACTCATTTACAATCGTTTAAACACTTTGAAGATTTTCTTTTCTTCCAAATCATCTTCTAATCTGTTTTAATTTCTCGTCAAACACTTTCCCGCGCAAAATTGCAATCTTCGTCGTTCGGTCCAAACGTAATCCTGAACATTCTTTCAATTTATATCTTCGTTCTTCTACATTGGAACGATTGTTTTTAACGTATTTTGCTCTATTTCCTCCCCCGCCCTCGAAACTTCAATCATGCGAGACCGAGAAAAAGTTTCGAAACTTTGACAAAGAACTGAAGTCGGATTAGTGCTGGGACTCGCGGCAATCGAACTTAAACCGTCGTAGTACGAATCCTTTATTGACTTATATATATCGTTACATGTGTAATTAACTTTTCGCGTCATTATGACCACTTGACAAACTTGACAAACGATCATTCGGAGTTTTGAACTACGAATACGCGACAAGGTTTGGAGGAATAAATCGAGCCAATTTTTTGAAAATTGTGTTCGAGTGTACGTGCAATCAGGACAATACGGTGGACGCATTTCGTCGCAAATATAATTAAAAAAACACGAAAAAACGTCGTATCAGAAAAAAAATAAAAGTGAAGACATCACGTCGCGAAAGGACATTACTGAAAAGTGAAACTTCTCAGTCTCTGAAATACGGACGCGAAAATACGGTTGAGTGTGCTTAATTTATTTTACAAAAATAATATATAAATTGTATAATACAAAAGTGTACGAAGAACGAGAACTTGGAAAAATTTTGGTGAATAGACAACGTGCATTTGACGTACTTTGAAAGTCGACCACCGTCGGCATAACTTGGTATGTAATATTCCGAATGGAAGCTTATTTCGTTGTTCAATCTATAATGAGGTTAGGATCGATGTTTTTATTTATCGTTTTCTTTAAAATTCTCGGGCTCGTTTTCAATTTGCCGGAAAATAAATATCTGTGAAAATCCCACGAGAAGTTTGCAAAGATCTTGTGTAAAAGAATTTTTTTTTTTTCGAAGATTTGTCTTGAAAAAAAAAAGATCGTCCCAAATCTTGTGGAATCGTGTCGATCCGAGTGTTTTTATTAATCAAAAATGTTCCTTTTGTCAAGTTTCTTGTGCTAAATAATTTTTTTAAAAAGGGTCATTTCAAGTTCTGTGGAATTCACCGTGCAATAATTTTTCATTAATTCAGAATATATTTTTTGTTAATTTTCTCATTCGAGATCGAAAAAGCCAAAAAATGTAAGAAGCACGTGACTGATTTTTTTCTCGTGTACCGTACGAACCATCAGTGTTGACAAACATCTGATGATCGATAAAATTGATATTATTTTCCGATTAACACGTATTTAACAAGATTAAAGAAAAAAAGAACTTTTTTTTTAAAGTCGCTATTGGGAATGGGATTTTTCATTATTCGTATTCAGGGGATAAAGCTTTTCGTTCCTTTTTTTAACAATAAGAGCGTGTGCTGGAACAATGCAAAGAGTCCCCCTCTGTCGTTTGCATCGCGCGACACTACGAACTCTGGTGAATATGTATATGATTGAATTCTGTCTCTCTGCTCTCATCGAGGCTTACCGGATTTAGCTTGACTGATGTAAATTTGTCGTGTACATATGTACAGATAATAGGGACGTTATCTTCGCGCTTTATCTCAGTCTCATGTTAATTTCCAATGTACCACTCTATTATAGCTTAATTAGGCGATATGCTTTCACCCTGTAAATTCTTGATTCCAATTCACCGTGTAAAATCTACGAAGCGAACGGAAGTTGCTGACAAATATATATACAGCTTTGTGTGTAGTGTATGTGGATAAATATATAGATATACAAAGAATAGGATCATATAGAATGTGATATTGAATGGTTGTGCGAACGCGAGACAAGCACAAGTGCGGACACCCCGCGGCTTGGTGCGACGCTCATTGTATATATGTGAAGAGGCCGATTATACAGATATTCTCTTCCTGTACGAAGCCACTCCATCGGTTGTGGATCCTAACCTCCTTTCTCGTGCATCTTTTTTCCCGTTCTCTTTCTCTCTGGATTTTTTTTTATTCTCCAGAGTGCGGGAGTCACCCTGACGATCATCATATTCGCTTATTGCGAGCTAGACTCGCCTCGAAAAAATAAAAGAATGAAAAGCGATACGAAGCGACAAAAAAAATAACAGCGAAACGCTGGGTTGTGAAGATAGAAAAAATGAGACATTCAACAAGCATTGAGGTTATCTTTCCATGTTGAAAGACGTTCTATAATCTCTCCGAAATTTTTAATGAGATCTCGTTATTCTGTATGTTAAAAGGTCGAGGAGTTCTCTAATCCTTTGTCCTCAGTCTTCTCAGCTTTTATCACGTCTCGTTATTATTTTTTATTTTCACAGTGTTCCTTTTTTCCATCATTTTTTTCTTCAACTTGTGCAATTCGATAATCAGTCTAATTTTTGTTCGTTTATTCGAACGAATCGTAGAGTAGACATCGAATTCCCTAAAAGCTTTATTTTAATTTTATTTTTCACATTTTTGGCTGTTTCAAAATGGCGTTTTGTCTAAAAACAGCGGTGGTCGCTTCTATTCCTCTAACAATTGTCAGAAATAAAAAATCCAAACAGATTATCAATCGGTGTGAAAAATTGTAGCCAGGTATGAAGAATTTTTATTTGTCTATGATAATTAACAAAAAGGCGGCCATCTTTAAATCAAATGTCAAATTGTGCCTCTTGTTGACAGTTTTTAATTCAGAGAAATATAAATGTTTGAAATTAAAAAAAAATCTTCAACATTCCACTAAAGAATGCCATAGAGAATGATGTAAAATTTGAGAATAGCTTGAAAACGGTTTGTTGAAAATAGTCCAGTGTTTTGAATAGCGGCGTTTCGTGGAAAACGCGTCGAGTTCCGAGAGTGTCGCGCAGCCGGTCGAGTCCTTGTTTATCAGGAAGACTGTAGCGACCAAAATACTTCGAATTTTGCGACTAAAATTAAACGACACATTTATAAGGCTCTACATTTTTGGAAAATCCGAATAAAACATCGATTTTCGAAAGTTTTTACTCTGTAAAAGTCCTCTGAACTTTTTTTTCGTTTCATCGAATTCAGTCATGTTTCATGGAAGATTTTTGTTCGTTATTATTTACGACTGTACCATTACGAAGACATTTATTCACCGACTGAAAATTCTAACAAAATGTGAGAATAGCAATCATTCATTACAATCTTTCTTCAATGGGCTTAATATTTCAAACCCATCATTTAATTAGTAATTGATTAGCATAATTATTAAAATCAATGATTTTAGCGTCTCGCAATATTTTAATATTTTTTATCAATTAATTATAAATCGAAGTTATTACTATTGATTGATCTATTATTTAACGTACGGAAAAAAATAAACGTGATATGAGATGAATCATATTTCACAATGAATTCCACCGACGGTTTCGAACTACTAGCAGCACCCCGTCGTTTTGGGAACGTTCTAATAAACACTGAGGCTCCAATCTCGTGTCACAATACGTGGCTTTTTTTGTATCGAAAGGGACGAAATGTTTGATTCAGAATACGCAGCAGGTATTCATTTCAATCAATAAAAAAACACACACACAAAAAAACAATAACAAAGTCGTTTACTTGAAATTTTCATTCAATTATTCATTTAAATAGTTCTGCCATTTTCGTTTTTTTTTTTTTTTTTTCACAATTAACTTTATGAAGAGGAAAAAAAATTAAATTGTGTTGAAACAAAATCTTGTGCATTCTCCAGTGTCACTAATTAAAAGGATAGAACAATGTTTGCAAATTTTTTAAATCTAACGAATGAATTATTAAGATGTTACAACGAAAGAAAAACTTTTAACGATTTGTTACAAATGTTCAATGTTGTTGAACTTAAAAAAGTAATGATTTATTAGTAATAATGACGAAATTCATTGAGTCTGCGTTTTAAGTTTGACTTTAGTTCGCATAAATGGTTTGGGGTAAAGGTTAAGGAGTCGGTATTGTGTTGAGAATGATGCGAGAAAGGCTGAATGAGGGAAGTGGTAATATGACTTGAAAAGGATTAAAGAGTCGTGAGTGCTTTGGTTAGAGAAGCTTCGTCGTTTCTCGTTATTGTGGGAGGAATATAATCAGCTCACAAATATTATTCCTACAGTTTGCTCTGTAATAAATTGTCACGAGCATATCCATACGAATGTGGGTTTCGAATATTTCGTTGTAACTTCGTTAATGGAAAGACGAAAGTACGAAACAAGCTCGAACGACAATCGAACAATTCTCGTTCCTGTATGTAAAGCAACCCTCTGTGTCTCATTATATTTAACACCCTCAGATTCCAAGTCTCTTTGCACTCTGAAGCGTTAACCTATCTCGAGCAAAAGTAAATGTGAATCTGCAAATACAAAAGCTCGTTTTCAACACGATTCTATATGATGAGAAATGCATAAGTGAGGTTAAGCTTTTTCCATCGCTTTTTTCTTTCTTTACATTCATCGTCATTAATCGTCATTCATCGTCATTTGTCATTAATAATCGATGTACACAGAACACTGTCGTTTGCGTAAATTCATAATTCCATCGAAATCCTATGCGGTTATGAAACAAATCAGAGTTCGTGTCACTGATTCTGTAAAATTCGGTTGAACGAGACGTCCATAGAAAATACTATTTAATTATCAAACATCGGGCGAAGGGTATGGTTATGAAAATAAACTAAAAGGTCACTGTTACGCGAATCTATAGTAATGCCAACATTTTTTATTTTAAAGTTTTATTCGTTGAAAATTATATTTCCAATATGAACAAATTTTCTCATCCAATTCGAACGTTTCTGAATAAATTCATGAAAATTTATCATCTGGAGACTGAGATTACGATTTCAAAAATATTTCAATGTCTTTATCGTCTGATTTCTTGGATAGCATACAATTAATTGTTTTTTCATAATAATTTATATTTTGCACAAGAAAAATGTTCAAAAATTTTAGGTTATTCTTCATTTCTACCGGTGAAACGCTATTTTTTCAATTTTAATCTTCTTCAAATAACCTTTTCACGTAAAAAATATGTTGTTCCGTTTGTTTGGATAATTGAATACATTTAGGATTGGATTCCAGTCAATAAGCGATTGGAAAACAGTTGTGAAATCAACAAGTTTCGATGTGACAGTTGTGAACAAAGGAGGCAAACAGAACATCACTAGTTAATTACGTCCTGGCAGTGGCGAAGCAAATATTTCGATGTTTATACTTGCCAGAGGGCGCTTTCTCGCCTTCTCCTGGCGAAGGTCCACGAGGAGTCAGTTAGTCGCTCGATTCGAGACGGTTTTGCACGGGTTTGCTAAATCGACAGCTTGGCGTCTTGTAAACACAAGCCGGGCTCGCGATTCTGTTTGCGCTCAGTCGGGCATAATCCGAGGTAATCCTCTTGCACAATATGCTTGTGAACTCTTAACGTATATATATATATATATCGCAGAAATATATAGAAAATGGATGAGCTCTCATTTCATTCGTACGATTTTCCTGTTTCTGCATACAGCAAAAATCTTCCATTTTCTCTTATCTCTCAATATTCTCCTCTTTCTTTGCTTTCTCGCGATCTTCCACAAGTTTGTAAAGCCAAAAGTTCGAAAAGCTTCCAACAAGGGTGACAACAAAGTTGTTCTTCGAAGTTATAATTAAGAACAGTCAAAAGGTAACAGAGCGTCATCTTTTTATGCTGTGTTTCGAGTTTTCTTTCTTAACTGAAAATGCCAGTAACAGCCCACCGCCAATATTTAAACAGAAAAAATGTCAGAAAAGAAAAACAAAATATTCATTTCTTGCAAAAAAATATCACTGGATACTTACAATTTGGTGTTTGTTTGGGAATGGGAATTGGGAATTTGTTTGGGAATTCGAATGCAACGGAATTTCTTTTTTCATTAAACAGTAGTATAAAAAATGTATATGCAGGGCTTGCGATAATAAATTAATATTTTTTTACATAGAAAAATTAAGACAATCACAAAAATAAGATGAAATTTTTATTTATTTTTAATACAGCTTCATCCTCGTAAAATGAGCTAAATCTTTTTTTTATTTAGTAAAAATCAGAAATCTAGGCTTCCTGTTGAACAGAATTATATGAATATTCGGAACGAAGAAAATTATTTCCCAAAGTTTAACGAGTAAGGCTCTGTTATGTCATGAGAAAAGTCTAATAAATTTATTCGATAATTTTATTAAACCAGATCGTTGTATCAAAAAGTTATTTCATTTGGTTGTAAGAATTAAATTCTTGTAAGGACACTTTATTGATCAAGATATATATATGTTAACTAGATATTTTAAAAGTTGAAGTAATTCGTTTTCTAACAATTGAAGATTTTTGATTCTACAACTGGACATACATAACATTTTATTTCTTAAACTCTTGGAAAACAACAGACTATCGTGCAAATACTCGCACGAGTATAAGTTTAGAAAAAGTTTTGTACGAGCATCAACACATATATATCCATGAAAAAGGAGGTAAACTCCATTTGTTTGGTTCACAAATATGCCATAAATACATATATAGAATCTTTGAAGTTTATACACAGAAACAAAAGTGTTGGTACACACAGTTACGTCAACAATTGCAGGTGCTATGACGAAGTTTTCCCAGTCGTTGAAAATGCCAGTACATACTAAAGTATCCGTGAGGGAAACGCGATATCAAAACTTTCTTATACACGAAGTCTATACTACTACAGCGTAAAAAAGTTTGCCCTATCGTTTGATATTTCTAAGTATATTTGGAATCAATGATTTTGTTTCTTTCGATTAATTAGCAGAGCGATGTTAAGGATCACAAACCCAAAAGATGTGAACTCTATTTACACGAATATTCCGAATGATAATAACGGTAGAAATTAACCAAGATATGTATCTGCTTAACGTGCAAAGAATACATTTGTTTTTTCTTGGTTTACATAGTGACGGGGAAGAGACGAAAGTGAATCATCGACTAAGGGAATTGTACGAAAAATTACGAGGGTTTGAAACAAACGAGTGAAATAACACGCTGCGCATAAAAACTTTGCAGGTTTTTATTTCTCTTTCATTTATTTTTGTTTCAATTTTTTTTTCTTTTTTTTTTTTTTTCGGGACACCCTGCAACACCGCAGACTCTTGGAGTCCACATAGAACCCACCCTTCAGCCTCTAATTATCGCACTTAGCTGCGCTCGGGCGCCAGGCGCAGAACACACACCTATCTTTCTTCGTTTCTCCCTCTCTCTCTCTCTCTCTCTTTCTCTTTCTCTTTCTCTTTCTCTTTTTTTTCTCTTGCTCTCTCGTGTACCCCCTTTTGGGTTCTCTCTCGTTTTCTATGCTGCTGCTACCGCTGCAACATTATAACTCTTTTACAAGCAAACTTCGACACGCGCATGTACCATAGCCACATCTTAAGGGCCAGCCTTTCTCGTGTGTCTACGCGCGTTTGCACGGAATGGACGTTTGTACTTTACACTCCCGAGTATAATTTACATGTTTCTCGAGAGTGTTGCCGAGGGTAATTGCTACACTTGAAAAGTCATCAATGTTGTCGTCCTCCCACCCAATGAGCTTCTAAAATAAATATTCACATATTTACACATGTACACGTTATCATCTATGGGATTGAATTGTAATCGAGTTATTGATGTTATACAGACGAATTCCCCACGATTTCTCATCACTACTTTTACTATCGAACGATCAAATAATCTCAATGACTTTTCAAACTCTTTTCATCGAACTCAATCCTTTTCTTTTGGATGAAAAATTGTGAATTCTCCAACTTTTTTTGTTGAATGCCAAATTGTTTTGGTTATTCAACGAAATTATGTCTATTTCTTGTCGATTAATCGACTAAATCACTGCCGTTAATTTACCTACGCTTACTTATTTTGTTACTCTAACGAAATGTTCGATTAAATCTCATTTATCAAATTAACTAAACAGAATCGTTGGTATGAATAAATTAATTAATTTATAGTATAAATAAATTAATTTATTTATACTGCTCTGTAGTTTTGTTGCTTCAAACAGCAGTTTTACAGTTTAAAAGTTCATTTCGTTTGGAAAAAATGTTTTTTTTTCTATGTATCAAAATGAATATTTTTGTTGATAAACGTAAAAAAATGCTCAAATTGCCATATTGTCTTCTTGTTATAAATGATAAGTTTCAGTACATGGTCAGAAGTACGAACAACAATTCAACAAACGTTTACTTCTCAATTCTGGGCGATTATAAAATTGTTATGGATAAACATTTTTTTACTAGAATCAAACAGTAAAATAAACTGAAATTTTTGTAATTAATGATTGAACATGTAAAATTTTTTCAATATTTATTAGAATTAAATTTCGTAACACTACCGAGACGTGTATTTTTGGACGATTGAAATAAGTATATAAGAACGAAATCAAAATATATTCCTTGCCCCAGATAAGTTCTCCAACGAAAAATGTTGGTTTGGGCTCGACTTCTGGCGCTTCTTGTGCGATTTACACAGCTGTGCGCACGTTCTCGAAAGTTGTGGGTGTCTCGGATCGTGGCTTCAATGAACTAAAACCGAAAATTAGATATCATCGCTTATTGTATACAGAAATTTAGATTAGGAGCGAAAAAAATGTAATGATACGTAAGATGATAGATGACGTGCCAGGACTCATGTTGCCTGTTTGTTCACTTAATCTTATTTGCATATCGATTGTTCAAAAAGGTTTCTTTTCCCGTTCACTACATACGTCGTATCATTAATTCTTGATATCTGTACTGCATGATGTGTATGCATGTAAAAAATGTGTGATTTCAGAGACGAAGTGAGAGTCGAAAGGCCCGAAGATTCTGCCTTCGCAGCAACTTGGAGCTGCGGTCGCTCCATGGCCGGGCGCGACTGGCCTCCTGGCCTCTGTCACCGCTGATGACATGGCACACAAGGGTAAGTCATTTTATATTAACATTTGGGAAACTATATTTGTCTTTGTGAAAAAAAATGTCGATCAATTGTTCATAATTTATTATATTTAACAATATTTCTAAGAAAACAACTCCGAACCTCACAGTTTGGACTTACGTGGTGCTACTTAATATTTTTGCGGTTTTTTTTTTATCATAAAATTACTCTTCCAATATGAAATATTGAGATTTTTGTCATTATTCGTTACTTGGACAAATACTGCATATTAATCGTGTCTTTTAAATGAAAATTTCATTCTCCACGAAATTATTATGAACATCGAATCGGCAATTTTTTCACAAACACAATACACATCGAAGAATTGAACAGAATTTTTTCAATGTTTTTTATATCGCGGTTTTAGTTTAAAAAAATGAAGATAACATTTATTTCGGATTCACGAATGTTGAGTTTAGATTCGTAATACGCGTATCCAAAAACTCCGGAGTACCAAATTCCATGTACACGTAAGAAAAAATGTATTGTTCAAAGGTTTAACATTCGAAAAATGATAAAACTATGGTCAGACTTTCATTTTCTTCAAATTTTTAAAATCCAATAATAAATTTCCGTTCATGAATGGAAATTGTAACGAGATTGAAACAAAATTGTGATATTTATTCATCGTCATGGCTAGCACCCTTTGAAATCATCAAGTTAAAAAAAAAATCATTTTTACTGATACCTTTCGATGTGTACATAGATAGGGAAGTATATTTGTTATCGACCAATCTGTTGTATATATGAATATGTATGTACATATTGAACGATGGACCAAGACGTTTAACCCCATTAGTTTCTCAATGGTGGTCCATTCTCTGTTCAGTTTTCACGTTCTCTCTTCGTGGCTCTCAGTTCCCTTGTCTTTTCACGTCTCTCTCTTTCCGGAGCTCTCTCTCTCTTCCTCTTGTCATATCTCGCAGGTTTGCCCTTTCCATCGATAGTCGTGAAGAAGCTCCTCTGTGGCAAGCTCTTTCACGAGGGGGCAAAAGCAAAGAGCAGAAGGGGAGAGATAGCGAATGTGTCGAAGGCTGCTTTCTATAAAGCGGCATCGTTGGAGTCTTCTCGTTGCTGGGTGTCGGGGATCTCGCAGTTTCTATCGTCTTCGTCGTCGGTGAGTCGCCGGGACGATCTTAGAACCCGCCTAACATCTTTCTCTCTCGTTTCCTTGGCTATGTGTGTAAATATATACATATATATATATGCACATAATATATACATTCTCTTTTCCTCTCGCTATTCGCCTTCACCTATTGATTTCCATTCTCTTCCACGTGATTCGCTCTTTCCGCACCCCGACGACGACGTGATCGTCGTCGTCGTCGTCGTCGTCGTCGACGACGTTACCTCCCTCGCGTGTACCCTCAACTCTGCACACACGCACACCATCCATACGATCAAAGTTCATCGTCACATCGGGGAAAGAATCATCACCGATCATGTACCCCCGTGACACCCCGGAATTATCCGACGGCGATAAATAAATAAGTAAAAAAACGTTTAAACTCCATAGAATTTTTGCCATAATGATTGGCGATACTTTTCATTTCTCACATCTTTTTTAATGTGCTTCCGTTTGGTGAAAAATTGGGCCATATTTTTACTAAGGCTTCTATTGATTAACGGGGTCAGAAACTTTGAAATAAAAAAGAAAAATTTCTGGGTCTCAGAGATCAAGCCGGTGCTTTCGCTGTGTGATCACCCATCCAAGTACTGGCCTTAATCGGAATAGCTCAACTTGGAAGCTTCGGAGGCTTTTATCAGATTTATCGTCACATCGCGTGATTTTGACTATTTTGTTTTAATTGATTAATGACTTCGTCAATCGAGGACTTTCTTCGTATATGCTCGAGACGTCTATAATTTATTAAGATTCAGATGTAGATTTATCCCGATCTAAGAATCCACAAGTGAGTAAACATTAACTTGAGAGTATAGAGTATGAAGAATGGAGAGAAAAAGGAACCGCGAGGGAAAGTGAGGATTAGAGGATCGAAGAGCAAAGAAAGAGATGGATGAAACGAGACTTATATATAGAGAGTAGAAACAACCGGAGAACGGACGACGAAAGCCGCCGCGACTCAATGGATATCATTCTCCGGTGCAGGGCGCTTGAAAATCGTCGAGTTATCTGACCGAGTGCAGCCCAGTGGGGTGTGTAGCGTTAAGTTGGCGTTAGCTCATCGAATCAACCGCGATGGGTGCGACACGCTTCTGCTTCTGCTTCTCTCTGCTGGCCCATATAACAACCATCCACTTTCTTCTCTCTCTCTCTCTCTCTCATTCTTCTTTTTCTATCATTCTCTTTCTTTCTCTATTTCTCATTCTTCTTTCTTTCATCTTCTCCCCCTCACATCGCAACCCTTTGGTCTCGCCACTATGCGGGTGAAAAAGAATCAGAGCTGATCGATTTTCATGCCTTCCTCTTGATCAAATTCTTCTGTTTTCTTTCACTCATCAATAGAAAGCTGCTTAATTCATCTTTTTTCTTTTAAATCCCTTTATTAATATCTATTGACAACTCAGTCTATATTTTCAGACAACAATTATATGTATTTTAAACATTTTTGTCACTACGTTGAGATTCTTATTGAATTTCATTTTTTATATGTCAACTTTAAACATATTTGGAAGTTGAAGTGTTTTCGGGAATTTAAATGGAAAACTATGGTCGAATTCACTCCGTTTTAGTACCCAATCGTTTCAGACGATCAAATATTGATGATTTTTTTTTTTTTCTATTGGTTTTGCGTTCGGTCGAAGGAATAATTTCTTTTGGGGCTCATTTTAATACGGAAATTCTGTCGTGTTTGGGGTTCTCTAAATTTTGTGGTGAAAAGGTCTACGTGTTTTGCGGCGACATCAAAGCTCTGGTTCGTTTTCTTTTCCATCCAGTCTTTCTAACAGTTTTATATACATGCATATATGGAATTGAGAAAAAGAAGTAAAAATTGCTAAAGGCTTTTTTTCATCGTGGAAGAAATGTGTCCACCGTAGGCACGGATACCGTGTTACAAGGAGACGAACGAAATAAGAATAAGAAACGATCGAGTGGATGGTGCGAGATGGAGGCTCGCGGGAGAAACTGCGCTGATTCGCGATGTCCCTGAAAAAAAGAAAGAAAAATGAAGGAAGAAAAAGCGAGAGAGTTAGAGAGAAAGAGAGGGAGAGAAGGGCGAAGTAGGGAGAAAAAGAAAATACGATGTACCCGAGCGAAGGACAAAAAATTTCGATAGAGGGTGGTGGAAAACGGGGAAACGTTGGCATTGATCGTTTCTGAATTCCGAGTAGATGCTGAGAGACTCCCACAAGCGTTTCTTTTCCTCTCTTCACTTCTCTTCGTTTTCCTCCCTCGAAGAGTCTTATATTCCGGTTTTCCCATCAGCAATTTTTGCGAATCGACGAAAGCCTCGAAATTCGGTCGAATAAAAAACATTTTATGACATATATGTACCGTACAGTACGAGGGAGGTTTAAAGAAACACGAGAACATCGAAAATCCTCGCACGATGAGAAAAACATTATTTGAGCATCAAAATAGATTTATTTTTATTTTTATTTCAACTACGGTTTAGACGATAAAATTGTCACTCGTTTGAAAAAGATTTTTGATAAAATTGATTTAACTTTGATTATTAATATGACTCATTTACGCTGAGGGTTAATGATTTGATTTTTCTTTTTTTTTTAAGCTTCCGATGAAGTCGAAGCTATTCTTTGGGGTGAGTTTTTTTCTAACTTTGCAATATAAAAAATTAAACTTCTCTATTCAAAGACCCATGGGATAATTTTTTTAAAATATTTATTTTCTTTGTTTATTTATATCTACTGAGAACATTACTCAATGATGATTCTTATAAAATAATATGCACGAGCGCTTTGCTTGTCCGATGCGAAAAGATACGGCAATTTATTGAGGTTTTTTTTTCTTCAGTCAATGCAATGCTACTAAAATATTTTCTCTGGTTCTCCTTTTTCGAAACGAGTTCCTTTCTCGTGTCTTCACGATCTTTACGTAATTACTTCTCGCACAACTGCTCGTAATTTTATTTATTTTTTCTTATAACACAAAAGGCTCTCGTGAAACTTTGCCAAAGGGGAAGACCGTTTAGAAATCTTCGACATCTTCAAAGACCGTTCGCGTCTTCGTCACTTTGGTGCGCGTAATGCGTACTTTATTAAATATAATTCTCGTCACTTTACATTGCGGAATTTCATTTACACATCCGACACTCGCAGCGCGTTAAATTCAAACCCCAACGACAAGTGTCGACAATGTTTCTTATTTTTCAACATAAATTCCCAGAGAATGGACATTTCTAATAGGACAAAGGTTTCTTTTCATTGGGAAATTTATATTGAATTCATCACAAAAGTATAAACGAACCAACAGTGATATAGATGCGCCGTCGGTGTACGGTTCCGGCGATAGTCACAATTTAAGCAGCTTTAGGTGAGGTCAATAATTGGTTGAGTGACCGTTTAGCCATGCATCGGCTCGCGTTTCAATCGCTGAGTGTGAGCAAGTTTTTCTGAGTATCTGATCGTGCTCGCCAACTGTAACTCAGTAAAAAGTTTCTACAGTTTCTCTTGGCCCTCGTACAAATTCGATAGAGTGTAACGCAGGAACAATGAAAAAAAAAACGAATTAATATAAATAAATAAAAGTATAAACGAGTTTCAACTTTAATTGAGAACAAAAAGGATGTAGAATAGATTTTTCGATAAATTCGAAAAAGAAATAAAAATTTACGAACAGTGGAGCTCGCTTTAAACACCCGATGAACCCCAACTTTGAAATTTTCTCTTCAAGCTCAGGCCAAAGCTGCGGAGGGATTGAGAAAGCGAGGGAGAGGGATGAGGGGGTGCGTTTTCTAAGGGGGTCCTCTTATCGATACGTACACTTTTAATCTTCTTGTGTGTATACATTCGAGATCGAAACGAATAGGGCGAGCCAGGACCAAACGCAAGAGAGCGATCTAGCGTAAAAAAAGAAACTGAACAAAAAAAAATGACATAAAACAAAGATTTCTCTTGCTAGGTGTCAAGCATTGCGTGTACCACGCAAGAAAAATAATTGAAAAGACATTTTTTTTTTTGGACCCTAACTAGAGATTACGACTCTTTGAAGAAACTCTTAAAAAAGATTGCAAATGATAAATTTGTTCATAATATTCCATAAAATACATTAAATATTTATAAATTTTATGCAAAACGCGAAAAACATCTTCGCTTCTACCGATGAGTAAAAAGAAATCTACCCTTCGTAAGTTTCTCTCCATTCGCTCGAATTTTCTCCTTTTTCACCCCAACCCAGGAGCTCGGGTTTCATCGCGAATTATATATGTAACCTACGTCGCGGTATTTCGCGACATTTTTCTCAACCGGAGTAAAGCTTCTGGAGAAAATACTTCATAGCACGCCCGACGTAAGAGCGAAAACGAGGGTGAAACTAGTATCTCCCTCGCTCTCCTGTTCAACACAGAGACGTGACTTGTTTATGAAAGACGATAAAAAAAAATCTGAGTCTAACGTATTTTTCGTCAACCGTCGATAAAATGCTTTTCCGTTTGAGGATGCAACGATAAATATGTCGGTTCAAGAATTTTTCTCGTCAAAGCCTATGAGCACCATATATATATATACTTGATGCAAATAACGTATAACATCGGTAATAACTATATAAATATTGTTCCCAATTAATTATCTTATTAAGAAAATACGAAGAAATACCCGTTTTTTTTTTCAAAATCATCATAAGAATCAACGATAAATATAATTAGCAAATTTTTTAAATTCCTGGGAAAACCAACCTGTGGTTTGTTCTTCTTACAGTCCAAATGTATTTGTTGGCAATGAATGAAAATAAAACGAATGTTTGAGCGAATAATGTCAAGAGTATTTGCTAAAGAATTTAAAGAGGTACAAATGTTTTCACGAAACAAGGAAACACATACGTTTTATCGTAATAATTATGGCGAATTGTTTGTCTGAAAAAAAGTAACGTATAGATCCCAAAGGGATTTATACCGATATAAAATTTCCAGTAGACACATTATCATTTCATTGATCGAATCGACGTTCGTATGCGAAGTATTATATTGTTTTCTGTCAACATATAATAGTGAATTCATTGCTCCCTCTGTACTTTGGCTCGCCATCGAAGAAACCCATGGATAAATAGAGCAATCGAAAATGAGAGAGGAAGAGAGACGAAAGAGAAATAAAAAAAAGAAAAGAGAAAGAAAAACAGTTGCAGCAACAGTTTTGCTTCTGTGGCCAAATAAATATTGTGACAATTCGTGGGTTCGTCGTGGAAAGAGAAAAAGGAGAGTCGAGGGTCAGAGGGGGTTGATATAAAAATACTAATACAAGATCCGCTATAGTTGATCGTGCATGTAGCTCATTGTGTGGGAAACAAACAAAAAAAATGTATTTACGTGTGTGGATCGTGGACCCCGTGGGTACACCAGCAACTGTCGACCTAATTTTCCCCTAAACGTTTTCCGGAGATTAGATCAGGCTTCTTTCATTGTATCACGGGCACTACGATGCTGTACAATCTCACAAACAGTTACATCGAGTCGTTCGATACCCAAAAAATATATGTGTACATATATATTCGAAGGTGTATTGAAATAAACGTTGAACATTGAGAATCGCGTTCGAATGTACTTTAGTTACTCCATGGTGACAGTTTCATGTTAAACATCTTCGAAATATCGTTTATTTATTTCAATCCGTTATTTCAACAGTTGATTCTGAACTCTTCCTCGCTAAGTCTGACCTGAAAGTTCGTCAAATTTTGACCACTTTCTTTGAACACTGGCATATATATTCGATTTTATTTATCGTGCAGAGTTCGTCAGATCTGAAATCGATATAATAAGATGAAAAAAATATTTCTCCAAAAAGCGATACAGTAATAAACTAATGCCTCATTTGTATTATCGTTGATTTAAAAAAATTATAATATTCATTTGAGGATTTGTTTCGAAATGAAGACAATCTTACAGAAAAGTGTTCTTTTTAAAAATAATAATGAGAATCTTGGTTAGTTATGGCTTAAAATGGCGAAAAGATATTAAAAAAATAAAAAGATCGTAAATATACAAGTGTGAAAATCTATTTAAAATGATCGCCCTCACTCTCGACTCTGCACATTGCCCGATTTCCCATTAACAAATGGGCAATGAAGTTGAACTTACAGACCGCATCATAGTCTCTGTGGGACGACGTGGTGACGACAAGGGTCGTCGTAGGAGTCCCAGGGGTGCATGCCATACCGTAACACAACAAAACATCTCAAACTACTTCATTCTACTTCATTCCATTTCATTCCCACAGCTATAGGCTGATCATTCCGATACCAGCTCTAATTATGTCGAAAACGTGTCCCCCTGTGGCGCGAGCCCAGAACGACTGAACGACGACGACGATCCCACTATAGCGTACCGGGGCCCCCTCTGTCCCATGGGAACTCGCTGCTTACATAGCACTGTGTTTCTCTCTTTCTCACTCTTTTTTTGAGTTACCAGTGCCGTATTACATGGCAAAGCACGGTGTAACGCGTTCGTAGTGCGAGACCACAAAGCCGTTCCACCACCACGCGACGCCAATGTCATTGTAGTTTACCCTGAGAGCGCACCTTGTGTGATCACGAAAACGATTGTGCCCCCATTAAGACTTGTCCCGTGGATCGAGTGTATTTCTTCTATATTTTCTTATGAGCCCGCTGGTCCATCATCCATTATATTTCATTTTTGTTTTGCTTTCTCTTCTACTCTCTTTACTTTGTTTCCTACATTCAACGTAGAGATCACAACAGAGTTGACGCAAATGTCTCTTTTTACTGTTAATTTCAAGTATTTTATCTGTGACTTTATCTTTAAGGATTTTTGGAGATTGGAAAAGATTTTGAATTTTTATCAATTTACTCATTGTTTTTATATGTTTTTGTATCATATGAATACAAAGAAAAAATCCAGAATCGTGACTAATCCTATGTTATTAGAGAATAATTGTGATCACTAAGTTGACAAAATTAACATTGATCTTATAAAAGTAAGTTTTTTTAGTCATTTGTAAAGTTGCAATAATTTCATTAATGTTTTTTTATTTTTATGGTAAATAATGATCAATATTTTTGTTATTGAATTTTCGATTTTCCCCATTTATATGACGATTGACTATGGAATTCTCATGCAATTTAAGTTTTCGATCTGACTGTATATATCTTTCGAAAGTAAGTCGTCAATAATCTAACGAACAGGGGAACTTTGATAGAAAGCTAAAATCCTAGTTGCTTCGTTGAGGATTTTGGAAAAAGAAAAAAAAACACATAGGAAAGTCTCATGAGTATATTGAATTGAGTGAGATTTCTCTCAGTACGTTATAATTCCCGGGCGGATTACACGGTGAACACATGTTGTGGATTCTATTGTAAAAACGACGATTGGTCTTTGACCGGTGCATACTACGATCGAATAAGAAAAAAGAGAGAAGAAGGGAAACAGGGCAACTAAATAGAGACGAAAAAAAATAGAGTCGAATGTACTCCAAAAAGCCTGTAAATGTATCCGAAGATTTCCGAGACTTGATCAAACAGATCGTCGATTCTTCATTTAATAATTAAAATGTTTTCTGTACAAAGGGATCGGGCGACGAATAAAAACATTTGAAAAAGTGTGAAAATCGCGTTGTCAATGAATTTTTATTTGATTGAAATGTCTATTAAGAAGTGAGATATGGAAACCAGTGAATGCAAAAAGCTTCAGACAGCAAAAAAAAAAAGGGTTCAGGTTGGACATAAGGGCAAGAGAAAGAGAAAGATGGGATCACGGACATAGACATATCTCGTTAGAATCCTATGTTGTTTTGAATTTCAACGAAGTACTAGAGGAAGACGCTAACGGGGATAGAATTTAGTGGCTCATGAGATGTACCCAAAGGTATATACATCTTTGTTTTCAAGAGAAACGTCTTTTGGTGGAGACAGGTATCCATCTGTATATGGTGCAACCAAACTTCCTCTCGTAAGGGTATATTTGTGTGTGTATATTTATATATAGTAGAGAAAATGTACACGAGAGTGAATATAGAGTGAAAAAAACAGAGTGAGGAAAATGAGAGAGAAAGAGAGAGAGAGAGAGATGCCGATAGTGAACGTCGATGTTCGTGGATGGTCCCGACAACGTTGGAGACTCTGATGATGTGTCGAGCTGACTGCTCCTCTGGTCCGATGGTACGCGGGCCCTTGGTGGACGGACCTTTTCCACGTAGTGCACCCGGAGAAGCGGCTCTGACAGATCTGTTGGCGCGGAATAACGCGTTTACGAGCTCTTTGTCCGGTCCCGCTTTGGACCGCGACCGCCTCGTGCTGCCAAGCAAGCCAACAGCAGCAGCAGCTTACCAACCCCGAGCGCGTACCTATATGTACCTTCTCGTTATATACAAATATATACGTATGTATATTTACACATGTAGAGAACGTAGGAACAGACAGACCTCGGGCGTATTTCTCTCTCTCTCTCTCTCGCTTTCTGTCTCTCGCTCTCTTCCTCCCTTTACCGAATCTCTTCTATCGTTTATGCCTGGCACACAGGTTCTCTTCTCATCTCCTCACTCACCGATCTGTCTCACTAAGCCTTGCCAAACTCCTGTTCTCCATCCTACGCATGGACCAGTTTTGCTTCCTTCTTTTCTTATTCTCTTTCTCTCTCTCTCTCTCTCTCCCTCTGACTCTGACTCTCTCGTTCTTCCTCTCGGAGATGAGTTACCCTCGGGTAATTGGATAATTCGATCCGGAAACCAGTACAAGAACATCCTTGAGGCTCTCACCGACGACACACATTCTCGTATCGGACGAATCTCTCAAAGCCCTACGGTCTCTTACACCACGGTTCTCCATTTTCTTAGAGAACTCCCCCGATATTATTATACCTCTGTACATAAACCAATGCGTGTATTTGATGCCCTATGTATGATGGGCCTCTTTGCCATATGGTTGCAAACGTCAATCATCAACTCCGGTGACTCTATTGCCAGGATGATTACCGCGTTAATCCTTTGATGCTCGATATCTGCAGTCAGCATAGATCCCTCAAGTGTCCAATCTTGCAAACAGATCATTCAATATTCTCGTGAATTATTTTGACACATTGTCACAGCGTCCGTCTTTATAAAATCAGGTTCAAATTTAATGGGTTTTTTTTTGTTGTTTTTTTCGTTATGCGACGTCTTCGAGTTCAAAAGATAAAGATTCACCCTTTTTTTCCCCAACAGATCTGCACTGGCATTTTTTTCCTTCTATTGTTTCGTCACTCTTTAAAAGACATTCCGGAGCAAGATGCCAATATCGAAAACCCTATTTTTAATCGGATCTCGAAAGGATAATAAAACTTTGAAAATTTGTAGGAAAATTTGAAAGTAACAGAATCAAGCAATTTAATCTATTCCAATTATACGAGCTCAAGTATTGAAAGGAAAGGATTCTGAATGCTGTGTCATTCAGTCTAGATGGCATTCGTAACCATTAATAATAGGACAAATAATTGTAGAGTGTCAAGAAAATTTTGTTGGAGGGATTGTGAATAAATGAATCTCGTTTATATATGAAAATTGAGAGAGATCAATGAGCTTGGCTATTTCAGTGAGAATACGTATTCTAAAGAATTATAAAAGGAAAAATAAAGAAGAAAAAAACAGCGTGTATATATTGCTGAGGAGCGGTCAAAGCACGCGGCAGATTGGGTACAAACAGCAACAAATACTCGAGCTTCATTGTGCCTTTGTAAGAGAGGCTTTTCGGTCTCCCTCTAACAAGTCGTTCTATCCCAACAGCAACGGTACATCATCCCTTAAAAAACATACACACACACACACACACACATATGGATCCCGAGTGGAAATATTCTCTCATTTTGAAAACATGTCCGCAACAATGAGGCTATTATGATTATTGTTGCCGTAGTTATTCTCCCTTTTTTTTGCTCTTTCCCTATTTTATATATTTCTCTGTCCAACTATACCTTTTGCCCGAGATTTTTCTGTTTCCCTCCCTTTCTCGCGTTTGCTCATTCACCTGGCGGTCAAACGAAGAGCTGACCCTTGTCATGTCACCTACGGGGGGGCGTCTCAATACAGTCAAAACTTCTCGGGCTGTAACGTACGAGAGTGAGAGGTTGAGAAATGTATCGAACTATAGAAAAAAATCATGATGAAATAAAGGAGCTATATAGAATTTGAACAAGTTCGGAAGGATATAGAGACGTAAAGAGAGAGCAACACACGGGAAGATCCTTTGCATCGAACAATTTCACCGACAAAATGGTATTCACAGGAGCATCCTCTAACCATTCTCACGTCCAAAACAACGTTGTTATACAGTGATGATGGGAGTTCGTATGGATGAAAAAGTGCGAGAGAAAAAGACAAATATATGAAGAGACCGACGAAATAGCTAAAGTGAAGTAGTACCTTAGAGTTGGGAACGGTAATAGCAACGAGAAAACTACCCTCCGGTCCATATAGTCCATTATACACATACACACACGTATCCACAGATACAAAATACCAGCAACTTGTCACCGGCCCGTTCTGGCCTGAGCTTGAGTTGCATCTGGCCAATCTCATAAATTACCTCCGAGAATAAGAGTCTACAGCCGTGTTATAGAGAGCAAGACACCGTTTACGTATTATATCTACCCCCGGGAATCCCTCCCCTTTATGCCTTCGATGCTGGTACTTCATTCACCGCAAGAATTATTGCTGTATATACGAAATGTTAGTGTACATATTATTTCGATTCTTTATCTTCTTGAAAACATACTCGAGCCTCTTTTATTATGTTACTCACGTGATTCTGAAGTACTATCAACTTTTCTATACATTTCGAACAATTGATACTTTTTTAATCGTGTAATTAATTAAAAATGTAATTTAATTTTTCTAAATTAAATTTAATATCGTAGACATTCTTGCCATCATTTTTGAAGTTTTGCACCTCTGACAGTATTTAATAAAATTTATATTTCGGAAACGAGGCTTTCTAGTTGAAGATTTTGTCACGAATTCCATGAAAGTTTTTGGGCTTACGATCTTCGTCGTGTCAAAAGGACGACGAAGAAGAGAGACGAGGCACTCGAGGCAAGTGGGCATCTCTGAATTGGTCGCGGTTTACTTCGTGCCCTTAGCTACTTCAGCACCAGCTTCTCACAGTCGTTCAAGCATTTAGTATATATATATATATATATATTTATGTGTGTGTACATAGAGTGGTGGACAAACGCGAATAGCTCTGGCACAGAGAGGGGTCGTCGTCTCACTCATTCATTCCGCCGGAAGCACTTCTCCGAAGGGACACGACGATTGAGACGCGCGCTGAGAGTTCGTCCTTTTTTTACTCCCTTTCCTTTTGCTGGTCAGGATTTTTCGTTCAGCAACTTAAATCACGATCTCTTTCGGTTTTCTTGAGGATCCCGTCGTAAAATACAGCTCAAATCCGTCATCATCGACGTTAAGTACTTTTGTCAGTTTCGATTGTTGTTTTCATGGGATATGTTCAAATATGTTTCTCATTGTATTACCTTGAGGCTTTAACTCTTGTGCATTTTAAAAACCAAAAACAATCTTCTTTTTACGTTTGAACGTACACTTGTAAAACAAACTGGACTCGTTTTTCGTGGTAATTTTGTTTTTTTACAAACACAATACACTTCAAAAAAATTAACAAAATTTCTTCAGAATTTTAGCGAACCGCGATTTTTGTTGATAAAAATTAGGGAAAAATTGATTTTGAATTTTTAATTTACGACCGAGTAACGATCGAGCCCAAAACCCTCGAACAATCCTAAGTATTCGTAATTAAAAATTTCGCGGTGTTACAGATTGATGACCTATTTCACAATCGATACTTAACAGAGATTTCCATTTAAAATGATTTTATAATTATTATACTAACTGCTAATTATATTTTGCCAGAACGTTATCGATCTAAATCTTTTCTTGTAGTGTCCAAGTTCATGTTTGAAGGTAAAGAAAAAAAAAGAAAAAAAAAAATATTTTCTTGTAATCGGTTCATGAGATACGAGATACATAACGAGTCGGACATACAGGTATGTCTACAATATTAGCATTTTAGTCCGATACCGTTCGTTTGACACGCGCGAGATGCTTCTTTGCCGAAGCGCCGTCTGAATCGATTATCGTGCTCGATAGAAAGACAGGACCGCCTTGAAGAAAAGCTACCCGTATATAATATCAGCCCTCAGTCTATATATGTCTGTACGTATGTACGTATGCATATATATATGTGAGTATATCGGTGTTGGCAACGAGGGGGATGATGAATGTGCCGTCTCAGCCAAAGCGTCAGCGAGGCTCTGTCGCTCGTTTGTAAGCGTGATCTACCCCGCTCCTCTCTGCCTCTCTGCCTCTCTTCTCGCTTTCCGCAATAGTTTGTCGGCCGTTTTTTTTCTCTATTCCGATATTCACACATCGAAAAACAAAGTCTGATCCCTAGGTACAAAAGCAAAAGGTGTGTACGTGCAAAAATCGGTTTAGATCCTGTGCCGAACGATTATTATTTATAAATATATGTTTCGCTACAGTACAATGTCGGTTCGTTATATGAACTGTACGACGAAAGAAAACGAAAGAAAAAAGAAAGATGGAGTGGCGGAGAGAAACGGTTACTCTCTATATAAAGAGAGTACATTAAGGAGACCCGTAAATATATGTTGTACATGGAAAGGTTCGTGATATTTTGTACCATCGCCGCGATGTACTAGATCGATCGATATTTTACATACATCAGGTAATCCGCCAAAGCGCCGGTTAATACGCCTTACGGATTTATATTTGTCGCTTCGCGGATTTACACCACCTCGTGGTCACTCTCTCTCTCTCTCTCTCTTCTCTCTATCTCTCTCTTTCTCTTGTACCGTGTTATATATCTTCTACTCTCCACAATCTTCTCTCGAGTCGTATGACGTGGTAGAGTTAGTGTCGACCTCGCATCACGACACAAAAGATGTTCATCGCAGCTATGCACTCGCGGACTAAAGCGTTGTAGATCGTTCCACTTCTATACATACTTTTAACACTATAAAAAACAGATTTTCTAGAGCCCGTATGTTAGTGTTTTTTTTTTTTCTTTTTTTTTTTTTTCATTCTCCCCCTCCTTCTCCTTCCTCCTCGACTATGCATTAACGCTAACCGACTAGACGCTTTACACGATGCCCAGCGTTGCGCGGAGAGCCCTTTACAAGTTTTCGCACAAAGCAGCAATTATGTTGTTGGCCTGTTGCTATTAATAAGCTCTTATCGTAATAAAATGTAACAAAATCATCGTGAAATCGTAGTTTTTTTTTTTTTTTTTTTTTTTGCATTGATTCGCTACATTGAACTTATTTGCCTCAGAGATTCTTTATTGATACGAAAATTTTACAAGAAATAAATAAATGAAAAAACTAATAAATAAATAAATAGAAGAAAAAATGAACGAGCTGATGTTTAATTACGAAGAGAAACCAACAAGAATTTAATACACACACTCATACACCATATTATACATATATATATATATTGGTGGGGTTGAGAGAAACTCTATGGGGGAGGCCTCTAGTTGTTGGCTAATGAAGTCCTAATAAACGAGAGAGAGTTGGGTAGAAAATCGCGAGGGTACACATCAACCGTACTGATACTTAATACAAACGTTACAGTATCAAAACATACACGTAACACGTGAATATATATTGCCAACACTCGAGATCCTCGTAACCCCTCTTTTATGCACTTCGTATTACACATAGAATAAGCAGTCTGCTCCCTGGGAGTTCTTATAAAGACAGACCCTCGTGTATAATACGCCGAGTGGGTACAGGATTTACAATATACGTTCATCGACTTTATGAACATGTGCAAAAATGAATCTTTGCACGTTTTGTATTTATGCTTATTCTGATAGCATCCCAGTTTTTCTTCTCATGGTATATGCTCATGGAGTCTCACCCTTTTACATTATTTTTTCGTATTTTTTAATCTATAGATATATATCGTTGGATACATTTTTTTCATCTTTCTACCTTTCTGCTTTGTTTGCTCGTATACAGCAACGCACAATTAATGATATTATTGCTAGTTATTTTATTGACGTACGTACACGTATGTTACACGCCTGTTTACATTATACACGCGTACAAATATGGTATTATGCACAGTTTGCCGCTTACTTATGAAGCAAAACCACGTTACGTTACTTTCTCTTTTGTTTCATACGAATTCGTTCTTTCTTTCACGAGACTCGATCCTTTTTATTAGTTTCGGTGTATCGTACCAATTGTTCCCTTCGTTTATTCATATTTGCAACGTTTTTATGCGTTACCGCCTTCCTATTCGTACATTCGAACAAATGATTTGCTTCAATGCACGCACACGCGTTTACCAGGTTCTTTTGTTTTCAATGAGACTATTGCTCTTATCGCTCTCTCAAATCTTACTTTGCTGTGTGCATTTTTTTCTTTCAATTCTCTTCAAGAAGAGGTTTTCTGTTTGAAAATTAACATAAAAGATTGGGATTTCTCGTTCGGTCAAAGGTGTGGCAGAGAATATAAAGAAATTGAACTCTTTGACACCTCTTGGCGCTTGAACCAAATCATAAGTAACTTTGACAAAATCTGCAATAGAATTTTCTTCATGAGTTCGTTCCTTGTGAATATGCGAATTTTGTGCTTAGATCACTTTGTACTCTAAGATTTTTCACGTTTTGCGAATGGCTCCAATCCAAATAAATTGGCACAACACCAAGTATGATAAAAATTAACGATCACTATTTTACAACAAAATAACGGACGCGAGAAGCTCTCGAAAGCGATACAACCAGACAAGACAACACTTTGATTTTGACGAAATTTACGAGCTTCTTCTTGCTGACATGTTCAGTGTATAAATATGTTTCTTTATTCTATTACATTTCTCACTCTCTTTCTATATTTTTCTGTTCATATTCCACAGTACAACGATCTCTACTAGTAGCAGCTTGCAGTCCTATTAGTAACATCCCTTGTATTTTTACGTGTATCTCGCGGGTTTCTATTCACACTAAGAAAGAATTCAATCATGCGTGAGGATCCACCATCGATTATATAGGCAATAAATTTTCCCTTTTCAAGACCCTTCCGCTGTACGTGTATTTTTCGAATTACATCCCTTCATCATCGGGCACAAGCCAAACCTATTCTTGTGATCGCGAGAACGACAAATCTCACGATTTCAATGTTCTTTGAAAAATGTTCTCCTTCACCATGATCAGTAAATAAGTATCTCTTTGACAAAATATTGCAAGTCACGCGCTAACAGTTCTAACTTTTAATATTTGTTAACCGAGGACCAAATTTTGCTACTTTCACGATTGTATTATCATTTGAAAAACACTAATGTCTCTACTTTAACTATTTGCTCTTTCATGTTTTTGTTTCACTAAGGAACTTATGCTAATTTTTAATTAATCCCACAAGTATATCGAGAGTTGAATCGACTCTCATAAAAATTTCTCGATTCATTGATTAGCCCTGAAAACTCCATATATAATTGGCATGATTACAACGTAAATAATGAGGTATCTAGTCCTGAGGTCAACACATTTTTTCAAAGGCTTTAAACTTCGGTTGGAAAAAATGAAGATAATATCCGGCATTTAAGATCTCAATGAAAACGAGTGAAATTGAGTACAAAATGATCTTTTTTTTCATTTTTCGAGATATATAGAAAATAACGTCGTCGGATTTTGACGAATGCAAGTTAGAATTTAAAGAAAATGTGGTATGAAATTTGATTCAATGGGTTTTTGAGACTAATTTTTAATGAAATTTCTGTTCAATTGGCTGGATTTC